>CM042697.1:275128718-275728718 GCA_023614405.1 Avena insularis
TTTTAATATGAATTTTCTGGAATTTTTCGAGAAACTTTATTTTCGAGCAATTTTCAGGACTTAATAAATGATTTTCTCGCCGATAAATGATTTTGGAACTATGGGAAAACAAATCAAAACCAAAACTACAAAAGTTCTAATACACTAAAATATGCAAGTAGCAGTATGTGTAGCATGTGTATGTGGTGGTGTAAGAAGCTTACTTATCACAGATGGTGAATCAAGACCAACAGAGGTGTTCAGAATTGTACCTCTTCTTGTAGTGGATGGCAATATAGGAACCTTCCCATCACGAGTTTTACCCATGATGAGTGGATAGCAGCAAACAATAATAATTCCAAGTGAACTTACAAATAAAGCTATGCTCCCCGGCAATCGCGCCAGAAAATAGTCTTGATGACCCACAAGTATAGGGGATCGCAACAGTCTTCGAGGGAAGTAAAGCCCAAATTTATTGATTCGACACAAGGAGAGCCAAAGAATATTTATAAGCCTTAACATATGAGTTGTCAATTCAGCTACACCTGGAAACAGTCTTGCTCGCAATAGTTTATCAGTACTAACAGTTTTGTAGTAGCAGTAGCGAAATAACAGTAGTAGTAAAATAAAGACAGTAGTAAAAATTGTAATAAATAGTAGGATTAAAGTGAGGTAGGCATAGGGATGGATGGACGGGCGTTGCATTGACAAGATAATTCATGTAATAATCAAGGCAAATGCATTTGCAAATAATAAAGATAAAGCATGCAAGTACTAAATAACCATAGGCATGTGTTCCGTATAAAGTCATGTGTGCTTGCAATGATAACTTGCACAACATATTTTGTCCCGCCAGCCCATTTGCAGTAGGGCCTTAAGGGAATCTGCTGTCAATTAAGGTGCTCTTTTTAGTAGAGCACCGGAGAAAACCATTAACGCTCCATGAACTCACGTGATCCTCACATCACTGCTATCCCCTCCCGTTATCCCAATTTTTGTCACTTCGGGGCCTCGGGTTCCGGACAACGATATGTGTATACAACTTGCAGGTAAGATCCTAAACAATAATATCTTCATGAATCAATAACATGCTCAGATCGGAGATCATGGCACTCGGGCCCTAGTGACAAGCATTAAGTACAACAAGTTGCAACACTGTCAAAAAGCACTAACAATAGATACATGGAACCATGCTCTAACGATCTTATGCAATTACATGATAGATCTCATCCAATCCCTACCATCCCCATAACCTACTATGGGGAATTACTCACACATGGATGTGGGAATCATGGATGGTTGATGGATATGCATTGGTGACGATGATGGCAATGATCTCCTCCAATTCCCCATCCTAGCAGGGTGCCAGAACAAAGTTTTTGGTTCCAATCCCGGTTTCTGGTGGTGGTGGCACAGCGGAACTCTTCTCTAGAAATTGTCGAACTCCCCAGTGTTTTTAGGTCAGAGGGTATATGTAGGCGAAATAAGAGGTCGAGCCGGAGTCCGAGGCGGCCACACCATGCCCTGGCGCGGCCAGGCCTGGCCTGCGCCTAGTGGTGGTGTAGGCCCCTCTGGCCATTCCTCCCCTTCGTCTTTTGGCTCCGTGAGTCTTCTAGGAAAATAGGATTTTCGCATATTTTCTGGGATTTTTCCTGAAAGTTGATTTTCTGCACAAAAAGGAGACACCAAAGCAATTCTGCTAAAAACAACGTCAGTCCGCGTTAGTTGTATCCAAATCACACAAATTAGAGGAGAAAGAATAGCAAAAGTGTTCGGGGAAGTATATACGTTTTGGACATATGATCGTGGCAATTTCTATTACTATATACTAACGCTGACATGTGGGACCCAGCAAGTGACTATAGATTAATTTTTTAATAAATATTGATACCTGGGTCCCAATAAACTGCTGTTGCATCTAGCAATGTTGCCAAGGTCAGAACAGCATACTCTACCTGAAAAAATAGTCCAACATACACACATTTCTTTCAAATGGAAGCTAACAACAGGGAACAACCTACACACCTGTCCTCATAGAGGAGGCTAACATCTGGGACCTAGCAATGGACCAAAGTTAGAACAACGGAGGCGGTCGAAAAAAGTCCATCATAGCACATTTCATTTATGGAGAGGCTGACATGTGCGACGCACCAGATAGACCTTATATAGGTGCTGCATCGAGCAACATTGCCAAGTTCATATAAGGTACGCGCGAACGAGAAAAAAGTCCAACATGCATACGTTCTTCTAATGAGATGCTAACATGTGGGGCCCAATGACATGACCAAAGCGATGATCTTTGACATGTGATGCTCTTAGTTCGGAACATGGTAGATAGAGAAGAAAAAATTCCATCATATACACATGATTTTTCTAATGAGAAGCTGACATGTGGGACCCATGAGCTTGTATAAACGGTCGATGTATCGATTAATGTTGCCAAGTTTGAAACACAGAGGCGTGATGTGGCTTAGTTGACTGTAGAGCCTCGTTGGGATACCCCAAGAGCAAGGTGTGATGAACATAGCACCAAGTTTTCCCTCAGTTATGAAACCAAGGTTATCAAACTAGTAGGAGTAAGGAAACAACTCCAAGTTGTTGCTAACAACTTGGAACCTGCACAACACTAACTCAAAACTTTGCCCCAACTTATAGTGAGCTTGTCAATCTCACTGTTTGCTAAATACAAAGGATTAAACGTATATTGTGGAAGATAGTGATTGCTTGTAGAAAGTAAACAGTAATAGTAGATAATGTACCAATGATAAAGATTGGACCAGGGTCCACAGTTCACTAGAGGTATTCTCCTTAATATAGATAGCATGTTGGGTGAAAAAATTACAGTGGGGCAATTAACAGATTGAGAAAGCATAAAAATGCATACTAGACATCTTGACTCCTTAGAGATTTGATTGGGCATTACGAAAAAATACATAGACCGTAATCCAACTTCATCTATGACTAATAATCCACCTTCAGGTTATCATCTGAACCCCTTCTAATATTAATTTAAAAGCAACAGATAAATGCATTAAGCAATGTGTTTAAAGTAAACAATACAATTGTTCCATGAACAAAGAATTGTTGTTTTCTCCTAGTAGCAACAACACATCTACAATCTTAGAGATTTCTGTCACTTCCCCAGATTACTAGAGGCATGAACCTACTATCGAGCATAAATACTCCCTCTTGGAGTTGCAAGCATCTACTTGGACGAGATAGCTACTCACAACGGAGAGCATGCAAGATCACAAATACCATAGACATGATAGAATCAATAATCAATCTGACATAATACTATCTCAATATCCATCAGATCCCCGCAAACACAACATGTATGATTACAAATAGATGATCTTGATCATGAACGGAGCTCACGAGATCTAAACATGATAGCACAAAAGAGGAGAAACAACCATCTAGCTACTGTCCGGACCCATAGTCCAAGGGTGAAGTACTCACGCATCACTCCGAAGGCCGGCATGGTGATGAAGAAGGCCTCCGAGATGATCTCTCCCCTTCGGCAGGGTGCCGTGAAGAGCTTCAGATCCCCCTGATCTAGGGACGATGGTGGTGGCCGCTATGGACTGTTTCATGGAGATTTGATCGGGTGCTTAGGGTTTCTACATCGGGGTGCTTTTATAGGAGAAGGGGCATGGTAGGTGGGCACCTGAGGGGCCCACACCTGGTAGCGGTGCGCCCCCTGGGCCGCGCATCTCTAGGGTGTGGCCACCTCGTGTCCCCCCTTCGGTTGCCCTTCTAACTCCGTCTTCGCTCCGGTAAAATATTGACTTTGGCTATTGTACCGTCCAATTTCAAGAATATTTCCTTACTAGCTTTTCTGAAACCAAAAACAGCAGAAAATAGGTAACTGGCACTGCGACATCTTGTTAATAGGTTAGTCCTAGAAAATGTATAAAAATACCTCAAAGTGTAGACAAAACATAACAAAGTTCATACTAAACAAGCATGGAGCATCGAAAATTATAGATACGTTTACAAAGTATCAAGCATCCCCAAGCTTAACTCCTGCTCGTCCTCGAGTAAGTAAGTGATAAAAAGAATAATTTTGAGGTGACATGCACCATCACAATCTTGATCAAAATATTTGTAAAGCATTGATAGATGGGATCAAAGTACTCTAAACATGAGCATGAAAGATGAAGTTCTAACAATAATACATAGCAACTATGTTGTAACATGAAAAGGTACAAACAAAGATCATGAATAAAAATGCATTGAAAGACGTTTGTTTGTTTCACATACATAAAACATGGCAAGAGTGGTATTCAGCTTGTCCCTCATGGGATAGAAAAACATAAATGCATAGGACACCTTCAAAGTTCATAAGGGTGACTAGATACAAATAGTTCAAGAACAAGAAATATCAACATTATGAATCAATTAGTAAGTTTTGGGACACTGCACATAAAAATAAGAATGACAAATATGGTCTCTTAATTGGTGCATAAATATAGAAGATCGAGACTCAACATAAAAGTAAGAAGAAAGGCCCTTCATAAAGGGAAGCAGGGATTTCAAGTTTCATAAAGAGCTTCCAAAAATTATGGTACTTATTAGCTTTCATCTCTCATTGCCCCTATCATAAGCATCTTGAAGTGATTAAGGTTAAAGTGAAACAAATATGGAGTATATGCTTGACAAATCATAAGTTGGCAATCTCATGTCCCTTGAGTATGAGGGTCATTCATCATGCTACTCAACTTTAGTCACAAGCAAGTTCTTCTCATTTTAAGTATATGTGTATCATAGAGAACCGCCAATAGGGTGCCCCTTGCCCCATGACATAGGAGCTATCCCATATCAAAATGACAAGGCAACGGACAATGAGCATCTCAGCAATCTTCTTATGTACCATGTGTATGGTGCTATTTTTTTTTCTTTTTCTCTTTTTTTTCTATATATTTTTTCTGAAGATGCTTCATGGATTGCTCACTATGGTGATGATGAAAGTTTCCACCATGATTAGGCATGGCTTAGGCTAGCCGCCCAGGCATTTATCTAACACATATACAATATTCCATGGACTTAGAAGCTCCCCTTTTATATCACACCGCCGGCATCCATAAACAAAAGATCATGATATCAACTATGTAATATATACATGTGTTGAAAGCGTTCCCCATGACAACATGGTTCTGCTAATTCCCAACTTATAAGTGCAAGAATATACAACATAGATGACACAATGGTTCAAGTTTGTTTGGTGCAAGAAATAAAGTGTGCCATCAAGTTTGTGAGAGCTTTAATCACTAATTTTCACATAACAAGTTTAATTTGGAAGACAGATCAAACATGAATATACTTGGAATGGTGTAATACACCATGCATAGGAATTTATAGTGGACTCTTTGGAATAACTTGTTTTCTTGGGAGTTAGATGCATGAGTAGATCTTACTCAGTACAAGTGGAGGCTAGCAAAAGACTGAGAGCGACCAACTAAGAGAGCAATAATGTCCATAATCATGCATAGCGACAAAACATTATTAATCAAAGCATAAAGTGGTATCACAAGTCAAAAACTAAATGATCATAGAGGCTAAGGTGACTGGTTTATAGTCTTAACATGGTGTAAGCATGTGCCAAGTCAATCCAAACAAAGCATCAAAGGAGAATACCACAATATTATGCTTTTGTATGCTAAAACAACGCATGATTCTCTCAAGGCACATTAAGCAATAATCACTAAGCATAAGGTCAAAGCAACATCTAGCATGACATGATAAAGTCTAAGCCAGAGTCATAACAAGCTCCCTTTTGTCCCACTATAAGCATGAAACTTTCTACTCCTTTCCAACACCAATCAACTTATTTGAAACAAATTGGGAATATGGGGGACCAAATAATTTATTCAAGTAAACCAAACAAACGAAAACTCATACTCTCCAAGAACAACACAAAAGTGCATGAAACAATAAAAATGAAGTGTCTAGAAAGAGACCTGAGATTTTTATTGATAAAGTAATGCACCTCTACAGAGTGTAATAACTATAACTTGTTACTCCCTGTTCCGGGAAGGAGCTGCGAACGCGGCGGGAAAGGAACTCCATGAAAGTTCTGGTAAACCCGTGAAGACTGACAGACATAGCTTTTCAGAATAAAAGCAACCTTTGAAGAAATGTTTACGATAACCTGCATTGCCTACGACCTATGGTCTATGGCTGTAGATATAGTGCATCAAACACTCCTTGTATTTTCTTAACCCTTGCTAGGTTCTAAAGCCAGTACAGACGATGTCTACATCAAGTTATGCTCCAGGAGTCATCACCAGAAGCTAAAGTTCTTCAATGAAGTCAAGAGAGTCAACATATACATCAACTCAAGTGAAGAAAAAGTTACTGATTAGATAGGAATATAATCTCTAGCCATAGAACCTATTTCTGTAGTGTATTGCAATAGCAGCAATGCCAGACCAATAGTTCAGATATTAGTCTGATTAGTATGATCGTTATGAGTTGATTATTTCCAATTCTTCTTTGTAAGAAGTTTCTTTCTCTCTCTTTAACCTAGAGTTTTCTCTGGATCTTGTGTAAAGAGTTGAGTTGTAACCTATAGTCATGTCTTGGACCTGCTACGTTTCTGTTGTACCACTCTGAGGGATATAATACTAGTGAACGGTGTTTCATTGGTGTTATATCAATGACTATAGTGTACTACATCATGCAGTGGTATGCTGGGTCACCGCATATACCATCAACGGGTGGATATACATCCATAAAAACATACCCTTATAGAAAACAAAGTTTAACGAGGTTGTACTTGTGGATGATGTAGTCGAACGCTTGCCGATCTCAAGATCGAGAAGAATTCCAGCGCCACAAATCAGCATCTCATCCGTGATCGCACACATGTTCAAGCCATCGAACAACCTCCGCCTCCTCGCTCTAGTGATGCAACGGAAGCAACAACTCCTTCCAGAAAAAAGTCACCGGGAACATGTATCTCGCTAGTCCGAGACCATGGGGGAATAATTCTAGAGGGGGAGAGAGATCCTTCACGAGGAGGTGTGAGTGAGAGAGAGGGAGAGGGGGGATTTTTATAGGAGCAGGGGGGGTCACCCCAATGGCCATGGCTGGTGCATGGGGGAAGTCCCCACCCCTTTGTCCATTCATGTGAGCGGAGCTCCCACTCACAAATTGCCTCTCCATATTCTCCACTCAAAATCCCACTCAAATACCCATTAAATTTCCACCAAATTTAATGTAATCTCTCATTAAATAAAACACCTTTTATTTATTTATTCAGAATTTTGTCAGTTACATTAATGAAAAACATTCACATAAAACCCCTTTCTACTTTTCAATTTGACACACAGAACCAATTTCAGCAATTTCACCCGAAACAATTCCGGTGTCCGTTGAAATAATTCCAGCGCTTTGTAATTCTTTCGTCTAGAACGTATTTGCTCCAAATGGTGTTGGTATACCTTAAGTGTGTTAACCTTAGGCTCACCAATAATTCAGACATGATTGATACCCCTCTCGGATCAATAATCAGAAGCGATACCTGGAGATCCATACTGACTCCCACACATTCAATGATGACTTCTGTGATTGTGAGAACCTTTTATGCTAGTAACTTGATCTCTTTGTATCGTGATATATTACATGTTCGAGATTCTATCATCGATATCTCCGTATCTAGTTTGATCTTGTTACCTACATGCACTATTTTCTCGTTCCCGTGATATAATATTCTAGTTATCACATCACTTGCATGTAAGCTAACTAATGTGATATCGAAGAGAGGGCCCAAATTATATCTATCCGTCATCGGGATGGAAAAATTCCACACTTGATCCATGAGCCTCTACATAACAGATTCATAGCACTGAACCCACCTTTATAGTCACCTTGTTATGGTGTGACATTTGATGTTATCAAGATATTCTTCCAGTGTTAGTGATTGACATGATCTCATGGTCTAAGGACTAGGATTACTTCGTATGATGTTATAGCAATGAACACAATGACCTTAATCGTAATCCTATAGTTCGGATGAATGTTCATCACATCATTCCAACAATGTTGTGACCTTATTATTAACAACATCCAATATCCATGATCAGGAAACCTTGATCATCTTGTTAATCAACGAGCTAGTTTGTAAGAGAGGCATAACTAGAAACTTTCTATTTGTTTATTAAACACACTTGTATTCACATTTCCATATTAATACAATTATAGAATGCAAAATAAACATCTACCATATACTTGGAGTACATATAATAACAACTTTATTATTGCCTCTTAGGGCATATTCCCTTCATCTTTGACCAAGGCGCCAATCTTCCCCTAAAAAAACACCTGTGCATGAGCTACAAGCGTGGAAAAAAGAAACAAGGGGAGAAAATTACGGTGCAGTTAAGAAGCTAGGTCAATCTTTCCAAGATTTTCTCACCTGTTTTCTAGGCCAGTTCTTGGTACCAACAGAACGGCCGTAAACAGACGGAGTAGTAATTAGGAGTACTACTAGTACTATCAACGAGTAGGAGTGTGAATTTGGGTACCCTGCGAGAGTAGATAAGACAGGATAAAGATAAGATAATAAGTACTACTGTGAATGGCGGATCTTTTGAATAACCTTCCCTCCCGATGTTTGGGAAGTAAGTGAAAATTTTGAAACCGGAGAAGTTTGATTTTTTTTGCCGCTATGGATCAAAGTGGTTTCCTTCCTAATATGTACTAGTACTACTATACTCCCTCAATCCCAGCGCGTAGGGCGTAAATAATTTTTGGGTTTTTCATCAAGGCTTAAGGAACTCCCTCCATTAGATCGTAAAGTTTCCTACTTTGCCCTTTTTGTGTCTGCCTCAGCCACAAAAACCGGGTCAAGAAGTTGAAATGGGAGGATAAATAAGAGGCTGGAGTAGTTATCGTGGTACTGTGATTGGGCATGCATGTAAGCAGTTATTGTGAGGTTGGGGAAAGGAAAAGGGAGGCCACCGTGCGCGAGAAACGAGGAGGCAGGATAACATACGAGAGAATTATGGAGGTTTCCACCCATGTGCATACAAGGGTAAATTAGGAAGTTTTAGAGTAGATTTATCTCTACCGATTGATGTCTACGCACTTCTATTCTTGTAGACAGTTGTTGGGCCACCAAGTGTAGAGGTTTGTAGAATAGAAGCAAGTTTCCCTTAAGTGGATCACCCAAGGTTTATCGAACTCAGGGAGGAAGTGGTCAAAGGTATTCCCTCTCAAGCAACCCTGCAATCAAGATACAAGAAGTCTCTTGTGTCCCCAACACACCCAATACACTTGTCAGGTGTATAGGTGCACTAGTTCGGCAAAGAGATAGTGAAATACAAGTGGTAACGGTGCCAGAAAATAGCTTGACGGTGAGGTAAAGACTAAAGGCAACAAGAAGGAAGCAAGCAAACATGCAACAGATCTAGATGCAAATGGCGTTTCAATGTTTAGAAACAAGGCCTAGGGATCATACTTTTACTAGTGAACACTCGCTCATATAAATATCTTAATTTATTATGATACTACTCTCCGGTTGGACACTCTAATCATCGGTAGGGCTATAACATCACTCGTCAAAGTCCTCCTTACCTAATCTAGATAACCCCACACTGTCACCTTGAGCACTAGATGGTTCCAACAAACACCACAATTTCATAGAGACATCCAACTCCAAATATAACTCATAACAAATATTCAATCTAGCCAAAGTGCCACACACGGTATGCACGCTGTCACTTTCACACACGTGGGGAAAAGCATAGATCTATTAAAGCACAAAGATTATTTATGTAGACTCAAACCTAAGTGCCACCATGGCGTGCACGCTGTCACTTTCACACACATGGGGAGAGAAGAGATCTAATGAAGCACTTGAGTAGCAAGGTAGATCTACTTGATTACAAAGCTCATGACCACAAGATCATGCATAGAGAGAGAGAGATGATCACATAGCTACCGGTAGAGCCCTTAGCCTCGAGGAAGAACTACTCCCTCCTCATCATGGGAATCATCAACGATGATGGAGATCGATGGAGATGGCTCTGGGGGCACTTCCCAGTCCCGGAAGGGTGCCAGAACATAGACTTTCTGTCCCCCGAATCTCCCCTTCGGTGGTGGCGTCGCAGCAGAGGTTTTCGTGGATTTCTTCTGGTTGCACTAGAGTTTTTGGGTCGGAGGCTTCTTATAGGCAAAGGAATCAAGGTCGGTAGGGGTCCAGGGGGCCCACACACCCTCCAGGCGCCTCCAGGGCTTGCCTGCGCCTAGGGGGATGTGGCCACCCTGTGTCCCCCCTCCGGCTCTGCTTCGGGGTTTCGTGTTGCGCCAGGAAAAATAATAACTTTTGATTTTGTCCCGTCCAATTCCGAGAATATTGATTTTCTGCCTTTCTGGAACCAAAAACATAAGAAAACAGACAACTGGCACTTTGGCAACTTGTCAATAGGTTAGTTCCAGAAAGTGTATAAAAATACCTCAAAGTGTAGACAAAACAAAGCAAAGTAGATACAAAACAAGCATGGAGCATCAAAAATTATAG
This sequence comes from Avena insularis, assembly GCA_023614405.1. Lineage (NCBI taxonomy): Eukaryota > Viridiplantae > Streptophyta > Magnoliopsida > Poales > Poaceae > Avena > Avena insularis. The sequence goes on from CM042697.1 coordinate 275,139,226, forward strand.
ATACCTTTCCGACGTATCACCGATCTCTCCTTAATAACCATGCCAAAAAATATACGCCTTATGCTCTGAGATGGAGGGAGTATTAGTCTTAAACGTAGCTCTAGATCGTCAAAGCATAGTGTACACCGGGTCAGAGATTAATTAAAAACTAGAGTAACTCCACACCTACTCCTATTGAGGAAACACGGTGCTTCCCTAGTTTTCTCTGCACTAGTCTTTTTCTCGTTCGCTTCCCTAGAGTGAGATGAGGAGTCTGCTAGTAGTAGAACTATTTAACTTGCAAGTGTATTCTGCTCGCTCTCATCAATCCTATCTCTCTCTTCTCTCTCACTCGGTCTAAAAATTCTCTCTCATATCCGCAGTTGAAGCTACGATTGACATGGGCGGCGGCTCCATGGCGGACAAGTGGGTTAAATTTACGATTGACTGGAGTCATACAGTTTAGTTCTTCAGCAGCAGACTTTGTTCTCAAATTGTTCGTCGTCCTGCGTACATGGTTAAGTACTTATTTCTTCAGGATGTTTTCCTTCTGTGCCACACTGGTTCGATACAACTGTTGTTTTTTGGGCTAATAATCTTTTTCTTTCATGAGCAGTGCACTGGCTATGCGCAAGGCATGCGCAGAATGCATTGGAAAATTATCTGATGGCCATTGCCCGGGATGTGAGCCCGGAGGCGTTTTCGAACAAAATAGTTTTTTGGATCGGTTGTCCTCTGTAGCGAGGTGCACTTGCAGGAACGAAGGGTGTGCCTTGAGGGGCAGCTTCTTTGAATTCATCAAACACGCGAGGGCATGCCCGCATGCGGCAGAGGGCGCCGTAGGTTCTTGACGAAAAAGAACCGTATGATATGCGGGTGTCCATGTGTGTGTTGATTCCATCTAGAGTATGGTATTTAGTTTCTGTCGTGGTTGTGGAGTACCTGTACTAGTTATGTTCTAAATAAATTAAATCTTCATCGCATCTGCATGGTTTCTCCCTTTTACCGATAATAAGGGGATTTGGTTTTGGGGTTCGAATTGAATCTACGATTGATAAGTTTGGAGTGCCAATTTCAAGGATTTGGTTTTGGGGTTGGAATTTACATTTTCCCCTAGAGATTCAATGTTTATTTTGGACTTTCCCCTATAAATAGAACCATCGAGCCCCCGCAAAAAATAATTAAAAATAACACAGTAGAACCATGGAGAGAGGACGAGCCAGGGCTGACGTTGGGGAGTGACGAGCTACCGTGGCCTCGCGTTCGAGCTCTCCGTTCTCACCCATCTAGGCCAGTGCCAGAGAACCTAAAATTAAAAAATCAACTCCTCGCCATCGACTAGCCAGCAACCCACCCCTTCCTCCCACCCCCACCCCCACCAAAAAATCCCCAAATTGCGCCGCCACCGGAACTCGAGCGCTCCTCATAGGAGCGCATCATCGAGTCTGGCCCAATGTCTTCCATGCCTATTGTGTCTCCGCAGCCACTACTGACTTATCTTTCATCGAGCCGTACACAATGACACTATAGATATTATTCTCGAGGACGTATGAGCTCAGGAGGATGCTTGGCTCCCTCCCAACCCCTCTGGAGGAGGACGATGTTGCAGCCACACCCTGCGAAGAGGACGTGTTGAATCTCAGCCTTCCTCCCAGCAAGTTGTGAAGAGCGAGCAATGTCATGGGAACTATGTAGACGGTTCTTGGTCGTGTATGGCTGCTGCAGAACCTGCAACTCATGGCGAAGGAGTGGGACATAATTATGCCTTACGACATTCTGCATCGGCTCTGGCATGAGGCGTGTGTGGATGTCTACGGGTTCCACTTCCACCTAACCCTTAGTGTTGACTTCTGGCTCATCGTCAACCTGTTGGTGCTTCAAAACAGTTGGTACCTGGTTGAAAAGGAGGATGGCCACTGCAGCATATGTATGAAGGCACTGTCGAAGTGCACAATGGTGCGTCTTCGGGGTTGCAACCATCCGTACCACCGCAATTGCATCTTCACTTGGTTTGAGACAAATGCCAGCTGCCCTATCTTTCGAGACAATGTTCTCGCCCATCTCTACTAACACGAGGTGCATATGCCCCCTCTTGTATGAAACCTGGTCATGTGGTTATTAATTAATTAATGTACTTAACTTGTTCTACATATGCTTGCACTTGTCAAATTAAGCTTAATCCAATGTAGATAGGGAAAACAATTAGTCTAGGATTACAATCCAACAGGAAAATTTCATCATGTCTCGTACATTTTAAAATGAGAAAACCAAAATGAATCAATGTTCGTCATCTCACTGTATAATTTGGAACAACAGTCTAATCATCGTCACCATCATCGCTTTCAGCATCGCCGCGTTCTAGATCCACATATTCCGACTGGTTTGGATCTTCTTCCTCTTGCCATTCATCACACATGTCTTGAGTTTCATCAGGTAGAACCAGTTTAATCCTGTCTTTGTCCACTACACTAACCTCGATGGTGAAATCTACTTGTCCATCATGTGCAGAGCCACCTCTAGCAATAAAAATTTCATCGATGTCAACCAGTTCAGTTACCATACAAACACTAGGATCATCTTGGTGGGAAACATCAATGGTGACTGGCTCGTCATACTCATTCACATCATAGGTGCTCCTTACCTGAAACTTTTGCACATATTGCCAGTCGTTATTTTCTCTGTCATCCAAGAATTTTACCTTGGAATCTTGATTTACCAAAATATAAGGTTCCTTTCTTGTACCACTCAGTAGTAGTATTGATCGATATGAAATTCCCATAATTTCTCGGGCCTCTTTTCTTGTTCGGATCTTGGTCATACCAATAAAACTTGAATAGAACCACAGATCAACCACCAGTATTGTTGTTATAGTTCAACTCAATAACCTCTTTTATGCGACCATAATGATCATAGTCCTCTGACTTCTTCATTTTGGCTATCAAGTGCTCTCCACTGGTCGTGATGCCACTGTTTTGTGTCTTCAAATGTTTGTCACGCTCATAGGTGCTGTAGTGGATACCATTGTCATTGCAAGCTGAAGCTGTGTGCACCTTCTTTGCAGGACCACGTGATAGGGAATAGAGACCATAACTAACATCGCCCTAGTTCTCTTCACGTAGCTTCATGATCTGCAGTTATACAAAATAATCAAGAGGTCATCTCATGTGCATAATTCATATGCAATTCAAAGTTCAGTTGAACATCTTACATGATTCCTAAACCATTCCTGAAACCCACCCCCACATACCTGTTCAACATAATCTTTTCCTTTGGTTGTTTTAAATAACCTATAAAAACGATACTCAAGTCAGAGATCTGAACATATCTTGCTACAAGTTACATTTCATATATGTGAGGATATGTATGAATAGTACTCACTCAACAAAGTTTTCAGCCTCATCAACATTATTTAGCACATACCAAGTGAGTTGGTCATATTCGTGATGCGTTAATGTTCTATGTTCCTTCTTTCCGACTAGGCGAACACCATGGTTATAAACAGATTTTTCAACTTCTTCAGTTCTGCCACCTAGATTGGATCTTGTTTTATGATCAGGAATGTATCTTGAGAAAAATGCAAATGCTTCAGCAGTAATAAGTCAACGTTCTATATGGGACCTCTATAAAGTGCATCTTCAGGCAGATGAACAACCAAATGCACCATCACATCAAAGAAGGATGGTGGATATATCAGCTCAAGCTTGTACATGATTTCTGTTATGTCCTTCTGAAGACGCACTACGACTCTTTTGTCTAGAGTTTTGCTACAAAGTTCCCTAAATAACTTTCCCAATTCTGCAAGCACATTGTAGAAATCTTTGTTCACTAAACCTTTAACTCCAAGAGCTAAAAGCCTTTGTAGTAGGATGTGGAAATCATGAGGTTTCAATCCTTGGAGCTTGTTTCCCTCTACATTGATACAATTTGCAATGTTGGAAGGAAATCCATATGGGAAGTTCACACGATGTAGGAAGTCACAAAATAGTTCCCTATTATTCATCGGCAAGGTAAATTCTGCACCTCGAAATTTGAAATGTTTTTCACCTCCCTTATCAACCGTATCTTCAGGATGCAACTTCAAGTTGTTGTTAACATTGAGTTTTTCGCAGTCAAGCCTAGCATTATAGCTATCTTTTGTCTTGGTTGGAATGTTGAGTAATGTGCCTATAATGCTGTCACATATATTTTTCTCCATGTGCATGGCATCAATATTATGTCGAAGTGTCTTACCAGCCCAATACGACAAGTCCCATAGAATAGGTCTTCTCTTATAAAATATTCTCGGTTCCTTTTCCTTCCCTTGGGCAGCTGCTGCTATTTATTCCGCTCTCTTCCTTTTGGATGTTGCTCCTACTATGGATGCATCTTCTGTATTCTTTCTTTTACCTTGCTTGGCAGCTGGTTGTTTTCCTAGTTTGACATATTTGACCTTTTCTAAATGCGCCTGCAACTCCGCTACAGTTAACTTTCATGATGTAGTGCTATACTCAGTCCTCTTTCCATAGAACTGCGATTTTTTAAGTTGTTTTTGGAATTTGTGTCCTGCAAGAAGAAAAACCCGGTGGCCAAGCTAACCGGTCTTATTTTGTAGCCTCATTGTGACCTGTTTTGACTCACAGCGAACACATGCGTTGTAACCTCATGTCACTCTGCCTGACATAGTGCCAAGAGCTGGAAAATCATTGGTGCAGAATAGCACAGCAGCACGCAGAGGGAACTTGGCATCTTCAGGTTTGCTTGCAAGGATATCAGGAGTCATGACAACCTTCCATAGTTTCTGAAAGTCTCATATAAGAGGTTGCATGAATATATCAAAATCCTTACCAGGTGATTTGGGACCTGGGATGAGTAAAGTCAGCAAGCATTTCGACTGATCAGTGCATGCCCAGGGAGACAGGTTGTAAATTGTAACAAGTACTAACCACATGTTGTACAAGTTACTCATGTTGCCAAATGGGTTAAATCCATCTTTATCTAGGCCAAGTCTCAGGTTCCTTGGATCTGCAGAAAATCCTGGATGAGCCTCGTCAAAATTCTTCCGTTCATCTCCATCAGCTAGATGTCTCAGTAAGTAATCATCTGGCTTGAGAATCTCTTTATGCCATCTTGTTTCCTTAGATGTTTTGTTCTGAATGAAACAGCCTCTGCAATCTATCTATAATTGAAAAATATCTCAGAACCTTATAAGGATCTTTCTTATTTTTATCACCATTTTTCCATCTTGATTCGTTACATACTGGGCATTCATCGAGGTTTTCATAACCCTCCCAGAATAGTACACAATTATTTGGACAAAAATGGATCTTCTCATATGATAGTCTGAGTACCTTGATGCACTGTTTCATCTCATAAAGGATTTTGGTAGTCCTTCCCTAGGGATTGACTCGTTGTACACCTTAATCACTGCATCGAAAGCTTTGTTGGTAACCTTGTTGGATAACTTTTTTGTTAGTAATTTCATTACCATTTCGTCTTGACATACCAGAATTAGGGTCCACTGAATACTTGCCATCTTCTATCAGGTCAGAGAAAGGTGATATTTTAAGAGAAGGGTTGTCCTTTTTTCTAGAAGTGGGGTACATGTCCCTTAACAAACCAGAAAGGTCCTCATCCTCGATCTGATGAGCTTCAGGTGGAGCAGCATTAGCTAGAGGATCAAGAACATGATAATCATATGGTTCACCATGTTTAGTCCACCTAATGTATGTGCGTTGCATCCCATCAATAAATATATGGTCTGCAAATATTCTCTGACTCAGATTTTTAAAATTAAGGCATTGTTGGCATGGGAAAAACACATCTGAGTCGTTGTTATGCTGTTTAACAAACTTCATGAAGTCATTAACACCTGCCTAATATGAAGGTGTTGCTTTTGTCCTTTCAATATCCAATATCTGTCCATCTATTGAGGATAGATATGGTCAGAATCTTTCATGATATTTTAGCAAATAAGTTGATTATAGATATAATTAAGCCAAGATATATGAGCAAACTAATGGAATATAGAACTATAAATTCCATGTAATTTTAGCATATTTCAGAAATTTAGTGCAGAACTATTTACATATTTGAGAGAACAGATTGACCGAGCGCAATAAAATGACAACCAATTCGAACAAACGCTGTGATGAAGTGCATAACAATATCAAACAAATAGATCAAGCATGAAATGACTTCTAGGGAATGATTCGAGCGAACTAAGGAAATTATAAGAGTATAGTTGGGATCGACCAGCTGACCATCGGTCTGTGTGCGTCTCGATAAGAAAGCCGCCACCAGCGATGGTGTCATCCGTATCGGCTGGTAGAAGGAGGGTGAATGTTTTGAAGCACGACCTGTGGTTTTCACGGCCGAGGCGTCTCCAAAAGAATGGCACATGGACAGTAGCTGGCTGCTGGAGTGAATGCTCGAGTAGGAAAGTTTTGGCACGCATGGGCTATGTGTCCTGGTTGTCAACAATTTTCACACGAAATATCTGCCAATTTTTTCGCCCTTGTGTTTTTCTTCCTTGTTGACGTCTGGAATTTTTATTACTGAACCCATGAAATTAGCCTATGAGGCCCAAGCATAGCCGAAAACTTTCTAATTTGGCCTTTTCATGGTCTTGTGGCCGCCGATCATAGCCCATTCAGTTTAGGAGTGATCCCATTGAATATTTCCCATGACAATAAAAAAACTTAGCTTACCTATGTTTTTATGTAAAAACTACTTTATTATGTAGCAGTTTTTAGTTTAGCTGCCAGGAGTGCCGCCTAATTATTTCAAAGGAGATAAACATGGTCAAAGAAAGTATTTTAAACTCATATAAGGAACCATTTAACGTTTATGTTTTATTAAGTGTTTCTTTTGTAGTGGAAAGGCAAGCCATTTTCCGGTTCTGAGGTCTCGAGTTCGAATGGTAGGCAATTTTTGTTTTTCTTGTAGTCATCTATTTGTACTCTGAGGCTGACATCTAGGACCCAGGTAAACTGTTGCTGCCTCTAGGAATGTTGCCAAGGTCAGCACGACAGACTCGATCTAAAAAAGAGTCTAACACATACACCATTTTTCAAATAGAGGATGACATCTGAGACCCAGCATAGACACATTTCCTGTATAGAGGAGGCTGACATCTGGAACCCAGCAACGGACCAAGGTCAAAATAGTGGTCGTGTGATGACCCACAAGTATAGGGGATCGCAACAATCTTCGAGGGAAGTAAAGCCCAAATTTATTGATTCGACACAATGCGAGCCAAGGAATATTTATAAGCCTTAACAAATGAGTTGTCAATTCAGCTGCACCGGAAATAGTCTTGCTCGCAATAGTTTATCAGTAGCAACTGTTTTGTAGAAGAAGTAGCAAAATAACAGAAGTAGTAAATAAAGATAGTAGTATCAATTGTAATAAACAGCAGGATTAAAGTGCAGTAGGACTAGGGATGGATGGACGGGCATTGCATGGACAAGATAATTCATGTAATAATCAAGGCCAAGGCATTTGCAGATAATAAATATAAAGCATCCAAGTACTAAATAACCATAGGCATGTATTCTGTATATAGTCATGCGTGCTCGCAATGAGAACTTGCACAACATCTTTTGTCCCGCTAGCCCGTTTGCAGCGGGGCCTCAATGGAATCTACTACCAATTAAGGTGCTCCTTTAAATAGATCACCGGAGCAAAGCATTAACACACTGTGAACACACATGATCTTCACATCACATCCACCCCCTCTGGTTATCCCAATTTCTATCACTTCGAGGCCTTGGGTTCCGGACAACAATATGTGTATACAAATTGCAGGTAAGATCATAGACAATAATATCATCATGAATCAATAACATGTTCAGATCTAAGATCATGGAACTCGGTCCCTAGTGACAAGCATTAAGCATAACAAGTTGCAACAATGTCAAAACACACTAACAATAGATACTAGGCACCATGCCCTAACAATCTTTTGCAATTACATGATAGATCTCATCCAATCGATACCATCCACATAACCTACTACGGGGAATTACTCACACATATATGGGGAATAATGGATGGTTGATGGAGAGGCATTGGTGATGATGAGGCGATGATATCCTCCAATTTCCCGTCCCAGCAGGGTGCCAAAACGGAGTTTCTGGTTCCGAATCGCGGTTTCTGGTGGTGGCGGCGCAGCGGAACTCTTCTCTGGAAATTGTTGAACTCCCTGGTATTTTTAGGTCAGAGGGTATATGTAGGAGAAAGGAGAGGTCGAGGCGGCCACACCATGCCCTGGCGCGGCCAGGCCTAGCCCGCGCCGAGGGGTGGTGTGGGCCCCTCTGGCCTTTCCTCCCCTCCGTCTGCTGGCTTCGTGAGTCTTCTGGGAAAACAGGATTTTCGCCTATTTTCTGAGATTTTTCTTGAAAGTTGATTTTCCGCACAAAAACAAGACACCAAATCAATTCTGATAAAAATAGCGTCAGTTGTATCCAAATCACACAAATTAGAGGAGAAACAATAGCAAAAGTGTTTGGGAAAGTAGATACGTTTTGGACGTATCAACTCCCCCAAACTTAGCTTATTTCTTGTCCTCAAGCAATTTAGTTGAAAACTAAGAGCGATAAAAGAAAATTTCACGAACACATTTTCTTCATCAGATGTATATATTCTCTGCATATGAGAAAATACTTAGGCAATTGAGAATAAGGAGTATGGAAATAAGTCTACCCAATAGTCATGCAAGCTATGAAGAGGTTCCAACACAATAATAATAGGCAACATGAAACATAAGCATATGCAAGATTATAGTGCTCATAAGAAGGTATGATAAAGTGGCATTGTAACATCCCAAAATTCTTCCTATTTTGGAATGTTGTAAATTAAATCAATAGCTTGATTGATTGTTTGACTTTGTTGAAAATTCTCAAAGAGAAGAAACTTTTTGAATAGAAAATCCTCTCAACCTTGAATTCAAAATCTTATATTCTTTTGTTATGACCTAAGTAGCCATATAGGCAAAAGGGCATGGATTGATTATGGATTTTAGAATTGGTGTGCAATATTTCAAAATGAAAATCATGAAGCATTTCATTACATCCATGCAAAGTTCTCACAAACTGAATCCAAATCCTGGTATCCAAATCCTATAGTTGATTCACCCAAATGTTCCTAAAGGTAATTAAATTGACTTTATAAAACCCACTCTTGATAAGGCATAAATTATTGATAATTATATCCTAAAGAGATCCAATTAATTTTACAAAATTTTAGAAACAAAATTGAGCTCATTTGGAGCTATTATGAAAAAGTTATGGAATAAATACAAACAAATAAAGATATAAATAAAATGGAACATACAAGGATTTATAAACCCACTACTTGAAAACTAGTAAAAATATTACAAATATGATCCTACAATGATCTATTCGATTTTAGAAAAATTTAGAAATAAGAATCATGTCATTTGAAGTTCGTATGCAAAAGATATGAGAAAAACAAGTAAATAGAAAAAAGAAAAAGAAAAAAAACAAACGGGCACGTACACAGGATTGCTTTAAAAACAGGATTGCTTTAAAAACCGTGCGAATCAGTTTTTCTCTAACCTATCTCTATTCAAACTCTCATAACTTTTTATCTACAACTCCGAATCGACTTCCGTTTGTTTCTACTTGTTCCCTACTCCAAGACCTATCTCTACACCATCCTAAATCTCCATATAAACTCGTGGAGCTAGAGCTGTACGAGTTTCTATTCCCGAAATCCCGAATCTACACATGCCTGAATCTTATTTCGCTTTTTGACCCATCTAGACTTCGTTTTTTGCCTTCGGCCAAAAAACGAAAGTAGTAGAACTCGTCAGAATCTTTCAATCCTGACAAACCTCACCTCTTTTCATCCACCACAGCCGGAGAATTTCGCATCACAATATTTCAGATCTGACGGTGTAAATCCAAGATGTACTCGCGCTCGTTTCTTCAAATCCAAATTCCTTTGGTGAGAAGGTAGGACTAATGATTCCCCAAAACTTTCATGTTCTAAGTTTTTCAATTTGACCTACGGATTTGTATCTCTAACCCAGATCTGTTTCTTGTCTATTCTGAGACAAAATCGGGTCAATCCCCTCTCCTAACCACTAGATCTCATCCCAACGGCCAGGATTAGATCAATTCCTCGAAGGGGTACGAGCCAACCAGATCTCGCCACGTGTCAACGTCAGGTCAGCATCTAATCCCAGTCAGCATGCAAAGTCAATCTGTCTAGTCAGCGAAATATTCTCTGGAATATTCCGTTTGAACTTAAAATTGCACATTATAGATCTAAATTGTAAAATTCATTAGAAATTCATACCACATCCAAAAATTGCGTATAATATATCAAATTGAAGATAATTTTACGTAGAATCATCTTATCAAAATAGATCCAACTTTTACTGTACGTGGTTACTACAGTAATTTAATTAGTTTTAATGGTCTTTTAGGTTAATAAATTCATAGGAAATTATCTGTAACTCCGAAAAATATGAACAATATATAAAATTGAAGCTACTGTATTGTAGATTAATAATATCTGGTTGGATCCAGCCTTTGCGGAATATTTACCCTGTAGTGATTTAATTATTTTTAATGGCTTTAAAAATCATTAAGTTCAAAGAAAATTATTTGCATATCACAAAAATATAAATAGTATACCAATAGAAAGCTGGTTCCATGTAGATCATCAATCTGCAAATGGTTCAGGAAAATACTGTAAGGTTTTGCCGTGAAGATTTAAATGGTTTAATGGCCTATTTAGAGTAATAAATTCATAAGAAAATAAATACTGCTCAGAAAATTACAAATAAAATGTCCCTGGAATCACAATTCCGTGGAGATTACAGATATAATTTTAGTTTGATTTTTAGGCAACAGAAACTGTATGAATCATTTAAAACCCATTAAACACTTTTTAAATTATAAAAAAAGATCTATAACTCCGATTAGGGTGAATCCAACGCCTACTGGTTCGTATTAACATCCTCTATCCAGTAAACCCAAGAAACAAATTTAATTCGACAGTTAGAACAGGCGTTACAACAGAACTATCAAAACCCTTATATTGGCAAGTAATTATTAATAACAAGTACCTATTGCTTTAATTGATCTCATACATGCATCATATGATCTATTAATGCTCAGAGAACTAAATGTAAGCATTGTAACATATTAAACCATCATGCATGTTTTTGATCATCCTTGTTGTGTTTGCTATGTTTGCAATTGTTTTGATTGGAACTACCTTGTCCTCGTATTAGATTGTTCGGAGAGTGTGATTGCTGCGGAGAAATACAATCAACACCCATATTATCAACATAAGGCAAGTTACACCAATTATTCATAATTTTTGTCCCAGTTTTGATTCTATGCATGTGATCTTCAAAATTCTGTAGTATGCATGTGTAGGATGTTTTAGTAGAATTTTTCCTTAGTATTATTTTGCAAGTGCGATGATTTTGTAGTATGCCATGAGTAGCTCTATACTTAGGATTTCCCCTCCTAATAGGTTACCCCTGTTTTTGCTAAGTCTTGCTTGCAATGCTATATATACAAAGTACCGTTGGGGGGTTTGAAAGATTTTTTCTAAGTATAAAGGCTCTCTTGAGCAAACTTTTCTTCTCAAATCCACTTCAAAATAAAACTAAGTTTTCTTCTGTGCGGAATGGTTGTCAGGTCAACGAGTGAGATTTTGGTGGAGGACGGCCGTCCAGGAATCAAAGAAGTCTGCCATGTTTCAGAATTTAGAAGCTTCCAGTGCAACCACAATACATATGGGCTCTGTCTTGGCCTAGTACTTAGTGGGAAACCTCACCTGGGTACCAACATTTGGAGGTTCTTGGCACGGTTGGATCCAGAAGGTAGAGGGGCTACTAAGGGAAAGCCTCGCCATGGTCTTGTCTGTAAAAGGACTTGATCGTGGATTGTGGGTAAAGTGCACCAACTCTCAAGAGTACTGCAATCTGATCGATCAGCCGTGTTCACGGAAACAGAACAACATTGAGCATCTGAAGGATGGAGCCTCTGAAGGATCTTCCTCTCTCTCTTTTCTAAACAAAGTTTTAAAACCCCATGGCGTGAGTAATATCGCCAATGGGTGGGATTTTGGGAACTTGGTGCGTAATATCCAAGTGTCACTTGGTGAGTAATATCCAAGTGTTTGGTTGTTTGGACACTTGGTGAGTAATATCCTCGTGTGCCATTCGACCCTATTTTATCTAAGCAAATGTTTACAAAGTAGGGTAAAACTCTCTCTCCCTTTTCTCTCCATACTTAGTGAAAATTAGCTTTATGCAAATGAACTCTAAAGCCTAAACTAGCCTTGCATGTAGAGTTAGTCTTTCCTTCCTTGGTGTAATTTGCCAATAAATTCAAAGTATTGACCCAACTTGTTGGCTGCACGTTTCATGTGCAGAATTTCGGAGATCGTTGAAAGGTGCGCTAGGATCGCGGGTCTTCACTCAACCTGCCTGTGGCATTGATGGGACTCATGTTGTATATTTTTCGCTTTTGTTGTAATAATGTAAACTCTGGATTATTCGATTCATGTAATAAAGACTTGTGTTTTACATGATATTTCATCGACTATGAGTGCTAGCTATTGATCCAGGGACTAGCATGTTAATCGCAGGGACTTAGGATCCTTACCGATCCGAGGTCACTACAGGTATCTCGCTTTCCTTTTTTTGGGGCAAAACATAAATGCCAAGGCACCTCTGAATTTCAAGTGAAGACTAGAAATAAAAATATCAAAGGTACAAGCGTCAAAGTTATGTCACAATCAACCGTGTTCTGGTACAAGAACATTACACTAAGAATGACAGCTATGCTCCTGGGAAGGTGCTCATAGAAGATGGTGACTCGACATAAAAGTGAAAGAACAGATTAAAAAGTTTGTAAGGCTTCCAAATGTTGAAAGTATGGTACTCATTAGCTTTGAGCTCTCATTTCCCCTATCATAAGCATCTTTAAATGGTTAAGGTTAAAGTGAATGAAAATATGAGTTATATGCTTGATAAATCATAAGTTGAAAATCTCATGCCCCTTGAGGACGAGTATCATTCCTCATGCTACTCAACTTTAGTCATAGGTTAGTTCTTGTCACTTTAAGTATATGTGTATCATAGAGAACCGCCAAAGGGGGTACCCCTTGCCCCATGACACAGTAGCTATCCCATATCAAAATGACAAGGAAACAAACAATGAGCATCTCAGCGATCTTTTTATTTCCCATGAGCATGATTTTTCTTCTTGTTTTTTCTATATTATTTTTCTGAATATTCTTCATAGAATGCTCATTATGGTTATGCTGCAAGTTTCCACCATGATTAGGCATGGCTTAAGCTAGCCTCCCAGGCGTTTCTCTGACACATATACAAAACTCCATGGACTTACAAGCTCCCCTTTTATTTCACACCGCCGGCATCCATAAACAAAAGAACATGATATCAACTGAATAGATATGTACAATGTCGAAAGTGTTCCCCATGATAGCATGGTTCTGCTAACTCACAACTTATAAATTGCAAGCATATAACTACATAGATGGTCATAATGGTTCAGGTTTATTAAGTGCAAGAAATAAAATGTGCCATCAAGTTTGTGAGAGCTTTACTAACTGTTTTTTGCATAACAAGCAAACATTTTTATTCATATGAAAATAAGGCATAATAAGTATGCAAGGAATAGCAATGATGCTAATAGGTAGATATGGTGGAAAATTTTTTACAACTTTCGTTTTGGGGAGTTGGATGCACGAGTAGAGCTCATACTCAGTGAAAGTGAAGGCTAGCAATAGAAGGAAGCGACAATCGAGAGAGAAGTAACTGTCATAATCATGCTTGCGAAAAAACAAAATTAATTATGGCATAAAAGTGACACAAGAACTCTAAGGAAATATAAATCATCGCGGCTTAACTGACTTTCGTTTAGTCATATGCATGCGCGAGCATGTGCCAAGTCGATTCAAATAAAACATTCAGAGGAGATACCACAATTTCATACCATGTTATGAGTAGAACAATGTCTGCAAACATTTATATGACATGCTAAAACTATTAGCAAATAGGAACTAATCATAAGATAGAAAGAACTACTAAGCATCCATTAAATAACATACACCTTACATGAACAGACTAAGAATGCCCACATTGATGAGTATATGTAGAAAAATGAAAACAAATAGAGTTCATACCAGCCTCTTACCACACCTCGAGTTGTCATGAATCGTCATTATTTCCTTTCACTTGTGTGGATTGAATAATAATATAAAACCAAACTCCAAAGGAGTCACTGAGGACTGTTGAACCCTGCAACAAACTTTTACAAAACTAGAGAAGAACAATAAATATTTTTCGGTTTTTCAAATAACAAACCAAAGCTAAAAAGGGAAAGAAAACCAAAGCTAAAAGCTAAAGAAGTAAATAAAGAGAAACAACAAAAATATTTTTGGTCTTTTGTGTTTTCGAAAGCAAAGAAAACAAGAACAAAAACGAAAAAGAAAGAAAGCGAAACATGGATATATAAAGTACTGATAGAATATGATATGTAGATGAGTGTGATGTCGGTATACCTCCCCCAAGCTTAGGATTTTGGACTAAGTGGAGATCAATCCCAAGCTGGCCAAGAAGTAGCGCCTCCATAATATGAAGAATAAGTACCTTCGTCCTGATACGAACTCGAGGATGCCCCGGCATAGTGCGCAGAGTAGTCATAAGAGGGCACATCCCCCTCGTGGTGCTGCCTGTGGAAACCAAGAAAGCGGGGCTGCTCGTCCAACTCCTCCTTGGAACGAGACCACGGCTTCCTGGAAATACTGAACAAATTAGGTTGTGGCAAGGAAATTTCCCTCCCAATTTCCCTCTCATCTCCACCAGTAAACAACATCGTGTAAACTAAACTCTCTGTACGAGAGTTAGCAGTAACAAAGTGATGTGCTTCCATAGCTGCAAGGTCAAGTCTCTGTGGGGCCAGCACTGTATCATTAGGATCAATAGGAAGGCCAAAAAAAGCAACCATGCGCGCATCAATAATACCCCCATAAATGGGTCCTCTAGCAGCTAGGCAGCGAGCAATGAGAGCACTGAGATTATAATTGGTTTCATTATTAAGTGCAGCAGCAATAAAAGCTAGATGATAATTAGAAATATTACTAGTGTTCTCCCTACCTACAATTCTAGTAGCAAGATAGTAAGCAAAGTATCAAAGAGCCGGGATCTGAATGTTTCTAATCTTGCCGTGCTGGGTTATGCGGTCATCATCATTTGTTACACCTTGTTAGAGCTCCAGCAAATCAGCGGGTCAACCTTGGATCTTCTTTGCCGTCATATCCATGCCAATACCTATAATGTCGCAAAATCTTTTCATGTTCATGGTAATAGGCATATCATATATTTCGAATGAAATAGTTGGCCTATAAGAAGTGTTAGTGAAAGTGAAGCTCTCAACAAGAGTTTTGGTGAGCACAGCATATTGCTCACTCTCATACTACATGTAAGTGGTTAGACCAACCCTTGTAACAATAAGCAAGAATTCATCGAGTATCCCTGCAGCTCTCAAAAAATCATAACAAGGGAAGGTAGATGGATGCGCATCTCCATCATCTTCCTCATTACCAAAGCACGGCGCAATAAGATCTTCACTATATGATGGCCTAAATAGTTAAGTTGATCTCAAAGGCCTTGCCACCCTTGGTGTATCTCTCTCAAATACTTCTCCAAAAGTATGGTTGTCCATATTTCTCTTTTCTGAAATTTTTAGGCAAACATCAAAAAAAGTAATTTCAAAGCTACTAAATGAAGGGGAACTGCTATGGGGACTTGCAAGAGTGCTAAACATGCATCAAAATGATTTCTATAAGGATAGAACAAGCATGCAAACTCACATAACATGTCACCTACAGTAGCAAAATACTCAAGATATAATCAACTAATCAAAAATCTACTTGGACAAGCAGAAGAGTGACATACCAGAGAACAAATGCTCCAAAAATCAGCAGCAAAGAGTGTCTAAGCAAGGAGATCGAAAATCACGGTGAAGAACAACAAGAACGCGAGTTTGATAATTTTTCCAGTGTTCTCTCGGGAGAGAGAGTGTAGTGGTAGGTGGCTGGGTAAGTGGAGGGCCAGGGATGGCCCACACCATGGCCAGGCGCGCTCCTGGGCTGGCCGCTCCACCAGGTGGTGTGCCTTCCTGGTGGGCCCCCCTGGGTCACTCTAGGTGCCTCTCTGTCCCTTTTTTGACGTAAAAATTTAATATGAATTTTCTGGAATTTTTCGAGAAACTTTATTTTCGAGCAATTTTCAGGACTTAATAAATGATTTTCTCGCCGATAAATGATTTTGGAACGATGGGAAAACAAATCAAAACCAAAACTACAAAGGTTCTAATACACTAAAATATGCAAGAAACTAGCAATACAAAGATGAGCAAGGTGAAAGCAAAAATTGGAATAAAGAAAATAAGAGTAAATAAGAATAATGATAGTGAAAACATTGTTTTGTTCATCAAAATCCTTGTGTTAACAAGGTTTATCAGGTCTTATTACCAAAACAATTTTATATGAAGCAAAACTTTGCATTTCACTAAATGATTATGTTACCTCAACCTTGATACGAATAGTCCCAATCATAATAGTTTCATAATCTTCTTGTGGTATGGGATAATATATTTCTCCAACTTTGATGCCCTCAATATTTTCAATTGAATTTATTCCATATTTCTTATCAATCTTCTTGGGGAAATAAACAGTAGGCTCCTTTTCATTAACATTAAAAGTTACTTTTCCTTGGTTACAATCAATGACAGCACCTGTAGTATTAAGAAAAAGTCTCCCAAGGATAATGGACATATTATCATCTTCAAGCATTTCAAGCACAACAAAATCAGTTATCAAACAATTATGAACCACTTGAATAGGAACATCCTCACATATACCAACAGGAATAGTAGTAGACTTATCAGCCATTTGCAAAGATATATCTGTTGGTATCAATTTTTCCAGGTTAAGTCTCTTATACAGGGAAAACGGTATAACATTAACTCCTGCTCCCAAATCACACAAAGCAGTTCTAATATAATTATTTTTAATAGATCAAGGAATAGTTGGGATACCTGGATCTCCAAGTTTCTTTGGAACCTTACCATTGAAGGAATAATTAGCAAGCAAAGTGGAAATTTCCTCATTAGGAATCTTCCTTTTATTAGAAACAATATCCTTCATATACTTTGAATAAGGAGGAAATTTAATAGCATCAGCCAAAGGAATTTGCAAAAACAAAGGTTTCATCCACTCACAATACTTGTTATATTGTTCTTCTTCCTTTGACTTGTGTTTCTTATCAGGAAAAAGGATTGGTTTTTTCATCCAAGGCTCTCTTTCACTACCATGTTTATTAGCAACAAAATATTCCTTAGTGTACTTAGTATTATTAGTGTGACTTTCAAGTTCTTCTTCAATTTATTCTTTATCAGGAGCATCATTTTTATCGTTACCACTTTCAGTTTCAGCATCAGAGACAGATATACTATTAGGATCTTTAACATGTTTAGAAGATTCTACAACTATTTTCACTACTAGGAAAAAGGCCATTCGTGGCGCACCTGAAAAGGCGATCCGTGGCGCACTAGTAGTGCGCCACTATCCTCGCGCTAAGGCTAAAAGTTAGTCGTGGCGCACTAGGTGGTGCGCCATGCCTATTGAAATATAACCGTGGCGCACTATGTGTTGTGCGCCACGCGTATGAAATGATAACCGTGGCGCACTACGTGCTGTGCGCCACGGATACAAATTTCAAAATTAAAAAAAAAAGCGGCAGATCTTGATCTCGCCGCCACAGCCGTCAGTGGCGTCGCTCGTCGGTGCGGGTCGTTGTCGTCGCCTCGTTGTTGTCGCCTCGTCGTCGTCGCCTCGTCGGAGTAGTCACCGTCGTCGCCGTTGCCTCACCTCGTCGGAGAGGCCTCGTCTTCATTGTCGCCACTTCAAGGAGGAGGAGGAAGAGGAGGAGAAGAATAAGGAGCCCGCCATCGCCATCGTTGTCGTCACTACAAGGAGGAGGCCGTCGTCACCATCTTCACTGCAAGGAGGAGGAAGAGGAGGAGGAGAATGAGAAGGAGAAAGAGATGGAGGAGGAGGAGGAGGAGAAGGAAAATGAGAAGGAGAAGGAGAAGGAGAAGAAGGAAAGGAGAAGGGAGGAAAAGGAAATGGAGAGAAGGGGAGGGAAAAGAAGAGGGGTAGGTGGGCGGGGTGGGGATTCAAATTTTGAATCCCTCCCAACTTACTCGTAGCGCACTAGGTAGTGGTGCGCTATGGGTAAGTTGCCATCTTTTTTTCTACAGGAAAATACAGTCTTTTGACCGTAACTTTTTACTCTTTTCGAATTTTGAAAATCTAAATAATCTCTAAACGACAAGTGGTCGTTGCGAGCAGATGCGAAATCTCGTTCTCGCCATTTTGGTATATTATATGATTTTTTTTGACATCGTATGCAAAAGTTACGGCCATTTTACCGTGGCATGACATTTTTTGGCAAAAAAAGTCGAAATTATTGTTTGTTAATTTTTCTACTATACCACATTACCTACCTACAGATGAAAGGATTTTATTTTTTAAGTGTTTATCATTTTTTTTATTTTTTGCAAAGCCTAAAAAGGCGATCCAAGGGGGGAGGGGGTGGAGTTTGTGCAAGGTACTTAGCCGTAGGGCACTAGGGCAAGGTGCCCTACGTCTAAGTTTACACATCCGTGGCGCACATGGCATAGTGCACCACAGAACTTGCCACAACCGTAGCGCACATACCCCATGTGTGCGACTGGTATGTGGCATGCGGCTGGCAGGCCCCTGGCCCACACATATCTGTGGCGCACATACCCTATGTGCGCCACAGTTGTTCTAGTTACTAGTAGGGCGCTGCCTACAGGTGAGCCACGCCTATTTTGCCCGTGGGGCACTTCAACCATGTGAGCCACGGATATGCGGATTACCTATAGCCCTTTTCCTAGTAGTGTTTATATCTTTTTTCTTTTTCTTAGAAGAAGTACCTCTATTTTTAGCTTGTTGAGAATCTTGTCGAATTCTTTAAGATGTCCCTCAAGATATAAAGGATCCTGAGTAGAACCACCACTTCTCGGTCTAATTTCATAAGCATGTTTTTCTCTAGAAGCATTAACTAGCAAATCTTTTTGCACCTTAGTGAGCTGATCAATTTGAGTTTGAACCATTTGGAAATGTTTAACAAGCATTTTAACATCATTAGAGGTTCTCTCCACAATATCTTGCAACTTATTAATAGCTCTAGAATTCTCCACTAAATGGTTCTGCACTCTCATAAAAATTATCTTGCTTAACAACATAAATATCAAATTCTTCTAAGCATTGATCAGGAGGTTTAGAATAAGGAATGTATCAATCATCAAAATGTTGGAGACAGTGTACCTCAATAGTGGATGAGTGGGAGATTGGCTTACATAGTTCTTCTATAGGAGGTAAATTCTTCACATCTTTAGGTTTAATACCCTTCTCCTTAAGACATTTTTAGCTTCCTTCATCACTTCATCATTTAAGTCAATCATTCCCCTCTTCTTTGGTGTTGGTGTTGGGGTTGGCTCAGGTGTAATTGGCTTAGGTGTAGTCCAATCATCATAATTCTTGATTATCTTAGCCATTAATTCCTCAGCTTCATCGAGAGTTCTTTTCCTGAAAACACAACCAGCACAACTATCCAGGTATGTCCTAGATTCATCAGCTGGTCCATTATAATATATATATCAAGAAGTTCATTTTTAGGTACTAGATATCTAGGTTGTGCTTTAATTAAACCACAAAACCTTGCCCAAGATTCAGGCAATTTCTCTTCTTCTCCCTGCTTAAAATCAAAGAGTTCCTGCAAAACAGCATGTTGAACACTAGGAGGGAAATATTTCAGAAAGGAAGTATTAACCAAGAAAATAGTACTATCAATAGATCCAGGAGATAAATTATTAAACCAAGCTTCAACTTCACCTTTCAATGAAAAAGTGAAAATTTTAGCAACAAAGTAGGTGCATTTCTTAATATCATCAGAAAATAAGCCACTCAAAATAGAGAGCTCTTGCATATGTGCCACATCACTTTCAGTTTTTGTCCCACAAAAAGGTTCTTTCTCAACAATGGTTATATAAGATAAATCAAGAGAGAAATCATAATCCTTATCTTTAATGTTTATGGGAGATGTGGCAAACTTATCATCAGGAGATAACTTAGGTATAACAGTATGTCTCTCAAGAAGACTCTTAATAACACATGCATCATGAGTGTTTTAATATTCCTCAATAAATTCATCAGTCATTTCAATATAACTGTCATTAAGATCATAACTAAGATACTCTCTAGACTCAGGTGAACTAACAGGTGTAGCAATATCTTCATTAGAGTTTCAGTGTTTCCAATTATAGTTCTAGCAATTGTAGCATCTAGGAAAGGACCTAATGAACCACTCTCATCAAGCACAGTAGAAGTAGCATCATAAGTATCAGAAGCATTTTCAGATTCAGCAGAAGTAGCAGTATGTGTAGCATGTGTATGTGGTGGTGTAAGAAGCTTACTTATCACAGATGGTGAATCAAGACAAACAGAGGTGTTCAGAATTGTACCTCTTCTTGTCGTGGATGGCAATATAGGAACCTTCCTATCACGAGTTTTACCCACGATGAGTGGATAGAAGCAAACAATAATAATTCCATGTGAACTTACAAATAAAGCTATGCTCCCTAGCAATCGCGCCAGAAAATAGTCTTGATGACCCACAAGTATAGGGGATCACAACAGTCTTCGAGGGAAGTAAAGCCCAAATTTATTGATTCGACACAAGGAGAGCCAAAGAATATTTATATGCCTTAACATATGAGTTGTCAATTCAGCTACACCCGGAAATAGTCTTGCTCGCAATAGTTGATCAGTAGCAACAGTTTTGTAGTAGCAGTAGCAAAATAACAGTAGTAGTAAAATAAAGAGAGTAGTAAAAATTGTAATAACTAGTAGGATTAAAGTGAGGTAGGCATAGGGATGGATGGACGGGCGTTGCATTGACAAGATAATTCATGTAATAATCAAGGCAAATGCATTTGCAAATAATAAATATAAAGCATCCAAGTACTAAATAACCATAGGCATGTGTTCCGTATAAAGTCATGCGTGCTCGCAATTATAACTTGCACAACATATTTTGTCCCGCCAGCCCATTTGCAGCAGGGCCTCAAGGGAATCTACTGTCAATTAAGGTGCTCCTTTTAGTAGAGCACCGGAGAAAAGCATTAACGCTCCATGAACTCACGTGATCCTCACATCATAGCTATCCCCTTTGGTTATCCCAATTTCTGTCACTTCGGGGCCTCGGGTTCTGGACAACGGTATGTGTATACAACTTGCAGGTAAGATCCTAAACAATAATATCATCATGAATCAATAACATGCTCAGATCTGAGATCATGGCACTCGGGCCCTAGTGACAAACATTAAGTACAACAAGTTGCAACACTGTCAAAAAGCACTAACAATAGATACTTGGAACCATGCTCTAACAATCTTATGCAATTACATGATAGATCTCATCCAATCCCTACCATCCCCATAACCTATTACGGGGATTACTCACACATGGATGTGGGAATCATGGATGGTTGATGGAGATGCATTGGTGACGATGATGGCGATGATCTCCTCCAATTCACCATCCCAGCAGGGTGCCAGAACGAAGTTTTTGGTTCGTATCCCGGTTTCTGGTGGTGGTGGCGCAGCAGAACTCTTCATGGAAATTGTCGAACTCCCTAGTGTTTTTAGGTCAGAGGGTATATGTAGGCAAAATAAGAGGTCGAGCCGGAGTCCGAGGCGGCCACACCATGCCCTGGCGCGGCCAGGCCTGGCCTGCGCCTAGTGGTGGTGTAGGCCCCTCTGGCTATTCCTCCCCTTCGTCTTTTGGCTCCGTGAGTCTTCTAGGAAAATAGGATTTTCGCATATTTTCTGGGATTTTTCCTGAAAGTTGATTTTCTGCACAAAAACGAGACACCAAAGAAATTCTACTAAAATCAACGTCAGTCCGTGTTAGTTGTATCCAAATCACACAAATTAGAGGAGAAACAATAGCAAAAGTTTTCGGGGAAGTATATACGTTTTGGACATATGATCATGGCAATTTCTGTTATTATATACTAACGCTGACGTGTGGGACCCAGCAACTGACTATAGATTAAATTTTTTAATAAATATTGATACCTGGGTCCCAATAAACTATTGCTGCATCTAGCAATGTTGCCAAGGTCAGAACAACATACTCGACCTGAAAAAATAGTCCAACATACACACATTTCTTTCAAATGGAAGCTGACAACAGGGAACAACCTACACACCTGTCCTCACAGAGGAGGCTGACATCTGGGACCTAGCAATGGACCAAAGTTAGAACAACGGAGGCGGCCGAAAAAGTCTATCATAGAACATTTCATTTACGGAGAGGCCGACATGTGTGACGCACCAGAGAGACCTTATATAGGTGCTGCATCGAGCAACATTGCCAAGTTCATATAAGGTACGCGCGAACGAGAAAAGAGTCCAACATGCATACGTTCTTCTAATGAGATGCTAACATGTGGAGCCCAGCGGCATGACCAAACGACAGATGTTGACATGTGGTACGTTCTTAGTTCGGAACATGGTAGATAGAGAAGAAAAAATTCCATCATATATACATGATTTTTCTAATGAGAAGCTGACATGTGGGACCCATGAGCTTGTATAACCGGTCAATGTATCCATTAATGTTGCCAAGTTTGAAACACGGAGGCGTGATGTGGCTTAGTTGACTGTAGAGCCTCGTTGGGATACCCCAAGAGCAAGGTGTGATGAACATAGCACCAAGTTTTCCCTCAGTTATGAAACGAAGGTTATTGAACTAGTAGGAGTAAGAAAACAACTCCAAGTTGTTGCTAACAACTTGGAACCTGCACAACACAAACTCAAAACTTTGCCCCAACTTATAGTGAGCGTGTTAAACTCACTGTTTGCTAAATACAAAGGATTAAACGTATATTGTGGAAGATAGTGATTGCTTGTCGAAAGTAAACAGTAACAATAGATAATGTACCAATGATAAAGATTGGACCAGGGTCCACAGTTCACTAGAGGTGTTCTCCTTAATATAGATAGCATGTTGGGTGAACAAATTACAGTGGGGAAATTAACAGATTGAGAAAGCATAACAATGCATACTAGACATCTTGACTCCTTCGAGATTTCATTGAGCATTACAAAAAAATACATAGACCGTAATCCAACTGCATCTATGACTAATAATCCACCGTCAGGTTATCATCTGAACCCCTTCTAATATTAATTTAAAAGCAACAGATAAATGCATTAAGCAATGTGTTTAAAGTAAACAATACAATTGTTCCATGAACAAAGGATTGTTGTTTTCTCCTAGTAGCAACAGCACATCTACAATCTTAGAGTTTTCTGTCACTTCCCCAGATTACTAGAGGCATGAACCTACTATCGAGCATAAATACTCCCTCTTGAAGTTGCAAGCATCTACTTGGCCGAGATAGATACTCACAACGGAGAGCATGCAAGATCACAAATAACATAGACATGATAGAATCAATAATCAATCTGACATAGTACTATCTCAATA
Organism: Avena insularis; assembly: GCA_023614405.1. Lineage (NCBI taxonomy): Eukaryota > Viridiplantae > Streptophyta > Magnoliopsida > Poales > Poaceae > Avena > Avena insularis. The sequence goes on from CM042697.1 coordinate 275,162,852, forward strand.
TCCATCAGATCCCCGCAAACACAACATGTATGATTACAAATAGATGATCTTGATCATGAACGGAGCTCACGAGATCTAAACATGATAGCACAAAGGAGGAGAAACAACCATCTAGCTACTGTCCGGACCCATAGTCCAAGGGTGAAGTACTCACGCGTCACTCCGGAGGCTGGCATGGTGATGAAGAAGGCCTCCGGGATGATCTCTCCCCTTTGGCAGGGTGCCTTGAAGAGCTTCAGATCCCCCTGATCTAGGGACGATGGTGGTGGCCGCTATGGACTGTTTCATGGAGATTTGATCGGGTGCTTAGGGTTTATACATCGGGGTGCTTTTATAGGCGAAGGGGCATGGTAGGTGGGCACCCGAGGGGCCCACACCTGGTAGCGGTGCGCCCCTTGGGCCGTGCGTCTCTAGGGTGTGGCCACCTTGTGGCCCCCCTTCGGCTGCCCTTCTGGCTCCGTCTTTGCTCCGGTAAAATATTGAATTTGGCTTTTGTCCCGTCCAATTCCAAGAATATTTCCTTACTAGCTTTTCTGAAACCAAAAACTGCTGAAAACAGGCAACTGGCACTGAGACATCTTGTTAATAGGTTAGTCCCAGAAAATGTATAAAAATACCTCAAAGTGTAGACAAAACATAACAAAGTTCATACTAAACAAGCATGGAGCATCAAAAATTATAGATACGTTTACGAAGTATCAAGCATCCCCAAGCTTAACTCCTACTCGTCCTCGAGTAAGTAAGTGATAAAAAGAATAATTTTGAGGTGACATGCACCATCACAATCTTGATCAAAATATTTGTAAAGCATTGATAGATGGGATCAAAGTACTCTAAACATGAGCATGAAATATGAAGTTCTAACAATAATACATAGCAACTATGTTGTAACATGAAAAGGTACAAACAAAGATCATGAATAAAAATGCATTGAAAGACGTTTGTTTGTTTCGCATACAGAAAACATGGCAAGAGTGGTATTCAGCTTGTCCCTCATGGGATAGCAAAACATAAATGCATAGGACACCTTCAAAGTTCATAAGGGTGACGAGATACAAATAGTTTAAGAACAAGCAATATCAACATTATGAATCAATCAGTAAGTTTTATGACACTGCACATAAAACTAAGAATGACAAATATGGTCTCTTAATTGGTGCCTAAATATAGAAGATCGAGACTCAACATAAAAGTAAGAAGAAAGGCCCTTCATAAAGGGAAGCAGGGATTTCAAGTTTCATAAAGAGCTTCCAAAAATTATTGTACTTATTAGCTTTCATCTCTCATTGCCCCTATCATAAGCATCTTGAAATGATTAAAGTTAAAGTGAAACAAATATGGAGTATATGCTTGAAAAATCATAAGTTGGCAATCTCATGTCCCTTGAGTACGAGGGTCGTTCCTCATGCTACTCAACTTTAGTCACAAGCAAGTTCTTCTCATTTTAAGTATATGTGTATCATAGAGAACCGCCAATAGGGTACCCCTTGCCCCATGACACAGGAGCTATCCCATATCAAAATGACAAGGCAACAGACAATGAGCATCTCAGCAATCTTCTTATGTACCATGGGTATGGTGCTATTTTTTTCTTTTTCTCTTTTTTTTCTATATATTTTTTCTGAAGATGCTTCATGGATTGCTCACTATGGTGATGCTGCAAGTTTCCACCATGATTAGGCATGGCTTAGGCTAGCCGCCCAGACATTTATCTAACACATATACAATATTCCATGGACTTACAAGCTGCCCTTTTATATCACACCACCGGCATCCATAAACAAAAGATCATGATATCAACTATATAATATATACATGTGTTGAAAGCGTTCCCCGTGACAGCATGGTTCTGCTAATTCCCAACTTATAAGTGCAAGAATATACAACATATATGACACAATGGTTCAAGTTTGTTTGGTGCAAGAAATAAAGTGTGCCATCAAGTTTGTGAGAGCTTTAATCACTAATTTTCACATAACAAGTTTAATTTGGAAGATAGATAAAACATGAATATACTTGGAATGGTATAACACACCATGCATAGGAATTTATAGTGGACTCTTTGGAATACCTTGTTTTCTTGGGAGTTAGATGCATGAGTAGATCTTACTCAGTACAAGTGGAGGCTAGCAAAAGACTGAGAGCGCCCAACTAAGAGAGCAATAATGTCCATAATCATGCAGAGCGACAAAACATTATTAATCAAAGCATAAAGTGGTATCACAAGTCAAAAACTAAATCATCATAGAGGGTAAGGTGACTGGTTCATAGTCTTAACATGGTGTAAGCATGTGCCAAGTCAACCCAAACAAAGCATCAATGGAGAATACCACAATATTATGCTTTTGTATGCTAAAACAACGCATGATTCTCTCAAGGCACATTAAGAAATCTCAATTGTTCGGAACAAGTAATGCTGCAGCAATAATCACTAAGCATAAGGTCAAAGCAACATCTAGCATGACATGATAAAGTCTAAGCCAGAGTCATAACAAGCTCCCTTTCGTACCACTATAAGCATGAAACTTTCTACTCCTTTCCAACACGAATCAAATTATTTGAAACAAATTGCGAATACGGGGGACCAAATAATTTATTCAATCAAACCAAACAAACGAAAACTAATACACTCCAAGAACAACACAACAGTGCATGAAACAATAAAAATGAAGTGTCTAGAAAGAGACCTGAGATTTTTATTGATAAAGAAGGGGATGCCTTGGGAATCCCCAAGCTTTGATGCTTGTACCTCTTGAATATTTCTTGGGGTGACATGGGGTAGAATCCCCAAGCTTTAGATTTTGTCCATTCTTCATCTCATTATATCATTCTTCCCCTACACCTGAAAATTTCCTTCATACAAAACTTCACATAATCTTCATTAGCAACATTAGTGTATTCAAGATAACAAGCCTTTGGGTTTAGTTTAGACATAGGTAAAACTTCCATTAGAACACAAGATACTCTAGCAATTCCTTTTAAAAGCTCAAGTGATCAAAGATAACTCAAAAAATAAGCCGATAAGAGGCAAATGCAAATAATGGCAGAAATCTGTCAAAATAGACCAGCAGGTAGAAACCAATTTTTACGAAGCCCTTATGCTGCTCAAATCGAAGAGTGTTGAGCTAACAAAAGTTATATAATAACCTGGGGCATAATATCAGAAAATTACAGATAAATCTGGCATACAGGGATTTTTCACGAATTTTTACAGTGAAGCACAAAAATATGTTTCGGAACAACAACTTCCCCAAATCTTACTTCTCGGGCACCGCTAGGGATCAGCTTCCGTCCTAGGTTCCCATCGGACCCCGGCACACCCGTATGATTTGTTTCATCTTGAGCGTATGATGGAAACTTGGGACTTGTATGCATGCAGAAATTATCGGCATTTATTTCAGTAACTAATGCTAATTAAATGGATTTTGGAATTAAATATTCCAATTTGAATTGTCATTGTTATTTTAGGAAACTAATACATGATTTTATGAGGAAGAAAATGCTGCTTCTTGGTACTTATTTTAGATGTAACCGAAACAATTTTTTGCGATATATACAGAATATTTTATGTTTCCAGAGAAGCATGGTATTACTTCCTTCCATAGCTACTACTGCTTCCAACATACTAACATAAAATTGTTTCCAACCATAATAAAATTGTTCATTATTATGCATGCTTCATATACAATGGGGACGATGCTTGGAAAGAAATAAACTTTTGCTACCATCGAATGGAAAAATTGCTTCATAGACAAAACATATAAGTCCGAAATAACATTTTTTTACAAGAGAGGTAATTACAAATGACTCTATTACTTGTGCTAGTTTCTTCTTGTATGCTTCCTCATATGCGGCTACGCATGCCCCTGCGCTGGATGAAGCACAACTTTATTTGCTTCATGTTTGCTTCCATAAACCAAAATGTGTTATACTCCGTCTAGGAGTATGTGGTTAGGTTTTGGACAGTCTAGGAATTAAATTGCTTCCTTCTGATGGTGGCCATACTCCATTCAGATGATGGATGTGCTTCCTTCAGACGCCACCATTTGATTTTGTCGTCCTTCCTTCCGACGGTGAAATCGTGCTTCTTACAGACGGTGGCAGTGCTTCCTTCATATGACGGTGTCGTGCTTCCTTCAGATGCCACAACTTGATTCTGGCCTACATCCATCCGATGGTGATCTTGTGCTTCATTCAGATGGTGACCGTGCTTCTGGCAGATGTTGGTTATGCTTCCTTCCGCTCCTCGGCGACACCGGGGATTAGAGCGGCATGGACAAAATGACGCTGCAACATGAAGGCCTGGTTGACAGTGAAGTAGGCATGTCCAGGAAATAAATTATAGAGAGAGATTGCACAGATTAAAACTTCGAAAGTAGAGAAGATATGAGCAGATTAGGACCCAAGCGGCTTGCAATTACCTACCTCTCGTTCATGTCGTCGTTGATGGTTACGCCGACCGATGAAATCAACCTCTCGCCCGTTGCGTGCTGCCAGAGTGTAGACTCGTCGGTCGGACGCATCAGGGATGCCCCGAAAAATGATCCCCATGGTGAAATGTCGCGTGTCAGCGCTGGAATCGATCCAGATGGAGGCGCATGTCTCCATGCAGTGAGAAGCGCAGGCGCGGCGGGGCAAGTCTGCAGGGCAGCGATGAGAAAGAAAACGACGAGCAGCAAATTCATTTGGGGGAGGCTAGCGGGAGGTATCATAACTAGCCTGAAATTTTGGGATAGCAATTAATCTGCGCAGTTAACAGGAGAAAAACTGGAAAAGAAATGTCAGGCCGTTCCATGGAGACTAGTAAATGGATGGTATTGGAAGGTTCCGATGGATCGTTTTCCGTCGGACCACGATATGTAGTGTTTACCTTACTTCTCTCTCATTAGAGGTTATTATTGGATCACAAACCACACAAAAAGGATAATAAGAGGTTATTACATAAGTAATAACTTCCAAGACTCAACAAAAGTAAAACCTAAGGAAATTCGGGTTATCTCCCAATTAGTATTTTTCTTTAACACCTTTAAGTTAGGCATAGGAAGCAAGAATCAAGTATTTTCAAATGAAGAGGCATTAACATAAAATTTTGCTTTAATAGGAAGAGAAAAATGTATCTTATCTATCTTCTTAGGGAATTGTTCTATGCCCTCCTTCATATCAATAATGGCACCAACAGTTCTAAGAAAAGGTATTCCCAAAATAATAGGACAAGAGGCATTGCATTCAACATCCAAAACATAGAAATCAACAGGGACAAAGGCCTTGTTAACCATAATAAGTACATCATCAATACTCCCCATAAGTTCATTTTTGGCATTATCATCAAAATGGACATCCAAATAACAATCTTCCAACTGTGGCAAATCAAGCATTTCATAAATATGTATAGGCATAATAGAGACACTAGAACCAAGGTCACGGAAAGCTTTGAGATCAAAATTAGTCACTTTCAGGTCCACCGGTCCGGAAGGGGAAGGGTACATGGATGTGTGATGACAAAGTGGAATGGTTGCATCATGTTCTAGGTCACTTGGATGGACACTTGGAAGAGAGAAATCAAACTCTAGTTTGACAGTCAAAATAAGGCAGTTTGAAAAAGTCAAAGTGGGACTTTGGTTTCCAAATGGAGGGAGGGAAGGAATCCTACCTAAGGGAGAATTCCTCCCTCCCCCTTGCGTCGTCCCATGAGGTGGAGTTGGGGAAGAAATCCCCTTCCCCAACCGTCCCTCCCTATCATAAATAGAGGGGAGGGGGCGCCCCCCTTGCACCCACAATAAACCTTAGGTCAGCCGCCGCCCCCCTCTATATGCAGCTGCCCTAGATCTCCTCTAAAACCATTGTCTAGCTAATCCCTAGCTGTCGGCTACCTATAAACCCCCCGGCCCTCTAAACCCTAGATCGCCGAGGCCCTCTCACTACTCCACCATACCCGCTCCAGCTTCGGCGAAGCCCTATGGGATCTCCCCTCTACTTCCGACACCACGCCGTCGTGCTGTCGGAATCACGAGGAGAGAGCTACAACCTCTGGTGTCTACTGGAACAAGGGAGTGTAAGGTCTTCATCGAGTACCGTATGTGTGACCTACTGTGGGAGTGCTGGAACACGACACTGGAAGGATCGTCTACGCGATCTTGATTGGCAAGTGAACGACTACATCACCCACGAGAATCCAATCTCATTAACTCTTGGGATCTTCGAGCATTAGTACTCTATCGAATCTTTGCTACAATCTAGTAGATAGATCTTGGCTTGTGTGTGTTCATGCGACAGAAATTTTTTGTTTTCCATGCTACGAACCCTTACAGTGGTATCAGAGCCAGGTTTATGAGTAGATCTATTGCACGAGTAGAACACAATGGTCGTTGTGGGTGTTGATGCTTTTGTTGCCAATTGCTTATTGTGTACTTTGCATCTTGCGGGATGGTGGGATGAAGCAGCCCAGGCTAACCTCACATGACATTGTTCATGAGACTTGTTCCACGCTCAACATGCAACTTGTATTTTATAAGTGGATTTGCGGGTGTATGTCTCTCCTAACATAGTGAATATTCAATTTACAATGGGTGATTGACAATACTAGTATCAACGTTGTGGTTCTTGTTCATAATCTACAACAGTTCTTGTTCCAAAGCCCCAAAGCACGTAAAACATACAAAGAAAATTAGAGGAGTCTAACTTTTTTTGCACGGGTGTGCTGTGATGTGATATGGCCATGATTGTGATTATATATGATGTATGCAATGATCCTTATTGTAAGTTGGAAACCGGCAGGAGCCTTATGGTTGTCTTTTAATTTCGTTAAGACCTATGTGTATATTATTCAAAGTAGTTGTAATAGTTGATGCTATTGGACAACAACCATGTAGTGGTGCCATTGACCTTGACACCACGTAGGTGATGATGGAGATCATGTTCGTGCTTGAAGATGGAGATCGGAAGCACAAGAAGAAAGGCCATATCATATCACATATTATGAATTGCATGTGATGTTAATCCTTTTATGAATCTTCTATTGCTTAGATCACGACAGTAACATTATAATATGATCTCTCTCACAAAATTTCAAGTAATAAATATTCATCCTTAGTTAGCACCATTGCCAAGACTCATTGTTTCGAAGCACCACGTGATAATCGGGTGTGATAGATTCTACGTGTGCATACAACGGGAGCATGCCAGATTTGCTCATGCAGAAACTAAGGTTAATCTTGACGAGCCCATCATGTATAGACATGGTCTCGAAACACGGATCACCAAAAGGTAAAGCATGAGTCATATAGTAGATATGATGAACATTGTTCGCCTTTGAAACTACATCACCTTTCGTGATGACCGGACTTGATGTAGTGGATTTGGTTCGTGTGATCACTAAAACAATGTGAGCGATATTGTTTTGAGTGGGAGTTCAATAGTAATATGATTAAAAGTTGAACATTATTTATAATAAATTAAATCAAAGTGAATTTGCATAGTTGTTATAGTCATTGGCATCCGTTTACCACCTTGCACTTAGTTAAAATTGAGATAATAGAACTATATAATTTTGATTAGTTACTTTATGAACTGGTATCGTATTGTTTTGAAGTGTTGATCTAAAGTTTATAAGTCATATTGCAAACTTTCAGTAAGTTTCATTTACTCCGTGAAGTTTAATAATATGTATTAAATCAAGAGTAACAATTCTGGTGTTAGTATATATGTATCATGATTGTCTCCATGATTCTTGATTGTTATAATATCAAGGTTATCTAGGAGCTGAAAGAGTTTTTTTAGAAACCATCATGTGAGGAAGATATTGTGATATCCGAAATGATGTTGTGGTTGCAACATGATAGAGTATAATATGTCAAAATATATGTTCTCATATTTGATCAGAATTTACAAAAGGTTGGAGACACTGGTTGTCCTAATCCTCCAAATGGTTATGGAGAGCAACATTATACTCGCGATTCACCATTATAAGCTAAAGTAGGTAAAATGAATATAAGGTTACTAAAGAATGTTTTAAGGATGAATATAAGGTGTAAGTAAAATGTTTTACTATGCTAAAAAGATTACTAAAGAATGGCATTTGAAAGAACACAAAAACATTTCATGATGGTGATCTACTTCAAAGTGCAGGTCCAAAGATATTGGTATTTAACTATACATGCTTTGGACTATGTGTCGTCTGTATGGATCCACCATTGATGTTGATAGATTATTTCAAATAGAAAAGGAAATACTGAAAGAGAATCTCAAAAATATATGGCAGAAAAGAAAAGACTAGAACTGTTTAGCTTAGGTATATAGAGGATATATGTGTTATGGCTGTATTCTTTGCTTGTTAAACAATGTGGTTATTAAGTATTGGATACTGAATTTTTTGGTGTGAATCTTCATACGAAACAACACAATTCATGAACTGCAATGGCCTAAATAACTAGCAAGAGAATATGCGATGATGTTCATCAAGAACAAATAAAGTGTTAATGTGTTTCTCGTTCACATCAAAGCTTAAAATTCAAGATTTGTTTTATCGGGTATCATGAGAACAAAAGTTTGTTAAAATAATTTCCGTATTCCATGAAAGATGGCTGATATACAAGTCTAGTTGGAGAAATCATATCCATAAAACTATTGCTAAAAATGTCGAAATACAATTGATTGAAAGGTCACTTAAGAAGTGACATCGCCGTTTAAATTATAGTGGAAAGAAAACATGAAGAAACTCCATGTGGATGGAATTTTGGAGTCTTATGATTTTTGATCAAATGACGCTTGTGAAACTTTCCTAGAGATAATTAAAACTGTGTTCATAGGCCAAAAGCGAACAGATGACTAGCTTATTGGAAATTATACATATAGATGTATGAAGCTCATTATGTGTAGTCGAGAGCGACGGATTTCAACTTCATATGCTTTCACCGAAAAATCGAGTGAATATATGTATATTTACTTAATAAGGATGAAGTATGAAACATTTGAAAATGTTCACAGACTTTAAAGATGAAGTAGAAAATCATTGTAACAAGAATATAAAGAGTTTATGATTCGATCATAAAATAAGATATTTTAGTTACAAAGTTTAGCAAAAACACCTAAGATTATAGGAATCGTTCCATAAATTTGCATTTCCTGAAACACCATAAGAGTATGGCGTGTTCGAGATATGCAATGAAACCTTGTTTGACATGATAAGATCAAAGGTGTAATTTATAAAACTTCCATTATATTTTAAAGATTAAAAGCTTTAGAGACTACCGCTTTTTCACTGAAAAGAGCTCCATCATGATCCATTAAAATGACAGCATATAGAGTTGTGGTTTCGAGTAAAACCCAAGTTTTCGTTTTTTAAACATTGGTATGATATGAATAAGTAAGATGTTTGCAACCAAAGTCGGATAAACATGTCTTTGTATATTATTTCGAATAACTGTTGAGTATTCCTCCATAACACCGAAGACAAAAGTGTTTGTCACTTAGAAACTTAAGAAGGAATTTTTTGTGAAAACTTAAGTGGGAGGACAATAGAACTTTGATAAGGTCAAAAGAACCTTAGCTATATGTGCTGAGTTTCGCAGCACCGGAAAGAGTTCCGGAGGCAGCAACAATTCTCATGGCTCACGTGCCTCAAAGGTTGTGATCGTGGGGGTCTAAGTTCCTATTAACCAAGTAGGCCAGGTAAAACAATCAAATAAAAAGATTTGAGAGTTAAATCATTATTTGATAATGATGAACCGACTACATGCAAAGAAGCGATGATGGGCCCTGACTCCTTCAAATTGTCTTGAAGCCATAAAATCCGTGATAGTTCCATACATGAGAGATCAAGCTTTGAACTTGGAAGACCCTCTAGAAAGGTGTAAAACCTTATGGTCGTATTTGGATCTATAAACAAATAGACATGGATATTTCACATCTATGAAATAGTAGACATGTCGGGAAAGAGTTCACGACAATGTTCAAACATTTGACTATGACAAGATTTGATCTTTCATAGCGATATTTAGTCTAGATGGATTAATGTAGCAACCACTACATATATTTGTATATAATATTTGAACAAACAAAACAAAGTTCTTCTAATAGAATTGTTACCTAGGATGTGTGCATAACACGATCCAAAGGGTTTTGTTAAATTCAAAGGATGTTAAAAGCGTATGCAAAGTTCAATGGCTGAAATAAGCATCGATGAGTTGGAATCTTCACCGTGATGAAATTGTTAAAGGTTTTAATTTCATCAGAGACGATGAACGTGCTTGCATTTGCAAAAAATTAAGTGGGAGAGCTAAGACATATTTCTAATGCATTATTTGAAAGACATATTGTTGATTGGAATTGATGTATCTTTTATTAACACAAGTTAAGAATTTCATCTCGATGAAAGACTTAGGCAAAACCCAAATATTTGGTATCAATATCTATATGGATAGATTGAGACGCTAATATAGTTGTGCCAAATGTACATAGATGAGATATTGAAAGAGTTCAATATGGAAATGTCAAGAAAGTTTCTTGCCACAACAGAAAGGAGTAAATCGATACTCAAGTGTTTCGACACTTGATAAGTGAAATAAATATTCAAGTATTTTTGATACTTGGTGATTGAAATAAAAAGAGAGTTTATCAATGAAACTGTGATATGTAAACATTTAGATATGTCCTATACTCTAAATGTTATGAGCATATGCCATAATGATTCATAAGATGATCATTGGACGATAGTAAGGATATTCTTATGAAGAACTAAGAATATATTATTTTTTTAGAGGTGACAAATAGATGGTTAGCTCATTGTAAAGTACTACATTGGTACTAGTTTTTTCACGAAGTGCAAATTAAGTTTATCTCAATCTAAACTAAGGGTGGCACAATATAATGGAAAGTAAGTTCCATAATGGATTTGGATGAGTTCCAAAGTTAAAACATTGTGATAGATACTACAACAAAAGGCTAAGTATATGACTGCTATTATAGTAGCAAAAGAGGGCATTTGTGCCAAGTAGTTATCTAACTAGGTGTGGTTCACAACAGGATAGTACTATGAAGATATATTGTATGACAATATTATCAACATGTTTTAACCCCAAGGAACTAAAGGTCTCACCAAAGGACCATGATAAGGATGAATATAAGGTGTAGGTAAAATGTTTTACTATGCTAAAAAGATTACTAAAGAATGGAATGTGAAAGAACACCAAAACATTTCATGATGGTGATCTACTTCAAAGTGCAGGTCCAAAGATATTGATATTTAACTATACATGCTTTGGACTATGTGTCGTCTGTATGGATCCACCATTGATGTTGATAGATTATTTCAAATAGAAAAGGAAATACTGAAATAGAATCTCAAAAATATATGGCAGAAAAGAAAAGACTAGAATTGTTTAGCTTAGGTATATAGAGGATATATGTGTGATGGCTGTATTCTTTGCTTGTTAAACAATGTGGTTCTTAAGTATTGGATACTGAATTTTTTGGTGTGAATCGTCATACGAAACAACACAATTCATGAACTGCAATGGACTAAATAACTAGCAAGAGAATATGCGATGATGTTCGTCAAGAACAAATAAAGTGTTAATGTGTTTCTCGTTCACATCAAAGCTTAAAATTCAAGATTTGTTTTATCGGGTATTATGAGAACAAAAGTTTGTTAAAATAATTTCCGTATTCCATGAAAGATGGATGATATACAAGTCTAGTTGGAGAAATCATATCCATAAAACTATTGCTAAAAATTTCGAAATACAATTGATTGAAAGGTCACTTAAGAAGTGACATCGCCGTTTAAATTATAGTGGAAAGAAAACATGAAGAAACTCCATGTGGATGGAATTTTGGAGTCTTATGATTTTTGATCAAATGACGCTTGTAAAACTTCCATTATATTTTAAAGATTAAAAGCTTTAGAGACTACCGCTTTTTCACTGAAAAGAGCTCCATCATGATCCACTAAAATGACAACATATAGAGTTGTGGTTTCAGGTAAAACCCAAGTTTTCATTTTCTAAACATTGGTATGATATGCATAAGTAAGATGTTTGCAACCAAAGTCGGATAAACATGTCTTTGTATATTATTTCGAATAACTGTTGAGTATTCCTCCATAAAACCGAAGACAAAAGTGTTTGTCACTTAGAAACTTAAGAAGGAATTTTTTGTGAAAACTTAAGTGGGAGGACAATAGAACTTTGATAAGGTCAAAAGAACCTTAGCTATATGTGCTGAGTTTCGCAGCACCAGAAAGAGTTCCAGAGGCAGCAACAATTCTCATGGCTCACGTGCCTCAAAGGTTGTGATCGCGGAGGTCTAAGTCCCTATTAACCAAGTAGGCCGGGTAAAACAATCAAATAAAAAGATTTGAGAGTTAAATCATTATTTGATAATGATGAACCGACTACATGCAAAGAAGTGATGATGGGCCCTGACTCCTTCAAATTGTCTTGAAGCCATAAAATCCGTGATAGTTCCATACATGAGAAATCAAGCTTTGAACTTGGAAGACCCTCTAGAAAGGTGTAAAACCTTACGGTCGTATTTGGATCTATAAACAAATAGACATGGATATTTCACATCTATGAAATAGTAGACATGTCGGGAAAGAGTTCACGACAATGTTCAAACATTTGACTATGACAAGATTTGATCTTTCATAGCGATATTTAGTCTAGATGGATTAATGTAGCAACCACTACATATATTTGTATATCATATTTGAACAAACAAAACAAAGTTCTTCTAATATAATTGTTACCTAGGATGTGTGCATAACACGATCCAAAGGGTTTTGTTAAATTCAAAGGATGTTAAAAGCATATGCAAAGTTCAATGGTTGAAATAAGCATCGATGAGTTGGAATCTTCACCGTGATGAAATTGTTAAAGGTTTTAATTTCATCAGAGACGATGAACGTGCTTGCATTTGCAAAAAATTAAGTGGGAGAGCTAAGACATATTTCTAATGCATTAGGTGAAAGACATATTGTTGATTGGAATTGATGTATCTTTTATTAACTCAAGTTAAGAATTTCATCTCGATGAAAGACTTAGGCAAAACCCGAATATTTGGTATCAATATCTATATGGATAGATTAAAACGCTAATATAATTGTGCCAAATGTACATAGATTATATATGGAAAGAGTTCCATATGGAAATGTCAAGAAAGGTTCTTGCCACAACAGAAAGGAGTAAATCGATACTCAAGTGTTTCGACACTTGATGAGTGAAAGAAAGATTCAAGTATTTTTGATACTTGGTGATTGAAATGAAAAAGAGAGTTTATCAATGAAACTGTGATATGTACACATTTTGATATGTCCTATACTCTAAATGTTATGAGCATATGCCATAATGATTCATAAGATGATAATTGGACGATAGTAAGGATATTCTTATGAAGAACTAAGAATATATTATTTTTTTAGAGGTGACAAATAGATGGTTAGTTCATTGTAAAGTACTACATTGGTACTAGTTTTTTCACGAAGTGCAAATTAAGTTTATCTCAATCTAAACTAAGGGTGGCACAATATAATGGAAAGTAAGTTCCATAATGTATTTGGATGAGTTCCAAAGTTAAAACATTGTGATAGATACTACAACAAAAGGCTAAGTATATGACTGCTATTATAGTAGCAAAAGAGGGCATTTGTGCCAAGTAGTTATCTAACTAGGTGTGGTTCACAACAGGATAGTACTATGAAGATATATTGTATGACAATATTATCAACATGTTTTAACCCCAAGGAACTAAAGGTCTCACCAAAGGACCAAATTTATACAAAGTCATATCATTAGAGAATGAGTGATGCGTAGAGACGCAAAGACATGGAATTACACACGGACCTGAAAGTGTCGGATCCGAAGATCAGTTGACCACTAGCAATTGTGTATATACAACACCAGAAAGCCGTAGGTGTTAAATGCACAAAGGTTTGAAACTATATTATTGACTCTAGTGCAAGTGGGAGACTATTGGAGATATGTCCAAGAGGCAATAATAAAGTGGTTATTATCATATCTTCATGTTTATGATAAATGTTTACATACCATGCTATAATTGTATTAACCGGAAACATTAATACTTATGTGATTTGTAAACATGTAAGAGTCCCTAGTAAAGCCTCTTGTTAAACTAGCTTGTTCGTTAATATATTATCATGGTTTCCTGATTATGAACATTGAGATGTTATTAACAACAATGTCATATCATTAGGAGAATGATGTAATGGACATACTCCTATAGTTAAGCGTAGCATAAGATCAAGTCATTTAATAGTTCACTTTCTATCAGATTTCAATACATAGCAACCTAAATCCTTCGACCATGATATTATGTTAATCACCATCACTGGATGGATTCTTTGATGACATCAAACACCACTTTTTAACTTGGTGGTTATAAAGGTGGCATTGAGGATTTAGAAATTATGAGTTGAGGAACATGGATCAAGAGTGGGATTTGTCCATCCATATGATGGATAGATATACTCTAGGCCCTCTTGGTGGAATGACATCCAATTGGCTTGCAAGCATGTGACTGGCTCACAAGGGATCACATATCACAATAAGGATTAAAGAGTACTTATTGGTAACGAGATTAAACTAGGTATGCAGAGATACCGACGATCAAACATTGGATAACTAAAGTATCACGACACAAAGGGAAATTGGTATCGTATGTAAATGGTTCATTAGATCATGAAGTAACGTAGAAATATGTGGGAGCCATATGAATTTCTAGATTCCTCTATTCGTTATTGATCGGAGAAGAGTCTCGATCATGTCTACATAATTCATGAACTGTAAGGAGACACACTTAAGGATTCGATGTTGTTTAGTAGATGTGGAATATGAGTAAAGTGACCAAAAGTTGTTTAGAGTCTCGGATGGGATCCGAGGTATTACGAGGAGATCCGAAATGGTCCGGAGAATAAGATTCATATAAGGAAAGTCCAATTTCAGAGTTCAGGAATAGTTTTGGTGTTTTCAATGGAATGTTCTAGAAGGGTCTAGAAGGTCCACCAATCCAGAAGGGGAAGGGTACATGGGTGTGTCATGAAAAAGTATAATGGTTGCATCAGGTCCTAGGTCACTTGGCTGGACAGTTGGAAGAGAGAAATAAAACTCTAGTTTGAAAGTCAAAATAAGGCAGTTTAAAAAACTCAAAGTGGGAATTTGGTTTCCAAGTGGAGGGAGGGAAGGAATCCTACCTAAGGGAGGATTCCTCCCTCTCCCTTGCGCCAACCCATGAGGTGGAGTTGCGGAAGGACTCCCCTTCCCCAACTGCCCCTCCCACTCATAAATAGACGGGAGGGGGCGCCCCCCTTGCACCCACACTAAACCCTAGGTTAGTCGCCGCCTGTCGTGGTATTGCCGACGAGTACGCCATGGATGGGTCCTCATAGTACATGTTTAGAGATGTGGGGGAAGGCGGACGGTTGACGGGTACGAGGTAACACAGCTTACCCAGGTTCAGATCCCATGACGGTGGCGGAATCCTACTCCTGCTATAAATCACTATAAGGGCAATACGCCGAGTTACAGAGATAGGTTCGCTGTGCGAGATTGTATGAATCGATACTAGGTTGTGCCCTAAAGGATCCCATAGGCCCGACTTATATAGTCTCTAGGTCCTAGGGTTACAGGGAAAAGTCCTAGTCGGACAGGTTACAGAGTCCTACACCGTCTATTACTAGTCTTGTATCTTGCACTCCAAGGCTCCGGGTACGTCGGTGACTCCAACCGTAGCCTTCCTTTATCCGGCATGGGCCTCCCTTCTGGATCCATCTAATCTGGGCACTTGACCAGGCCATAGGCCATGCTATCAACTGTGGGCCACCCGGGTTATCCGGATAAGTGACATGCTATGAGGATACCCATATAGCATATCCCCAATAGTATCCCCCGGAGAACTCCGAGATCTTGCGCCGTCTTGCCTCTTTGTGTGGAATGCTCCGTCTAGATGGATGTCTGCAAATCGTCAAGCAATATCTTGTAGTCCTCCAAAAGAACCCTGCAAGGCTTTCTCCGTCTTCAATATATAAGTTGGAGAAATGTTGAATCTTCCATCGTACTCTCCTGTAGCCGGACTGGATCGGTCGATGCCGGAATCTTCCAATGTGACGGCTCATCTGCCTATGCCAGCTAGGACGACGTAGGCTTAGGTCAGCCATGCCTCGTAACTCACACATGCAGAGAACGCAATCATGTCCGATTTTCCCTCGCGAGCGATACGAACCGTTGGCGGCGACGATTGGAGAGTGGCGAAATTTCCGCGCACGTTCGCGAACACGCCGTCTACGCGGCAACTGTCCGATCAAGCTGCACGAATCTTGACGCTGGAGATGATAAATAGTAACCGTGGTGGGATTTCCACTTTTTACCTCATTCTCCTCGCATCGTCTTCTTCCTCTAGCGCGCACCCCCTCAAGCTCTCCGCGCCTAACTCGCGAAAAAACCCTAGCCTCCAATCCGCACCAGTCACACCCAACCTCACTCCATGGCCAGCAGCAGCACCTCTCTCTCCATGGCGGCATCAAACGAAGCCGCGTCGAAGCCGGCGAGCTCCATTGCCGTGCCTCTGGAGGGCCTAGTCATCCCCGCATCAGTGGTGATCGAGTCCACCAGCGGCGACCTTAATCTGGCGGTGCTGGAGCCGTTGGAGGAGGAGCCAGATTCGCACAAGGGTGATTGGCGCGGCTCAGATATCACGGACCGTGATATCCAATAGATGATCGCTGAAGGCTACCTCCCTGCGACGGAGGGGCTCGCCTGGCGGGTGGCACCGGCCGGCGAGGTTACACCTTCTCCCCAAGCCGGAGAAAAGGTGTACCTCAAAGCCCAACTGGTACGCGACGTCTCCCTGCCCATCTCCAACTTCTTCCTCTCCGTCTTGAATCACTATAGAGTCCAGCCCCAGAATCTTTCCCCCAATAGTATCTTAGTGATTAGCAACTACGCGGCGCTCTGCGAGGGATACTTAGGGATAAGGCCTAGGTTAGACCTCTTTGTGTACTTCTTCATTGTAAAACGTGAAGCCGGACATAGGAAGGAAGAACTCAGGAACTGCGACACCATAAGCTTCAAGATTCGACCTGGCCGGCGGTTCCCCGACATCGTCGGCCACGAGTCCTGCAAAAATTGGCAACGGATGTACTTTTACGGCCCAGACATCCCTCTGGCTGGCCGACAAGTAACGTACCCGGACTTCGTTGACGGATCCGCCGCTGAAGCCTCGTCATGGAGATCCTAGGCCTCCCTTCCCTCCGACCTCGATGCTTCCCGCTCCATAAGGCGGATAGAATGGTTCATAGATACGGGTTTGACTGGCTTGGACCTAGCCATGTGCTGGTTCATCAGGCGAATACAACCTCTGAAGCACCACGCAAAGCTCATTCACGAGTATACCACTGACATAAGGGATAGCCTCTGCATCTCCGTGGACAACTTCTCGAGCGACTCCTTCAAGCTCCGCCTTAAGGACATCGTCAAGGTGAAGGATAAGAATCATGGCTTCACCATCACCTACGACATGTTCGTAGACGGCAAGTGCCCAAAGGTAGGTATTTATTTTTCGTGTATGACATATACTCCAGTTATTCCGTCTTGTAAGCGTCATCTTATCTAACATGGTGACTTCTCAAATCTACAATCCAAAGATGAAGGAAGTCACGGTCGTGTCCAACGACGAGGCTCCGTTGGCGGGAAAGCGGAAGAGCTCCACCTCTGACGCTGCCGACGGAGGCAAGAAAAAGAAAACAGAGGGTGGAGCCTCCAAGAAGACTACCGCCGCCCTGGAGACGAAAAAGAGAAAAGTTACTGGGATCCCCTTTGCCAAAGCACCCTCACTTGTGTAAGCTTATCTTCCTCTGACATTGTCTATTTATCTGTCTTGCTCCTGTACTTATGCATTTCGCACGTTTCAGGAAGAAAGCCACGACCAGCCTCAAGAAGACCTCCAAATTGGGGGCTTCTAGAACTATCAAGGACATGCTGCATCGTGACGCATCTCCCGCCATCGCCCCTACTACTCCCTCCGTCAAGCCTTCGTCTGCCTCGACAAGCTCACAAGCTAAGGAGGCATCTGGCCCTTCTGCCATGGAAGTGGACACAGGTGCTTCTACCGAGGTTGCAGTCGTCAAGGCTGACAGGCAGAGTGCCGCCCATCAAATGGCTGAAGCTCCGTCTAAGGATGCCATCGGTGGCGGTAAGGCGGTGGTGGAAGCAGGTACCTCTACCGTTGGCGGCGCCCCCACACCTAAGAAAACCATAGCCTATCCAAAGATAGTCTATCCGGTACTTACACCGGGTAGCACTGCTTTGGTCCCTGGTGCGACGCCGACATCTCTAACATGCGGTCTAGAGGAGCTCCGCTGGCAAGCAGAAATCTTGCAAGGAAACAGCGAATCCTTTTCCAAGTTCCTGGCCGAGAGTGCTACGAATCTCAAGATCATCGCACTTGTAAGTTTTCTTTGCCTTTTGCATTTCATATGAGTATCCCACTGTAGCCCCCGAGGATGTAGACGGAAAAACCATAGGTTTTTGCATCTATATGCTCTAAGAGTGACTAAGTTAGAAAAACTCTCACTGTAGCCCCCAAACATGTAGATGGAATGAAATGTTCCGGACTAGATGCTTTAAGAGTAGCATACGCAGTGTTTATAAATTTCCATACTGTAGAGCCCAAGCCTCTAGTTGTAACTGAATTAGTTCCGACTAGATGCTTAAAGAAAAGCTAAGCATATATCCGAGTTAAAAAACTTTATACTGTAGCCCCCAAGCCTCTAATCGAGAACTGAATTAATTCTGACTAGATGCTTAAAGAAAAACTAAGCATATTACTAAGTAAAAAATTCTCGTTGTAGCCCCCGAGCGTCTAGGTGGAAAATTTCAGGCTAGATGCTCCAAGCAGACTAAACAACGTTTTAACTTTGAACTTTTCTCCACAGAACGAGAGTGCTCGGAGGGGCATGGCCAATGACTAGTACCAGAAGATGCGTGCAGACCTGGAAGCTGAAAAGGGTAAAACTGCCTTCTTGAAGGAACAGATCACCAAGAGCAAGCGTCTGTTTTCTTTTTCGCATTCCGAATTGGTATTGTGCCCATATTCTCCGAGTACTCACTGTGTACTTTGCTTTTTACGACTTGCAGAAACCATCACCAAGGCCAAGAATATTGTCGAGCAATCCAAGCACATTCAAGAGCTGGATAGCGAGAACAAAATTCTTAAGCAGGAGAGGAAGGACATGCTAAAAATGCATGAGGAGTCGATGAAGGTCTTGCAGGACTCCGCCACCGAGGAAATCAATCGCTTGAAGGAGGAGATTGCGATCTTAAAAGATCAGAAGCAAGCTGCCGATGAGCAAAATCAACGCCATAGCGAGGCGTATAAGCTCCTCCAACAAGAGAAACAATCCTTGGCGGACACCCTCTGGCAAGCTGAGGCCAACATCTTTAGTAAGTTTTCTCCATCTTGGGTTTCTGTAGTCTGGGTACTTTGAATTGTTGAACTCATGCGTTCCTTGTCGGAATTTTGAAGCTCCTATGGGTTTAACCCGATCACCTCCTCCAGCCAAGGAATGCATGGTTCTTGCCGGCAATTTCATCAACACCGCCATCACGCAAGCCAAGGACATCGCCAAGCCCCTCCAGATAAACATCAAGGCATCGGACTCCATGGTGAAGTACTCGGAGATTCTGCGCCGAGCCCTCGAGCGTATAACAAGCTGGTAAGCTTCATGTGCATGGGTTGGCGCAAGGATGGCGCTGTCAGTGGTGAAGGCACAGTATGAAGATGCCGACATCGACACGGTGACCTCTGGCATTCCTGACGTAGACGATGATGGCAAAGAGATTAACCATGAAGCCATCTTGTCATCGCTCGCGGGCTATGACACCAGAGTTGCCGAGTTGGTGGATGTCGACGTCTTCATGCCCATGAACATCATCGACAACGGAAACCAAGGTTCCTCTAAGTCCCACCACGGCACCGACTTTGAGGGTGGTTCTCTGGATGGTGATGATGCTGCTTCCAAGTCACCTGCGCCAAGGGAGTGAAGAACAACTTTGTAATATTTGTTTCACCTTTGGTGCATATGTGGAAAAAACTTGTTTATGTAACTTAAGGCGGAAAATAATGGTTCTTACTTCCTGCTGCTCAAGAACTAGTTTCCAGCATGTATATATTGTTTTAAGCAAGTGCTGGATTATCCATTACTTTGGTTCTTATGCTTGACTTTTCGTGAGTCGGAAGACCCGTTGTCAGAACCATGTGCTTAGGTGATGATGCCCAATGGCACCATCAATAACCTGAGCACAAAATCTCTGACAATAAGTGCCAAAAGTCACTACTCCAGAATCCACATAAAAATGACAAAGAACTTGTAGACCAGAAAACTTAAGCTAACGCCCGTAGGCGGAATTTTCACAAGTGCAATCGCAAAGCTTATGCATAAAGGTTTTACATGATCCAAAAATGAACACTAAAGGAGGTAAAAGACTCAGAAATATGAGTGAACCAGAGAGCTTTATTTCATTGATCATATAAGAGGTACAAAATTAGATACAAAAATGCTAAGTGTAAAAAGGATGTAGCTGTGCTATGTTCCATGGCCGATCAAGCTCCGGGTAGTCATCATCCGGGTCACGTTGCTTACGCTTATGATCCTCGTTGGGTCTATCCTTCAGTTCACGATTGTCAACAAGGTAGTAAGACCCATTGAGTAGCGCCTTGCTTATGATGAACGGTCCTTCCCATGGCGGGGATAATTTGTGTGACTTCTTCTGCTTAAGTCGGAGCACCAAATCCCCCTCTTTAAAAGAGCGATGCCGAACACGGCGACTATGGTAGCTGCGTAGCTTCTGCTGGTAGATGGCGGATCTTTGGAATGCCAAAATGCGCTCCTCCTCGAGAAGGTCCACATCTAGGCGTCTTGATTCTTCAGCGTCATCTTCGTCGTAGGCGGCAACTCTTGGTGCATCGTGAAGGATGTCGGAAGGCAGGATGGCTTCTTCTCCATATACCATGAAGTAAGGGGTGTAGCCGGTGGATCTATTGGGTGTAGTTCGTAAAATCCACAGCACAGATGGTAATTCTTCCGCCCAGGCTCCAGCTGCTCTATGTAGCGGTGCCTCAAGACGTGGCTTGATTCCCTGCAGAATTAATCCATTGGCTCGCTCAACCTGTCCGTTGGACTGTGGGTGTGCCACAGATGCAAGGTAAAGTCAGATGCCTTTCTCCCAACAATAGGCCTCCACTTATCCGAGTGACAAATTGCTGCCGTTGTCGGTGATAATGCTATGTGGGAGACCAAATCTCACCACTAGATCCCGGACAAACCTGAGGGCAGTTGCCCCATCAAGCTTTCTAATGGGTTTAGCTTCTATCCATTTAGTGAATTTATCAACTTCTACAAGCAGATGCGTAAACCCACAAGATGCCGTCTGTAATGGTCCCACCATGTCTAGCCCCCAGACTGCAAACAGCCAAGTTATTGGTATTGTTCGCAATTCTTCAGCAGGAACATGTGGTTGTCGGGCATAATACTGCCATCCCATGCATGTATCAACCAGCTTGTCGGCGTCCGCCTTCGGTCAACCAGTAGAATCCTTGCTGAAAGGTTTTCACGACCAACGATCGAGGAGCGGCGTGATGCCCGCAGTCTCCGAGATGGATTTCGTGTAGGATTTCCATACCTTCTAGCTGGGAAACACATTTTAGGTATACACCAGTAGTGTACTTTTGTAGAGTTGCCCATTGATTATGGTATAACCCTTTGCTCGTCGTACTATTTGCCATCTTTCAACTTTGTCGTCGGGCAAAGTTCCGTGTTCGAGATATTCCATGAACAGTTTTTTCCAAGCCGGAGGGACCTTAGTCACCATGTTGACGAAAGAATCATCTCTATCCGGGTTGTCGATGTCGGCTCTCTTCACAGATGGTGTGCGCAGATGCTCTAGGAAAACTCCTGGCGGAATTTGCTTGCGCCCTGATCCAAGCTTAGACAGTAGATCAGCCGCCTTGTTTTGCTCCCTAGGTACATACTTGACTTCGTAGCCCAAGAAGCTCTTGGCTATCTCGTCCGCTTCGTCTCGATATGCCGCCATCATAGGGTTCCGCGCATTCCAAGTGCCAGCCACCTGCTGGGCAACCAAGTCGGAATCTCCACAGCAAACTATGCGCTTGATTCCAATATCCTTGGCTACACGTAGTCCGTGAATGAGTGCTTCATACTCCACCATGTTGTTTGTAGCCTCGAAGTGGATCTGCAGAACGTAGTGTAGCTTGTCTCTGGTGGTAGCAACACACCAGCCCCCGAGCCATTGAGCAGCTTTGATCCGTCAAAGTGCATCACCCAGTACTCTGGTTCCGGCAACGGAGTAGCATCTGGCATCTCCGTCCAATCTGCAACAAAATCCGCCAAGGCTTGTGACTTGATAGCATTGCGTCTCTTGTAAGTGATCTCGAAGGCGGCAAGTTCAATGCCCCACTTAGCTACCCTTCCTGTAGTGTCGCTGTTGTTAATTATGTCGGACAGTGGAGTCTTCCTCACCACTGTGATTAGGTGCTCCTGAAAGTAATGCCTCAGCTTCCGAGAAGCAAGGAATACTCCATAAGCTATCTTCTGGTAGTGCGGGTAACGCTGCTTGGACCCCGTCAAGACCTCGCTCACATAGTAAACTGGTCGTTGAACTCCGTGCTCATAGCGGTAACATCCCTAAATTCATGATTTCAAAGATTGCATATCATTCATGCATGCATATAGATTTGAGATCAATTTCAAACTCATTTCAAGAAAACAGAAGCACATAGTGATATCATTTTAAGTGAGCAAACTTGAATCAAATGGCCATCCCCATTTGAAAGCTTGAATGTTTTAAACCAAGATTGTTTGTCTCCCTTGTTGAATGGATTGAGTGTGCAATTTGAACCAAACTTTATAAAATGGAAATGGTTTCAAAAATCATTTTCAAACATTTGCAAATCAAGTGCAAAGTCCATGTTATTTTGTTTCTCCAAAAATGACCAAGCCTTTTCAAAGTGACCACAGGGTTTTATGCCTAGAATTGAGACTGTTGCACACTGCAAAAATCCCAAAAAGATTTGAATTCAAAAAGAGTTTGAATTCATTTTAAAACCATTCCTGAAATTCATCCTGGAAAAAGAAAAGGATTAAAGAAAAGAAAAAGGCCAGGCGCTCCTATTCTAGCCCAACAGCAAAACCGGCCTAGATAGCCCACCCGGCCACCTCTCTCTCTCTGCCTTGTGGCACGCTGTGATCCTTGACATCCAGAACCCACCTCCCTTCTGCTCATTTCGCTGACGAGTGGACCCGTGACCCCGTCGTCGTCTTCGTCAATCATGCTTGGCGCTGCTCGCCGCATTACTCGCCGATCACTGCGCGATCACTGCTGCGTTAAATTCCCTTGATTCCACGAGTAACTCCACGCCCCGCTCTGGCTATAAGAACCCCTCGCCGCCCGCGGTCATTTCCCCCCACTCTCCTCGCTCACTCCGCCACCAGGCTGCGCGCATTTGACCTCGAAACCGCGCAGCACCGACGACCTCCGGCGACTAATTCCGGTAAGCTTCGACCGCCCCCCTTTCTCTGCTTCAAACCATCGCGCCCAGCGTGTTCTCATGCATCTCCTGATACCTTTCGTTTGCGTTATCGTGACCCAGGAAGCCGTCCCCGTTCGTGCCCGCAACTGACCGAGCCGCCGCTCAACTCCGGCGACCAATTACGGTAAGCAAAGCGCGCCCCTTGCCCCCTCTTGCATACTAGGTTGTTCGCCTTCGTCCTGTGCGTCTTCTAATCCCTCTGGTTCGTGCTAGGGCTACGCGAAACCTCGGCAACAACTCCGACCACGACCACCCGACGCCGTGCACGACTCCGACGAGCTCCAGCAGCCCCTGCCGTGCGCCCCTTGCCCAGCCACCTCCACGTTGAGCTTCGCCTCGACCTTGCGGTTCTGGTAAGCACACCCTTCCCTCCCCGAGCGACCTAGAACGCCAGCGCCGCCGCTGACAGAGCGCTCCACCACTCGCCGTTGCCGCGCGCCGCCAGAACGTGGTCGCTTGATCGAGAGCCGTTGGATCTAGATCCAACACGTGCGATAGAACCACTTAGCGAAGCGTTATGTTTTGATCTGAACCGTGCATCGCCACTTAGATCCTACGGCTCACGTGCGTGATCCAGCGAACAGTGCAGCTTAATGAGAATAGGACGCGTGGCTAGGGTTTGGTTTTAAAACAGAATTTGAAACAGATTTGGATTCAAATTTGATTAGGCTATAACTTTTGATCCACACGTTAGAATTTGACAAATTTTATACCGTTGGAATCAGGGAGGCAAGCCCTTTCTGTTTATGCAATGTGTTTAAAGTTTAGGTTCTGTTAAAATGGTTTCTTTTGCAGAAACTTGTTTAGGACTATTTTGAGTATAGAAATTGTTTAGAAAATTGTTTTAGTGTAAAACAAACTTGGTTTAGCAAGTTTTTAACTTGGTTATGAATCAGTACTATGCACTTTCTTGGTGGAGTTTTAAAAATCATCACTTAGCATTTTTGCATGCATGCATATGTATTTTTGTTTGTTTGTATATGAATTGTGTGTAATTTTTGTGCTACCATTCTTTGTGTAGACTTTGGTGCTAGTGATTGTGATTGTGAAGAGTGCTACTCTCCCCACTACCAAGGCCCATGGATATGGTTTACCTTGCGTTAAATATTTCTAAGACTTTGAACTTATGTTTTACTTAATAAAACAACGAAGTCAATGAATCACCTGGGTGGAATGGGACTTGATTGGTGGTTTTTGGTTGAGCGGTTACACAAGGCCCATGGATATGGTTTACCTTGTGTATCTCACTTGTGGTATGCCACCCAGGAACAAAGGGATTTTAGAGGCCAAGTGTTGAGAAGCTTATAGTGCAGCCATGTAACTACCTCGGTGAATTACGCTCCTAGTTGCAAGCCTGGATGAACGGAAATGGTTGAAATAGTACGGTGGGGCCCAAATGCCACTCACAGGTAGACCTTTCGGCCGTCCCAACCATTTCCAAACATCGGGACAAGAACGGGCGGCGTAATCGGCAGGCGAAGGGATCAACTACATACACAAATGAGTATGTATGCAAGCCACCATACAACAGTACATCAGAGCCATTCCATCTAAAAAGAAAGGAAATATAGCAACGCCATACGGCAAGATCCAAATATCCTAGATAGATATAATAGTTTAGGATATCTCCTCATTCATCTAACATCAGTATCAGCGGGCGGAAGACAAAATCCGAGTACGGATAAGAAGCAAATCGGCATAAGATGCCCCATAAATAAGCAGATCCCGCCCACAGATCTCACGGATCCCCGTTCCCGGAATCTCTACAACGAATGATCGTTGCCCACATCGTCCGTCTCTTCCACCCAGTATCCATCTTGCGAGTGTACCTGTTCATCTGAACCAATAATTTATCGTGTGAGACCCTAGGGGTACTCAGCAAGTCTTTATGCCGCTAAAGGGGACACAACACAGGGTGGCGCAATTGCAGCAAAAGATAAACCCTAATAATTCTATAGATACCGCTAACCATCCGCCTAACCAGAGATGAGCGGATGTCGTGAATAATAACAACGATTATAATGGTAATCTTAGCAGATCCATCCTCCTCCTAAACACCGAAGCGAAGCGGAATGACAACCCCCATCCGTTGTGTTTATTATCCATTCCGTGAGTGTTGCACTATTTACTAGTCGGTACCTAGTCTAGTCAAATTAAAAGCGGTACTTTAGTTATGCTTGTCTATGATCGAAAACTGTGCTCCAAGTCGTCCATAACGCGGACACGGCTTTCAGAAAGTTTTACCTACGGGGGGTACAAATAACAACACACACTCGATATGCCTCGGAAAAACCAAATCAAAACCCAACGAGGCGATCACGACAAAGCAATCACAGGATTCAGAAATATTTCAGGGGCCACCCATTGAGCTACCATAGCAAGTTAGGCTGACTACGAGACGGCCTCAAGGTTTGCGCCCGATGGCTGTGAATGACTGGGAACCGAAAATGTGGTGGGCTTGTCGACACCACGAAAACACTCCGCTTTCCTAACAATGCGATTATGCGATTACCTCGCACAATTTAAATAAGCGATAAAGCATGGCATAAGTACAGGATAGTAAATAAAACCTCAAACTAGTTTGTGGCCCCAAGAAATAAGAATGAATCAAGCTCTGGCTCAGGGGGGTTCATAAGCCTCCCGGATGTGGATAGCGCGAATATTCAAGGAACAGGAATCAAATACTCGGGGTCCTACGGGACATAAGTGAGCATGAAAAACCAAATAGCAGATAATTGCTCACCGATGCCACTTTCATTAGTTGTCCCATTACTACTCAGGTTAAGTTGTTTAGGTACCTCGTTATCCAACAGACACTCACATACCCTACACATGATGTTCTACGACTCGCATGGCTCAAACAACTCCTATAGTAATGGCTCATGGGATGGAGGAACAAGCTTCGGTGGGGTTTAAAAATAAAGGCTATGCAATACTTGGGATTCAATTTAATGCAATCGCGACTCAATGATGCAAGAATAAGGTAGAGGCAATAGGTACTATATGTATGCAAGCATGTGGTAGTGCTTGCCTGGCAACTCAGTTGAATCAAGGGATGGATCTGAGTAGTGCTCCTGGTTCTCTTGATATATCCCCTGCTCAGCGTCTATTCGAAGAAGAACCAAACAAACAAGGGCCAACATAAATAAAGTGCACAAGCATATGAATTAAATGCATCAAGCAAACAATCATGCCATGATGAATGATGCACAATTTGCATGGCAATGAAGTAGCATGGCATGGGTGAGGTGTGGAATACAAGAATAAATCATTTTATAGAGTTTTGGCCCCATTTTATACCCATATTAGTTGCTGTACACTTTATATTTATATGATGCATGCTGCAAAACAGAACATGGAATGCATAAACAGAAAGGTCTCGTCGAGCTAATCATTTTAGACATATTATTTGTTAAATTTGGAGTTATAAAACAAAAGATATTAATTAATTAAGGAAAAAGGGCATTTTAATGTAATTTTTATTAATTTGGAAAATAAAGTGTACAAAATATATTTTGGATGGCATATTTGAATTCCTCATATTTTTCTGATTTGAAAACATATATTATTTGCATTATTTGGATTTGTATTTTAAAAGTTATTTAAAAACATAAATTAAATTTGAATTTGAATTAATTTGAAAAAGATTTGAATTAAAACAGATCTGGACATACTTTTGTTACCTAGCTTAGCTCTAGCCACAGACGCGTATAGGTGGGGCCAGTTTGGCCAGGTGTCACTTCTTGTATGAAAAACGTTTACATGCGGTGCCCAATGTCGGCCGTGACAGATGGGACCACCGGCTCGCATGAGCCCACTTGATGAGAGAGGGGTGGAACGGACCACGTGGCGCTGAGAGGGAGCGCGGGTTGAGGTTTACGAAAACCTGGGTACCTTTTTGCAAAAAGGCTGGGGGGCTGGCAGGTGGGACTGGTGGACCGCGGGTTGATGCATAAAGAAAGGCAGGGGGTTTTCGGCAAAACGACGTAGCCGTACTGTGGATCTTCTTTGCCTCGACAGATCGGTCTTGCAGCGCAGTGAGCGCAACCTGTGAGCTCGAACGCGACGACTGGGCGTAGCAGAGGTGGAACCACTGCGGTGGCTTGGCGCTTGCTAGGGAACGGATGCGGCCGTAAAACCCTACCGCACTTCTGGCGAGAACACGATCGCGAACGCCCTGGCAGAGAGCGCTGACAAACGCCTAACGCGTGTCGAGGGAGGATCGGCCAGAGGGGGATGTCCAGGAGGTTGGCCAGCTCACCGCGAGTTGGTCGGTGTAGACGGATCTGCTCGAGGCGCAGGCGATCGGCAACGACGCAGACGGACGGTGAGTTAGGGTTTCGGCTCAGCGGCAGTGCAGTTCAGGGCTTCCTCTCCGTGGCTCCGTGTACGGGGCTGCTGCCGGGGGTCTCCTTGTACTCCTCGATCACCTCCATGTCGTGCAGGTCGCCTGGTACGGTGTAGCCGAGAGGAGGCCGAGGGTGCCGGCTAGAGAGGGTGGTCGACGATGGAGAAGAAGGGAGGAGGGGAGGGCGCCCTTGGGGTAGATCTGGGGGTAGCTGGGCGAGGCAGAGAGGTGGTGGGGTGGTGGTAGGTAGCAGAGAGGGGGAGATGCCGTGGGGAGGTGGGGTAGATGAAAAAGGTGGCTCGGCCACCCTTTCTCCTTCCTCCTTCACGTGCTCGGTCTGGGCAGGGCAGGTGGGAGGAGGGGGCTTCCAGGTGGGGCATGGTGGTCTAGGAGGGTAGGCTCGGGCTGGGGCCACCTTGGCAGAGAGAGCTAGAGGGGAGAGGGGTAGCCTTGGGTAGATTGGTACTAGGGTTGGAGAGAGGAGGCATGGCTCGGTTAGGGTGTGTTCTAGGGTTGGGGTAGCTAAGTGGCATGGTGGGGCCAGCTAGGGTAGGTGGCTCGGCTAGAGAGAGGAGAGAAAGAGGGGGTACTTAGGGTTTGGTTAAGATTAGGTATAGATTAGGGTTTAGGAGAGAGGAGGGGGTATGATGAGGATGAGGTAGGTGATGGTCTAGGGCTTAGAGAGAGATGGATTGGTCCTTTTTGACTAGATCAAGGATGATCAACCAAGCTCAAGCAAGGTAGCCAAAGAGGGACAAAGAGAAAAAGGGGAAGATGGCATAGATGGATATGGTGATGGGGTTTAAACAAGATCAACTAGATCAAGCCAAAAGAGAGAGATAGAGAGAGAGATGATCCACTCCAAAAACAAATAAAATCCAAATGACAAGCCAAAGGTGGTACTTGCATGGCCCATGCAAAATATTTAATGCCATGTTGATTCTTGTGAAAACAATATTATTTCATGGCATTATTATTATGCATTCCAAAATGTGGAGTAAGGCCTAAGCAAAAGAATTTGAAAGAAAGGTTCCAGATGGAGTAGATGGAGATGATCACATTGGATTATAATTGGGACTTGCTAGTGTGTATATTCCACTAGGTATTTAATAGTCCCATAATATTCTCACATGAGCATAAATCAATAATAATCCAAATGGAAGCTAGGAGAAAGGGTCCCACTCACAAGGCATGCAAAGGTGGCCATGTGGCTCTCATATATCAATAATGTGAAAACAAAATGATGCCAAGATGAGAGCATGTGGAAAAGAATTGGATCCATCCCAAACCCACATGAGCTAGAGGTAAAACCAATAAGTGCCAAGCTCATATTTAGTTGGATGGTGGAATTATAAGGTGGTGAAAGAAAGGTGGTGGAGTTGATAAAAGATATGCCCCCAACTCAACTTGGGCATGTAAACAATATATCAAGAACCAAATACAATATCAAGAGGCAAATACAATTAATAATGCATATGAGATAAGAACCAAATGGAAAAGGGTTTTATATGTTGCTCAAATGCAAGGTGGCATGATGACATGAGCATGATATAATTATGATGCAACAATTATATATCTGAAGTAGCCATTATATTACTAGACCAAGTAGCATTACAATTGTTAGATAATTGGGATTCTACAACTCTCCCCCACTAAACAGGAATCTCGCCCCGAGATTCTAGGAAGAAGAAGAAGACACAAAGAGGGTAGGATACTTGGCACGGAGCTCATCTTCATGTTCACAAGTGGCTTCATCAACGGAATGGTGCGACCACTGCACCTTGCAGAACTTGATGGACTTGTTGCGAGTCCTTCTTTCTACGACTTCAATGATTTTTTTGGTGTGTTATTGATAAGAAAGGTCTTATTGTAGATTGATAAGCTCATGATCCACGGTCCTGCCGGGATCCTTGAAGCACTTCTTGAGCTGAGAGATGTGGAAAACATCATGGACCTTGAGTTTTTCCGGGAGCTCAAGAGCATAAGCAACTTCTCCTCTTCTTCCACGAATTTTGAAAGGACCGATGTATCTAGGAGCCAGCTGCCCTTTGATACCAAAACGGTGCGTGCCGCTCATGGGAGTGACACGAAGGTAAACGAGATCACCAGGGACATACTCCATGTTCGTGTGCTTCCTGTCATAATTGCTCTTCTGGCGACTTTGAGCAATCCTCAGATTTTCAAGAATGATATGAACTTTCTCCTCCGCTTGAGTCACAATGTCAGGGCCAAACAAAATTCTTTCACCTGCACCCGACCAACCAATCGGAGTTCTGCATTTGCGACCATAGAGAGCCTCAAATGGTGCCATCTTTAGACTTTTCTGGAAGCTGTTGTTGTAAGAGAACTCAGCATAAGGAAGACATTCTTCCCACTTCATGCCAAAAGAGATGACGCAAGCACGAAGCATATCCTCCAGAATCTGATTGATCCTTTCAACTTGTCCTTGCGACTGAGGGTGGTAAGCTGTGCTGAAGTTCAACTTTGTTCCCAAAGAATTTTGGAAACTTTCCCAGAACTTGGAAGTGAAGATGCTTCCACAGTCTGAACTGATCTCCAGAGGAACCCCATACAGAGATACAATTATGTTGATATAGAGCTCCGCCAACTGAATTGCAGAAATGGTTTCCTTGACGGGGAAGAAGTGAGCCACTTTAGAAAGCCTGTCAATGACAACAAAGATTGCATTGTTGCCCTTCTGCGACCTCGGAAAACCAGTGATGAAGTCCATCTCCACTTTCTCCCATTTCCATTCTGGGGGTTTCAATGGCTGTAGAAGACCGGAAGGTTTCTGATGGACAGCTTTAACTCTGCGGCAGACATCACACTCCGAGACATACTTGGCACAATACCGTTTCAAACCAGGCCACCAATATTGTGTTTTCAAGTCCATGTACATATTTGTGCTGCCAGGGTGGATAGAAAGAACAGAATCATGCGCCTCCTTGAGAACTTGCTCTCTCAAACCCGGGTAGTTCGGAACAAACATCCGGTGTTCAAAGAAAAGCGTGCCTTGATCATCGACGTGGAAGGACTCATACTTCGGAAGCTGAAGTTTAGAGATGATCTTCCTGGTGTACGGGTCACCAAGCTGACGAGAGCGAACCTTTTCTTCCAAGAGAGGGGTCGCTAGAAGGTTCAGGAGATACCCTTGTTCCACAATTTCAAGGTTGAGCTGACGGAATTCCTCGCACAAGAGAGGTTGTTGTTCTTCCATCATGAGGTTGTTGACATAAGCTTTACTGCTGAGAGCATCTGCCATGACATTAGCTTTGCCCGGAGTGTAGTTGATGGTCAAATCAAAATCATTGATTGCTTCAATCCACCTCCTCTGCCGAAGGTTGAGATCAGGTTGTGTGAAGATATACTTCAGACTCTTGTGATCAGAAAAAATCTCACAACGGTTACCAAGCAAGTAGTGCCTCCATACTTTCAAAGCAAAGACAGCTGCTGCGAGCTCGAGGTCATGTGTAGGATAATTGATCTCATGCGTCTTCAACTGACGAGAGGCATAAGCAACAACTTGTTTTTCTTGCATAAGGACCGCACCCAATCCTTGCAAAGAGGCGTCACAGAATATCTGGAACGGCTTGGATGTATCCGGAGGAACCAAGACTGGTGTGGAAGTGAGCTTCTCTTTGAGTGTCTCAAAGCTTGCTTGACATGCAGGAGACCAAAGATATTTCTTGCCTTTCTTGAGGAGATCGGTAAGAGGCTTCGCTATCTTCGAAAAGTTCTGAACGAAGCGACGGCAATAACTAGCCAAACCAAGGAAACTCCGCACTTCCTTGACATTGATAGGAGGAAGCCATTCAACAATTGTCTTCACAGTTTCCGGGTTGACTGCAATGCCCTTGGCGGAGATGACATGACCAAGATAGGTTACTTGAGGCAGCCAAAACTCACACTTGGAGAACTTTGCATACAAGCGGTGCTCACGAAGCTTGTTTAGGACACACCGAAGGTGTTCTTCCTGTTCTTCCTGTGACTTAGAATAGACTAGGATGTCATCCAGATAGACCACAACGAACTTATCAAGATACTCCATGAAAACCGAGTTCATGAGCCTCGAGAAGGTGGCAGGTGCGTTGGTGAGACCGAAAGACATGACCGTGTACTCATACAGGCCATAGCGGGTGGTGAAAGCTGTCTTAGGAACATCTTCCTTGCGAATCTTGATTTGGTGATAACCACTTCTCAAGTCAAGCTTAGAGAAAACCACAGCTCCAGCTAGCTGATCGAAGAGATCATTAATCCGCGGAAGGGGATATTTATTCTTGATGGTTTTAGCATTGAGAGCCTGATAGTCAACACAAAGTCTATCAGTCTGGACTCGCTTCTTCACAAAGAGGGTTGGGCTACCCCAAGAAGAAGTACTATGCTGAATGAAACCCAACTTCTCTTGTTCATCAAGCTGACGTTTGAGTTCAGCCAACTCAGCAGGACCCATTTTATAAGGCCGCTTGGAGATAGGAGCGGTACCAGGTTCAAGCTCAATTACAAACTCAACCTCACGATCCAGAGGCATACCTGGCAACTCTTCAGGAAAAACATCTGGGAACTCACAGACCACCGGAACACTCTGAATAGCTTCCATAGCATCAACATTCAGAGTCGCCAAAGAGAAAAGCTGGATAGCAGGAGTCAGACTTGGAGAATAGACTATATGGCCTTCAGGAATCTTCAGAGAAACCGAGCGTTCAGCACAATCAATCACAGCTGCATTTGCTGTCAACCAATCCATGCCCAAGATGACATCAATGTCAGAATTGCCCAGAATGATTAAGGAAGCTGAGAACGAAGAGCCACCAATCTCAATTTGATTGCCATGGCTGATTTTAGAAACTGCCATCTTTGCTCCAGGAGAGACGACCATCAACCGCTTAAGGAGAGGATCCATATCCAACCCATTCTCATCTGCAAACTTGGTTGACACAAAAGAATGCGATGCACCAGAATCAAACAAAACTCGTGCAGGGACTGAGTTAACGGATAGCATACCCATCACAACTCCAGGTGCATGCTCAGCTTGAGCGGCGTTGACACAGTTGGCACGAGCAACAGTAGACCCGGGCTTGGTGTTGATGTTGAGAGCCCGAGGTGGTGGTGCACGAACCAAAGGAGAGCTTGCCGCAGATCTTGGAGGTGGTGAAGGAAGAGCCTTGTTCTTCATCGGATAGTTCCAGCTTTGATGCCCAGAGTTTCCACACGTGTAACAAGCACCAGGTGGACGTGGAGCAACATAGCCAGGGACTCCGCCAGGCGCTCCAGGGTAGTGGTGGTTGTAGCCCCTGGGAGCAGCAGTGAGGAAGTTTGGTGGCCTTGCCGCGTAGCTTGAAGGTCTTGGGAGCCGGGACGGGTGGGGTGTTAGGAACCCAGACACGACGCTTAGAAGGAGCTGACATAGCTGAAGAGCTTGCTGCATCACGGTTATGTTTCTTTGACTCCTCAAACACTTGCCTACTTGCCTCTTCCTGCAGAGCTGTATGCTGGAGTTCCAGAAAAGACACCGGCCTTGCATGTGTGATTGCATATTTAATCGATGCATTGAGCCCTTGCCTGAACCTCTTTTGCTTCTTCTTGTCATCAGAGATCTCATCGCCACCATAACGAGAAAGGTTCATGAAGTTCCTGATGTAGGTATTGACATTATCATTGCCCTGCTTGAGGTTGAGAAACACTTCCTTCATCCTCTCCATGACAATTTCGTGAGGATCGCTCTTTGAAAGCTCCAGTGAACTGTCCCCAAGTAGGCTGAAAACCAGTGCAGTTTGCCTTCAGGTAATTCTCCCACCAGAGAGCTGCATCCCCCTTCAGAAGGTGAGTAGCACACTTTACCCATTCTTGCTCAGGAACATCAGCAGTCATCAGCAGCCTTGACATCTCGCGCAACCAATCATCAGCATCAAGTGGTTGGTCAGAAACATCAAACTGGCGTGGGTTGAACTTCAGGAAGCTTTTGATGTCTCCTCGCTTGGGAGGTGGAGGTAGCGGAACAAACTCATTCCTCCTGACACTTTCCTCGAAACGCTGCTGGTTCTGCTGCATTGCTGCCAAGGCATTGGCGATGCTTGACAACGCTGCCCCCAGTTCAGGTTGTATGTCCTCCTCAGAACGGCGTGGTGGTGCCATCCTGTTATTGATATAAAACACAAGTCAGTACTATGATGGAGAATAATAATAATCCAAAATAGTACCAAGATGGAATTAATCAAGATTAAAGGATACAATTTACTAAGATGATATTAAAATATCAACGAAGTTCAAAGCACCTAGAAGATATTAAGCATATCGCACACAATGAAAAGTGTGGTACCTGAATATATCAAAGAAAAATTTTCCACAAATTTCGGCATTAAAATACCAATAGATCATAAAATCCCTTAACGAATCAAGATTAGTGACTCTACCAATTCAATATACAAGAGCGAATGATAAGAGTAGTGGTATGGTCGACTCCATCCGCACTCAAATCATTACTCCGCACATGAATAAGTAAAACACATATCCCAACCCCTTCTTCTCACGATGAACCTAAAGATTAGCAACTACGGAAACGAACACCCCAACCAAGATAACGTCGGATAACAAAGAGTAAGACAGATCGCGTCGGTATACAGCGAATCAGATAGATCGCGTCGGTTTGCAAAAGCCTGTCGGTATGGAATGTACCAACAGTTGATAACCAAAAGGCCGATAGATAACAACTTGTTTGCAACAGATAGACAAGGGATTACACACACACACACACAAACACACAACCTATGGTACTACGGAAACCCAGAACACATGAATCCTAGTTTGAATTTTAAGAAGAGGATTGAAAACGTTACACTTCCTTACCAGAAAAGGGTGGGTGGGTGGGTAAGAAGAAAAGTGGAAGCAGTCCTACTCTCGCGTTTTGTTTTTCCCTAGTATATATAACTACCAAAAATATTTGCTAGACAGACAACGACCATTTGGCTTTGAGACCACGAAGAAGGCGGGATGGCTCGATACCAATTGTAACTACCTCGGTGAATTACGCTCCTAGTTGCAAGCACGGATGAGCGGAAATGGTTGAAATAATGCGGTGGGGCCCAAATGCCACTCACAGGTAGACCTTTGGCCGTCCCAACCATTTCAAACATCGGGACAAGAACGGGCGTGTAATCGGCGGCGAAGGGATCAACTACATACACAAATGAGTATGTATGCAAGCCACCATACAACATTACATCGAGCCATTCCATCTAAAAGAAAGGAAATATAGCAGCATACCAAGAAGATCCAAATATCCTAGATAGATATAATAGTTTAGGATATCTCCTCATACATCAAACATCGGAGTATCAAGCGGGCGGAAGACAAAATCGAGTCGGATAAGAAGCAAATCGGCATAAGATGCCCCATAAATAAGCAGATCCATACAGATCTCACGGATACCCGTTCTGGAATCTCTACACCGAATGATCGTTGCCCACATCGTCCGTCTCTTCCACCCAGTATCCATCTTGCGAGGTACTGTTCATCTAAACCAATAATTTATCGTGTGAGACCCTAGAATTTTCGGCAAGTCTTTATGCCGCTAAAGGGACACAACACAGGGTGGCAATTGCAGCAAAAGATAAACCCTAACAATTCTATAGATACCGCTAACCATCCGCCTAACCAGAGATAGCGGATGTCCATGAATTAATAACAACAGTTATAATGGTAATCTTAGCAGATCCATCCTCCTCCTCGCTTACCCGAGGAAGCGGACGAACGACCCCCATCCGTTGGCAGTTTATTATCCATTCCGTGAGTGTTGCACTATTTACTAGTCGGTACCTAGTCTAGTCAAATTAAAAGCGATACTTTAGTTATGCTTGTCTATGATCGAAAACTGTGCTCCAAGTCGTCCATAACGCGGACACGGCTTTGAAAGTTTTACCTGAGGGTGCACAAATAACAACACACTCGATATGCCTCGGAAAAACCAAATCAAAACCCAACGAGGCGATCACGACAAAGCAATCACAGGATTCAGAAATATTTCAGGGGCCACCCATTGAGCTACCATAGCGAAGTTAGCTGACTCGAGACGGCCTCAAGGTTTGCGCCATTGGCTGTGAAACGTGGGAACCCGAAAATGTGGTGGGCTTGTCGACACCACGAAAACACTCCGCTTTCCTAAAGCGATGCGATTACCTCGCACAATTTAAATAAAGCGATAAAGCATGGCATAAGTACAGGATAGTAAATAAAACCTCAAACTAGTTTGTGGCCCCAAGAAATAAGAATGAATCAAGCTACGGCTCGGGGGTTCATAAGCCTCCCGGATGTGGATAGCGCGAATATTCAAGGAACAGGAATCAAATACTCGGGGTCCTACGGGACATAAGTGAGCATGAAAAACCAAATAGCAGATAATTGCTCACCGATGCCACTTTCATTAGTTGTCCCATTACTACTCAGGTTAAGTTGTTTAGGTACCTCGTTATCCAACAAACACTCACATACCCTACACATGCTGTTCTACGACTCGCATGGCTCAAACAACTCCTGTAGTAATGGCTCATGGGATGGAGGAACAAGCTTCGGTGGGGTTTAAAAATAAAGGCTATGCAATACTTGGGATTCAATTTAATGCAATCGCGACTCAATGATGCAAGAATAAGGTAGAGGCAATAGGTACTATATGTATGCAAGCATGTGGTAGTGCTTGCCCTCAGTTGAATCAAGGGATGGATCTGGGTAGTGCTCCTGGTTCTCTTGATATATCCCCTGCTCAGCGTCTATTCGAAGAAGAACCAAACAAACAAGGGCCAACATAAATAAAGTGCACAAGCATATGAATTAAATGCATCAAGCAAACAATCATGCCATGATGAATGATGCACAATTTGCATGGCAATGAAGTAGCATGGCATGGGTGAGGTGTGGAATACAAGAATAAATCATTTTATAGAGTTTTGGCCCCATTTTATACCCATATTAGTTGCTGTACACTTTATATTTATATGATGCATGCTGCAAAACAGAACATGGAATGCATAAACAGAAAGGTCTCGTCGAGCTAATCATTTTAGACATATTATTTGTTAAATTTGGAGTTATAAAACAAAATATATTAATTAATTAAGGAAAAGGGGCATTTTAATGTAATTTTTATTAATTTGGAAAATAAAGTGTACAAAATATATTTTGGATGGCATATTTGAATTCCTCATATTTTTCTGATTTGAAAACATATATTATTTGCATTATTTGGATTTGTATTTTAAAAGTTATTTAAAAACAGAAATTAAATTTGAATTTGAATTAATTTGAAAAAGATTTGAATTAAAACAGATTACAGACATACTTTTGTTACCTAGCTTAGCTCTAGCCACAGACGCTTATAGGTGGGGCCAGGTATGGGTGTCCTTGTAGAAAACGTTTTACACCGCGGCAGTGCCCAGCCCGTGTCGCTGACAGATGGGACCCGCTGGCTCGCAGGCCCACTTGACAGAGAGAGGGGTGGAACGGACCAAGTGGCGCTGAGAGGGAGCGCGTGTTGAGGTTTACGAAAACCTGGGTACCTTTTTGCAAAAAGGCTGGGGGCTAGCAGGTGGGACTGGTGGACCGCGGGTTGATGCATAAAGAAAGGCAGGGGGTTCTCGGTAAAACGACGCAGCCGTACTGTGGATCTTCTCTGCCTCGACAGATCGGTGCGCAGCGCGGCAGAGCGCACCTTGAGCTCGAACGCAGCGACACAGAAGCAGAGGCGGAACCACTGCGGTGGCTTGGCGTTTGCTGCTGGGGAACGGATGCGCGGCCAGAAAACCCTACCGCGGCACTACGGCGAGAACACGACTGCGAACGCGCCAGCGCAGAGAGCGCTCGACGAAACGCCTAACGTGTACAGGGGAGGATCGGCCAGAGGGGGATGTCCAGGAGGTTGGCCAGCTCACCGCGAGTTGGTCGGTGTAGACGGATCTGCTCGAGGCGCAGGCGATCGGCGACGACGCAGACGGACGGCGAGTTAGTGTTTCGGCTCGGGCGCGGCAGGTGCAGCGGTTCTAGGGCTTCCTCTCCGTGGCTCCGTGTACGAGGCTGCTGCCGGGGGTCTCCTTGTACTCCTCGATCACCTCCATGTCGCGCAGGTCGCCTGGTACGGTGTAGCCGAGAGGAGGCCGAGGGTGTCGGCTAGAGAGGGTGGTCGACGATGGAGAAGAAGGGAGGGAGGCGCCCTTGGGGTAGATCGGGGTAGTGAGGCAGAGAGGTGGTGGGGTGGTGGTAGGTAGCAGAGAGGGGGACATGCCGTGGGGAGGTGGGGTAGATGAAAAAGGTGGCTCGGCCACCCTTTTTCTCCGCTTCCTCCTTCACGTGCTAGGGTCGGCAGGGCAGGGCAGGTAGAGGAGGGGGCTTCCAGGTGGGGCATGGTGGTCTGGGAGGGTAGGCTCGGGCTGGGGCCACCTTGGCAGAGAGAGCTAGAGGGGAGAGGGGTAGCCTCGGGTAGATTGGTACTAGGGTTGGAGAGAGGAGGCATGGCTCGGTTAGGGTGTGTTCTAGGGTTGGGCTAGCTAAGTGGCATGGTGGGGCCAGCTAGGGTAGGTGGCTCGGCTAGAGAGAGGAGAGAAAGAGGGGGTACTTAGGGTTTGGTTAAGATTAGGTATAGATTAGGGTTTAGGAGAGAGGAGGGGGTATGATGAGGATGAGGTAGGTGATAGTCTAGGGCTTAGAGAGAGATGGATTGGTCCTTTTTGACTAGATCAAGGATGATCAACCAAGCTCAAGCAAGGTAGCCAAAGAGGGACAAAGAGAAAAAGGGGAAGATGGCATAGATGGATATGGTGATGGGGTTTAAACAAGATCAACTAGATCAAGCCAAAAGAGAGAGATAGAGAGAGAGATGATCCACTCCAAAAACAAATAAAATCCAAATGACAAGCCAAAGGTGGTACTTGCATGGCCCATGCAAAATATTTAATGCCATGTTGATTCTTGTGAAAACAATATTATTTCATGGCATTATTATTATGCATTCCAAAATGTGGAGTAAGGCCTAAGCAAAAGAATTTGAAAGAAAGGTTCCAGATGGAGTAGATGGAGATGATCACATTGGATTATAATTGGGACTTGCTAGTGTGTATATT
Organism: Avena insularis; assembly: GCA_023614405.1. Lineage (NCBI taxonomy): Eukaryota > Viridiplantae > Streptophyta > Magnoliopsida > Poales > Poaceae > Avena > Avena insularis. The sequence continues at coordinate 275,201,918 of CM042697.1, forward strand.
CCACTAGGTATTTAATAGTCCCATAATATTCTCACATGAGCATAAATCCATAATAATCCAAATGGAAGCTAGGAGAAAGGGTCCCACTCACAAGGCATGCAAAGGTGGCCATGTGGCTCTCATATATCAATAATGTGAAAACAAAATGATGCCAAGATGAGAGCATGTGGAAAAGAATTGGATCCATCCCAAACCCACATGAGCTAGAGGTAAAACCAATAAGTGCCAAGCTCATATTTAGTTGGATGGTGGAATTATAAGGTGGTGAAAGAAAGGTGGTGGAGTTGATAAAAGATATGCCCCCAACTCAACTTGGGCATGTAAACAATATATCAAGAACCAAATACAATATCAAGAGGCAAATACAATTAATAATGCATATGAGATAAGAACCAAATGGAAAAGGGTTTTATATGTTGCTCAAATGCAAGGTGGCATGATGACATGAGCATGATATAATTATGATGCAACAATTATATATCTGAAGTAGCCATTATATTACTAGACCAAGTAGCATTATAATTGTTAGACAATTGGGATGCTATAAGCCACTTGGCGATATGGGCTCTGCCTGGATCACATAAGTTGCTAGAACTTAGCCATTTGGACAGTTGGTGGTAGTGGGAATGATAGGTTGGAGCGCGTTCATTTGGTCTAAGGAAAGGCTTCTGAAGGGTCCTGTCTTGGGAAACCAAGTCTGGTGGGGAAAGTGCACAACCTCTGCAGATGGAAAATCTAAGTACTTAGCCAAGTCCATGGCAATGGACAACTTGAGCATCAAGACATGGAAGCTATCAAGAATCTCATCACTCCAACTTCTAAGTAAAAACTTGTGGGTGAACAAGGGTGAAGGACCTCAATGTCTATTGATGGTTTCTTGGGAAAAGTTTTTGACAAAGAAAAATTTAGTGATTTCAACTAATAGGAAAAACCTATTTTGAGCAAAGCAAGCCAAGCTACACTTAGCCAAAATGCATATAGTAATATAGTCCACTTAAAATTTACTAAGGTATCACTTGCCAATACTATTCCAAAGTATTGACACACTGTGGCTGTAACTTGTGATGTTGCAGGGTACTCCGATGATGATTAGGTGTCATGAGTCTACACTCAACATGTTAGCCTGTGGCACATGAAGATGAAGACTTATGTTTATTTACTTATTCCAAACTCTTGTATTAGGCCTGTGGCCTTGAGATGTAAAAGACTATATATTATCTCTGGAATGGATGTAATAAATGACCTTTGTATCTGTGTACTTCATCTTAAACTGTGGATGCTAGCAATGATCCAGGGACTAGCATTGCAATCACAGGGATCCTTTTCCTTTACAAAGGAGGGATCTTACAGATGGTATCAGAGCATTGTGTTGCCTGTAGGATTATGACCCTAGGATTGGAAACCACTAAGGAAAAATTTTCAATTACTTCTACACTTGTCTATTCATCTCGTAAACTTTTCTAATCTTCTCTTTCTCATCTCTATTTGTAGATGAACTCCATCAACGAAGCCGTAAAGAAAGGACCACTCATGACCATGACCTTGGAGTGTGAGACAGAGTTTCCCAAGATTCTCAAGGACCTCATGGTGGCAATGGAAATACATGGTGCAGCTGTGTACAAAGGCTTTCCAGTGATGGATGAAGGAGTTGAGTACTGGTGGGTGCAACTTCACTTGTTCAAAAACAAGGAAGACAACCACAAAGAAAAAGGATTCTGCATGTACACCAACACTGTGGTGCACACCACATTCTTTGAGTCAGCAAGAGAAGCAGCTTGGAGGACTATCAAAGAACTTAGTGCTAGAGTCAAGTGCAGAATGCTCAACCTCCAAAAAGACTTAATAAAAGAGAAGGAACATACCCAAGAGTTGGAAGCTACCAACCAAACCTTAAGAGGAGATATTATAGACTTAGTGATGGAATCATGTGAGCAAGATAGGCTGATTGCTTCTAGGAACATTGTGTTAGCCAACAGATCCAGTGAGATAGGATTGTAAACGTACTTCGTTAGTTGGACCACCACCTATCACCTTATTTTCCAAAATATTACCTTAAGACATGATTGGACCTTGGTTGATGTAATGGATTCATGTATGCATGACTTGTGTGATTTTGCTTTCCAAGGATATGTATGTGATGTTATGACTTTTGTTTTATCTTGAATTGTGTTGTTCTAACTTTTCTATCTTATAAATAGATGCCTATTACCATCAGCACTGTTGAGGAGTTCCAGGTTACCTGCTTTGGTCCTCGTATCGTTGAGCTTACCACTTTGCTCAATCTCCCTCTTCCTACCATCATGGTGCATCCACTCACCAAGTTCGAGAGGAAGGACCTCTGGGGCTTCAAGGTGAACCAGCCCGGACGCCAGATAGAGCCTACTACGGAGGCCATTGTCTTCAAGCTTATGCACGATGACAGGGAGAGAGGCATGGAGGTAGTTATGCAGGACCTGATAGGACGTCTGCTAGGACGACACTCCCGACAGGTTTGAGGCACCCACTTCCACGTCTTCGGAAGACGTGATGAGGATGGAGAGTCCATCGACTTCGAGGACGACTCGAGGGACGCAGCGAGGCAATCGTCTGTCTCCAGGACTTAGAGTCTCTCATTAGGCACGTGGACACGGACAGGACCAATGTCATGCTCAGTAATGACGAGCTCCAGGTGCAGCTTCGCGAGAAGGACAAGCTCTTCGCGCAGCAGGACGAGATAGTCAAGGAAATGGAGGCGAAGTTCGAGACCCAGGATAGGAAGTTCAAGAGTCAGGAGAAGCGTGTCCAGGATAGGAACAAGAAGATCCGGGACATGACTGAAGAACTGCAGTCCAAGGACTTCGAGCTAGAGCGACAAGCGGTGATAGAGAAGCCGTTCCCGGAAGAGGGCTCTCAAGGCTAAGATAGAGTCCTTGACCACTACCATTGAGGATAACAAGATCGCGATGGAGAAGCATGAGTCTTACCTTTGTCGAGGAGGATATTGATGCTGATGAGTAGACTTGACTACTCGTTTATCTTTTATTATCGTACTTGTTATTTGAGAACTTGTTATTGGACCATCCGACATGTGGATGGCTTGCTACTTGTGTGTTTTACTTTGTGAATTTGTTATCTTGTTGTTGAACTTTTATCTCTTTGTTGCATGCTTGTGTTTGATTATGTGATGTAATGTGCATGAAAACATTTATGGGTATCTCATTCTTATATCTATTTGAACAAACCACAGATGCCTCCCCGTCGTGCAAACCCCAACCCCAACAACAACAACAACATCACTCCATAAATGCAGCAAATGATGACTGCTCAAACACAGCTAATGCAGATGATGACAACATTCATCCAGAACCAAAACAATAACAACAACAACAACCCCAACAACAACAACAATAACAACAACAACAACCCTCCGGGCTTTGATATGCTTACCAGATTCTTGAGATTGAGGCCAGCTAAGTTCTCAGGGACGACTGATCCCATGGTGGCCAATGATTGGCTACGTTCTGTAAACAAGGACTTAGTAACCGTGGGCTGCACGGATGCTGAAAAGGTTAGATTTGCAGCACATCTACTGGAAGGGCCAGCCGCCACTTGGTGGGACAACTTCCAAATCACCACTCCTATAGATGAGGTGACTTGGGCTATCTTTGAGGATGGCTTTCGCACTGCTCATATCTCATCAGGAATAATGAGCCTGAAAAAGAAAGAGTTCCACAATCTGAAGCAGCGCCACCGTAGCATGGCTAAATACATTGAAGAGTTCAACAATCTGGCGCGTTATGCACCAGATGAGGTTGACACAGATGCCAAGAGAAAGGAAAAATTTCTGGAAGGCTTGAATGATGAGCTAAATCTGCAATTGGCTGTGGCATATGTTCCCACTTATCAGTCGCTCTGTGACAAGGCTGCAATATTGGAGAACAAAATGAAGCAAGTCGAGAGTAGAAAGAGAAAGCACTCCGACAAGCACAGCTAGGGATCGTCTCACAAACGATCTCACTATGATGACAGCGGAAGCTCAGGATCCCACAAGCATGGGAAATTCAACAAGCACCACAACCACAACCGTCATGACAACAAGCATCATCGCAGTCATGACAATGACAAGTATAAGAACCACAAGAGTGGAAATAAGAACCACCACAGTGGTAATGGTAGTGGAAGTGGGAGTCAGCCTGCTAAGAGAGACATCAGTCAGGTTGAATGCTTCAAATGCAAGAAGATGGGACACTATGCAAATGAGTGCCCCGAAAAGAAAGTTGAAGGACCTGTCAAGCCCAATCCTTTCCAGAAAGGACAGGTGAACCACATCAGTGTGGAGGAGGTCTATGAGGAGCCTGATGTTGTTGGCGGTAAGTTCAGACTCAATTCTATTCCAGCATTTGTTCTTTTTGATACTAGAGCATTGCATTCATTCATATCAAAAGCATTTGTTGATAGAAATGGGTTTCCAACTGAAAACATTGGGTGTCCAATAAAAGTTAGTTCTCCGGGTGGAGATATGATAGTAAGTCTTGGATGCCGGGATCTAGTAATAGAGTTTGGAAAACATAAATTTCCAGTGAGTCTGATAATCCTAGATTCCCAAGGACTGGACGTAATATTGGGAATGGATTGGATGGCTAAGTATGAAGGAGTATTAGATTGTGCCAATCGTACTGTTGCACTCATAACCCCGGAAAGAAAACGGATTAAGTTCAAGTCCAACTTTGAATCTAAAGGAAGTAAGCGGAAGTGTGCCAATTGTGAGTGAGTATCCGGATGTGTTTCCGGAAGAACTGCCGGGAATGCCACCAGATAGAGATGTGGAATTTCTGATAGATTTGGTACCAGGTTCTGGACCAATAGCAAAGAGACCATATAAAATGTCAGTTGATGAACTGAAAGAACTCAAGAAGCAGCTAGGAGAATAGTTGCAGAAAGGATTTATTCAACCAAGTTCTTCATCTTGGGGAGCCCCAGTCTTGTTTGTGGAGAAGAAAGATAGAAGTCAAAGGTTATGCATAGATTACCGTTCACTCAACGAGGTAACTATCAAGAACAAATATCCTTTGCCTAGAATCAATGACTTGTTTGATCAGCTAGAAGGAGCATGTGTGTTCTCAAAGATTGATCTCCGGTCAGGCTATTTTCAACTCAAGATAAGAGAACAAGACATACCTAAAACAGCATTCACCACAAGGTATGGATTATATGAGTATACCGTAATGCCTTTTGGCTTGACAGATGCTCCAACATACTTCATGAATATAATGAACAAAGTGTTCATGGAATTCCTTGACAACTTTGTTGTTGTTTTCATCGATGACATCTTAGTATACTCCAAGAGCAAAGAAGAGCATGAAGGACATTTGCGTTTGATACTTGAGAAGTTAAGAGAGCATAAGCTTTATGCCAAATTCAGCAAGTGTGAGTTCTGGTTAGAGGAAGTTGGTTTTCTTGGTCATGTTATGACAAAGGATGGTGTAGCAGTTGATCCTGCTAAGGTTTCAGCTGTGACTGAATGGGAATCTCCCAAGTCCGTGAAAGAAGTTCGTAGTTTCCTTGGCTTAGCAGGTTACTACAGAAGGTTCATTGAAAATTTCTCAAAGGTTGCCAAGCCCATGACTGAATTGTTAAAGAAAGACAAGAAGTTTGCTTGGTCTGAAGGTTGTGAAGTCATCTTTCAGGAGTTGAAGAAGAGACTTGTGACAGCACCAGTCTTGTGTCTGCCAGACTTGGAAAAAGATTTCCAAGTATATTGTGATGCATCTCATCAAGGTTTGGGTGCAGTACTTATGCAAGACGGTAAAGTTGTGGCCTATGCCTCGAGACAACTCAAAACTCATGAGGTGAACTATCCTACTCATGATTTAGAGTTAGCCTCTGTCGTCCATGCACTCAAAACATGGAGACACTACCTTTTGGGAAAGCGTTGTGAAGTGTTCACGGATCACAAAAGTTTGAAGTATATCTTCACCCAGAAGGAAATTAATATGAGACAAAGAAGATGGCTAGAACTTATCAAAGACTATGACTTAAGTTTGCAATACCACCCCGGTAAAGCGAATGTTGTAGCAGATGCTCTAAGTCGTAAGGTATTTGTGAATGGCCTTACCAAAGGAGAATTGCCAGATGATTTGTGTACCCAATTCAGAAAACTCAGATTGGAGATTGTGCCTGAAGGACATCTCATGTCTTTGGATGTTCAACCGACTTTGTTGGACAAGATCAGAGAAGCCCAGAAGACTGATAAGGAAATTGAAGAGATTAAGGAAAAGATTGGCCAAGGGAAAGCTAAAAGTTTCCATGAAGATGAACAAGGTACTTTATGGCATGGGAAACGTATCTGTGTTCCACAAGATCCGGAGTTGCGGAAACTGATCTTGCGGGAAGCACACAACTCTCCGTATTCTATTCACCCGGGTAACACCAAAATGTACATGGACATGAAAGAAAGATTTTGGTGGAACAATCTCAAGAGGGACATCGCCGAACATATTGCTTTGTGTGATGTGTGTAGTAGAGTGAAAGCGAAGCATCAGAAACCAGCAGGTTTGCTTCAACCACTACCTATTCCTGATTGGAAGTGGGACAAAATTGGTATGGATTTCATTACCGGATTACCAAGGACCAGGTCAGGATATGATTCCATATGGGTAGTAGTGGATCGCCTAACTAAAGTGCCTCATTTCATACCCGTGAAGACAACCTATACAAGTGCTAAGTTAGCCAAAATCTACATGAGTAGAATTGTATGTCTACATGGAGTGCCCAAGAGTATTGTGTCTGATAGGGGAACTCGATTCACTTCCCATTTTTGGAGACAGCTACATGAGTCATTGGGAACGAGGTTGGAATTCAGTACTGCTTTTCATCCTCAAACTGATGGACAAACAGAAAGGACTAATCAAATTCTGGAAGACATGTTGAGGGCATGTGCCCTAGACTATGGAGCCAGTTGGGATGAAAGTCTGCCTTACGCAGAATTTTCTTATAACAACAGCTATCAAGCCAGCATTGAGATGGCACCGTTTGAGTTTCTCTACGGAAGAAAGTGTACCATCCCATTATTATGGAATGGTGTGGGAGAAAGAAGTTTATTCGGGCCAGATCTTATCAAAGAAGCCGAAGAGAAGGTCAAATTGGTTAAGGACAGGTTGAAGATAGCACAGTCCCGACAGAAAATCTACGCAGATCCTAAGCATAGAGAAGTCACCTACGAAGTTGGTGATAGAGCTTATCTTAGAGTATCACCACTTCGTGGAGTGAAGAGATTCGGAGTCAAAGGAAAGTTGGCACCAAGATATGTTGGGCCATTCAAGATTCTAAGTCGCAAAGGAGAAGTTTCCTATGAAATTGAATTGCCAGAATCTCTGTCAGCTGTCCATAATGTGTTTCATGTGAGTCAGCTTAAGAAATGTCACCCAAAAATGGAAGAAACTTCCTTGAAAGATATTTGGAGGAAGTGCAACTAGAAAGTGATCTCACTTATGAAGAGAAACCTATCAAAATTCTTGAGACTGCAGAAAGAGTCACAAGGACAAAGACTATCAAGTTTTGCAAAGTGCAGTGGAATCATCATTCGAAGAGGAAGCAACATGGGAAAGAGAAGATGATCTTCGGAAAGACCACCCTCACCTATTTGCTAGCCAATCCGAATCTCGAGGGTGAGATTCACCTTAAGGGGGTTAGATTTGTAACATCCCTAAATTCATGATTTCAAAGATTGCATATCATTCATGCATGCATATAGATTTGAGATCAATTTAAAACTCATTTCAAGAAAACAGAAGCACATAGTGCTATCATTTTATGTGAGCAAACTTGAATCAAATGGCCATCCCCATTTGAAAGCTTGAATGTTTTAAACCAAGATTGTTTGTCTCCCTTGTTGAATGGATTGACTGTGCAATTTGAACCAAACTTTATAAAATGGAAATGGTTTCAAAAATCATTTTCAAACATTTGCAAATCAAGTGCAAAGTCCCTGTTATTTTGTTTCTCCAAAAATGACCAAGCCTTTTCAAAGTGACCACAGGGTTTTATGCCTAGAATTGAGATCATTGCACCGCAAAAATCCCAAAAATATTTGAATTCAAAAAGAGTTTGAATTCATTTGAAAACCATTCCTGAAATTCATCCTGGAAAAAGAAAAGGATTAAAGAAAAGAAAAAGGCCAGGCGCTCCTATTCTAGCCCAACAGCAAAACCGGCCCAGCTAGCCCACCCGGGCCACCTCTCTCTCTCTCTCGCACGCGCCGACGCACCCACGCGGTCACTGACATCCAGACCCCACCTCCCTTCTGCTCATTTCGCTGACGAGTGGACCCGTGACCCCGTCGTCGTCTTCGTTAATCACGCGCGCCTGCGCCGCTCTCGCCGCCGTTACTCGCTGCAGTCACTGCTGCGTTAAATTCCCTTGATTCCGCGAGTAACTCCATGCCCCGCTCTGGCAATAAGAACCCCTCGCCGCCACGGTCATTTCCCCCCACTCTCCTCGCTCACTCCGCCACCAGGCTGCGCGCATTTGACCTCGAAACCCCGCAGCACCGATGACCTCCGGTGACTAATTCCGGTAAGCTTCGACCGCCCCCCTTTCTCTGGTTCAAACCATCGTGCCCAGCGTGTTCTTGTGCATCTCCTGATACCTTTCGTTTGCGTTATCGTGACCCAGGAAGCCGTCCCCGTTCGTGCCAGCAACTGACCGAGCCGCCGCTCAACTCCGGCGACCAATTACGGTAAGCAGAGCGCGCCCCTTGCCCCCTCTTGCATACTAGGTTGTTCGCCTTCGTCCTGTGCGTCTTCTAATCCCTCTGGTTCGTGCTAGGGCGGCGCGAAACCTCGGCAACAACTCCGACCGCAACCACCCGACGCCGTGCACGACTCCGACGAGCTCCAGCAGCCCATGCCGTGCGCCCCTTGCGCAGCCACCTCCACGTTGAGCTTCGCCTCGACCTTGCGGTTCTGGTAAGCACACCCTTCCCTCCCCGAGTGACCTAGAACGCCAGCGCCGCCGCTGATAGAGCACTCCGCCGCTCGCCATCGCCGCGCGCCGCCAGAACGTGGTCGCTTGATCGAGAGCCGTTGGATCTAGATCCAACGCGTGCGATAGAACCACTTAGCGAAGCGTTATGTTTTGATCTGAACCGTGAATCGCCTCTTAGATCCTACGGCTCGCGTGCGTGATCCAACGCGAACCGGTACGCGCCAATTAGTATAGGACGCGTGGCTAGGGTTTGGTTTTAAAACAGAATTTGAAACAGATTTGGATTCAAATTTGATTAGGCTATAACTTTTGATCCACACGTTAGAATTTGACAAATTTTATACCTTTGGAATCAGGGAGGCAAGCCCTTTCTGTTTATGCAATGTGTTTAAAGTTTAGGTTCTGTTAAAATGGTTTCTTTTGCAGAAACTTGTTTAGGACTATTTTGAGTATAGAAATTGTTTAGAAAATTGTTTTAGTGTAAAACAAACTTGGTTTAGCAAGTTTTTAACTTGGTTATGAATCAGTACTATGCACTTGCTTGGTGGAGTTTTAAAAATCATCACTTAGCATTTTTGCATGCATGCATATGTATTTTTGTTTGTTTGTATATGAATTGTGTGTAATTTTTGTTCTACCATTCTTTGTCTAGACTTTGGTGCTAGTGATTGTGATTGTGAAGAGTTCTACTCTCCCCACTACCAAGGAAAGTGGTACTTCATGAATATTTCCATCCCTATATTTAATATAAGCATTAGAAATATTTTGCTAAGTCTTGCATGTTACTTTTTTTTTGCCAAATGCCATGTTGGGGAAATCCTAAGTAGATATAGAATTGCTAGGAAATTCCTAAGTTAAGTTACTATGCCATGCTTAGCCTAGCTAGTAGCAAACAAGGGTTGGTAAAGTATATACATGCTATGTTGAAAATATTTCTAAGACTTTGAACTTATGTTTTACTTAATAAAACAACTAAGTCAATGAATCACCTGGGTGGAATGGGACTTGATTGGTGGTTTTTGGTTGAGGGGTTACACAAGGCCCATGGATATGGTTTACTTTGTGTATCTCACTTGTGGTATGCCACCCAGGAACAAAGGGATTTTAGAGGCCAAGTGTTGAGAAGCTTATAGTGCAGCCACTTGGCAATATGGGCTCTGCCTGGATCACATAAGTTGCTAGAACTTAGCCATTTGGACAGTTGGTGGTAGTGGGAATGATAGGTTGGAGCGCGTCCATTTGGTCTAAGGAAAGGCTTCTGAAGGGTCCTGTCTTGGGAAACCAAGTCTGGTGGGGAAAGTGCACAACCTCTGCAGATGGAAAATCTAAGTACTTAGCCAAGTCCATGGAAATGGACAACTTGAGCATCAAGACATGGAAGCTATCAAGAATCTCATCACTCCAACTTCTAAGTAAAAACTTGTGGGTGAACAAGGGTGAAGGACCTCAATGTCTATTGATGGTTTCTTGGGAAAAGTTTTTGACAAAGAAAAACTTAGTGATTTCAACTAATAGGAAAAACCTATTTTGAGCAAAGCAAGCCAAGCTACACTTAGCCAAAATGCATATAGTAATATAGTCCACTTAAAATTTACTAAGGTATCACTTGCCAATATTATTCCAAAGTATTGACCCACTGTGGCTGTAACTTGTGATGTTGCAGGTTACTCCGATGATGATTAGGTGTCATGAGTCTACACTCAACATGTTAGCCTGTGGCACATGAAGATGAAGACTTATGTTTATTTACTTATTCCAAACTCTTGTATTAGGCCTGTGGCCTTGAGATGTAAAAGACTATATATTATCTCTGGAATGGATGTAATAAATGACCTTTGTATCTGTGTACTTCATCTTAAACTATGGATGCTAGCAATGATCCAGGGACTAGCATTGCAACCACAGGGATCCTTTTCCTTTACAAAGGAGGGATCTTACAATAGCTTGGTTCCTTCCGCTCTACCACGACGACGATGATGATTACCCAGTTGGTTGCCGCCATGTAGATTAATAGGGGCTCTCTCCAGGCTCGGGCGCTGCAAGGATGGACGCTGAGGAAAGAATCTCCTTGAGCTGCTTCAATGTTGCATCTGCTTCATCTGTCCACGTGAATTTGTCCGCCTTCTTCAGCAACTTGTATAACGACAGAGCCTTCTCTCAATGTCGGCTGACGAACCGACTAACTGCTGCAACACAACCTGTTAGTCGTTGAATGTCCTTTAGGCATGTCGGATGGTTTATGTTTAATATGGCCTTGATTTTCTCCGGGTTGACCTCGATTCCGTGTTGGGAAACAATGAAACCCAACAATTTGCCAACTGGAACCCCGAAGATGCACTTCTTAGGGTTAAGCATCATGTTGTATTTCCGGAGATTATCAAAGGTTTCTTTTAAGTCAGAGATTAAGTCGTTTGACTTTTTAGACATCACCGCGATATCGTCCACATAGGCATGAACGTTCCGACCAATTTGGTCGTGGAGGCAACGTTGCATTGTCCGCTGGTACGTAGCACCTGCGTTTTTCATCCCAAAGGGCATCGTAACATAGCAAAACGTGTCGTATGGGGTAGTGAACGAAGTGGCCAATTGGTATGACTTCCTCATCTTGATCTGGTGGTATCCTGAGTATACATCGGATAAATCTAGCCTGAAGTAATCTAGCTATCTCTTTGCCAATGGCACGTCTCTTCTCATCTCCAAAGCGTCGTAGAGGTTGTTTCACTGGTTTGCATTTTGGATCAATGTTTAAGCTGTGCTCGACAAGTTCCCTAGGTAAACCTTTCATGTCAGCAGGTTGCCAGGAAAAGATGTCCCTATTCTCAAGGAGGAACTCGACGAGCGCGCTTTCCTATTTGGGATCCAGGTTCGTCCCAATGGCGGTGACCTTGGAGGCATCACCTACCACAAGTTCCACCGGCTTGGTCTCGTTGGCGGCCTTGAACGCAGGAGCGGAGTCGGAGATCTGCTTCTTCGACGCGGGCATCTCTGAGTCATCGACCTTGCTCTGGATCTCTTTGAATTCTTCGCTGTAGAGGACAGCTTCTGCAATGGCTGCTTCATTGATCTCGCAGTCCCTTGCCTTGGTAAAGCTTCCGGATACGGTGATGACACTGTTTGGTCTGGGTATCTTGAGTTTGTTGTAGACGAAGCATGGCTTGGCCATGAACGTGTGGAATATGTCACGGCCGAATATGACGTGGTACATGCTCTTGAAGGGGACCACCTCAAAGGTCATGCGCTCTTGGCGGTAATTGTTAACATCGCCAAAGGAAACCTGCAGCGTAATGCACCCAAGGGACCGAGCCTCCCGACGAGGAACTACGCCGTGGAAGATGGTGTTGGTCTGCCTTAGGTTTCCCTCCGTCGAGTTCATCTTCTGCAGTGTATCCAGGTACATGATGTTGATGCTGCTTTCACTATCCAGCATACACTTGGTGAACTCCACGCCGTTAATCAAGGGGTTGATGACCATGGCGTATTGGTTCTCCGTAGGTATAAGGTCTGGGTGGTCCGTCCTGTCCCAAGGGATTGGAACCTCCGACCAACGCAGGTACTGGGGAACTGGGGGAAGAGTAGCCATCAGGATCCTCAGAGAGGTCTTCTGTTGTCGGACGGTGGGGGTGCCAAGGAAAGTATGGTAGACTGGAGCCTTCTTCGCGAAGGGGTTCTTGCCCTTGTCGTCGTTCTTGGCGGCGTGCTTGGGGTCAACGTCTCCGTCCATGTCACTTGAATCCTTGGACTCCTCCTCCTTCTTCTTCCCCTTGCCCTTGCCTCGCGGTCTGTTCTTCCGACTTCGCTTGTAGACGGACTCCGAGTCTTCCTTGAGGTCGTTGACGAATTTGCAGTGTCGATTGGTATGGGTGGCTTTGCCGTTGATGTCGAGGTGTACGAGGCATGGCATATCGCGGTACTCCTCGTAGGTTTGGGGAACACGGAGCGGTGCTGAGGTGGTTTCACTTCTTCGTTGCTGCCCACGACCAGCTCCCCTTCCTCGGCCATGTTGTCCGCCATCACCTCGTCCTGCAAAAGTCATAGCGACCATGTCGGTAGATTGCTTTTCTTCTGGAGAGATTTTCCGCTTTGTACTGTTGTTCCTCCGAGCTTGAGTTGGAACAGCTGTTGCCGGCAAGGATCCGCGAGCATCATCGTCGGCAGCTGCGAACTCACTGGCCAACATGATCATCTGATTCAAGTCAAGCTGGTGATTGTCCTGCAAGCGCTTCAGCTTATGTCGGAGCAACGTGCCCCTTTCCAACCCGTCGATGAAGGCGGCCATGGAGGTCTGAGCGTGCACTCCTGCGCAGGAATTCTTCATATCTAGCCAGCGGGAGAGGTAGGCGTGAGATGTCTTGTCTTTCTCTTGCACGCACCGCTGTAGATTGCCCACAGTGCAGGGACGCTTGTATGTACCCTCAAAGTTCTTGGTGAACGCTTCTTGCATGTCCAACCAGTTGTAGATAGATTTCTCCGGCAAGTCGTCAATCCATTGATGGGTCGTGCCCGCCAACATTAATGGGAGGTACTTGACGGCGACGTTGGGGTTGCCTCCGGCAATCTCCACCGCGTTGTCGTAGTCCTGCAACCATGTGGCTGGCTTGGTGGTTCCGTCATAGGGCTTGATGGTCTTGTCAATCTGGAAACCTTTGGGGTAAGTTGCGGACTGTATTGCAAGTCCAAAGCAACATGGTCCCAGGTATGGTCCTTCCCAGGACTCGTGGATCTTATCGATCCGCCGACGGCATCATCTGACGGTTCTTCTTCTTGTCAACAGGATGGGCTGCGTGAACGACGCGTGCCTCCTCCGCCATGGTGACCGCCAGGTGACGGAGGCGGTGGGTTAGCCTTCTTGATGTTACCCTCCTGCGACGCCTCACGCTTGTCACGGTTGCTTGTCGGACGCGGAGGGTCATGGTGTGGCCTGCTCCTATGTCCTTGGTTGCGCTCTCCATCATGACGGGTCTGCTCCGTGTTGTCGCGGATGACGATGTCGCACTGCTTGGGCGGGGGCATATCTATACGATGGTGAGCCTTGTAATCTTCGCGATGTCGGGGGGATCGGGGCGATGGCGATGGGCGACGAGGTCGAGCCTTTTCTCCATGGTCGGAGGATATGGGGATGGCATCCTTCCTGTTGCGTGCATCTCTCCGTCTTCGTTCTGATGAACCCGTATGGGACCCAACATCAAGAGGAGATCTGTCCATTGGCGGCTTATATTGGCTAGACTGGCAAAGCGCTGGGTCGGACTGGCAAGAGGAGAGTTGTCCCTTGGCCACTAGGTCATAGACCTGTTCCACTACCTCAGGCGACCTATCCTGCTCCAGAAAGGTCTTGGCGACGGCGAGGTTAAGGAGAGGGGTGGACATCACCAGCTTGCCTTCACTGTTAATGTATGGCTTGGATTGTGCCGGCTTCGAGGGAGCCCATCCTAGGTTGCGCCATACACCAGGATCGTTGATGACGCGAGCTAGGGCTTTCTTGGCCTTCTGCTGTTGCAGCAAAGTATTGTACTCGGCCTCCATTGCTCTAGCTTTCTCTATGGACTTCTGCGCATTGACCAGATCTCGATCTAGCTTAGCGCCTTGCTCCGCGATGGCCTGCGCCTCCAAAGACAATGCTTGGCGCTTCTCGTCAAGCTGGGTCACGTTCCGGATATGAGCAACGGTTAGTGGCTCGACGAGGAGATTGCTGTACATCACTCTATCAGCTGGAGTAACTTGGGCTGCTGTAGACGTAGATGCTGGAGGCGGCAAGTTTGCGGTGTTGTTGTTGCTCGGGCCGGTGCCGAGTTCCTGCGGCTGCTGCACTGAGTTAGGCGGAGGAGGCATGACCTTTGCACGATCATCGTCAGCAGCAATAAGTGGCCCCTTCCACTTTTCCAGCGTTGTAGGCGGAGCTCGTCCGGGTTGATCTTCGTCCATCGCCGTCCCAATGGTGACGAACACCCCTCGAGACGTGACGGTGTTGTTGGCTTGCACATCGCGCGAGTACTCCTCCTCCATCTCCTGCATAGCGGAGTATAGCTCTTCTGGACTGAAATCTATCTCCTTAGAATCTGGACTAAAGTCAACATAAAGCACGTCAATGACAGAGTCGGAGAGTGCCAGGACTTCCTCGATGACGGGCGGTGGAGGTGCAACAGCGGCGATGATGGCTGGAGGTGGTGGTGCAGCCGCGACGATGGCGGCCGGAGGCGGTGGCTGAATCGGAGGTTCTCCGTCGATGAGCGCAAGTGCTTTCTGGGCCTCTACGTCAGCCTCCGCGTAGTTGTTGATGGTGCTCACCATCTGTTCAAGGGTAAGGAATCCTGTTGCCTACTGTCGTCTTAAAGAATGTCAAAGAAGCATGCCATGGTCCAGTCCTTCCACAAAGTGATACAAAGAGTTATCATCGGGGTAGTGGGCCAGATCAGCTCGTATACGGAGCCACCTGGCCAGGTAATCGCGGGGGTTTTCGCCTTCTCTCTGAACGCAGCGCGCCAGATCGAAGATGGTAACCACGCCGATGAACTTGGATCTCTGTTGTCCAGACGCGCGGTCGAAGCCGGCGGATTTGCAGTGATCTTCCACCTTTATATCCTGCATAGGGGCGGTTTGGGTGGGCCTTGAATTTTTCCGATCTTTGCCAGCAAACTCCGAAGAGAGATCTGACATCGATCCTTCCACGAACGTAACCTGCCCATAGGTGGTCCGGGCGGGCCTTGATGCTCCTCCGACTCCCAGGGAACTAGTGCCCGAGTCGGTTTCGCCAATGAAGAGGTGGATGTCTCTGATAGGAACGATCGAACACCGCGTAGGGTTCGTCTTTGCCGGGATCCAGAACTCGTCAGGAGGGACGATCGGAACGTTGCCGGAGAAGAGAACACGACCGATGGCTACGGTTTTGCCGATTCCCGCGAAGATCTTGGTCCTCGCCCGCTGAATAGCCTGAAGCGCCTCTTGCCCCACGGTGGGCGCCAACTGTCGTAGTATTGCCGACGAGTACGCCATGGAGGGGTCCTCACAGTGCGTGTTTAGAGACGTGGGGGAAGGTAGACGGTTGACGGGTACGAGGTAACACAGCTTACCCAGGTTCAGATCCCACGACGGTGGCGAAATCCTACTCCTGCTATAAATCACTATATGGGCAATACGCCGAGTTACAGAGATAGGTTCGTTGTTCGAGGTTGTATGAATCGATACTAGGTTGTGCCCTAAAGGCTCCCATAGGCCCGACTTATATAGTCGCCAGGTGCTAGGGTTACAGGGAAAAGTCCTAGCCGGACAGGTTACAAAGTCCTACACCGTCTATTACTAGTCTTGTGTATCTTGCACTCCAAGGCTCCGGGTACGTCGGTGACTCCAACTGTAGCCTTCCTTTATCCGGCATGGGCCTCCCTTCTGGATCCATCTAACTGGGCCGCCCAGCAGGCTATAGGCCATGCTACTAACTGTGGGCCACCCGGATTATCCAGATAAGTGACATGCTATGAGGATACCCATATAACATATCCCCAACACCGCCCCTCTAGATGCGGTTGCCCTAGATCTCCTCTAAAACCGCCATCTAGCTAATCCCTAGCCGATGGATACCTCTAAACCCCTAGGCCCTCTAAACCCTAGATCGCTGAGGCCCTCTCTATACTCCACCATACCCTCTTCGGCTTAGGCGAAGCCCTACGGGATATCCCCTGTACTTTTGAGACCACACCGTCGTGCTGCCGGAATCGTGAGGAGAGAGCTACAACCCTCGATGTCTGCTAGAACAAGGGATAGGAAGGTCTTCATCAGGTACCATACGTGTGACCGATTGCGGGAGCGCTGCCGGAACGCGGCGCCGGAAGGATCATCTACGCGATCTTGAGATCAGCAAGTGAACGACTACATCACCCACGAGAATCCGATCTTGTTAATTACTTTGGATCTTTGAGGGTTAGTACTCTATCGACTCGTTTCTATAATCTAGTAGATAGATCTTGGCTTCTATGTGTTCATGCGATAGAATTTTTTTTTCCACGCTATGAACCCCTACAAGCGCTAGTAGGGACGCCGAAGCGAGGGAGTGAGGTCCCACTACAAGAAATGTTCCCTTCCTGCAACAACTGGGCCTGTCGATCGTCGTAGAAGGCGTGTCTTCCACGACGAAAACTCGGCTCAACCGTGGCCGATGCAAAAATAAAATTTCCCAGTTTCGCGCCCCTCTACTATGACGAAACTGCTAAAAAAGTGGAGGAAGCTCGACGGACGTGTGGCAGAAGTAAGATTTCCGTTTCCTCGCGAGATGTTGACTCCCCGAAGTATTTTTTTTTTGCGTGTGGGTCTCGGACGTCAGTGACTCTAGCGGACTAGACTTTTTGGTCGCACCTCCCAGATTTGAACTCGATAATGTTGTTTGATGCCTCTTCCATTTAGTCAGGCTGCTGGGTCCCGCATGTCTACCTCACATTAGAGAAATCGTGTGTATGATGGAACTTTTTCCTTTCCTATTTCGAACTTGATTGCATCGCTCGATGCATCTGGCATTTAATCAGGATGCTGGGTCCCACGTATCATCCTCACACTAGAAGAAATGTGTGCATGGTAGATTTTTTTCCTTGGCTCGTGCCTCCCTGATATGAACTCGATAACATTGCTCGATCTATCTAATGTTAATCATGATGCTGGGTCCCACATGCTAGCCTCTTATTACAAGAATCGTGTGTATGATGGAATCTTTTGCTTCGCTCCTACTACCCTGTTCAAAACTTGATAGCGCTGCTAGATGCATCTACAGTTTAATCATGCTGCTGGGCCCCACATTTCATCCTCACATTAGAAGAAACGTGTGCATGATGATTTTTTCCTTGGCTCATGCCACCCTGATTTGAACTCGATAACGTTGCTCGATCTATCTGCCTTTAATCGCGGTGTTGGGTCCCATATGTCAGCCTCTCATTATAAGAATCGTGTGTATGATGGAATTTTTTCCTTCGCTCCCACTACCCTGTTCCGAACTTGATTGTGCTGCTAGATGTATCTACCATTTAATCACACAGATGGGCCCACATGTCATCCCGTCATTAGAAGAAACATGTGCATGATGGAATTTTTTCCCTCGGTCACGCCTCCGTTTGAACTTGATAGCGTTGCTTGCTGCATCAGCCATTTATTCCGGCTGGTGGGTCCCATATGTCAGCATCTCACTAGAAGAATCATGTGTATATGATTGAATTTTTTCTTCTCTAGCGCTACCCTGCTCCTAACTAGATAGCATTGCTCGATGAATCTGCCATTTGGTCACGCTGCTCAGTCCCTCATATCAGCATCTCATTAGAAGAACGTGTGCATGTTGAAATTTTTTCTTGCTCGCTCCTCCATGTTTCGAACTTGGCAACATTGATCGATGCATCAGCTGTTTATACAGGCTGCTGGGTCCCACATATCAGCATTTCATTAGAAGAAACGTGTGCATGTTGGACTTTTTTCTCGCTCGTGCTTCCATGTTTCGAATTTGGCAATGTTGCTCGCTACATCAGTGGTTCATACATGCTGGTGGGTCCCCATGTCAGCCTCTCATTATAAGAAAGGTGTGCATGTTGGACTTTTTTCACGCCCGTTCCTCCCTGTTTCGAACTTGGAAACATTGCTCGATGCACCAGCCATTTATACAGGATAGTGGGTCCCTCATGTCAGCCTCTCATTAGAAGTGCTCGTTCCTCCCTGTTTCGAACTTGGCAACGTTACTCGATGCCTCCTCTATATTAGGTCTCTCTGGTGGGTCCTACATGTCAGCCTCCTCTGTAGAGGACATGTGTCTATGTTGGACTTTTTTCGGACGCCTCCCCCGGTTTGAGCTTGGTAACGTTGTTGGGTCCAAGATATTAGCCTTATCTGTGCAATAAACGTGTTTATGATGGAACAAATGTACAAGTACGACATAGATTTTATATCTTGATAACCCTAGGTTTCGATCAAACTCAAGACTTCAACAAATGGCAACTGCGTGCGCTTCCACTACGCTAGAACCAACTATGCTACTCATAAAATATTAGGATTAGAAATGTTGATATCACTTAAAATGAAAAGGCAGGGATGCCGCTTGCCATTAAAAAATGCTACATGGTCAGCATAAATAAAACTTGGGTAGGCAAAGATTGCACTATACTTAATCAGAATGGCACGGAAAATGCTAAATTAAGAAGTTTATGGGAGATATAAAAAATAATTTGGGTCAAATCTTGTGAACAAATGGGCTTATTATCGTGGGATCCTTAGTGAAACTTATTCAGTGTGCTTCATGCTTTAAAAAAGTAACAATGTTGAAAGAACATGTGGGCCCCCATGTGTGGTTTTGGTAATTAATGACAATCTCTATGGACAAATGTTGTATCAAGATTGTAACACCCTCGCCTGATAAGGCTGAGTTCATGTGTATAGTGCCAATCCCTGGATCGGTTCACTGGCACACACAGTACAAAATGATACCAAATATAATTGTGCATCATAAATACAACGAATATGATCCAGAATTTACATTATTTATTCAAGTACACAGCGGAAAACGAATACAAGGTAGATCTCCATCCTCCAAATGTGCCACAGGCGAACAATTGTTGAGTGGAGTCTCGCGACCTATGAACGATCACTCAGATACGATATAACCTGCAACATGAAACGTTGCAACCACGAATGGTCAATACATTGAATGTATGGCAAGTAGGCTAAAGTGG
The DNA here is from genome assembly GCA_023614405.1 of Avena insularis. Lineage (NCBI taxonomy): Eukaryota > Viridiplantae > Streptophyta > Magnoliopsida > Poales > Poaceae > Avena > Avena insularis. Next base: position 275,221,567 of record CM042697.1, read on the forward strand.
TTAACAACATATCTATCAACTACATGCTTATTTGGTCAAGTGGAGTTCATGCTCATTTGCATAAAGCAACAGTTTTATCCTAACATTTGTAACAAAGTAGTTTTCCAATACGATAAATAGGACACTCTGGTTCACTCCCAGGTGCTCCTACCCAATTATGTTCACCCAACAAGTTTTAAGTAATTAAGAAATTGGGATGAGTGAGAAATATCATAGCATCAGTATCAGGTCGCTCAAATTGTCCATAATCGGGGACACGGCTAAGCACTTAGTTTATACACCCTGCAGGGGTTAGTACACTTTACCCATGTGACATGGCCAGCCCAGCTCGTACCACCACTCTCATATTGGGTGATGATAGGGAGAAGTCTAAGAAGGAACCGTTCGGGAAGTAGCTCCACAAAACCGACACGCACCGGTCCAACCTACACTATCTACATCTCTGGATACGTGGGTTCGAGTTACCACAACCTACTGAGTCCAACCAACCGCCCATTTCATTATTGGCACATGGTTGCACATGAAAGTTACCAAACAAAGAAACCAATCCATTCTCAGTGTCCTGGGTGCCTTTCCGCAATGATACCACCAAAAATTATCAATCCCATCACACCGAGGAGATTCATTGATTAAGTTGTTTTAGTTTTCGCAAACCAACACATTTAGAATCAACATCAATGATGTAACCCAGCCCTCGTTCATCATAGCATGGCTAAGCACATCTACCAACGGTGGCTCATAAACAAGGAATGCTAGGTAATAATATGGGACATAGCATAGCATATACACATCAATTCCTACATATGCAATTCTACAAAAACATCTACAATGCATAGGAAAACGGTAGGACATTTATGACCAAGATAGCAACACTTGCCTTTGTTGTAGATATAGTCGATTAGATAATCCTCACAATTCTCATAGATATAATGGTTGCTCTTGTCATAACCACAATACTTGCAATCATAGTAGTTACAATCACACACGTTGCACTTCTCGCAATCTATCGAGCAAACAATTGCATACAATCATAAACAATAGCACATAGAGATCAAACAAATGCAAAAAATGCATGCATGGCAATTTAATAAGTCACAATGGTTGTTACTTTAGTTCTCTAAACAATATTGAAGTATATGATGCATGCAAGAGGCCAATTAATGCAATGGAGTACTTGTTATTAATAATTACTTGCCAACATAGGGTTTTTAATAGTTCTGTTGTAACGCCTGTTCTAACTGTCGAATTAAATTTGTTTCTTGGGTTCACTGGATAGAGGACGTTAATACGAACCAGTAGGCGTTGGATTCACACTAATCGGAGTTATAGATCTTTTTGTATGATTTAAATAGTGTTTAATGGCTTTTAAATGATTCATATAGTTTCTTTTGTCTAAAAATCAAACTAAAATTATATCTGTAATCTCCACGGAATTGTGATTTCAGGGATATATTATTTGTAATTTTATGAGCAGTATTTATTTTCTTATGAATTTATTACTCTAAACAAGCCATTAATCTATTTATTTAATTTATGCTAAACCTTATAGTATTTTCCTAAACCATTTGCATATTGATGATCTACATGGAACCAGCTTTCCATCGGTATATCATTTATATTTTTGTGACAAGAAATTAATTTACTATGGATTTAATGATTTATAAAGACATTAAAAATAATTAAATTGCTACGGGGTAAATAATCCGCAAAGCCTGGATCGAACAAGATATTAATAATCTACATTATAGTAGCTTCAATTTGATATATTGTTCATATTTTTTGGAGTTACAGATAATTTCCTATGAATTTATTAACCTAAAATACCATTAAAACTAATTAAATTACTGCAGTAACCACGTATAGTAAAAGTTGGATCTATTCTGATAAGATGATTCTACGTAAAATTATCTTCAATTTCATATATTATACGCAATTTTTAGATATGGTATGAATTTCTAATGAATTTTACAAGTTAGATCTATAATGTGCAATTTTAATTGAAGGAATATTTGGAAAATATTCACGACCGGACAGGTTGACTTTGCATGCTGACTGGGACTAGATGCTGACCTGACGTTGACACATGGCGAGATCTGGTTGGCTCATACCTCTTCGAGGAATCAATCTAATCCTGGCCGTTGGGATTTGATCCAGTGGTTAGGAGAGGAGATTGACCCGATTTTGGCTTAGAATAGACAAGAAATAGATGTGTGTTACAGAGACAAATCCGTAGGTCAAATTGAAAAACTTAAAACATGAAAGTTGTGGGGAATCATTAGTCCTACCTTCTCACCAAAGGAATTTGGATTTGAAGGAACGAGCGCGAGTACATCTTGGATTTACACCGTCAGATCTGAAATATTGCGATACAAAATTCTCCGGCTGTGGTGGATGAAAAGAGGTGAGGTTTATCGGGATTGAAAGATTTCTACGAGTTCTACAACTTTTGTTTTTTTGGACGAAGGCAAACAACAAAGTCTAGATGGGTTAAAAAGCGAAATAAGATTCAGACATGTGTAGATTCGGGATTTCGAGAAGAGAAACTCGTACAGCTGTGGCTTCACGAGTTTATATGGAGATTTAGGATGGTATAGAGATAGGTATTGGAGTAGGGAACAAGTAGAAACGAACGGAAGTCAATTCGGAGTTGTAGATAAAAAGTTATAAGTGTTTGAGTAGAGATAGGTTTGACAAAAACTGATTGCACGCTTTTTAAAGCGATCCCATGGATCGATCCTCTCCTGTACGTGCCTGGCCTGGCCGGCTGGCTCGGTCCGATGGGCCGGCCCGTTAGTTTTTTTTCTTTTTTCTTTTTCTTTTTCTTTTTCTATTTACTTGTTTCCCTTATATCTTTTGCATACGAAATCCAAATGATATGATTCTTGTTTCTAAATTTTTCTAAAATCGAATAGATCATTATAGGATCAAATTTGTAATATTCTTACTAGTTTGCAAGTAGTGGGTTTATAAATCCTTGTATATTCCATTTCTTTTATATCTTTATTTGTTTGTATTTATTCCATAACTTTCTCATAATAGCTCCAAATAAGCTCAATTTTGTTTCCAAAATTTTGTAATATTAATTGGATCTCTTTAGGCTATAATTATCAATAATTTATGCCTTAGCAACAGTGGGTTTTATAAAGTCAATTTAATTACCTTTAGGAACATTTGGGTGAATCAACTATAGGATTTAGATACCAGGATTTGGATTCAGTTTGTGAGATCTTTGCATGGATGTAATGAAATGCTTATGAATGATTCATGATTTTCATTTTGAAATCTTGAACACCAATTCCACAATCCATAATCAATCCATGCCCTTTTGCCTATATGGCTACTTAGGTCATAACAAAAGAATATAAGATTTTGAATTCAAGGTTGAGAGGATTTTCTATTCAAAAAGTTTCTTCTCTTTGAGAATTTTCAACATAGTCAAACAATCAATCAAACTTATTTATTTATTTCACATTCCAAAATTAGGAGAATTTTGGGATGTGACAGACTACCACCCTTAAAAGAAATCTCGTCCCGAGATTTGAGAAGGTTAGAAAGAAAGAAAGGTTCGGGATCCATTAGGATGCTACCGCCCTTAAAATAGAATTGACTAGGTCATTTCTCGAGGATTCACTTAGCTCAGACTGATTCTCCTTTAGAATTTTATTGGCACAATGTCTCTAGCACATTCTAAACATCATGATTGATAGTTTCCGAGAAAGCACTTCTTCAACTAGCAAAACTCTCATGGTGGGCAAATAGGGAACGTTTACTTCACGGTGCCCATAATTCAAGGTTGGGATTCATCCCTACCGTACATTCCTATACTTAGCAATGGATGCTTTTAGAAGGGTGTAACAATATACTATTCTAGGGTTTAGGCTCAACGTCGACTCTCTGCTAAGGTTGAAAAGGGCACTCAAGATTCACAAAGCCAACAGTACAAGAGCGAATAATAAGAGTAGTAGGAATGGTGATCAATCCATCCTACACCCAAATCATTACCCTGTATGAGGATAGGTGAATCATGTTTTTCTATCACTCGGGCATTCTCACTTGCCTTGAAGAATGTTTCCATGGGCACGAACTAATGCTCTATGTATACTCCCATGTATTCAATAAACAAAGCTACTACTAAAACTAAATATCGATACTTCAACTTTCAGGTTGCGTAATCTACTACATAACATCATTTCAATACTTCATACTCCCATATCTCTTTTTTTCCATTAGACAAAGCATTCTCCTTCCTAAATGCATTGTGTTGTCAAACCTTCCACTTAACACATCATTATATCTCCAAGGGTTCAAGATAGGTAAGAATAGATTCTATAGGAAAGAAACAACTAAGAAAATAATCCTACCCATAATTATATGAAGCATTCAATGTCACAAACAAGCAAACAATCATAAGGAATCAACACACAAGCAAACACTTGTATAATAACATTACAGGTGTATAAACTTAGTAGTATATAACCACAAAATAGTTTGAAAGCATTGGGAACAATACTAGAGTAAAATAGAGCAACATATAAGCAATAAACAAAATCTGTCAAAACGGTATAGCAGACTTCACGAATTTTTCCGACCGACTTAAACTCGTAAGGAATTTGAGCCAATTTTTGTAAATGTACTACAGGTAATTACGCTCCAGATCCTATTGTTTTAGATTTTTCTGAGTTACCAATAAAATATGAAAAATCGCGCGGTACAATAGGTCAGGCAGAAAACTGCAGCAGTAATCCCATGAATTTCAATCAATTCACACCATTAAAATAATTTTAAAACCACACGAAAACTCCAGCAACTTTAGAGTTTCAAAACAACAGATCCTAAGCAAGACATCACACAATATGGTATAGTACAAACAAGCAAGCAACCTATATTTTCATACCACATAAGTTGGTAAGAACAATATGCTAACACGATAGCGATGATCTCCTAAAGAGATAAAATATGGTGGTCCAGACCTACCCAAACTTGGTGAGATATTGATTTATGTCATGTTATTTGTTCTTTACTTGTAGACCAACTCTCATATAGTGATTTGCTTTATAGAAAAATACTAATAACATTTTTCAATTCTTGTAGTTTTTATGGTAGATCACTTCTACTATTCAGATGAATGGACATCTACAAGTTTGAACAAGGAGAGGTGTTGGAAAGTGATAGACAAGGAATATAAGAACTCTAATAAGTATAAAATATGATAGTTCTCCTAATAGAGGTCTTCTATTGCTAATCCATTTCTAAGGTCACGATCCTACAGTCAACACACAGCTCTGATACCATCTTGTAACACCCTCGCCTGATAAGGCTGAGTTCATGTGTATAGTGCCAATCCCTGGATCGGTTCGCTGGCACACAGTACAAAATGATACCAAATATAACTATGCATAAAAAATACAACGAATATGATCCAGAATTTATATTATTTATTCAAATACACAGCGGAAAACGAATACAAGATAGATCTCCATCCTCCAACACTTCTGCAGAATAGACTATAACTAACAGGCTCAAAAGGTCCATTAGTGACAGACAAACCATCTGTCACTGATAACTAGTCACTGGTATAAGGTTTCTAGTGACGGGCATGTGCCAGTCACTAGTATGTGTACTAGTGACAGTCAGTTACGTCTGCCAGTCACTAGTATATGTGTACTAATGACAGGCAAATGAGGTGCATGTCACTAGTTGCGATTAAAGGTCCCAACCCCATGGGATATTTAGTGACATACCCATTATCATGCCTGTCACTAGATTAAATTTCGGTAATAAAAATATGAAATGTGTTTTTCATAAATATTTTAGATAGCACAATAATATGTTTTAAAATAATTAAAATAATTTTCCACGAATATTTTAGATATCACAGTAAAATTGTGTCCCAATGATACATTCAGATAACCCAATATGATATCATATTTACAGACCGAATACAGATAACACAACGGTATAAGAACTTGCAATCAATCATAGACAAAAATTTGGCACATCCTTCTTTTTCCTCGCCTGAAGAGGATACAATCACGCGATTGTTAGTGATGGATAGTTCTGACATGTTATCTAGCAAGCAAACTACAAAGACTTGGACATGTTGCAACATGGAATATCTGATTACATTACAAAATGAAGTAGATTAGCAAAAGGAAAAGATAAGACCAATAATTGAAATTTCCCATAAATCAAAATAATCAAACCTTGAATATTCTTTTATCTTCCCTTCTTCGTGTTTTCCAGCATAAAAATATTCAGGCCATTGTAGCAATACCCATGTACCAAACAAAATATAAAATAATATCTTTATCTTGCAACCAACCGATCGTAACTATATATAGAAACAAAAGTTGTGGGATATTAAAAAAAGAAACTTACTCCTAAATTTTGCAAGTGAATCTATTGCTCACCTGAGACCATGTAAAACATGTGCAGTACAACGAAGAATTGTTATCTGCCATCCCATTCAACCAAAACGTCCCTGAAAATGGCAAACAACAAAATTAGAGCATATGCAAACTTTCTGAACAATAAGCAATCTGATGGTACCTCTACCTCCGTCTAATAATTACTTATATATGTTGTTCATCTCCAACCTGAAAGCCACATTTTTTTGATTGATGTGCCATCAGCAAGGTATTACATTGAGGAAATACGTCGTTAACAAGATTTAGTTGGACAGAATTAAGGATCTGAACTGATTTTGTACATGACCTCAAATATAAGAATTGGCATTGGTAGGAACAAGCACCATAAAGAACAAAAAAATTCCCTCCTGCCCAAATTATTTGACTAAAATTTATTAAAATACGGATGTATCTAGTACTAAATCATGTTAAATACAGTCGAATCTAGACAAATCTATGTCAACTAATTTGAATCAGAGGGAATACAACTAAACAATTCCATGAGAGTGCATACATTTGAGAGTTGAAGAGAAATTAAAATCGTATAATGTAACGGTATTTACTTTTAGGCTAACAATACATGTGAGATCACAAATGGACTCGTACTGCAAGTTTCAGATGGTAGTGAACTCAATTGCTTACCGATCTAGGAAAACCAAGAGCTAGTACAATCATGGACAGTCGCCGCCCAAATCGATAGTGTTGGCAGATTGCCAACTCATCCAGCCGGTGGTGCTCGGCCTTGCCACCATCTATGCGTTGACCGCGCGGTGGGAGCGCACACTTTGATTGATGCTTTGCGAGACCGGGGCATCCCGGTCCTGGGTTGCGCGGCGCTGATGTCGTCCGAAAACAGGCGACAGGCATTTGTGGGCAAGGCGGCGGCATCTCTAGGGAGAAGGGGTCAAGAGAAGATGGTGTCAGTACCCTCAAGGACAGTGAAATCTGGGCTACGAATATTAAGTGGGTTGTTGCGTAATTTTTGGTTGCTGGACCTTTCTAATAGATCGGAAGTTGCGGAAGCTAGGAGCGGATCGTTTTCTTTTTTGATACTCCGGATAAGAGCAGATCGTTGGGAAAACCTGTAATCCGCAACGGCTGAACATCTAATCTGAGCCGGTGTTTATTCATGTGGTAGACCATTGGAGAAATACAGACTATTGGATTTTATCGGGTGGATCAGATGGGAGGCTTCTTGTTATTCCGTGCACATTTTTTCTGCTGGATATACAAGAATTCTTGATTGTTACCCGCAAAAAAAAGAATTCTTGATTGTTCTTTCATATGTGCGCGACCGGGTGGGCTGGGCTTAGAGATGCGTGCATGGTAACCGGTATGGGAATTTATAATTTCGGCTGTGCAGAAAAAATTCTTTGTTAGCGGTGATAAGTTTTTAGTAATGCTCGTCACTAATAAATTTTCTCCTTTCAATTGGCCTCCCAAAAAAAAAATACTAGTGACTAGCAAAATTAATGGTTGTCGCTGGTCCATATCATTTCTAGTGACAGACATTTATATATGCTCGTCACTAAATAATTTTTCTATTCCACGGGTCTTTGTAAAAAATACTAGTGATAGCCATATTTATACGTCCGTCACTAGTGTTTTGTACTAGTGACAGGCTTATCCTTACCTGTCACTAAGAATACTTACTAGTGACAAGCACAATTTTACATGTCACTAACCATCTAGAGGCTATAAGTATTTCTGTAGTAGTGCAAATATTCCACAGGGGAACAATTGTTGAGTGGAGTCTCGCGACCTATAAACGATCACTCAGATACGATATAACCTGCAATATGAAACGTTGCAGCCATGAATGGTCAATACATTGAATGTATCGCAAGTAGGCTAAAATGGTTAACAACGTATCTATCAACTACATGCTTATTTGGCCAAGTAGAGTTTAGGCTCATTTGCATTAAACAACAGTTTTATCCTAACATTTGTAACAAAGTAGTTTTCCAATACGATAAATAGGACACTCTGGTTCACTCCCAGGTGCTCCTACCCAATTATGTTCACCCAACAAGTTTTAAGTAATTAAGAAATTGGGATGTGTGAGAAATATCATAGCATCAGTATCAGGTCGCTCAAATTGTCCATAACCGGGGACACGGATAAGCACTTAGTTTATACACCCTGCAGGGGTTAGTACACTTACCCATGTGACTTGGTCAGCCCAGCTCGTACCACCACTCTCATATTAGGTGATGATAGGGAGAAGTCCAAGAAGGAACCGTTCGGAAAGTAGCTCCCCAAACCCGACACGCACCGGTCCAACCTACAATATCTACATCTCTGGATACGTGGGTTCGAGTTACCCCAACCTACTGAGTCCAACTAACCGCCCATTTCATTATTGGCACATGGTTGCACATGAAAGCTATCAAACAAAGAAACCAATCCATTCTCAGTGTCCTGGGTGCCTTTCCGCAATGATACCATCAAAAATTATCAATCCCATCACACCGAGGAGATTCATTGATTAAGTTGTTTTAGTTTTCGCAAACCAACACATTTAGAATCAGCATCAGTGATGTAACCCAGCCCTCGTTCATCATAGCATGGCTAAGCACCTCTACCAACGGTGGCTCATAAACAAGGAATGCTAGGAAATAATATGGGACATAGCATAGCATATACACATCAATTCCTAGATATGCAATTCTACAAAAACATCTACAATGCATAGGAAAACGGTAGGACATTTATGACCAAGATAGCACCACTTGTGTTTGTTGTAGATATAGTCGATTAGATAATCCTCACAATTCTCATAGATATAATGGTTGCTCTTGTCATAACCACAATACTTGCAATCATAGTAGTTGCAATCACACACGTTGCACTCCTCGCAATCTATCGAGCAAACAATTGCATACAATCATAAACAATAGCACATAGAGATCAAACAAATGCAACAAATGCATGCATAACAATTTAATAAGTTACAATGGTTGTTACTTTAGTTCTCTAAACAATATTGAAGTATATGATGCATGCAAGAGGCCAATTAATGCAATGGAGTACTTGTTATTAATAATTACTTGCCAATATAGGGTTTTTAGTAGTTCTGTTGTAACGCCTGTTCTAACTGTCGAATTAAATTTATTTCTTGGGTTCACTGGATAGAGGACATTAATACGAACCAGTAGGCGTTGGATTCACCCTAATCGGAGTTATAGATCTTTTTGTATGATTTAAATAGTGTTTAATGGGTTTTAAATGATTCATATAGTTTCTGTTGTCTAAAAATCAAACTAAAATTATATCTGTAATCTCCATGGAAATGTTATTTCAGGGACATGTTATTTGTAATTTTCTGAGGAGTATTTATTTTCTTATGAATTTATTACTCTAAATAAGCCATTAATCTATTTATTTAATTTCTTCGAAACCTTACAGTATTTGCCTGAACCATTTGCATATTGATGATCTACATGGAACCAGGTTTCCATCGGTATATCATGTCAGGAATATGCAACTTGTATTCCTCTGGGGGACAAAGGCCACAATATATAGTACAGGTACAGGGCAAATATGCAGGAAGCCCCCTAACATATGGGGGAAATACAATATACAGATATATACATCTAACACCCCCCCCCCTCAAACTCATGGTGGATCCACAACACTGAGTTTGTGCCTTCGTGAAGAAGTCTGCCAACTGTAAATCTGAAGGCACATACTAAAGCGCAACAACCTGAGTCTGCACCTGAGCACATGTATAGAAAGCATCAACACCAATATGCTTGGTAAGCTCATGCTTGACCGGATCACGTGCAACACTAATAGCACCTGTACTGTCAGACAAAACCAACCTGGGTATGGTAATAGAGACCCCAAAATCCGCAAGTAACCACCATAAATAAGGCCATAGCACGCAACTCAGCCTCAACACTCGAACGGGAAACCGCTGTTTGTTTCTTCGTCTTCCAAGCAATGAGCGAACCACCAAGAAACACACAGTAAGCAGAAAGTGAACAACGATCCAAAGGATCACTCGCCCACGTAGCGTCCGAATAGCACTGGAGCTGGAGGCAGCTGGAACGAGGAAAGAAAAGGCGACGAGTGATCGTACCATGAAGATAACGAAGAACACGGAGAAGATGACTATAGTGAACAGTGGTAGGAGCAGAAACAAACTGACTCAGAATATGAACAGGATAAGAGATGTCAGGACGAGTGACAGCAAGATAGACAAGACTCCCAACAAGATGACGATAACGTCGGATCGAAAGAGGATCACCATCAAGAAGTTGAAGCTTAAAATTAAGCTCCATAGGGGTCTCAACGGGCGCTCATCCCCAGGCAAAGACGGCAAGAAGAAGATCCTGAATATACTTTTCCTGAGAGATGTAGAAGCCATCAGAAGTGGAGGAAACCTCAATCCTAAGAAAGTATCAAAGAGGACCAAGATCAGTCATAAGAAACTTATCACGAAGACGAGCCTTAACAAAGGCGATATACTCAGGATCATCACCAGTAATGATCATATCATCAACATAGAGAAGAAGAAGAGTGCGTCCACGAGGAGAAGTGTGAACAAACAGCGCTGGATCATGAGCACTAGGGGAGAAACCAGCAGCAGTCACTACAGAAGAAAAACGCTCAAACCAGGCACGAGGGGCCTGTTTGAGGCCATAAAGAGAACGTCGAAGACGACAAACCATCCCCTCGGGAACAGAATACCCAGGAGGAGGATGCATATAAAACTCCTCACTCAACTCACCATTGAGAAAGGCGTTCTGAACATCAAGCTGGGACACAGACCAGTGATGAACATAAGCAACATCAAGAAGAGTACGCATAATGGTCATATGAGCCACAGGAGCAAAGGTCTCATCATAGTCACGACCATGCTCCTGCTGAAAACCACGAGCCACAAGACGCGCTTTATAACGCTCAAGAGATCCATCAGAGCGAGTCTTAATCTTATAGACCCACTTACACGTGATAGGACGAACACCGGGAGGGGGAGAAACAAGATCCCAGGTGCTAGTATGCTCAAGCGCAACAATCTCCTCAGCCATGGCCAGCTGCCATTCAGGATGATGCTCAGCATCCCGATAATAAGTCGGCTCGGAGGCAACAGAAAGACCATACTGACTAGGAGAGTAACGGTAGGGGCACGACACTGACGAACAGGACGAGTAGAGGGAATATCATCAACGGAAGACGACGTAGGAGACGACGATGAAGAAGAGGGAATAGTAGAGGAAGACTCCGGAGAACTAGGAGAACTAGGAGAACTAGACGGAGCAGAGGAGGACGGTGTCGAAGAAGAGACATCAGGGGGAGGAGATCCTGAAGAAGACACAATAGGTGTAGAAGGAGGTGTGTCAGGAAAGAGAAGAGAAGAGATATCTTCCACCGGGTAAGTACCAGCGGTGGGACGAGGATAGAAAGGACGCGTCTCATCAAAAGTAACATCACGAGAGATACGCATCCGATGACCAATAGGGTCCCAACAGCGATAGCCCTTATGCTCATCACTGTATCCAAGGAAGACACACTTAACAGACTGAGCGGTCAGTTTGGTGCGTTCGCGAGGAGCAAGGAGAACATAGCAAACACAACCAAACAAGCGAAGCATGGAGTAGTCTGGAGACTGTCCAGATAGGCGCTCAAGAGGGATACCACCCTGCAAGGCAGCAGAAGGCTGAATATTGATGAGGTAAGCCGACATAGCAACAGCCTCAGCCCAGAAATGCGGCGGGAGAGAAGAAGCAATCATCATAGCGCGAGTGGTCTCAAGAAGATGGAGATGTTTATGCTCAGCAATGCCATTCTGGGCATGTGCGCCAGGACAGGAGAACTGAGCAAGGGTGCCCTGCTCAGCAAGAACACCTCGCAAATCTGGGAGATATACTCACCAGCAGAATCAGCACGAAAAACACGGATGGGGGTAGAATACTGAGTACGGACCATGGCCGCAAAACGCTGATATATGGAAAGCATTTCACTGCAAGAGCGCATAAAATACAACCAAGTGTACCGAGAAAAATCATCGATGAATAAAATATAGTAGCGATGGCCCCCTTTCGAAGCAAAAGGAGCCGGACCCCAAACATCTGAATGAACTAAATCAAAAGGTCGCTGAGATACAGACGTGTTATTAGGATAGGGAAGCTGAATCTATTTACCCAACCTACAACCCTGACAATGCAAAGACCCATCTCCTGAGACAGACCCCAAAAGACCACGATGAACTAATGACAACAGGCGAGAGTCATAGAGGTGACCAAGATGATGATGCCACTACTGAAAGGAGCTGGTAGTAGAGGAGACGACCAGAAAAGAACTGGCAGATGAAGTGGCAGCAGAAGGAACACGAAGCCAGTCTAACTCCCAAAGTCCTGAAGAGTCACGACTGCGAGGGCTAGCTCCAACCAGGGCTTGTGTGCGACGGTCCTGGACAACACAAGAATCAGCATCAAGAATGACGCGACAACCAGAGTCAGTAAGCTGACTAGCAGAGAACAGATTCATCTTAAGAAGAGGGACATGAGAAATATCAGGAACAGAAAAAGAGGAAGCAGAAAGGGTGCCCTGACTAGAAACAGGAAGAGAGGTACCATCAGCCATAAAAACACGGACAGGAGAAGAGAGAGAATGAAGAGCAGACAGAAAAGAAGACTCAGAGGTCATGTGAAAAGAAGCTCCAGAATCCAGATACCATGGGGACGTACCTGACTGTGTAGAAGGTGGTGGTCGCACAGGGGCCAAGAATCAGTGTAACCAGCAGTGCCTGTCAAAGAAGAGCCTGTAGCAACAAGCAGACCGCGAAGACTCCTGATAATGTCCTGATCGGAGAGAGCAACTGCTGAAGATCCAGAAGGAGCCGACTGCCCACGAGCCTGGTGCTGCTGACGTAAACTGGGATCCCGTGTATAACAGGTGGCCCAAGTGTGGCCATCCTTGTTATAGTAAGAGCAGTGATGAAGAGAACCACGGCGACCCTGACCACGAACTCTGGGCTCACTCGCCCTGAAACTGCTGGCCGACTCGACCTCAAATCGCTGGTGCTGAATCTGACCCAGAACTGGAGGAGTGGGTAGTATAGGCGGTGGCACAGAAGACCGCGGCTGAGTCGAGGTAGCAGACGGTAAAGGAGCACCATGAGTAGCAAGCACAGACGGAACCGCAAGAAGACCAGCTCCACGGAGACGGGTCTCCTCTGCCCGAAGCTGAGACAACACCTCAGAGAGCGGAACACGACCACGAGCATTCAGCTGAGCACGCCGGGGCTCAAACTCCTGGCGGAGCCGAGACAGAAACTCATAGATACGGTGAAACTCCAAATCCGAGCGCACAATCTGGCAACACGAGCATGTGCCACAAACAGCATTACGAAGAGAGTCAAGCTGACGCCAGATAGCAGCACTCTGAGTATAGAACTCATCAATAGTAGAATCACCCTGCTAGAGAGCATGCTCCTGGCGAACCACAGACAGGTAAAGAGCATCCCCAGACGGCTGATAGCGCTGACAAAGATGTGCCCACTGAGCGGCAACAGTAGGGAGACTCATGAACTCAGCGACATCGGGGCGAGAACTTGGAGGTGAGAACAACAGCAGCACGAGCATCCTCATCAACCCACTGAGTGTAAGTAGTGAGAGCGTGTCGATAGGCCTCGAGATCAGAAGAGTACTGCTTGAACTTCAGGTCATAAGCACCAACAACACTATCATCAGCACTCTGAGCAGCATCCTTGGCTTCCTGAGAAGCATCAGTACCGAGAACAATCGGCGTCGGTGGAATAGGAGCCACAGGAGCAGGGGGCACGGCGGATAGCAGACCTCGCCGGAGAGCACACCCCAAATATGGAGACCGTGCATGTGAACACGCATAAAGGCAGCGAAATCAGGATAATTCGCGCCATCAAGGACCACCGGGAAGCGAGGAATCACAACGTAACCCGATGAAGAAGACATATCTCTCTCTGTCTCTCTTTTACAGATCAGATCTAGATCTAATTTCAAGCAGACGAAATCTGGCCAGATGGGATCGGTGGCGGCGGGCCAGGAGGGATGTGCGGGACCACGCGGGACCACGCCGATCTGGAGCAGCAGGGCGTGGCCAGAGCCGGCCGGCAGCGGGCCAGGCGGGATGCGCGGGACCACGCGGGACCACGCCGATCTGGAGCAGCAGCACGCGTCGAGGCTGAGGAGAGCACGCGTCAGCGAGCGCGCGTCGAGGCTGCGGGCGTCGCGTGACGCTGCGGGAGGCAGGTGCCTGCAGGGTGCCGAGGGAGCAGCAACAGGAGGCAGGACGGGCCAGGCGGGATGCGGCATCGAGGGAGGGGCATGCAGCAGCATGCAGGCTCGATTTCTAGAGCTTCCTGCAGCACCACGCAGCGCCACGCCGATTTGGAGACGATGTGGAGGCCTATTTCTAGGTGGGGATCGACGGGCCGATCTGAAGACGGATCTGGATCCGAGTTGGACCAAACGAAAACACAGACGGAAACGCAGACGAAACGGAATGGGTGGCGACTGACGGCGGCGACAACGGCAAGGCCGTCGGCGACAGGGACGGTGGCGGATGACGAAGTTGCGAGAAGGAGGCTAACTTGTCTCTGATACCATGTCAAGAATATGCAACTTGTATTGCTCTGGGGGCCAAAGGCCACAATATATAGTATAGGTACAGGGCAAATATGCAGGAAGCCTCCTAACATATGGGGGAAATACAATATACAGATATATACATCTAACATATCATTTATATTTTTGTGACAAGCAATTAATTTACTATGAATTTAATGATTTATAAAGCCATTAAAACTAATTAAATTGCTACGGGGTAAATAATCCGCAAAGCCTGGATCCAACCAGATATTATTAATCTACATTATAGTAGCTTCAATTTGATATATTGTTAATATTTTTCGGAGTTACAGATAATTTCCTATGAATTTATTAACCTAAAAGACCATTAAAACTAATTAAATTACTTCAATAACCACGTACAGTAAAGTTGGATCTATTCCTATAAGATGATTCTGCATAAAATTATCTTCAATTTGATATATTATACGCAATTTTTGGATATGGTATGAATTTTTAATGAATTTTACAGGTTAGATCTATAATGTGCAATTTTAAATTCGAACGCTGACCGGACAGGTTGACTTAGCATGCTGACTGGGACTAGATGCTGACATGATGTTGACACATGGCGAGATCCGGTTGGCTCGTACCCCTTCGAGGAATCGATCTAATCCTGGCCGTTGGGATGAGATCTAGTGGTTAGGAGAGGAGATTGATCCGATTTTGGCTCAGAATAGACAAGAAATAGATCTGTGTTCGAGAGGCAAATCCATAGGTCAAATTGAAAAACTTAAAACATGAAAGTTGTGGCGAATCATTAGTCCTACCTTCTCACCAAAGGAATTTGCATTTGAAGGAACGAGCGTGAGTACATCTTGGATTTACACCGTTAGATCTGAAATATTGCGATACGAAATTCTCCGGCTATGGTGGATGAAAAGAGGTGAGGTTTGTCGGGATTGAAATATTTCGACGAGTTCTACAACTATCGTTTTTTCGCCGAAGACAAACAACAAAGTCTAGATGGGTTAAAAAGTGAAATAAGATTCGGACATGTGTAGATTCGGGATTTCGAGAAGAGAAACTCGTACAGCTGTGGCTTCACGAGTTTATATGGAGATTTAGGATGGTGTAGAGATAGGTATTGGAGTAGGGAACAAGTAGAAATGAACGGAAGTCAATTCGGAGTTAAAGATAGGTTTGACAAAAACTGATGGCACGCTTTTAAAGCGATCCCATGGATCGATCCTCTCCTGTACGTGTCTGGCCTGGCCGGCTGGCTCGGTCCGGTGGGCCGGCCCGTTAGTTTTGTTTTCTTTTTTTTTTCTTTTTCTTTTTCTATTTACTTGTTTCCCCTATGTCTTTTGCATACGAACTCCAAATGATATGATCTTGTTTCTAAATATTTCTAAAATCGAATAGATCATTATAGGATCAAATTTGTAATCTTCTTACTAGTTTGCAAGTAGTTGGTTTATAAATCCTTGTATATTTCATTTTATTTATATCTTTATTTGTTTGTATTTATTCCATAACTTTCTCATAATAGCTCCAAATGAGCTCAATTTTATTTCCAAAATTTTGTAATATTAATTGGATCTCTTTAGGCTATAATTATCAATAATTTATGCCTTAGCAACAATGGGTTTTATAAAGTCAATTTAATTACCTTTAGGAACATTTGGGCGAATCAACTATAGGATTTAGATACCAGGATTTGGATTCAGTTTGTGAGATCTTTGCATGGATGTAATGAAATGCTTCATGATTTTCATTCTGAAATCTTGCACACCAATTCTACAATCCATAATCAATCCATGCCCTTTTTCCTATAAGGCTACTTAGGTCATAACAAAAGAATATAAGATTTTGAGTTCAAGGTTGAGAGGATTTTCTATTCAAAAAGTTTCTTCTCTTTGAGAATTTTCAACATAGTCAAACAATCAATCAAACTTATTTATTTATTTCACATTCCAAAATTAGGAGAATTTTGGGATGTGACAAAGATGTACTTGTAGGAATTGTCCATAGGCAATGCTTGAACCATATGTTGGCTTCAAGGTTTGGAGAAGAAGAAAGTGAAGAGGATCAAGTGGTGACCAAGGTGTTCAAAAGTTATCCATAGATTGGTCATGTGAGAGTTGAGCCTTTTGCAAGGGTGTCTTGAAGAAGAAGATAGAGTTCATCATATGTATCTTCAAGACATAATCCAAATGGTGTTAGAAGTAATGTTGTGCAAGCTAAAGATGTGACATATCTAGAAGATATCTTGATTGAATCTTGCCATCATCGGTGATCATGGATCGACGACGACAAGGTCAAAGTAAAGGTCTCCCCATGTCGTATGGGGGAGCAACTTGCAAGTCTTCATCAAGCAAGTGCCTGCGAGAGAAATCAAGAAAGGTGTTCCATCTTGAGAAGGACAAGATTGTCTACATCAAGATCAAGTGGAATATGCGCAAGGAAAAGGTATGATTTTGACAGGATTTCCTTCTTATCGGTCTCGTGGTGTTAGTTGGGGAGACCTGTTTATAGGTTAGATAACCGTACTATCAAGAGGGGCTCTCAAGTGAGTAACTCGATCACATCTTTTAGCGAGATATCAAACCTTTGCATACTTAGCATCATCCTTTCTTGGTTGTTATCTGGATATTATCCATGTGAGGTTCTAGAGCTTGTGGTAATATTCATAAAAAGCTCTAGTTCATCAAAAACAGATTTCCCTTTTATATCATATTGCGTTTTTGATCTTTGAGGTTTTTCCGATTTCTCACCAAGAGAGGTATCTCACATTATAATACATGAAATGTTCTCTCTTGGTGGGAAGCTCTTGTTGTCCTCTTTCCAACAAAATTGGTTTCGGGTCAATCAGAGTTTCCAAACTCTAGATATCGTCATTTGAAGTTTGCCTCTTATTTGGTCCAGACCATAGTCTCCAGTCTGCATGGACCAGAGTCTCCGGTGTGGTCTGGAGTTTCCCCTGGAGTCCCCGGAGGGTGCTCCAGAATTCAGCCTAGGATAGTCTGGTGGGTGGTCCGGAGGAAGGTCCGGAGACTGACCGGAGTCTCCTGTCCATGCCTCAGACCGGAGTCTCCGGTGTGGCTGGACCGGAGTCTCCGGTCCACTTGGTTCCCAAAGGCGTTGGTAAAGTCTAATAGGTGGTCCGGAGGCTGGCTAGAATCTCCGATGTAGACCGGTCTCCGGTCTGACTGGTCCCCAACGGGCAGAAAACGGTCGGAAATCTGTGGGCCTATAAAAAAGGGCCCTTCTTCCCCAATGTCCCTGCTCGAGTTTTACAAGCTTTCTCCTCCATTCTTGACCCTCCTGAGCTTGCTCCCCTTAAATCCCCTCTTTGATTATTGCATATAGTTTAGGGATTTGAAAGAGGAGATCTAGATCTACAATCCCACCAATCAATCTCTCCTCTAAGTGTGGGGAACATCTTGGGATCAAGATCTTGGAGTCTTTTGTGGATTTCCTCCATTGTTCTTCCTCTCTTATTCCCCCACAAGCTTTTGTATCTTTGGTGGAATTTGGGAGAGAAGGATTTGTGCACTTCTTGTGTTCTTGCCATTGCATTCGGTGCATAGGTTTGAGTTCTCGATGAGGATTCGATTGAGTGAAAGGTGAGAAGCTTTTTACTATTGGGTTCTTGGAACCCTAGACGGTTTGGTGGTTTTGCAGGTTCTTGGATTACTTGGGGCCTCCAATTAGGTTGTGGAGCTTTCTCCAAGTTTGTTTGTTGGGAGTCTTCAATTGAGTTGTGGATAAGTGCCCCAACCTTGTGAGAGGTTCCAGATTGCCACCGACAAGTGCACCGATAGTGGAAGCGTGTATTGATCTCGTTGGGGTGATATTCATTAGAGAATAAGGGAGGCATTATGTGGCGTTGGTGGTTTGATACCACCCCCTCTCCAAACGAGACGTACTCCATGTTGGGAGGAACTCGGTAAAATATCGTCGTCCCTGCGTTCCTCGGTTATCTCTATACCCGAGCTCTTTACTTATGCACTTTACATTGTGATAGCCTTCATGCTTGAAGTAATGTATATCTTGCTATCACATTGTTGCTTGTATTGCTTAGCATAAGTTGTTGGTGCACATAGGTGAACCCTAGTTGCTTGAGGTTTTGTGTTTGACAAAGTAAACGCTAGTTTAATTCCACCTTTATTGAGCAACTCTCAGAAAAGTTTTTAACCGCCTATTCAGCCCCCCTCTAGGCGGCATCTGTATCCTTTCAAATGTGTTGAGGGTTGTCGGCCCACGGCCGACCTGACCCAAGAAGGGCAAATTCACGAGATTTTGGGCTAGAGTTGGGTCGAATGTACTATTTTTTAATTAGCTCTTCACTAAATTTGCAATGTTTTGTACCTGAACTGGGTCGAATGTCCAATCTTTTCGTTAGCTCCTTAGTGAAAATATGATGTAGTTAGTAAAATATACTGGGTTTGGCGGCTCTTCTCACCACCAAAGGCTAATCAAGGGAAGTTTTTTTTGAAACAAGATTATGGGAAGTTTTTTGCCCGAAGTGGGTTTGAAAAATTCATTTCCATAGGCTCAGTAATGAAAATACATTGTACTGAAGTTCGATGGTCCACATGACCTGTCTATACCTACGCTGCATCCAAAAGAATGAACTTGGAAACAGAGAGAATTTATCCATATTGTAAGACTTGATATGACCTAGATAGCAAAGAAATTTGACAGCGCAGGATTCGAACATGGAAAGTACTAGAGGGAGTTTGACTGATTAACACAAAATCCTGTCATATCAAGTCTTATAGCGCAGGATCATCTTTAGAGCAAAGGTTATATTTCGAGATGTTTGGATGGCTTTGAATCTGCCCAATCGATTTGATGTACTCAAAACCATGTAATCATGCCATTTAATTTGTACGTGATAGAGACACAATGGCCTTGACTTGCCCATCTTTAGGTAGCTCGGGTAAGCACCAGCTTATACTGATCACTCGAAGTTGTATGCTTCAGTATGATCAAATTAATATATGCCACAATTAGCGCTAACATGTGGCATTGTCATCATGCTAAAATCCAAAGAATTCGCACATTTAGTTCATAGTTTTAAACATAATAATACAACCAGTTTGTACACTAGCACATCACACTACAATGTCATCACATAAAATCTTGACTTGTTCATTTCACATACACACTGGAGCAGATTCAGTACCAAATGCCTTATCTGAAATTATGCAGAATCAGCACCCTAACCAACCCATTGAGCCATAGAAGCTGTGGCCACCATCATGAACAGGAGCAGGTACTATGTCGTGAACCCTTCCAAGTGACATAGGGAATATGTTAGGATCACTTAGACAACATGATCCTACATACTTGATAGATCTAATTATAATTTTGCTATGCCAAAATATGATGAGACACTTTGTGGTAGATGTGGGTCCATGCCAACATTGCATGGGCTATAGACCTGTCTGGGTTGGCTAGAAACACCATCATCAACTATTGGTAGTATGAGTAAACACTTGCCAACATGATCCAACCTAGTTGGATTTGAAACTCATGTAGGATATTCCACTCACTTTCTCTACACTCCATGGTTAAGCATCAACAGATGCTCATCTGCAAGCTGATGTAGCTTTTGTTATGGTGTGTCTTTTACTTTGTTTGATATGTTGTAGATACTTCCTGAATTTAGCCTGAATCTGTATTCCAAATATCGTGATGGTTCATCTAATTAAACTTATAATGATAGTATATGTAGACTATTGGTGTGTTCTTGTTGTTTTGAAGATTTAGTTGGATGAATGCACTGTTAATTTATACAATGCATACACTGAAGTTGGTTTGAGCATTAGGGACATGATAAGCCATTGTTTCTGAGGTGAACCTTTAGTTAATTTTGGATTCTATGCTATATTGAATAAATCTTATGCATCTTCTAATGTTTAGTTTCGTCAGGTTACTGTTGTCATCAGCCTGTTGTCGACATCCTCTAGATTTTGTTCAGTTTTAGTTAGCACTTGAAAACCCTGCACTTGTTTTGTTCAGTTTCATGCAGCACTTGTTTAGGTCGTCGTTTGAACCATTCTTGCGATGGAATGACGAACTGGATCGAATGGGATGTAATAGGGGCACGTAGTCCACGCCCTGCACGTTCGAATCACGGCATGACACTAGTAATATTTAGTCGTTCGGAGCACAGTCTCAGACTGTAACTCTAAAGCTTTATTGAGCATTTGTAACTCTGAATAAATAGATAGAAACAACAGGAAAGCAGATATGTTTCGGACTGTGCAAAAGGTGTCTCCCGTTGGAACTCATATAGTTCAGATAGTTCAGTTTACAGTTGCAAAATAGGAACACGTAGTAGTTTAGTTCAGCAGATCAGCACCAAGGAAAGCCTAGCGAGGAGCTGCTCATTTTACTCCTCCTTCTCTTCAAGTAGTAGGCGATGTACGAGCATGTCATGCCTAATATTGACCTGCTCATTGAGTGATTCCTTGAGCTTCTGAAGCAGGTTCATGTTGTTGACACGGAGATCGACATTAGCATTTGTTAGCCTCGCATTATCCTTCGAGAGCCCCTCGGTGATGGCTGTATTCTGTCGGGTCGAGGCTTGGATCTTCATATGCAGTTTCTCCCAGGCAGCATTCTCCCTTTTCAGCCGGTCGTGCTCCTTAGTAAGGGTCTTCATAGCTGATTTGAGTTGTTCTAATTCCAATTCTTGAGTTTGAATTTTCTCCCTGTGGATGCTTATCTGTTCATTAAGCAAAGCATCCACCTGAGTGTTGAGTTGTGGCTTCTTTTCTTAGGACAAAGAAAATGTGGTTTCAGCCCTACCATGGAACTGGAAAAACAATATCTGAAGATATAGCACCGAGCTCTATGCAAGATTAGGCGGCGTGGAAAAGATCAGGAAAGCCCGATTCCTAGTCGTAAAAACCCAGTGTACAGTTCTTATCTCGCTGGCCCGGGGAACTAGGGCGAACAGGTATGGCGGTGAACCGCTGGCTCTGAACAAGGAGAAGAAGATGATGATGAAGGAGAAGAAGAATGCTGGAGAACACGATTAATAAAAAGAAGTGCAAGACCTACCCGGAGGACCCCTCGCCTACGGACATAGCCTTCATGATCATATATTCTGACTCCGCAGTGCGTAAACTATCATGACGATCTCTTTCATTTCTCTCCTCACGCAATGTCGCCTCTAAGCACTTCCGAGAGGGAGCAGGAGCGGATGATCAGGTGAGGAAGAATAAAGGGAGGAGGATGCCTAGTGACGATTGGAGGTAGATAGTCAAAATTCTAGTCACACCACGGTCATCTCCCTACTATCTCCAACTCTATCCACCGTGCGATGTGCCTTATAGGAGAAGTGTTGCACACACGTGGCAGAGCATAAATATAGAGCTGCAACGATGGTACCGATTTGATGCTCAATTCAATGACACTTCGACGCTGATACAATGGTGCACACGTCCGGCCTGCACGCGTCATGATGACATAGTCCTGCGTCGGATCACACAGTTACTCGTACAATTTATTTTATTAATAATGGCACTTCGGCACGGATACAATGGTGCACTATCATGATAACATAGTCTTGCGTCAAGATGACACTTTTTACGATGAGGGAATTTCTAGAGCTCCATCTCGATGCATCCCGAGCCCCCAACTCTTATCCGTGCGTGCAAGTTTGCAACACAAACATGCCCGCCGGTGAAACACAGATGCGGCCCAGCAAACACGCCATAAACCTCCCTAAAACAAAACACGCCATAAACCACGTCTTTGCACTTACTTGTAGCTCAAGTTTGACAATTTTTTGTTAAATTGTCAAAATGCAAAATATTTTCGCGCGCGCGTGTGTGAAGCAAATATAGCAGTACGAAGGGTATGGCTCAGCTTGTAACTCAATAAGGACCCGACCGCTTTTTCTTGCCTAACTTTAGGGCCCTTTCTACGAAATTGAGGGGCCTCTATGTATTTTTTTTTGTTTTTCAAGGTCTTCGATGTAAACCGTACTCCCACCGACCATGTCGAATTTTAATTACAAGTTTTCTCTTAATTTTTCGAAAAAACTTTTGAAGTCAATATATCAAAAACCATGGAAAAGCTTTTTCAAAGAACTTTCAAAGCAACCTACAATTTCCTTATAGTTCAAATTTGACCTGATTTCAATAAATCGGCATTTGTATGAAAATAAAGCAAGGTCCCATTTGTATGAAATTTGGGGTTGTGGCATTTTATTTTAACTGGGGTAGGTCTCGTAGGAGCAATGAGCTTCAGTTAACACGGTCGGTGGAAGTACAAGTTGCATCAAGTACCTCAGAAAAATGAAAAAGACATCCTCTAGTCCATCACTTAGAAAATTGAGATGTTCTTTCCCGATAGTTGAGAACTCGCACCAATGGCATTGTTTACTAAAAGAAGATGAATTCATCTACATCTAAAATGATATTTAATTTGAGAGAAATATATCACGCTTACCGTGTTAGCTCATGTTTGACCTAATTTCATTAAATTGTCAAGATGCAAAATCTTAGCAAGATGTTGAACTTGTTTTCCAAACTTTCGGTGGTAGTTTGTGCTATATTAAATGACCCCCGATGGTTACCTCCAAAAAAATAACGAAACTTCCAAAGAAGCCTACATTTTTCTCGTAGTTCATATTTGACCTAATTTCGATTAATTGGCATAAATCCATTCAAGTGGGCAGAGTCAGCTAGGCCGAAGCTTGAAAAATCATAAAACATGGGAAACGCAAGTACAACATGTCGGTCCACTATAAATATTTAAAAGCTCTCCTTGTGGTATTCGGATTCATAGTCTTCATACTTTCTTTACCGAAAGGAACAATCTCATCATCACTCGAGAAATTGAGAATGTTCTTTATTGTGTGTGTGAAGAAAGTACAATAGTACGAAGGGTATGTCTCAGATGCTCACTCGAGAAGGGCCCGACCGGTTTCCTTGCTTAACTTTAGGGCCCTTTGTGCTAAATTGAGGGACCTCTATGTAATTTTGTCTTTTTTTAGGTCTTCAATGTATACCATACACCCACCGACCATGTCGAATTTTTACTACAAATATGCTCTTAAAATTTTCAAAAAATCTTTTGAAGGCAACCAGGAATTCAGTATATCAAAAACCACTGAAAAGCTTTTTCGTAAAACTTTCAAAGCAACCTATGATTTACTTGTAGTTCAAATTTTACCTAATTTCGATAAATCGACACAAAGTCTCATTCAAGTAGGCAAAGTTAGCTAGGAAGTTTTAAAATTCGCAAAACATGGGGAAATTGAGAATGTTCTTTCCTGATAGTTGGAAGCTCACACCGATGACACCGTTTACTAAAAGGTGATGCACCCATCTACCTTCAAAGAAAATACAAATAATTCGAGAGGAATCTATCGCGCTTACTTGCAGCTCAAGTTTGATCTAATTTCGTTAAGTTGTCAAGATGCAAAATCTTAGCAAGAAGTTGAAACTATTGTCAAAACTCTCAATGATGGTTAGTGATATATTAAATGACCCCCCGATGGTTACCTAAGAAACAAATCCCAAAACTTTCAATGCAAACTACAATTTAGTCATAGTTCAAATTTGACCTAATTTCGATAAATTGACATAGTGTCATTCAAGTGGGTAGAGTTAGCTAGGCCGAAGTTTGAAAACTATTCAAACATGGGAATCATATAATTAGTACACAACATGTCGGTCCACTATATATATGACTGAAAATCTTGGCTTGTATCATTCAGATCCATATTAAATTATTCAGACCTAGTTTACGGAAAGGAACAATCTCGTCGTCACTCGAAAAATTGAGAATGTTCTTTCCTGATAGTTGGAAACTTACACCGACAACATTGTTTACTAGAATAAGATGCACCCATTATACCTTCAAAAAGAAAATTAATTCAAGAGAAATCTACCGCGCTTACTATAACATCCCAAAAATATTAATCAAGGTTATCAATTCCAATCACCCAAATTTAGGGTTAACAAAAACTTTTGTTAATTAATATCCATATGAATGCATGTGTGTATGTGATGAATGCTTTTATGGACATGTGTGATTGTTATGAATGGCAAGGATTGGTTTGAAGATGAAAAGAACACCATCTAAATCATTTCCAAGAAGAATCAAATCAAGAGAAATTCAAAAACAAACTATATAAACAAATGGTCATTTTTGCCAATCTTGCTCACTAGACCACTTTGAGTGTTTCTAGTCCAAGATTTCAAAAAGAAACAAATCCAGTTCTTTTCATCCCTTGCTATACCAAGTAAAATTGAACCCAAGCCCACCTTGCAAACCCACAGAAACATTTGGCAACCCTATTCAAATGACATTTAAAAATTGAATCTAGTTCATATGATAAGATTGCCATTTCTCAAAACCACACCAAACCAGTTCACCTTGACAAATCCAATCAACCAGAGACTACCTAGTATGTGACCAGTACACTCACCATGTTTCTTACAATAATTCAAATATGAATTTCTTTCAGCCATTTCATCAAACACTTGGAGACACAAACCAAACTCTGCCTAACTACACTGTTTTGAGCAATGATCACCCCAAACTTTGTTCCCTATTGATCATACCTGTCTCCCCTAGTGACAACCATCGCATTAAACCAAACTAGACCCTACCCAATGCACCATGTCGTGCATGCTCGAGCCAACCCCGGCCAGCCGACCATGGCAAGCTAGAACCAGCCATCGCCGCGCCTAGCCACCTTGTCCAGGAAGCATGCCACCGTCCACTGCCACTGTAACAACCCTAGTTTTATTAAATGGTAAATAAGATTTTTTTGTGCATTCATAAGCATCATCATCATATTAAAAATCATGCATGAAATAAAAAGGTTCTCAGAAACCTTAAACCCTAGCTTCCCCTCTCTATTTGAAACACATTCAAAATGGTTCTGAATTTTGAAAACTACAAAACCTATGGAACCCAAATTGGTTCCAAGCGTTCCTGCGGTATTTTAAATATTTATAAATTTTTTTGTATTTTGGAAATATCCAAAATAGATTTGAATTTGAATCTACAAAGGAGAAAAAAAACAAAAAAAGATAAAAGCTTTTACAAAACAAAAACAGAGCAAACCTCCTAGCAGGCCAGCCCATCTCTCCTCTCCTCATGCCGCCACAAGACTCCACCCAGCCTAGCAGCCACAGCAGCCCACCTCGGACTACCGCTTGACGGCCTTCTATTCCTTCGTCGTCTTCGTCGTTGACGAGTCGTCGACAAGCAGTTCTATGGCAGCGCCGCCTTTGTCGATCTCCACCGCTTCGTCGCCGTCATCCGTCGAGCTTCTAGAGATGGATAAGATCGCTGCGCTGCCCTCTCTCTCCCCATCCTCTTATCCCTCTCTCTCACCCTGTGCCGCTCACGAGAAGAGTACGAACGCTAGCTCCGGCCAGAGCCTTCCATCGCCATCGTTCCTCGCCTCGTCCCGTTGTTCTGAGCTTGCAGGGATGACCGCATTCATCGACTCGGTCGATTTCCCCCTCTTGCTTAAGCCGACGTGCTCCTAGAAGCCCCAATCGAGGTCTCCCTCCCGAGCTCCGTCCGCCGTTCTCTCCATTGATTCCGGCCACCCCGCGCCTTGCCGTCGCCTCTGTTCGCTTCATGGTAAGCTCCTGGTCATCATGGACCTCTCCACTCACCTCCTCTCGCTCTCTGTCATCAGCGCCGCAACCACCTGCAAGCACCGCCGCCGCGCGCCGCCGTGTGTAGTGCTCCGGTGACCAATCCAGGGCGGCGCCACCATCTTTAGGTAGCCCGCGTCGCGCTCTCTCCGATGCCCCTAACCACGCATGCGCGCGCCCCTAATCTCCTGCCCCGTGCTCGATCTCTGAGCAATGGCGAAGCTGATGTTAGCATGACGTCATGCTAACGCCATAAACTCTTTTTCTTTTTTTTAATGTTTTGTACATTCATTTCTGGAATTAATATATACCCCTGTGGACCACCCTTGTCAGGATTTTAATAATTTTGGAATTTTTTTCTAAAATGATTAAACTTATGACATGTGGGCCCAAGCTGGAAAATAATTTAAAAAATCCAAAAAGTTTTATAATTTCCAAAAATGATTTAAAATGAATTAAAATTGGAGAAATTCATAACTAATTCATATTAAATCAGAAAAGTATAAATAATATATCAAAATGTTCAAAAAAATGAGATCTACCTAACAGATCTATCATCATGCACTGTTAATCAACTTTCATGACAAGTTTAACTAGAATAACTAAATGCAACCTCTCATATACATTCGGGGTTTCTCCGAATTAGGGTTCAGATCCCTCGGACCCCGTTTAAAATGATCAAGCATGTTTAGGGTTTCATTTCAGTACAATTCAACTTGCCATATCATCATCCTTGCTTGAGCATTGCATCGATGCCATGTGTTGATTGTTTCCCTTTCTTTCCGGTGTTTGGTTCTTCTCCAGTAGAGTACGATATCAGAATCGAGATCGAGATTGGAGACCAAGGTTAACACCGTCGATTATCGAAGACCAATACTTGATCAACTATAATCAAGTCAAGTACTAGGTGTCCGAAGCTCTGCTTTCTGGATATCAACATGCAAAGGCAAGCGAAGCCCCACACATGATATAATCCTATGTTTTCAAGCATTCAATTCTTGCCAGGTGCATACGATTCTAAAGTCTTTTATCGATGGATAGATTAATCCTATCTGATGCATGTTACCTTTGAAGCCTACATTCTGTGATCCACTGCTCCTAGCATAACTTGGGTTTGGCTTTTGAAGCGTTGCTTGAGCTATTATCTCTGTTGTGCTTAGCCATGCTTAGTTGTTATTGCTGGTCCATCCGGTTGATGAATCAAAGCTGCGAATGAACCTAGTTTGACAGGATGACGTGGTAAGATCAGAGATGAAAGTTGAACATCCTAAGGCTTGTATGGGAGGCCATGGTGGGTTGTGGTTTTTGCAGTCCCATACTATCCACTACTAGGACCTGAGTTCTAGCCTATGGTCCAAGACGAGCCACATGGGGGCCTGGAAACCCCCTCGACCAACTAACTTGCCTAGTAGATTCCATGAGTCACATAGTTTGGGCGTTCCATTCGACATACGCATTTTGTCTCTTCTTGATGGAGGTGAAGGAAGTGGATTCATAATAGGTAGGTAAGCGTGGCCGGGAACAAGAGATGCCGGGAACAAGAGACGTCCGGCATCCATTCGACATACGCATTTTGTCTCTTCTTGATGGAGGTGAAGGAAGTGGATTCATGGTTAACCACTCTCTGTCGGCCTTCCAAGGAAGAGGGCTAATAATGTTGTCACATCCCAAAATTTTCCAAATTTTGTAATGTGAAAAATAAATAAACAAAATAAATAAT
Organism: Avena insularis; assembly: GCA_023614405.1. Classification (NCBI taxonomy): domain Eukaryota; kingdom Viridiplantae; phylum Streptophyta; class Magnoliopsida; order Poales; family Poaceae; genus Avena; species Avena insularis. The sequence continues at coordinate 275,249,900 of CM042697.1, forward strand.
TGTTGAAATTAGGGTGAAAAGAAACTTTTTGTTTCTAAGTGGAAACTTAAAATTCCATCTTGAACAAACTTTGGTTAATGTTTGAATCCAACTAAATTCAAATCAAGTGAAATGCCTTCTTCATTAATGCATCTTGAAATTTAAACACTTGGAAAATAAACCAAAACCCTAAAACCGTAATGGAAGAAAAACATTTCCAAGTTATCTCAAAGACTAAAGATTTGATCCATGTAAAAAAAATTCAACAAACATTTATAAATGATAAAGAATGTCAAATTGAAATATTATAAAACCATAGAAATTGATTTTATTCAATTTGGAACCAAAGATAAAATCTTATGAACTTAGTAAGATAAGGAAATTGAATTTCCAAAGATAATAAAGCACCTATCTAAAAATCCATACCAAATGGTGAGCAAATAATCCTAAAGAGATTTAAAAGGATAAACAAATATTAAATAAGATTTTACCAATTTGAATCACCAAGTTTGGCTCTTTAAATAAAAAGATATGGATTTTATAAGATAAAGAAAGAAATAATAAATAAGGAGTATTTTAAAAGATAAATTAAATCTTGGCCCAATCCATAAATAAATTGAATGAATATGATCCAAGTTCAAATGAAATAAATGGATAAATAAAATTCAAATAAAATAATTTGGCCCTAACCAAATTCTATTCCATTTGATTAAGACAAATCACTAATAGAAATGATTAATTAAATCATGGGAAAAAATTGAATTTACCCAAGAGGAATTAAAGTTATTTAATTAACTTAAATGGGATCAAAGAAATCTTCTAAATAAAATTTATGGAATTAAAACCATGTTCGATTTCATTGGAATAAAGACAAATACCCAATTTAAATGATTAATAAATCATATTAAAAATACTCCAAACAATTCAAAGTGATTTATTTGACACCCTAATAAATAAATAAAACCTACTGAAAAAGGTTTGGTAAAAATTTGAGTTCAAATAAGAACTGAAATTATATTTGAAAACTTGTTTGAATTAAGACAAAGGCCTATTTTAAATAATTAATATACCCTAAGAAGAATAAAAAAATTATTTTAAAGTTGACTTTAGAATGTATTGGTTGAAATTTGAATTCAAATAGTTGTTTGAAATGATTAAACAAAATCAAAACAGAATAGTAGAAATGGAAAAAAAAGAGAAGCAGAACAAAAAAATGAACAAAGCCAGCCCACTAACCCAGCCCATCTAAGCCAGCGAGCCCAGTCCCCCTTCTCCCCGAAGCGTTTTCCTACTCAACAGCGAACCGGCAGCCTCGCTGACGACTGGACCCCACCTTCCCTCTCTTTCACTCGCTGACGACATTACCCCACCTGCCAGTCTTCTCTCCTACCCACGCGACGACCGCACCCTCACCTCGCTGCCATTTCTGTCCTGAATTCAAACGCGTTAATTCGCCTCAATTGCTGGAGTAAATCCCGCCCCGACCACGCACACTTAAGCGCCTCGCTCTCCTCCTCCTTTCCCCCAGGCACCGCTCCCTCTCGGCCACCAGGCTGTACCAATTGACCACTGCCAACTACCTGTTCTGACGAACCTCTCCGGCCAATTCCGGCGCCGTCTAACCACCCCTCGCCTCCAAGTGCATGCGAGCCTGTTCCCCATCACCCCCTGAACCTCCCAGTAACCTAGGCTTGCCCGCGCACGCCTCAGATGCTCGGCAACGACGACGCCTCCTCGCCACCGCCGTCTGCAAACAACTCTGGTGAGCTCTATCGCATGAGCCAGTGCGCGCCTCGACTAGAGACTCATACCCACTTGTTCACATGTGTCTTGTGAACATCCAGGTGCTCGCCATTCACTCGCGCAGGACCTGTAGACTCGCCTTCGACGTCGACAGCAAGCGCTAGACGCAGACGACGACTCCGGTGAGAAATTGCATACACCCCGTGTGCCCCTGTCCCCGAAACAATCACCTTGAGCTTCAGCAAGTCTCTGCGAGCCTGGTAAGCCTCACCATCCTCTCCCTCGCTTCCTACATCGCCGATGACACCACTGACAGATCGCTCCGCCGCGCCAGCGCCGCCCGTCTTTGGCAAGTTGTTAGGTACCGTAGGATGTAGATCCGTCGGCTAGATAGATCCACTTAAAACGAAGAGGTACGCTGATCTGTGCCGCACGTTTCAGTTAGATCCAACCGTCCACACTGCACGATCCGCACGAACCGGTATCAGCCTATCAGAACAAGACACGTGGCCAGTCTGTTCTATAAAAACCAGAAATGATCTATTAGATGTTCAAGTTTGTAAAATTCATAACTTTTGATCCACATGTCTAAATTTTGCAAATTTTATATCAATGGAATCATCAGACCAAGTACTATCCAACCATGCGCTTTGTTTAATGAATTACTTCTGGTAAAATGGTTGTTTTTGCAGAAACTTGTGTAGGCATAATTTGAATATAAAATTCATTCTAAAATTATTTTTGTGATAAAATCTTTGGCAAATGGATTGTTTTGAACCTACTAACCATAGAAACCAACTTGTGGATTCAAAAGCATATTTTGTGAAGTTAAAGAATAAATCTTTGAATTGGAACATTTCTAGTCAAATAAAAATGTTGTTTGCATGTTAAATATGCTTTTGGAGAAAAACCTTTGAGAAATGTTTTAATTTAAACTCTCTGCCCTAAAACACCAAGTTTTAGGATTTAAAAATATATTTGGTGAACCCTATAAAAATTATTGCTTTGCTAAAGGCATTTTCAACAACATAAAATATTGATTTGGTGTAAAAATGGTTTATAGGTAAAACCTTTTGCAAATGGTTTTAATATTAAACACTTGACCATAAAACACTAACATTTTTGTTTAAAATATATTTATCAAACACTAGAAATATTACTTTGATTGAACCATTTCTAGCAAAACAAAAATGACCTAAAATAGCCATTTTCACTAACTTGATATCAAATGGTTTTACCACATTTATAAATGACCTTGCCACTTCATAAATAACAAATAAGTGTTTCAAAATGTTCATAACCTATTAGAAACCAATTTTCCAAATAAAACAATCTTTTGCATGCTTGCATGCATTGCTTTGTTTCTATTATTTTATGTGATGTTTCTTGAATGGTGGATTGAATATTGCTTGCTTGGTTGAATTGTAGTGGAATTTGAAGAGTGTGAATATTGCAAGATCAAGGAGTGAACTTATAATTCTCTACCAAAAAGGCAAGTGATGCTTCATACTTTGTTCCATTACTTTCACTATGCATTAGTGATATTTCTAAGTTGGACTTACATGGAATTTTTGTTAAGTATAAACTATGCCATGGGAAATCCTAGTAGATGAAACCTTAGTATAATTTTCCTAAGTTAAGATTCCTACTACTATCATGCTTAGCTTAGCTAGTATAAAACAAGGGTGGATTATATTCATGTTATGGAATATTCTAAGTCAAGGACTTGTGTTTTGTTTAATAAAACAACTAAGTGAATGAATCACCTGGGTGGAATGGAAAGAATGGTTTGTGTTTAGTGGTTACACAAGGCCCATTTATATGGTTTAGCTTGTGTATCACACTTGTGGATGGCCACCCAGGAACAAAGAGATTTGAGATGTCAAATGTTGAGAAGCTTCAAGTGCAGCCACTTGGCATTATGGGCTCTGCCTGGATCATATAGGTTGCAATAACTTAGCAAAATGGACAGTTGGTGGTAGGGGATGATAGGTTGGAACGCGTCCATTCTGGTCTAAGGGAAGGCTTCTGAAAGATCTTGTCTTGGTTAAACCAAGTCTTGTGGGGAAAGTGCACCACCTCTGAAGAGTGTAAAAATCTAAGTACTTAGCCATGTCCCTGGCAAAGGACAATTTGAGCATCAAGACATGGAACCTATCAAGAATCTCCTCATCCCAATTTCTAAGTTAAAACTTATGGTTGAACAAGGGTTGAAGGTTCACCAATTTCTATTGGTGGTTCCTTGGGTGTTTTTGACAAGAAAAAACTTAGTGTTTTCAAATGATAAGTAAAATCTATTTTGAGCAAAGAAAGCCTAATCTCCACTTAGCCAAATGGATATAGATGGTAGACTCCACTATACCACCATAGTATCACTTGCCAATACAATTCAAATGTATTGACCCTTGTGGCTATAACTTATTATGTTGCAGGTTTGTTTGATGTTAGTGAAGTGTGTTGATTAGGATTACAACTCTACAACCAACATGATTGCCTGTGGAACTTTGAAGATGAAGGACTCCATGCTATAGCTATTTCTGCTGCATTGTAATGAGATAGCCAAATGAGCTATGTAAGATGTAATGAATTATTTTATTCCTGGTTATAAAATTGTATTATGAACTTTGTTTCTTGATATTACATCTTAACTGTGGATGCTAGCTATTGATCCAGGGACTAGCATTATAAACACAGGGATCTCTACCTTATTAAAGGTTGGGACCTCTACAGATGGTATCAGAGCACTGTGTTGCCTGCAGGATTGTAACCCTAGGATTGGACAAAACCCCTTAGAAAGATAGGAGTTGTATTTGTTCAAAACTTATTTACAAACAATATGGTAAACTCTTTCCTCAACCATTTTGGTTTTGAATTATACATCTCTTCTATTTCAAACTTGATGGACAAAGCCTCCACCATGAGCAAAGACTTCAACATGAGCAAAGGATTTCACCATCTCAAATGACTTCAACATCATCAAGGACTTCAACTTTATTTTCACCAAGGACTTCAACTTGGGCATCACTAAGGACTACAAGTGGGACAAGAAATATTACTCAAGACTTGAAGACTAAGGAAACACAACTTAGAAGAAACCATCAGCACCTTTGAAGTTTTGTGACCAAGATGCAAGGAATTCTCCAAGGATACAAAGATCTTGTTCATGAAGAAGAAACCAAGAAGGATGGAATGATCTCAAGTGAACCATATAGTTGGACCACCATATTAGTATTTAGTTTAGATCAAACACACCAACTATTGTGGTGTAGAAAAAATATTTTATTGCCTGAAAATGTGCTTGAAACTTGTTGTTTGAGTGGAATGTTTGTTTGTGATTGCTTGCACATTACTTGTGTGAATTGTGATGTGTGTGATTAGAATTATTTCCTTATAAATATTTTGCCTATTCTAATCCCAATCCAACCCAAACAGATGACTACTCCAAGAAACTGCAACATCAAGAATGGTGACAACAACAACCAAGAGATGCATATGAGAGAACTCATAGTAACCCAAACCCAGTTGAACCAAGTGACAACTCAGTTTTTAGCCAACAACAATGAGTTAGATCCAACCATGCAAAGGTTTTTGTAAACCCAAACTCAACTGATGCAAAAGGTGACAAATCAAATGATCAACATGGGAGACAACCCTTCCCAAAGAGTTTGTGACAACAAGGATGTCAAGGATGATATTCTAGAAGGAACCCAAGCTTGCAATATTTGTGGAGACAAGGATCACACTTCCAAAGAGCATGAGGATCAATGCCCCAATTGTGAAGAGAAACATCCAATTAATCAATGCCCCACATCTCAAGCTACTTGTGTCCTATGTGAAGGAAATAATCATGTGCCTATCCAATGCCCCATCTATTCCATAGTTCAACAAAGGAAACAAGGTGGAGTGCATCAACAGATTTTAAACCCCCATAAGGGAACAACTTCTACCAAGTAGGATGAAGGCAAAGTCAGAACCATGCATCATAAGGCCAAATCCAAAGTGACCACAAAGTGTTGCTACTCTTGTGAACAAGAAGGTCATATCTCTAGTAACTGCCCCAAGAAGAGAGAAAGATTTCCCACCTTTGAGATGAGATATGAAAAGCATGAACTAGAAGAACTCCTATCTTTGGAGAGACCCAAAAAGAAGAAGGACATACGCCAGTTGCAATGTTACAATTGCAAAGAGATGGGACACTATGCCAGTGATTGCCCAGAAAAGAAAAAGAACCAAGGGAAAAACAAGAGGCAATGATACCAAAGAATAAGAAGGATAATAGCCAAGTGATGTGTTTCAAATGCAAAGAGCTAGGCCATTATGCCAACAAGTGCCTAGAGAAGTTCCATCAAGATCCCAAACAAGCCAAGATGTAATCTAGTTGGAAACTTTTAAGGGTGGTAGTACCCTAGTTGCTTGAAGCCAACTTGTAACCCCTAGCCTTCCCAAATCTCGGGACGAGATTTCTTTTAAGGGTGGTAGCCTGTCACATCCCAAAATTTTCCAAATTTTGTAATGTGAAAAATAAATAAACAAAATAAATAATTGTTGAAATTAGGGTGAATAGAAACTTTTTGTTTCTAAGTGGAAACTCAAAATTCCATCTTGAACAAACTTTGGTTAATGTTTGAATCCAACTAAATTCAAATCAAGTGAAATGCATTCTTCATAAATGCATCTTGAAATTTAAACACTTAGAAAATAAACCAAAACCCTAAAACCCTAATGGAAGAAAAACATTTCCAAGTTATCTCAAAAACTAAATATTTGATCCATGTAAAAATTTTGTCAACAAACATTTATAAATGATAAAGAATGACAAATTGAAATATTATAAAACCATAGAAATTGATTTCATTCAATTTGGAACAAAAGATAAAATCTTATGAACTCAGTAAGATAAGGAAATTGAATTTCCAAAGCTAATAAAGCACCTGTCTAAAAATCCATACCAAATGGTGAGCAAATAATCCTAAAGAGATTTAAAAGGATAGACAAATATTAAATAATATTTTACCAATTTGAATCACCAATTTTGGCTCTTTAAATAAAAAGATATGGATTTTATAAGATAAAGAAAGAAATAATAAATAAGGAGTATTTTAAAAGCCAAATTAAATCTTGGTCAAATCCATAAATAAATGGAATGAATATGATCTAAGTTCAAATTAAATAAATGGATAAATAAAATTCAAATAAAATAATTTGGCCCTAACCAAATTCTATTCCATTTGATTAAGACAAATCCATAATAGAAATGATTAATTAAATCATGGGAAAATAATTAGAATTTACCCAAGAGGAATTAGAGTTATTTAATTAACTTAAATGGGATCAAAGAAATCTTCTAAATAAAATTTATGGAATAAAAATCATATTTGATTTCATTGGAATAAAGAAAAATACCCAATTTAAATGATTAATAAATCATATTAAAAATACTCCAAACAATTCAAAGTGAATTATTTGACACCCTAATGAATAAATAAAACCTACGGAAAAAGGTTTGGTAAAAATTTGAGTTCAAATAAGAATTGAAATTATATTTAAAAACTTGTTTGAATTAAGACAAAGACCTATTTTAAATAATTAATATACCCTAAAAAAGAATAAAAGAATTATTTTAAAATTGACTTTTGAATCTATTATTAATCAGTATTTGAATATACACAAAGTTTGGTTGAAGTTTGAATTCAAATAGTTGTTTGAAATGATTAAACAAAATCAAAACAGAGTAAGAGAAATGGAAAAAGAAAAAGAGAAGCAGAACAAAAAAAATGAACAAAGCCAGCCCACTAACCCAGCCCATCTAAGCCAGCGAGCCCAGTCCCCCTTCTCCCCGAAGCGTTTTCCTACTCAACAGCGAACCCGCAGCCTCGCTGACGACTGGACCCCACCTCCCCTCTCTTTCACTCGCTGATGACATTGCCCCACCTGCCAGTCTTCTCTCCTACCCACGAGACGACCGCGCCCTCGCCTCGCTGCCGTTTCTGGCCTAAATTCAAACGCGTTAATTCGCCTCAACTGCTAGAGTAAACCCCGCCCCGACCATGCACACTTAAGCGCCTCGCTCTCCTCCTCCTTTCCCCCAGGCACCGCTCCCTCTCGGCCACCAGGCTGTACCAATTGACCACTGCCAACCACTTGTTCCGACGAACCTCTCTGGCCAATTCCGGCGCCGTCTAACTACCCCTCGCCTCCTAGTGCACGCGAGCCTGTTCCCCATCACCCCCTGAACCTCCCAGTAGCCTCGGCTTGCCCACGCACGCCTCAGACGCTCAGCAACGATGACGCCTCCTCGCCATCGCCGTCTGCAAACAACTCCGGTGAGATCTATCGCATGAGCTAGTGCACGCCTCGACTAGAGACTCATACCCACTTGTTCGCCTGTGTCTTGTGAATATCTAGGTGCTCGCCATTCACTGCCAGAGAGGACTCCTTCGCTTCGACGCCGGCAAAAGCGCTAAACGCAGCAGCAGCGACCGTGAGAAATTGCATACACCCCGTGTGCCCCTGTCCCCGGAATAATCACCTCGAGCTTCACCATCCTCTAACTCGCTTCCTACATCGCCGGTGACACCACTGACAGATCGGTCCGCCGCTCGCCGCCGCGCCAGCGCCGCCCGTCTTTGGCAAGTTGTTAGGAACCGTAGGGTGTAGATCCGTCGGCTACGATAGATCCACCTAAAATGAAGAGGTACACTGATCTGTGCTGCACGTTTCAGTTAGATCTAACGCTCCATACTGCGCGATCCGCACGAACCGGTATCAGCCTATCAGAACAAGACACATGGCCAGTATGTTTTATAAAAACCAGAAATGATCTATTAGATGTTCAAGTTTGTAAAATTCATAAATTTTGATCCACATGTCCAAATTTTTCAAATTTTATATCAGTGGAATCATCAGACTAAGTACTATCCAACCATGTACTTTGTTTAATGAATTACTTCTGGTAAAATGGTTGTTTTTGTAGAAACTTATGTAGGCATAATTTGAATATAAAATTCATTCTAAAATTAGTTTTGTGATAAAATCTTTGGAAATGGATTGTTTTGAACCTACTGACCATAGAAACCAATTTGTGGATTCAAAAGCATATTTTGTGAAGTTAAATAATAAATCTTTGAATTGGAACATTTCTAGTCAAATAAAAATGTTGTTTGCATGTTAAAAATGCTTTTGGAGAAAAACCTTTGAGAAATGTTTTAATTTAAACTCTCTAACCCTAAAACACCAAGTTTTAGGATTTAAAAATATATTTGGTGAACCCGATAAAAATTATTGCTTTGCTAAAGGCATTTTCAACAACATAAATTATTGATTTGGTGTAAAAATGGTTTATAGGTAAAACCTTTTGCAAATGGTTTTAATATTAAATACTTGCCCATAAAACACTAACATTTGTGTTTAAAATGTATTTATCAAACACTAGAAATATTACTTTGATTGAACCATTTCTAGCAAAACAAAAATGACCTAAAATAGCCATTTTCACTAACTTGATATCAAATGATTTTACCACATTTATAAATGACCTTGCCACTTTATAAATAACAAATAAGTGTTTCAAAATGTTCATAACCTATTAGAAACCACTTTTCCAAATAAAACAATCTTTTGCATGCTTGCATGCATTGCTTTGTTTCTATTATTTTATGTGATGTTGCTTGAATGGTGGATTGAATATTGCTTGCTTGGTTGAATTGTAGTGGAATTTGAAGAGTGTGAATATTGCAAGATCAAGGAGTGAACTTATAATTCTCTACCAAAAAGGCAAATGATGCTTCATACTTTGTCCCATTACTTTCACTATGCATTAGTGATATTTCTAAGTAGGACTTACATGGAATTTTTGCTAAGTATAAACTATGCCATGGGAAATCCTAGTAGATGAAACCTTAGTAGAATTTTCATAAGTTAAGATTCCTAATACTATCATGCTTAGCTTAGCTAGTAGAAAACAAGGGTGGATTATATTCATGTCATGGAATATTCTAAGTCAAGGACTTGTGTTTTGTTTAATAAAACAACTAAGTGAATGAATCACCTGGGTGGAATGGAAAGAATGGTTTGTGTTGAGTGGTTACACAAGGACCATTTCTATGGTTTACCTTGTGTATCACACTTGTGGATGGCCACCCAGGAACAAAGAGATTTGAGATGTCAACTGTTGAGAAGCTTCAAGTGCACCCACTTGGCATTATGGGCTCTGCCTGGATCATATAGGTTGCAATAAATTAGACAAATGGACAATTGGTGGTAGGGGATGATAGGTTGGAACGCGTCCATTCTGGTCTAAGGGAAGGCTTCTGAAAGATCTTGTCTTGGTGAAACCAAGTCTTGTGGGGAAAGTGCACCACCTCTGAAGAGTGTAAAAATCTAAGTACTTAGCCATGTCCCTGGCAAAGGAAAATTTGAGCATCAAGACATGGAAGCTATCAGGAATCTTCTCATCCCAATTTCTAAGTTAAAAACTTATGGTTGAACAAGGGTTGAAGGTTCACCAATTTCTATTGGTGGTTCCTTGAGTGTTTTTGACAAGAAAAAACTTAGTGTTTTCAAATGATAAGGAAAATATATTTTGAGCAAAGCAACTTATTATGTTGCAGGTTTGTATTGGTGGTCCCTTGTGGCTGTAACTTATTATGTTGCAGGTTTGTTTGATGTTAGTGAAGTGTGTTGATTAGGATTACAACTCTACAACCAACATGATTGCCTGTGGCACTTTGAAGATGAAGGACTCCATGCTATATCTATTTCTGCTGCATTGTAATGAGATAGCCAAATGAGCTATGTAAGATGTAATGAATTATTTTATTCCTGGTTATAAAATTGTATTATGACCTTTGTTTCTTGATATTACATCTTAACTGTGGATGCTAGCTATTGATCCAGGGACTAGCATTGTAAACACAAGGATCTCTACCTTATTAAAGGTTGGGACCTCTACAAACGTTGGCATTAAGAATCGGTTGGTACGTGTGGGTAAAGTTGTACACCCCTGCAGGGTTAAATCTTTTCAAAAAGCCGTGTCCGCGATTATGGATGAACTTGGAGACCAGATTCTAAGATCATAGAGAACTTGAACCTAATCGTAAAACTTGGCAAATCAATGTGTGCTTAAGGATGCTTCCTCATGGGTACAAGGGGGTGATCCTAGATAGGTCCAGATGATGATGATTCAGTGGATATCAAAAGATGATCAAAGCTAAAGAAACCGCTCTCTTATCCCCTTTTTATATATTATGATTAGTCGAGATTCTTCTCCCTCTTTTCTTACAAACAAATATGGCTTTAGTCGAGATCCTGGATCATATAGGTTGCCATAAGTCTTGCGGAGTACACCCTGTACTCACCCTTGCTTCGTTGAAACTTTTGCAGCAGAGTAAGTGTTACCAGAGAAGATGAGTTCTTCACGCCATCAACATCGACGAGTAGTTTGGAGTTCCCAGTCGGTAGTCTGGGATCTATGGATTGGACGTCATCGTTATGCTTCATGCCTCTTAGGCCATTTGTTAAGTTTGCTATAATTAATAGAATAATTTGCCTTCCGTTGTTTGATGTTTGTGGTCAGTGATGAGTCTGCTTGTAATATTTTGGTTTCTGCTCAGTTATGAGTTTTCTGTAATAAATTTTTGTGTCGTTGGGTCACTGTTGTGTTATCAATTCTTCCTCTGTATGCTTTCGAGATTTAGGTTAGGCTTACATCAGACAGAGATCTGGGATTTGTCTAGCCCTAATATCGGGGGTGTCACAGCCACCCCCTGTCCAACCCTCGAGCCATGCCAATCCATGGACCACCGAGAACACGCACGCCCAGTGTGTCTTTGCCATGTACAGAGCGCACCAGCTTGCCGCGCTCGACACGCTCGCATAGACCGTGACCCGCCTTCACTGCACGTGCCTGTGATCACCACCGTCCCAGGGGACCACCATACAACCCCGTTCGCCGCTGCGCGGCCAGGAGCGCCGATGCGTCGTCAAAAACGTCGTCGGTGCCGCTCAGAGCAACAACGCATTCCAACCGAACCACACCACCCCTTGCTGCTCCATCAAGCCGTTGAGGACCGCCAGGAGACCGCACACCGTCCCCTAGCCCCAGCCATGCTCGTAGCTCGCTATAACCCCGACCCCGACGAGCACTGCCCATGCCACTCGGCCTCTCTCGCTTGCCTATAAAAGGAGGCCTTCCCCGCTTGTTTTCTTCACACCATCTCACTCCCCACCTCTCACTAATACTTCCCACTTCTTCCTATAGCAAGGCGAGCGCAGCATCGCCCGAATTTTGCTGGAGCCTGCCGCTGCTGGAGGAGAAGGGCGCCATTGATTGGAGCCACCGCAGAAGGAGCCGCCAGTACCAGGAGAACCGCCGTCGTTGACTTCGTCATTCACCCCCATCGCCTGAGCCCCGGTGAGCATCCATAGACCCCCACTAGCCGCACTAGGGTTCGAGCCCATCGTGTTCTGTTCGACGAGGACGATGGCCGTGAGCCGTTGATCCTTGATCTAATCCTACGGTCATAGTTAGCCTGTACCCCTTCGCACCCCCTGTCTCACTAACGCGTGGGGACACAACTTAACCAGCCCGCGCGCACTGTGCCCAGTAGGCCGGCCCAGTTAGAATTCCGATGCGACCCAGTTAGTTTGAATTTAGATTTATCTATTTAGTTTCAAACGTAGTTCTGGCAGTAGATTCAAAATTCTTTTTGGAGAGTTTTACTGAACCAAATAGCATGAAACCATTTTTTTAGAAAGGTATGGAAATTCTTAATCCAAGCACATTGGATGCAAACCATTTGAAATTATAGATCACGTATAGTAAAAATAACAAGGCAGAGAATTTTCTGCATTCAAACATTTTTCAAAATTCAACCATAAATGCTTTTGAGTTGATTCAAACTCTCAAAAATCACATTTGATAAGACCTTTCTGAATATATAAAAATATCTAGGTTTACTTGCATTAATAATGGACAAGCAATAAAAGAATGCCTCATAGGCATTTCTAGTCACTTTAATTAATTAAAATAATAAGGTTAAACATTATTAAATTGTGACACCACTTTAAATCACATTCCCAAGTACTGAAATATGTGGTGATGACATGTGTCAATATGATCCCATGTTTTAATTGGAGAATATTAAATCATAAATAGTTTTTCAATGAGTAGAAATTATTTTTCTAAACTAAAATAAATAAAACTATTGCCTTAATCCTTGTGATGATTGTGATGATGCTAGATCATCTAGTGTAAACCCTTGTGTGCTAAATAGAAGTAGTTAAGTATTGTTTGGTGATTGTGTACTTCGTATTTATTTATAGATGCTAGTACCGACCAAGGATACAAAGAGGAAGGAGACTACTACGAAGAAGAAGCAGAGGAGAACTTCAACCACTGCACTGCACACAGCAAGCTAAGCTAAAACCATGCAAGTCTTACTTGCAAGCCTAAGACCACTAGTTGACCTATGCAAGATGCATTAGGCATATTTGCTTATACCACTTGATCATACTAAATCCTAGTTTTACTTGAAAGCTTTATTCTTTTATTTCTTTATCAAAGCTTTTTATTTATGTTTACTTAGTGACTTGTGAGTTTTGGAAAGATATTAGAGGTAGCATAAAGAGCATAAAACTTGGCATAAGTTAGGTAGAACTTGATGTCATCCTGATGCATGATATTATACTTAGATATGTCACACTTTATTATCACCCCTCATTAGTGATTACCCCCAACTTTAGTGGCTAGTGCTAAGCATAAAACTTGATCACTTTAAATGGGAATACTTGGTGAAAATGGTTATGAAAACCTTAGAATGATGAGTCATTCTAATGAAATGTTTTTGACATGTGTTGTTGAACACCAGATGATTTGATGATCAAATGTTGAGGCATGAGCCTTAGCCCTTTTATAAAACTGATGGTTGTGTTTGAATGCGATACCATTCCAATGTTACCATACAACCACAAGATGGCCTTATTGGGTAGGTCTTGACTAGAAGTTTATATACTTTTGTATGGGTTCCCTTGCGGCCGAGATTTGAGCTGAGGCTACCTCGTGATGATTTTCCACCTGTGCAGTTCCCAAGATGACAGATGGCCATGGTTGGGAGGCCAAACTCATATGGCAGGTGCCTATACTAGGGTGTATAATTGAAAGGTTAGGATTGATTATCCGCGTACTGAGTATGGTGAATTCAGGATTGTTCCTGACGAATCTACCGAATATTGTGGTGAAAGTGTACCACCTCTGTAGAGTGTCAAACTATTCGAATAGCCGCGTCCGCGGTTATGGACAGTTGGAGTGGCCATACTTTTCCGTCGTTAGATGTTTTCAAAATGACTTGTGAAATAAATCATGACTTTGACTTTACCACAACAAGGTTGTGAAAGTAAAAACTAAGTTCCCAGTTAGGTGTTATAAAACCTTAAACTAGTTTTCTTTACTTCTAAACTCAGCTAGAGATAAACCTGGCTTTTTGCAAAACAACCTAGAGCTTAGGATTCCTACTTTAACCACTTTACTTGTTAGTGATAGTTTGCGAGTACTTAAAGAGTACTCATGGCTTTGTCCTTGGCTATTCCCGTGGCCAGACTATGAAGAGGACTATCGGATGTTGGAGATATGCCCTAGAGGCAATAATAAATGTAGTTATTATTATATCTTTGTGTTTATGATAAATGTTTACATTCATGCTATAATAGTATTAACAAGGAAACATTAATACTTGTGTGATTTGTAAACTTAATTTGAAGTCCCTAGTAAAGCCTCTATATAATACTAGCTTGTTGGTTAATAGATGATTGTGGTTTCCCTATCATGAACATTGAGATGTTATTAACAACAAGATCATATTGTTAGGAGAATGATATGATGGACATACTCCTATAGATAAGCGTAGCATAAAGATCAAGTCATTTTAATAGTTCAATTGCTATATGCTTTCTGATACATAGTAATCTAATTCCTTCGACCATGAGATCATGCATATCACCTTTACCGGATGGATGCTTTGATGACATCAAACACCACACCGTAACTGGGTGGCTATAAAGGTGGCATTGAGTGTTCGGAAAGTATTGGTTGAAACACATGGATCAAGAGTGGGATTTGTCCATCCATATGACGGATAGATATACTCTGGGCCCTCTCGGTGAAATGTCATCCAATTAGCTTGCAAGCATGTGACTGGCTCACAAGGGATCACATATCACGGGAACGAGAAAAGAGTACTTATCGATAACGAGGTTGAACTAGGTATGCAGAGATACCGATGATCATAACCTCGGATAAGTAAACTATCATGAGACAAAGGGAAATTGATATCGTATGTAAGTGGTTCATTCGATCGCAAAGTAATCGTAGAAATATGTGGGAGCCATATGAATTTCCATATTCCTCTATTGGTTATTGTTCGAGAAGTGTCTCGATCATGTCCGCATAATTCACGAACCGTAGGGAGACACACTTAAGGATTGACGTTGTTTGAGTAGTTATGGAATGATGAGAAAGAGACCGAATGTTGTTGAGTCTCGAATGGGACTCGGATATCACGAGGAGATCCGGAATGGTCCGAGAATAAGATTCATATAAGGAAAGTCACGTTTGGAGTTGGGGAATGGTTCGGTGTTTTCATCGGGAATGTTCTAGAATGTTCGGAATGTCCGCACTGGAGGGGAAGGGTACATGAATGTGTTGTATCAAGTTGGTATGATTGCATCATGTACTAAGTGTCATCGCTGAACCAAATAAAGGATTAATTCAAATCCTAGTTTGAAAAGTCAAATAGCTAGTTTGAAAAGTCAAACGGCTAAATTTGGAAAGAGGAAAAGAGGAGGAAGGGAACCGAGTTGGGAGGAGTTCCTCCTCCAACCGGGCGCCCACCCAAGCCGAGTTGGGGAGGGACCTCTCCCTCCCTTGGCCGGCCGGCCCTCCACCTATATAAGGAGGGCAGGGCTCCCTCCTAGAGACACAAGATCCTCTCCTCCAAACCCTAGTACCAGCAAGCCGCCTCAAGCCGCCAGGGAGCCTCGCCGCCGCCTAGGTGAAACCCTAGCCTGGCACTAGCCCCCTCAGCGTGTCTAAACCCTAGATCATCGAGGGACTCTCTCATACTCCACCATACGCTCGGCTTAAGGCGAAGCCTGCGAGATCTCCCTCTACTTAGGTACCACGCCGTTGTCTTGCTGAATCGCGAGGAGAGTGCTACAACCTCCGCCTGCTGGAACAAGGAGAGGAAGGTCTTCCTCGAAAATTTAACGGGTGACCGACTGCGGGAGCGCTGCCGGAACGCAGCGCCGGAAGGATCGTCTACGCGATCTTGAGATCGGGAAGAGTACGACTACATCACCCACGAGAATCCGCTCTCGTTAAACACTTTGGAATCTTCGAGGGTGAGTTATTCCATCGAATCGTTGCTACAATCTAGTAGATAGATCTTGGCTTGTTTGTTTGTATGCGGTAGAAATTTTTTGTTTTCCATGCTACGAAACCCTACAGTGGTATCAGAGCCGTGTCTATATGTAGATCTGTTGCACGAGTAGAACACAATGGTCATTGTGGGCGTTGATGCTTTTATTGTCGATTGCTTCTTGTGTACTTTGCATCTTGCGGGATGTTGGGATGAAGCGGCCCGGGCTAACCTTACATGACATCGTTCATGAGACTTGCTCCACGCTTGACATGCAACTTGTATTGCATATGTGGCTTTATGGTGCTGCTTTCTCCTAGCATAGTTAAGATCCAATTTACAACGGGTGATTAACAATACTAGTATCAATGTTGTGGTTCTTGTTCGTAAGTTAGAACGACACTTATTGAAAGCCCCAAACCACGTAAAACATGCAAAGAAAGTAGAGGCGTCTAACTTTGTTTTGCAGGGGTGTGCTGTGATGTGATATGGCCATGATTGTGATTATATTTGATGTATGCAATGTTCCTTATTGTAAGTTGGCAACCGGCTGGAGCCATATGGTTGTCTTCAATTTATGTTAAGAACCGCGTGTCTATTCAAAGTAGTTGTAATAGTTGAAGCCGGTGGACGACAACCATGGAGAAGCGTCATTGACCTTGATGCAATGCCGGTGATGATGGAGTTCATGTTCGCTAGAAGATGGAGATCGGAAGCACAAAGAAGAAAGGCCATATCATATCACATATTATGAATTGCATGTGATGTTAATCCTTTATGCATCTTGTATTGCTTAGTAGACAACGGTAGCATCATAAGATGATCCCTCATGCACATGAATTTCAAGTCATAAAGTGTTCACCCTTAGTTAGCACCGTTGCTAAAGCTTGTTGTTTCGAAGCACCACGTGATGATCGGGTGTGTTAGATTCCGCAAGTGTATACAACGTGAGCAAGCCAGATTTGCTCATGCGGAAACTAAGGTTTGATCTTGACGAGCCTAGCATGTATAGACATGGTCTCGGAACACGGATCACCGAAAGGTAAAGCATGAATCATATAGTAGATATGATGAACATGTCGATTGTTCGCCATTGAAGCTACATCAACTCTCGTGATGATCGGTGTTGATGTGGTGGATTCGGTTCGTGTGATCACTAAAACAATGTGAGGGATATTGTTTTGAGTGGGAGTTCACCTAGATTAATTTTAATATTAATTTGAACTCAATTTGTCATAAACTTAGTCTAAACTATTGCAAATATGTTGTAGATCAATGGCAGCCCCTACCATCAATTTTAATGCATTCCTAGAGAAAGAAAAGTTGAAAAACAATGGAAGCAACTTCGCGGATTGGTTCCGCAATTTGAGGATTGTCCTCACAGCTGGTAATTTGACCTATGTGCTGGATGCACATTGGTGACCCACTGCAGCTGATGCCGATGAAGTAAAGAATGTTTACCTCACTCGGAAGACTCAAGACTCCACGATTCAGTGTGCTATCTTGTATGGTTTAGAATCGAGCTTGTAAAAGGTTTGAGAATTCAGACCCATATGATATTGTCGAGGATCTCAAATTGATCTTTGAGACTCATGCAGCAATTGAAAGCTATGAGGCTTCTGAAAAGTTCTTTAACTGCAAGATGGAAGAGGGCAGCTCCGTCAGCGAGGATGTGCTTAAGATGTCTGGGCACGCAAACAAACTTCAAAGCTTGGGTATTGTGATTCCTAATGCTTTGGGGATTTACCGTGTCCTCCAATCACTACCACCAAGTTACAAGAACTTTGTGATGAACTACAACATGCAAAACATGAACAAGACGTTGTAACTCTTGCCATGTTGAAGTCTGCATAAGTGGAGATCAAGAAAGAGCACCAAGTGTTGTTGGTCAATAAGACCACCAAATTCAAGAAAGGCAAGTCTAAGGTAAGGGACACTTCAAGAAGGGTGGTAAGAAAGTCACCACACGACGAAGAAGACCAAGGCTGGACCTAAGCACGATCTTGAGTGCTTTTACCGCAAGGGAGAAGGTCATCGAAGCGAATTGCCCAAAGTACTTGGCGGATTTGAAGAACGGCAACATCAAGAAGAAAGGTATATTTGATATACATGTTATTGATGTGTATCTCACTAGTACCGTAGTAGTGCACGGGTATTTGATACTGGTTCGGTTGCTCATATTTGTAACTCAAACAGGTGCAGAATAAACGGAAGCTAGCGAAGAACGAGGTGACGATGCGCGTTGAAACGGATCAAAGGTTGATGTGATCGCGGCACGCTACCCCTTCATCTACCATCGGATGAGTTTTATACTTAAATAATTGTTATTTGGTGCTGCGTTAAGCATGGACATTATATCGATCTTGTTTATTGTAGACGGTTACTTGTTTAAGTCCGAGAATAATGGTTGTTCGATTTATATGAGTAATATGTTTTATGCACATGCACCTTTGATAGATGGTCTATTCTTATTGAATCTCGATAGTGGAAATACACATATTAATAACATTGAGGCTAAACGTTTGAAATCGAGCGATAACTCGACCTATATGTGGCAATCGTCTTGGTCACATTGGAGTGAAGCGTATGAAGAAACTCCATTCGATGGACTTCTTGAATCACTTGATTTGAATCACTTGATAGATGCGAAGCATGTCCGATGGGTAAAATGACTAAGACTCCATTTTCGGTATGATGGAGCGAGCCACGGATTTGTTGGAAATCATACATACCGATGTGTGTGGTCCAATGAGTGTAGCATCGTGGTGGTTATCGTTATGTTCTTACCTTCACGGATGACTTGAGTAGATATGGGTATATCTATTTCATGAAACATAAGTCCAAACTTTCGAGAAGTTTAAGGAATTTCAAAGTGAGGTAGAGAATCAACGTAACAAGAAGATTAAATTTCTGCTCGATCGTGGAGGTGAATATCTAAGTTATGAGTTTGGCGAGCATTTGAAGAAATGCGGAATACTTTCACAAATTGACACCGCCGGGAACACCACAACATAATGGTGTGTCCGAACGTCGTAATCGAACTCTCGTAGATATGGTACGTTCTAAGATGTCCCTTACAGATTTAACGCTATCAATATGGGGTTATTCATTAGAAACAGCCGCATTCACTTTAAATAGGGCACCGTCTAAATCCGCTGAAACGACACCGTATGAATTATGGTTTGGGAAGAAACCTAGATTGTCGTTCCTTAAAGTTTGGGGTGCGAGCCCTATGTAAAGAAGTTACAGGACAAGCTTGAACCCAAAGCGGAAAAATGTGTCTTCATAGGATACCCGAAGGAAACTATTTGGTATACCTTCTATCATAGATCCAAGGCAAAATCTTCGTTGTTAAGAATGGATCCTTTCTAGAGAAGGAATTTCTCAAAGAAGTGACTGGAAGGAAAGTAGAACTTGACGAGGTTGTTGAACCTTCTCGAAAATTGCGAGTAGCGCAGCACCGAAGAAGTTCTGTGGTGCTCGCACCAATAAGAGAGGAAGCTAATGATGATGATCATGAAACTTGGTTGAAGTTGCTACTGAGCCTCGCAGTCAACGAGAACTCGCATACCTGCATTGGTATGATCCTGTTATGAGTGTCATGTTGGTGGACAACACCGATGACCCTGAGACATATGAGGAAGCAATGATGAGCCCAGATTCCAATAAATCGCAAGAAGCCATGAAATCCGAGATTGGATCCATGTACGAAAACCAAGTATGGACTTTGGTGGACTTACCGGATGGCCGGAAGGCTGTCGAGAACAAATGGATCTTCAAGAAGAAAACATATGCTGATGGTAATGTTACTGTCTATAAAGCTCGAGTTGTCGCAAAAGGGTTTCGACAAATTCAAGGAGTTGACTACGATGAGACTTTCTCACCAGTAGCGAAGCTAAAGTCTGTGAGGATTATGTTAGCAATCGCTGCATATTATGATTATGAGATATGGCAGATGGATGTCAAAATAGCATTCCTCAATGGAGACATTGATGAAGAGTTGTATATGATGCAACCCAAAGGTTTTGTTGATCCTAAAGATGCTAACAAGGTATGCAAACTTCAACGGTCCATCTATGGATTGAAGCAAGCATCCCGAAGTTGGAATCAACATTTTGATAAGGTGATCAAAAGTTTTGGTTTTATACAAACTTATGGAGAAGCTTGTATTTACAAGAAAGTGAGTGGGAGCTCTGTAGCATTCTTAATACTATATGTAGATGACATATTATTGATTGGGAATGATGTAGACCTTCTTAATAGTGTCAAAGAATATTTGAATAATAGTTTTTCAATGAAGGATCTTGGCGAAGCAGCTTACATATTAGGCATAAATATTTATAGAGATAGATCGAAACGCCAAATATCATTGTCACAAAGTACATATTTGGACAAAGTTCTAAAGAGGTTTGGAATGGAAGGTAGCAAGAAAGGGTTCTTGCCCATGTTGCCCAATACGACCTTGAGTAAAACTCAAATTCCGACATCGGCAGAAGATAGAGAAAGGATGAGTAAGACTCCCTATGCCTTAGCCATAGGATCTCTAATGTATGCCATGCTATGTACTAGACCCGACATTGCATATGTTGTTAGTTTAACTAGCAGATATCAAAGTGATCCAGGAGTGGATCATTGGACAACGGTCAAAAACATCCTTAAGTACTTGAGAAGAACTAAGGATATGGTTCTTTCTTATGGAGGTGATGAACAACTCGTTGTTAATGGTTACACCGATGCTAGTTGGAACACCGATCCGGATGATTCTAAATCACAATCTGGATACGTATTTATTTTGAATGGTGCAGCAGTTAGCTGGAAGAGTGCAAAGCAAAGCGTTGTGGCAAGATCTTCAACTGAATCGGAATACATGGCTGCTTCGGAGGCTTCACAATAAGCGATATGGATGAAAGAGTTCATTACAGAGCTGGGTGTGGTTCCTAGTGCGCTGGACCCAATGTCTATCTACTGTGATAACATGGGCGCCATAGCCAATGCGCAAGAACCAAGGTCACACAAGAAGCTGAAGCACATCAAGCTACGTTTTCATGCTATTCGAGAACATATCCAAGATGGGGATATAAAGATTTGCAAAGTACACACAGATCTGAATGTGGCGGATCCGTTGACTAAACCTCTCCCGAGGGCAAAACATGACCAGCACCAAACTGCCATGGGTGTTCGGTATATTACCATGTAATCTAGATTAGATGACTCTAGTGCAAGTGGGAGACTGTTGGAGATATGCCCTAGAGGAAATAATAAATGCAGTTATTATTATATCTTTGTGTTTATGATAAATGTTTACATTCATGCTATAATAGTATTAACAAGGAAACATTAATACTTGTGTGATTTGTAAACTTAATTTGAAGTCCCTAGTAAAGCCTCTATATAATACTAGCTTGTTGGTTAATAGATGATTGTGGTTTCCCTATCATGAACATTGAGATGTTATTAACAACAAGATCATATTGTTAGGAGAATGATATGATGGACATACTCCTATAGATAAGCGTAGCATAAAGATCAAGTCATTTTAATAGTTCAATTGCTATATGCTTTCTGATACATAGTAATCTAATTCCTTCGACCATGAGATCATGCATATCACCTTTACGGATGGATGCTTTGATGACATCAAACACCACACCGAATCGGGTGGCTATAAAGGTGGCATTGAGTGTTCGGAAAGTATTGGTTGAAACACATGGATAAAGAGTGGGATTTGTCCATCCATATGACGGATAGATATACTCTGGGCCCTCTCGGTGAAATGTCATCCAATTAGCTTGCAAGCATGTGACTGGCTCACAAGGGATCACATATCACGGGAACGAGAAAAGAGTACTTATCGGTAACGAGGTTGAACTAGGTATGCAGAGATACCGACGATCATAACCTCGGATAAGTAAACTATCGTGAGACAAAGGGAAATTGATATCGTATGTAAGTGGTTCATTCGATCGCAAAGTAATCGTAGAAATATGTGGGAGCCATATGAATTTCCAGATTGCTCTATTGGTTATTGTTCGGAGAAGTGTCTCGATCATGTCCGCATAATTCACGAACCGTAGGGAGACACACTTAAGGATTCGACGTTGTTTGAGTAGTTATGGAATGATGAGAAAGAGACCGAATGTTGTTAGGAGTCTCGAATGGGACTCGGTATATCACGAGGAGATCCGGAATGGTCCGGATAATAAGATTCATATAAGGAAAGTCCCGTTTCGGAGTTGGGGAATGGTTCCGGTGTTTTCATCGGGAATGTTCTAGAATGTTCCGGAATGTCCGGCACTCTGGAGGGGAAGGGTACATGAATGTGTTGTATCAAGTTGGTATGATTGCATCATGTACTAAGTGTCATCGCTGAACCAAATAAAGGATTAATTCAAATCCTAGTTTGAAAAGTCAAATAGCTAGTTTGAAAAGTCAAACGGCTAAATTTGGAAAGAGGAAAAGAGGAGGAAGGGGAAACCGAGTTGGGGAGGAGTTCCTCCAACCGCGGCGCCCACCCAAGCCGAGTTGGGAGGGACTCCTCTCCCTCCCCTTGGCCGGCCGGCCCCTCCACCTATATAAGGAGGGGCAGGGCTCCCCTCCTAGACACACAAGATCCTCTCCTCCAAACCCTAGTACCAAGCCGCCGCCGCCTCCAAGCCGCCGCCGGACCTAGGGCACTCGCCGCCGCCGCCTAGGTGAAACCCTAGCCGCCGGCACTAGCCCCTCCTCGGCATGTCTAAACCCTAGATCGTCGAGGGACTCTCTCATACTCCACCATACTCGCTCCGGCTTAAGGCGAAGCCCTGCGAGATCTCCCCTCTACTTCCGGTACCACGCCGTTGTGCTGCCGGAATCGCGAGGAGAGTGCTACAACCTCCGCTGCCTGCTGGAACAAGGGAGAGGAAGGTCTTCATCAAAATTTAACGCGTGATCGATCAAGGGAGCGCTGCCGGAACGCAGCGCCGGAAGGATCGTCTACGCGATCTTGAGATCGGGAAGAGTACGACTACATCACCCACGAGAATCCTCTCTCGTTAAACACTTTGGAATCTTCGAGGGTGAGTTATTCCATCGACTCGTTGCTACAATCTAGTAGATAGATCTTGGCTTGTTTGTTTGTATGCGGTAGAAATTTTTTGTTTTCCATGCTACGAAACCCTACATCAGGATGCTGAACAACAGGAAGTCTACGACAACTAGGATCATCTCCCATCGTCAGCATTGCCTGTGACCCCGAAGATGGAGCCTCGCCTATGCTATCGTTATTATATTATTCCGTTGCTTTGATTGTACTAAGAATGGATCGTGAGATCTTTATTTGTAAGACCTTGATTATGGTTTGTAATGGATAATGAACTATGGTATCAATCTGTTATGTCTCACAAAATTGGTAATCCTAGGATTTCGATGTATGGAATAACAGGCATCTGGGATTAAAAATCCGGGTGTTGACAAGTTGGTATCAGAGCCGTCCTGACCATAGGAGACCCTATTTAGAATGGACGCTTAAATCAAAAACTTAGTTTCAAAAATAAAAGAAGTGAGTATTTATGAAAACCTATTCTCATTCTTACCACTTAGATTCTTTCATGAAAATTCATGTGCCTCAAAAATTCTTGCAAACTTACATAAAATTTGACACACTTGATCACTCTACTAACTTACTCATCCTACATTCTTATAGATGGATGTGAAGTATAGCAAGTACTATCAGTTGGGTAATGGAGGAGATCTCATCTTTGAGCGAGATTTGGACCAACTCTCGGAACTTCTGGAGTGCCTGCAACCCGAGTTCTGGAGCTCAGATCAATGATCAGGATGGAGGATAATTGCAATGGCTGATTGTTGCAAGTCTCAAAGGGAAGATTGAAGACCCCGCCTCAGAGGGAGTCCAGTTCACCATAAGAGAGAACAACTGGTTAGATGGACTCACCAGGGCCATGCAGGAAGCTCTTGCTCGTCTGTGTGGGCAAAGCATCAATCAAATCAAGGGCATGCACTTTGACTATTACCCAAGGCGTGATGCTATGGGACAGCCATTGGAGGCACCATATAACCCGGAGTTGAAGCATTAAGTGGAGCATCTCAGCTTCATGATGTATGACAGGCAGAAAGAGTTGGACAATGCCCGCTCCTACACTAACCACAACTACGCCATCACCGTCAAGAAGGACCAGACCATTGACATCCTTGACAAGAAGGATCACATTATTGCCCGCCTTCATCACAAGGTGACATACTTGGAGGAGACCATCCATGATAGGGACATGCAGCTTGAGGAGAGGGAGAATGCAGGGGAAGATATCCGTGGAGACCCCTATTCCTACCTTAGTGACGATGATGACTTACTAGAGGATCAAGCCATGGACTTCTTCACCGATGAGGATGACTTTGCCTTCATTGATGATGATGATGATGAAGCCACCGATTCCGAGGGGTAGCACCACTTGAGCACTAGCGTTAGTGAAGTTATATCCGGTCCCATTGTATCGTAGTTTTATAAAATGGCTCTTAAAATCATATGTTTCCTTGTTGTGGTGTGTGTTTGTATTGTGTGCTATGAATGAATGAAAAGCAAGTTTCTAGAAAAATCTGAGTCAAACTTCAAAAACTAAAAAAACCACTGAATCTTAGAAATTTCCCTTTTTTATCATGATCTCAATCTTCAGATGCCTCACGGAGGAAGCAGTTCATCCCCGGACCCAATGTTGGAAATCTTGCAAATGTTGTTTCTAACCGCGAAGCTGAAAGAGCCAATCGTCAAGCCAACCTATCCACCCTTCAACACATAGCTCAGATGGCCAATAACAATCAAGGCCATGGAAACCAGGACAACCATGGATCCAAGATCAAGAACTTTCAGAATACCAATCCACCCATTTTTAGTAAGTCTGAAGAGCCCTTAGATGCGGATGACTGGCTGCAGACCATGGAGAACAACTTAGAATTCACAGGAGGGGAGGCCAATGAGAAAGTACTGTTTGTCATCCACTATCTGGTAGGAGATGCAAGAGCTTGGTGGAACAGCGTTTGCGCCATGAATGGAGGACATATGATGAGTTGGAATGAATTCAAACTCAAGTTCAGCAGAACCCATGTGCCACCGGGTTTGATCAAGAGGATAAAGGATGAATTCAGAGAATTGAAGCAAGGGAGGATGATAGTAGTTGAATACCGTTACAACTTTCTGTACTTAGCTAGGTATGCACCTGATGAGATTAACACTGAAGCCAAGAAGAAGGAAAGATTCTTGAATGGTCTGCATGATGAGATGCAAACAGTGTTAGTCAATATCCCATTTGCTGACATTGAAGCCTTAGTGGATTCTGCCATTCAGATGGAAGGCAAGATCAACCAAGCCAATGAGAACTGCAAGCGTCGAATGATGCATCAATGAGGAACCCACCATACCCCAAAGTATCGCCCCAACCCGTCTGCAGGATTTACCGCAATAAACAATAGACCCCCGATGAACCGTCCGACCTATCCCAACCGTGGAGGAGGAAACCCAAGGCCCGGAGGAAACCACAACACCAACCTCGGCAACCCTAGAAATTTCAATCGTGCACCGCCCAAGTTCAACAACAACAACAATGTCGCCAGCAACACCAATACTACCCCAAGGACTAGAAGCAAACTTGTGCCTGTTGCAGGAGAGGACAAGTCTCAGGTGACTTGTTATGAATGCGGAACCAAGGATCACTATTCCAATGAGTGCCCCAAGAAGCTTGCAGCAGTCCCCAATGTGAATGCCCCAGCTCAGCAGCAGCGTCATGTTCAACCTAGAAGAAGATTTGCCCCAGGGAATTCGCTCAACCGCAACGGCCGTCTATTTCACATGAATGCTGAAGAAGCCCAAGAAGCGCCAGATGTCGTGCTGGGTATGTTTTCTGTTAACTCAGTACTTGCAAGAGTGTTGTTTGATTCTAGAGCATCGCACTCGTTTGTTACAGAAGAATTTGCATGCACTAGTAAGATTCAACCAACCAAATTGAAGCATGTTATGATAGTTCAAATACCTGGTTCAACCACCAAAGCTAGACAAATTTGCAAGGTCGTACCTATCTGAATCCATGGCACAGATTTTTATGCTAATCTAATAGTACTTGGAACTAAAGGTTTGTAAGTAGTACTAGGAATGGATTGGATGTCGAAACATAAAGAATTAATTGACTGTGCCAAGAAAGACATAACCATGTCCAGTACAACCAAAATATCAGTAGAGCATGTATCTGAAACCTTGCCCCGTCAATTCAAGTGCAACAAGAGTCTAGCCCAACCAACCATTGACCAAGTCAGAGTAGTCTGTGAATACCCCGATGTATTTCCAAATGTTTTGCCCGGTATGCCCCTAGATCGGGATATCGAGTTTATCATTGAACTAATCCCTGGAACCAGACCCATAGCCCAGAGAGCCTGTAGTATGAACCCATCTGAATTAGTGGAGCTGAAGAAGCAACTGGATGCTATGCTGGAGATAGGACTGATTCAACCAAGTGCATCGCCATGGAGATCACCTGTCCTGTTTGTGGACAAGAAAGATGGATGTAACCGTTTGTGCATGGATAATCAAAAGCTGAATGATGTCACTATCAAGAACAAGTATCCACTACCGAAGATAGAAGATTTGTTTGACCAGTTGATCGGTGCCAAAGTGTTTTCTAAGATTGATCTTAGAACTGGTTATCATCAACTCAAGATTAGCGTAGAAGATATTCCAAAGATTGCCTTTACCACCAGATATGGACTGTATGAGTACACTGTCATGTTTTTTGGATTAACCAATGCCCCCTTATATTTCATGAACCTCATGAATAAGATTTTTATGGACTTCCTGGATAAGTTTGTCATTATTTTCATAGATGACATTCTGATCTATTCCAAATCAGAAGAAGAACATGAGCTACACCTGAGGACCATCCTTGGAACCCCTAGGGAGCATCAGTTGTATGCCAAGTTTAGCAAATGTGAATTCTGGTTATAGGAAGTAGGATTCCTCGGACATATCATGTCGACAAGAGGAATTGCCGTTGGCCCCACCAAGGTTAAGGATGTTGAAGAATGGCAAGCCCTAACCACTCAAACCGAAGTTCGTGCATTTCTCGGATTAGCGGGCTACTATAGCAAGTTCGTAGAAGGATTCTCGAGTATCGCAAGACCCATGACCCAATTGTTGAAGAAAGATAAGAAGTTTGAATGGACGGACAAATGTGAAGCGAGTTTTCAAGAACGTAAGAAGAGATTTATCTCAGCCCCAATCTTGATCATGTCAGATATCACGAAGCCTTTTGATGTGTATTGTGACGCATCCAATATCGGTCTCGGATGTGTGCTTATGCAAGAAGGCAAAGTCATATCATATCTATCCCGACAACTGAAGCAACATGAGCAGAATTACCCTAACCATGACCTCGAACTAGCAGTCGCATTTTCAGCCTTGAAGACATGGAGGCATTACCTCTTGGGTAACCGTTGTGAAATTTATTCGGATCACAAGAGCCTGATGTATATTTTCACTCAGAAGGAGCTGAATATGAGGCAAAGGAGATGGGTAGAACTAATCAAGGACTATGATCTGGACATTCACTATCACCCCGGCAATGCCAATGTGGTAGCAGATGCTCTTAGAAGGTTGCCGTGTCGATTGAACTCCATGATTCTAAAGGAGCAACCAAGTTTGCACAAGGAGTTGGAAGATTTCAGAATGGAATTACTAAGTGAAGGATTTTTGCTAGCATAGAACTTCGACCCACTTTGATCAGTCAGATCAAGGAGGCGCAGAAAGGAAATGCTAGTATCGACGGAATCAAACGTCGTATCGGTATAGGGAAAGTACCCGTATTCACCGAAGATGAAGAAGGGGTTTTGTGGTACAAAGGATGTATCTGTGTGCCAGCAGATTCACAATTGAAATAAGATATTTTGAAAGAAGCCCATGATACACTTTATTCTATCCAACCCGGAGGAACGAAGATGTATCAGGATTTGAAGGAACAATTTTGGTGGCATAAGATGAAGAGAGAAATCATAAGCTACATAGCCAAGTGTGATATTTGTCAAAGAGTCAAGGAGGAACATCAGAGAGCCGCAGGACTGTTGCAACCATTGCAGATTCCGTAATGGAAATGGGATTCAGTTGGAATGGATTTTATCACCGGACTGCCTACATCTAGTAGGGGAAATGACTCTATTTGGGTCATAGTGGATAGACTGTCCAAAGTCGCCCATTTCTTACCTGTCAAGACCACCTATCAGAGTTTGAAGCTAGCAGAGTTGTACATTGATAGAATCGTCAGTTTGCATGGAGTACCCAAGAACATCGTGTTGGATCGAGGAACCCAGTTTACCTCCAGATTTTGGAAGAAATTCCAAGAAGTATTAGGAACCAGACTGGATTTTAGCACAGCTTATCGCCCTTAGACTGAGAGACAAACGGAGCGAGTAAATGAAATACTCGAAGATATGTTGAGAGCTTGTGTATTAGAATATGGATCTAAATGGGAAGACTGTCTGCCATTCGCAGAATTTTCATACAACAACAGTTACCAAGCCAGTTTGCAAATGGCCCCATTTGAATTCATGTATGGAAGGAAGTGTCGTACCCCTTTGAATTGGTCAGAAGTAGGAGAGAGTCAGATTTTCGGACCCGACATCCTACGAGAAGCCGAAGAGAAAGTTCACAAGATTCTTGAGCACCTCAAGACCGCCCAATCCAGACAGAAGAGTTATGCCGACAGGAGACGTCGAGATCTAGCCTTCAATATCAGAGATTTTGTGTACCTCAAAGTGTCACCTTTGAAGGGAATGCAACGTTTCCAGCTCAAAGGAAAGTTATCGCCCAGATATATTAGACCCTTAAAGATTTTGAATCGTCGAGGAGAAGTACCGTATCAAATGGAAATTCCAGAGGAGATGTCAGCCGTGCATAATGTGTTTCATATCTCGTTACTTTGCAAATGCCTAGAAGTCCCAGAGAATATCGAAGTTTTCAAGAATATTGATCACTGAACCATAGAGATCAATGATGACCTGACATATCCTGAAGTACCCATTCGTATTTTGGAGGAAGCTTTCAGAACCACCAGGACCCGGAGTATCAAGTTTCTCAAGATCCGGTGGAGCAACCACACTGAAGAAGAAGCTACCAGGGAGTGAGAAGACTATATTAGGACGGAGTTTCCAGATCTCTTTAAATCCTAGTTTTCTTTTTCTAAAATCTCGGGACGATATTTTGTTTAAGGAGGGAAGGTTTGTAACATCCCAAAAATATTAATCAAGGTTATCTATTCCAATCACCCAAATTTAGGGTTAACAAAAACTTTTGTTAATTAATATCCATATGAATGCATGTGTGTATGTGATGAATGCTTTTATGGACATGTGTGATTGTTATGAATGGCAAGGATTGGTTTGAAGATGAAAAGAACACCATCTAAATCATTTCCAAGAAGAATCAAATCAAGAGAAATTCAAAAACAAACTATATAAACAAATGGTCATTTTTGCCAATCTTGCTCACTAGACCACTTTGATTGTTTCTAGTCCAAGATTTCAAACAGAAACAAATCCAGTTCTTTTCACCCCTTGCTATACCAAGTAAAATTGATCCTAAGCCCACCTTGCAAACCCACAGAAACATTTGGCAACCCGATTCAAATGACATTTAAAAATTGAATCTAGTTCATATGATAAGATCACCATTTCTCAAAACCACACCAAACCAGTTCACGTTGAAAAATCCAATCAACCAGAGACTACCTAGTATGTGACTAGTACACTCACCAAGTTTCAACCAAAAATTCAAATATGAATTTCTTTCGGCCATTTTATCAAACACTTGGAGACATAAACCAAACTCTGCCTAACTACACTATTTTGAGCAGTGATCACCCCAAACTTTGTTCCCCATTGATCATCCCTGTCTCCCCCAGTGACAACCATCGCAATAAACCAAACTTGACCCTACCCAATGCACCATGCCATGCATGCCCGAGCCAACCCCAGCCAGCCGACCATGGCAGGCTAGAACCAGCCATCGACGCGCATAGCCACCGTGTCCAGGAAGCACGCCACCGTCCATCGCCACCCCCTGTCCAACCCTCGAGCCCTACCAAGCCATGGACCACCGAGAACACACATGACCAGTTTGATCTGCCATGTCCAGAGCATGCCAGCTCGCCGCACTCGACACGCTCACACAGACCGCGCCCCTCCTTCGTCGCCCATGCCTGTGATCACCACCATTCTAGGAGACCACCAGACAACCCCGTTCGCCGCCGCGCGATCAGGAGCGCCCGTGCATCGTCAAAAACGTCGTCGGTGCCGCTCAGAGCACCAACGCGTTCCAATAGAACCGCACCGCCCCTTGCCGCGCCATCAAGCCGTTGAGGACCTCCAGGACACCGCGCACCGTCCCCTAGCACCAGCCATTTCTGTAGCTCGCTGTAACCCTGACCCCGATGAGCACTGCACATGCCGCTGGGCCTCTCTCGCTCTCCTATAAAAGGAGGCCTTCCCCACACGTTTTCTTCACACCATCTCACTCCCTACCTCTCACTGATCCTTCCCACTTCTTCCCGGAGCAAGGCGAGCATAGCATCGCCAGAATTTCGCCGGAGCCTGCCGCTACTGGAGGAGAAGGGAATCGTTGATTAGAGCCACCCCAGGAGGAGCCGCCAGTACCAGGAGAACCACCGTCGTCGACTTCGTCATTCACCCCCATCGCCCACCATCGCCTGAGCTCCGGTGAGCCGCCACAGACCCCCACTGCCCGCGCTAGGGTTCTAGCCTATCGTGTTCTGTTTGACGAGGACGATGGCCGTGAGCCGTTGATCCTTGATCTAATCTTACATTTGTAGTTAGCCCGTACCCCTTTGCACCCCCTGTCTCACTGACGTGTGGGGACACCACTTAGCAAGCCCCCGCGCGCGCTGTGCGCAGTGGGCCGGCCCAGTTAGAATTCACGCGTGACCCAGTTAGTTTGAATTTAGATTTATCTATTGAGTTTCAAACCTAGTTTTGGCAGTAGATTCAAAATTCAATTTAGAGATTTTTACTAAACCAATTAGCATTAAACCAATTTTGTCAGAAACATATCGAAATTCTTAATCCATGCCCATTGGATTCCAACCATTTGAACTTATAGATCACCTATAGTAAAAGTAACAAGGGAGAGACTTTTCTACATTTAAACATTTTTCAAAATTCAACCATAAATGCTTTTTAGTTGATTCCAACTCTCAAAAATCACATTTGATAAGACCTTTATGAATATATAAAAATATCTAGGTTTACTTGTAGTAATAATGGACAAGCAATAAAAGAATGCCCCATAGGCATTTCTAGTCACTTTAATTAATTAAAATAATAAGGTTAAACATTATTAAATTGTGACACCACTTTAAATCACATTCCCAAGTACTGAAATATGTGGTGATGACACGTGTCAACATGATCCCATGTTTTAATTGGAGAATATTAAATCTTAAGTAGTTTTTCAATGAGTAGAAATTACTTTTCTAAAATAAAATAAATAAAACTATTGCCTTAATCCTTGTGATGATTGTGATGATGCTAGATCATCTAGTGTAAACCCTTGTGTGCTAAATAGAAGTAGTTAAGTATTGTTTGGTGATTGTGTACTTCGTATTTATTTATAGACGCTAGTACAGACCAAGGATACGAAGAGGAAGGAGACTACTACGAAGAAGAAGCTGAGGAGAACTTCAACCACTGCACTGCACAAGGCAAGCTAAGCTAAAACCATGCAAGTCTTACTTGCAAGCCTAAGACCAATAGTTGACATATACAATATGCATTAGGCATATTTGCTTATACCACTTGATCATACTAAATCCCAGTTTTACTTGCAAGCTTTATTCTTTTATTTCTTTATAAAAGCTTTTTATTTATGTTTACTTAGTGACTTGTGAGTTTTGGAAAGATATTAGAGGTAGCATAAAGAGGATAAAACTTGGCCTAAGTTAGGTATAATTTGATGTCATCCTGAGGCATGAGATTATACTTAGATAAGTCACACTTGATTATCACCCCTCATTAGTGATTACCCCCAATTTTAGTGGCTAGTTCTAAGCATAAAACTTGATCACTTTAGATGGGAATACTTGGTGAAAATGGTTATGGAAACCTTAGAATGATGAGTCATTATAATGAAATGTTTTGACATGTGTTGTTGAACACCAGATGATTTGATGATCAAATGTTGAGGCATGAGCCTTAGCCCTTTTATAAAACTGATGGTTGTGTTCGGATGCGATACCATTCCAATGTTACCATACAACCACAATACCCGAATTTGGGTAGGGCTTGACTAGAAGTTTATATACTTTAGTATGGGTTCCCTTGCGGCTGAGGTTTGAGTTGAGGCTACCTCGTGATGATTGTCCACTTGTGCAGTTCCCAAGATGCCAAATGGTCATGGCTGGGAGCCCCAACTCATAGGGGAGGTGCCTATACTAGGGTGTGTAATTGAAAGGTTAGGATTGGTTATTCGCATACTGAGTATGGTGAATTCAGGATTGTTCCTGGCGGATGTATCAAATATTGTGGTGTAAGTGCACCACCTCTACAGAGTGTCAAACTATTCGAATAGCCGCATCTGCGGTTATAGACAGTTGGAGTGGCCATATGTTCCATTATCAGATGTTTTCAAAAATACTTGTGAAATGAATCATGACTTTGACTTGACTACAACAAGGTTGTGAAAGTGAAAACTAAGTTCCCACTTAGGTGTTATAAAATTTCAAACTAGTTTTCTTTACTTCTGAACTCAGCTAGAGATAAACCTGGATTTTTACAAAACAATCTAGAGCTTAGGATTCCTACTTGAACCACTTTATTTGTTAGTGATAGTTTGTGAGTACTTAAAGAGTACTCATGGCTTTGTCTCTGGCTATTCCTGTGGCTAGACTATGAAAAGGACTATCAGGATGGTGAACAACAGGAAGTCTACGACAACTAGGATCATCTCCCATCGTCAATATTGCCTGTGGCCCTGAAGATGGAGCCTCGCCCATGCTACCGTTATTATATTATTCTGCTGCTTTGATTGTACTAAGACTGGATCATGAGATCATTTATTTGTAAGACCTTGATTATAGTTTGTAATGGATGATGAACTATGGTACCAATCTATTATGTCTCGCAAAAATGGTAATCCTGGGATTGTGATGTATGGCATAACAAGCATCTGGGATTAAAAATCCGGTTTTGACACTTACCGGTACCTTTGTTTGACCTAATTTTGTTAAGTTGTCAAGATGCAAAATCTTAGCAAGAAATTGAACCTGTTGTCAAAATTATCGGTGGTGGGTTGTGATGTATTAAATGACCCCCCCTCCCGATGGTTATCTCCAAAAGGATTCGTAGAACTTTCAACGCAATCTATAATTTATTTTTAGTTGAAATTTGCCCTAATTTCAACAAATTGACATAAAGTCATTCAAGTGAATAGAGTTAGCTAGGACGAAGTTTGAAAACTCATAAAACATGCAAATCTTAAGTACAACATGACGGTCCACTATATATGTCTGAAAGCATGGCTTGTGGCATTCAGATCCATATTCTTCGGACTTTCTTTTCTAAAAGGAACAATCTTGTCATCACTAAGAAAATTTAGAATGTTATTTCCCGATAGTTGGAAACTCACAGCGACGGTGTTGTTTGTTGCATGAAGATGCACCCATCTACCTATGAAAATACATTTTATTCAAGGGAAATCTATCGCGCTTACTTGTAGCTCAAGTTTGACCTAATTTCATTAAATCAGCAAGAAGTGAGTGAAGTGTGCGAAGTTAGCTAGGAATCTTGAAAATTGGAACTATAAGAAACCGTGGTCCACTTTGTGTGATAATTGGGCCAGTGGCATTTTCTTCTAACTGTGGAAGGTCCTGTAGGAGTGAGGTGCTTCAGTTAACACAGTTGGTAGAAGTACGAGTTACATCAAGGACCTCATAAAAATGAAAATTACATCCAAGTCCATGCATTTTGCACAAGGTCCCTAAAACTAAGAAGGGAAGTGTGTTTTGAGGTTTGCGCATACTAGGTTTCTTGTACATGCTAAAGACTAACAATAGAAACTTCTCGATGCTAAGAATGGAAAAGAAGATCCAACAACTACCAATGTTTGGATTTGCTAGTCTTGATCGAATGGTCAATGTTCAAAGCTATCCATACACTATACTATAGTGGTATGGTATTGTAAGGGATAGGACAAGATAAAGATTAGATAAGAAGTACTAATGCGAATGACTGGACTTTTGAATAAACTTTCCCTGCCGTTGTTTGGGAAGCGAGTGAAAAATTCTAAACCGGAAAAGTTTGATTTTTTGCCGCCAAGGACCAAAGAGGTTTCCTTCCTATGTACTCCTCCTACTGCACACACCAAGGAGGCTACCGAACACGCCAGAGAAACAGAGCCGCCCTCTCAAAAAAAAAAGAAACAGAGCCGCCTTACCAAGGCACACGTGCGCAACGCCACACTTTGGATGAGGGAGAGATCAGCCGGGCTGGTGCGCGAGGGGATAGGGGTGGGGAGATATGAGAGGCCGCGAAGGAGAGAGAAAACACACTATTTTTTGTGTGCATAGGTCCTGAAATTTACCACTAGTAGAGGTGTACCTCGTGTCAGCAATCCATCATAAATTTGCTCTGACATCGAACTGCCTCCTCCTCTTTGCTGCTCTCGTGTTGCCTCTTTTTTTAAAGATTCGCTCTCTCCCTTTTGTTCCCTTGTATAGCTCAAGTTTGACCAATTTTCTTTAAATTGTCAAGATGCAAAATCTTACTGTAGAGATAATTTAAACCCTCTGTCCATACTCTCAGTGGCGCACGTGTGTCGACCTGCCTTGTCGTTCCATTTCACACCCTGTGACCAGCAGCACGCTGGTTCAAAATTAAGGACCTTTTCTTTTTGTGCGCGCGCATGAGCATTACGAAGGGTATGGCTCAGCTGCTAACTCAAGAAGGACCCAACCGCTTTTCATTTCTTAACTTTAGGGACCTTTGTGTGAAATTGAGGGACCTCTATATATTTTTTTCTTTTTCAAGGTCTTCGATGTTAAATGTACTCCCACCGACCATGTCGAATTTTAACTACAATTTTTCTCTTAATTTTTTCAAAAAAATTTGAAGCCAACTAGGAATTCAGTATATCAAGAATAATCAAAAAGCTTTTTTCGTAAAACTTTCAAAGCAACCTACAATTTACTTGTATTTCAAATTTGACCCTATTTTGATAAATTGGAATTTGTATGAAAAGAAAGAAAGGTCCAATTTGTATGAAATTTGGCATTTTCTTTTAATGGGGGTGGGTCTCATAGGAGCAATGAGCTTCAGTTAACACGGTCGGTGGAAGTACAAATTTTATCAAGGACCTCAGAAAATGAAAAATACATCCTCTAGTCCATCACTCGAAAAATTGAGAATGTTCTTTCCCGATAGTTGGGAACTCGCATTGACGGCATTGTTTACTAAAATAAGATGAACTCATCTACCTCTAAAATGATATTTAATTCGAGAGCAATCTATCGTGCTTACTGTGGTAGCTTAGGTTTGACCTAATTTCGTTAAATTGTCGAGATGCAAAATCTTAGCAAGATGTTGAACCTGTTGTCCAAACTCTTGGTGGTAGTTTGTGCTATATTAAATGACCCCCGATGGTTACCTACAAAAAATCACGAAACTTCCGAAGCATCCTACATTTTTCTTGTAGTTCATATTTGACTTAATTTCGATAAATCGGCATAAAGTCATTCAAGTGGGCAGAGTCAGCTAGGCCGAAGCTTGAAAAATCATAAAACATGGGAACTGCAAGTACAACATGTCGGTCCACTATAAATATTTGAAAGCCCTCCTTGTGGCATTCAGATTCATAGTCTTCATACTTTCTTTACCTAAAGGAACAATCTCATCACACTACAAGAAATGTTTCCTTCCGCAACGACTAGGCCCGTCGGTCGTCGTAGAAGGCGTCTCTTCTATGAAGAAAATCTCGGCTCGACCGTGACCGATGCAAAACTTTTTTCTGGTTTCGCGCCCCTCTACTACAACAAAATCGCTAAAACATGGGGGAAGCTCGTCTGGCGCGTGGCAGAAGTAAGATTTCACTTCCTCGCGAGATGTTGACTTGCCTAAATATTTTTTTTTGTGTGTGTCTCGAATGTCAGTGACTCTAGCAGACCAAACGTTTTGGTCGCGCCTCCCTGATTTGAACTCAATAAGTTGTTCGATGCCTCTTCCATTTAGTCAGCCTGTTGGGTCCAGCATGTCCGCCTCAAATTAGAGGAATTGTGTGTATGATGGAATTTTTTCCTTCCCAGTTCTGAACTTGATAGTGTCGCTCGATGCATCTTCCGTTTAATGAGGCTGCTGGGTCCCACGTGTCATCCTCACACTAGAAGAAATGTGTGCATGATGGATTTTTTTCCTTGGCTCGTACCTCCCTGATATGAACTCGATAAGGTTGCTCGATCTATCTGCCATTAATCACGATGCTGGGTCCCACATGCCAGCCTCACATTACAAGAATCATGTGTACGATGGAATATTTTCCTTCACTCCCGCTACAATGTTTCGAACTTGATAGCACTGCTAGATGCATCTACATTTTAATTACGCAGCTGCGACCCACATGTCATCCTCTCATCAGAAGAAACGGTTGCATGATAAAAAATCATTGGCTCGTGCCTCTCTGATTTGAACTCGATAACATTGCTCGAACTATATGTCGTTAATCACGATGCTGGTCCCACATGCCATCTCTCATTAGAAGAATTGTGTGTATGATGGAATTTTTTCCTTCGCTCCCGCTACCCTGTTCTGAACTTGATTGCGCTGTCGTTTAATCATGTATTTGGACCCATATGTCATCCTCTTATTATAAGAAACGTGTGTATGATGGATTTTTTCCCCTCGGTCATGCTACCCTATTCCAAACTTGATAATGATGCCAGATGCATAAGCACGCTACTGGGCCCCACGTGTCATATTATCATTAGAAGAAACGTGTGTATGATGGAATTTTTGCCCTCAGCCGCACCTCCATGTTAACTTGATAGCATTGCTTGCTGCATCAGCCGTTTATTCAGGCTGGTGGGTCCCATATGCTACCCTCCCATTAGAAGAATCGTGCCTTCTCTAGTGCTACCCTGTTATAACTAGATAGCGTTTCTCGACGAATCTTCCATTTGGTCACGCTCTGCGGTCCCACATGTCAGCATTTCATTAGAAGAACTTCACAATGTTGCTTGATGCATCAGCCGTTTATACAGGCTAGTGGGCCCCCGTGTCAGCCTCTCATTAGAAGAAACATGTGAATGCTGTACTTTTTTCATGCTCGCGCCTCCGTGTTTCGAACTTGGCAACGTTGCTCGATGCATCAGCCGTTTATATAAGTTGGTGGTCCCCCATGTTAGCCTCTCATTGGAAGATACATGTGCATGCTGGACTTTTTTCTCGCTCGTGCCTCCCTCTTTGGAACTTGGCAATGTTGTTCGATGTGGCACCACGTGTATAAGGTCTCGCTGGTGGGTCCCACATTTCAATATCTTTTCTTTTAATGACATATCAATTTCTCTGTAATGAACCATGTGCATGATGTACTTTTTTCGGCTACGTCTGCTGTTTTGACCTTTGCAACATAGCTAGATGTGACAGCCTTGTATGGTCTTGCGGTTGGAGCCCACATGTCAGCCTCTCTGTTATGTCCTGGTTAGTGGGTCCCTGATGTCTTCCTCTCTCTACAAGTACCTAACTTCTTTTTTTCAAACCCATGCATTAAGAGGGATGCTGCAGGCTGGTGGGTCCACCATGTCAGCCTCTCCGTAAAGAAATACTTGCTAGAAGAAAATTAACAGGGACGCTACAGGCTGGTGGGTCCGTCATGTCAGCCTCTCCATAAAGCAATGTTGCTAGAAGAAAATTAAGAGGGAAGTTGCAGGCTGGTGGGTCCTCCATGTTAGCCTCTCCTCAAAGAAATATTGCTAGAAGAAAACTAAGAGGGACGATGCAGGCTGGTGGGTCCGCCATGTTAGCCTCTCCGCATAGAAATTTTGCTAGAAGAAAATTAAGGGGAACGCTGCAGGCTGGTGGGTCCGCCATGTCAGCCTCTCTGTAAAGCAATATTGCTAGAAGAAAATTAAGAGCGACGCTGCAGGCTGGTGGGTTTGCCGTGTTAGCCTATCTGTAAATCACTATTGCTAGAAAAAAATAATGTAAACCCAAAAAAATATTTGTCAAGCACAGAGGATTCGAACTCAAGACATCAAACATATAACCTTGTGCGTTGTCACTACAACAAAGAAATCAAAAGATACTATCTTTCATCTTGTCGTTAGTAAACTCTGTTTTCTATTATGGATTCGCCGAATTCAGAACAAAGACCTCACCGACAGAGGGGGGAAAATGATAGATCATTTGACAGATATATTCACATAAATATATCAAAAGAACCAGAGTCACATACCGCGTGTGCCAGAACTGGTATGCAATGACTTCACTTGGTGAAATCACACTCACTGGTGTCCAAAACACAACCAACGGTTCCGACAAAACACAGGAAAAAGCTCTAGGCAAACAGCCCAGCACAGCAATAGAACTTTTCACAAATTCAGTAGAATTTGAATGATTAAGCAGTACAGAATAATACAGAGAAAATAGACAGATTCCTAGTGCATATTCAGCAGCACTTGACCAATTCAACAGTATTTCAAAATGAATGATTCAGCAATACAGACACAAAAATTCAATAGCAGTAGAAAGGGAACCAGACCTCACCGATTTAGTGGGAAAAGGCGATCATTATTTTGTTTTGACAGATATATTCATGTAAAAATATCTAAAGAACTATAGACACACACCGCGTGCGCCAAAACTGCACCGATATCCAATGACTTCACTTGGTGAAATCATGATGTATGTTTACCCTATGTGCCTCTCATCACTGTCCAAATCACAACCGACAGTTTCGATGAAACACAGGCAAAAGCTCTAGTGCAAGCAGCCCGACAGCAGCGATAGAACTTTTTACAAATTCACTAGCATTTGAATAATTGAGCAGTATAGAAATAGAAATAGAAAATATCAACAGATTCCTATTTCATATTCATCAGTACTTGACCAATTCAGCAGCATTTCAAAATAAATGATTCAGCAATATAGACACTAAAATTCAATAGCAGTATAGAGGGAACCAGCCAGTTCTTGCTTTAGCTCTAAAAACCATGCCAATAGTCAGTTTGCCCTATTCTCCAAACACGCTAAAATCACTGGAGGAAGCAAAACTAATGAACAATTATGCTTTTATGTGCAACCTCCTCTTCACTTATTAAGATGGAACACAATCATTGTCATAATAGTTGGTCTTGGTCATATAGATACAAATATACAATACCAGTACGTAGTAGTCATAGCTCCAATTCAGCAAAAGGTTATCACAGTTTTACCATCCATATATGATGAGTGGAGATAAGATAACCACATAATTAATAACGATAGCATGGGACCAAAGAGCTAAACAGCTAGGACCTGCATGACCAGACTGCTGCAATCAGGGCACCGAGATACATCGACCTTGGTCATTCTTCCAATGGTAAGTTTGGTAGCTTTCCGAAACTTGGTTCACCTAGAAGTAGATGCCAAGCGCCCATCAGTATAGTTAATGGCGCAGCATCCCTCGACTAGCACTCCTTCGCTCTGCATCATGAAGAATATTGTGCCCTTTCGTCTAGCCTCGAGTTGCTTTGTGGAACTCTTAGGCAATTTCCGAGTCAAAGCAAGAGATATATGCATAATTAATAAGAGTAATGAACTGAATCATGTGAAACTTGAGAAGACATTGGGAGCAGTTTATCTGCCGCCACTCACAAACATAATCCAGTGCGACCTTGAGATGACCCATGTGTAGGATACGATGTGACAAGGATCTTGCGCTGGTGCCTCTGCTGGGGTTGGTGCATTAGCTGGTGCTAGTGCAGGAATAGGGACTGGTGTAGGAGATGGTGTTGCTTCCTGTGCTGGGGCTGGTGCTGGTGCAGGAGTTGGTTCCGATGCAGTTAACTGAAGAGGGGCTGGTGCTAGAGCCAGAACAGCTGTCGGCGCTGGCGCCAGCTGCTTGATGCTAGATTTCTTCTGACGGGTAGGTAAGCTGACTATAGGGATGGTATAGGCATGTGAAGCAAAATGGCTCTTATACTCCAACAATTACTCACAAGACAGTGATCAGAGGATGTGATGAGTATAAAGAAAACTAAGTTACTACTACCTCCAATCTTTCTCCTTCGGTCAACAGGTGTCGGAGCAGGAACTAGGTCCTGTGCTGGCGCGGGTGCCGGTGCCAGCTGCTTGATACTGGTTACCTTCTGGAGGGGATGTAAGGGTACTGCAGAGAGGCATATGAGATGTGTACAAGAAAAATGAGTTCTTACACTCCTAGATAGTGATCAGAGTATACAAGAAAATTAAGTTACTACCTCTATTCTTTCTCCTATTTAGGTCAATAAGTGTCGTTCCAGGAACTGGGGCCGGTGATGCTGGCACCCTTCTCGAAGTGGACTGCACAAGTGGTTAGAGTCATACGATTAGAAGACAATGGTGCAGAACAGTTAGTCGCAAGAAAGTCATCAGAGGTTGTGATGACTACAGAAGCAAGTTAATTAGTACTACCTATGTTCTTGGCCCTTTGGTCTATAGGTGTACTATGGCTTGCAAGTATCTACCCAGGCTTACTAAAATTGAGTGCTACCTCGTCCCCCTGCTTTAGACCAGTCTCATGGACATACTTGGACCAACCCCAGCCACCCAAATAGGTGGTGGCCATCGTCAGTGAGAAATCGACATCATATAGTTGTCGCAAGCCTTTTGGGTCCTCGGTATACAGAGTTAGAAACTTGCTGTTTTCGAACAGCTTGTTTATAATGGGGCGAGCGATACAAGGGATAACCTTCATGAGAAAATTGATAGACAAGTAATACGACAACAAGAAAAGTGAGATACAAGATATTACATCAAGTCGTTCTAAACCTCTTGGAATCCATACGTGATTCCATGGGTACCCTTCACGAAGGGTGGCCATGCACCATTATTCTTCCATCTTCCTATGGAAGGGCATACAGGGCCCCCCTTTCAATCCACAAGCTTGACAAGAGGACGGTAGAAGAATGGGCTGAGAAGCTGGTGAGTGGTACTGAATGAAATTAAGTGCAAAGGTTAAATTATGTAAATATCATGTAAATCTAAAAATATCAGACAAAATCATTGCCTGAAAAGCAAACAACTTTGATGTTTGTGAACTTCTGATGAGCGTAAAGATAAGTATAGCTGATAATAATAGCATGAAAAATCATAACATGTGAAATTGTGGATTTACAAATTATATCCACTTCTTCGAGAGGCCAGTGCCAACCAGGGTAGTGTGTTTGCGCTTCCTTGTCGTGTAGACAATGTCCGATTTTGGTGGGGGCATGAGCAATCTACTAGCCTCTACAACAACCTCAGCCTCCACAGCAGCACCTTTAATCTCAGTAAATAGCAATAGTGCTCATTAGTTCAATGTAGTACATAGTAGTCATATATATATGACTGTGTATGAGACAGTCAGACAGATCCAGAGCTGGATTTACATAAACATAGTGCCTGACTTAATAAAATCACACATGTTTCTGAACATCTGATAAGAATGCATGACACCAAGAGGATAATAATTAAATCATACTGCACCATGCTAAGTGGATTAAGAAAAATCCTTCTCTTTAAGCTGGGCCCTCCCAGATGGGCAGTGGCCTTGCGCTTATTTGGTGAGTAGTGGTACTGGCCAGATCCTCCGGCATGTGGGGATATCATTATTTTTGCCGCACCTGGAGCACCGCAAGTTCGCAGGTATGTACCACCGTGCTATAAGAAATAAAGAACAAGATGGTGTCACAGAGGCTTCCACAAAAATAGGATGCAGACAGATACAACTTTGAGCACAGGGATACATCCAGGTTCCAGACAACCACTTTCAGCACGGGAAAGAATGGAAGAACACAATGAATATGCTGCTCCATTACCTTTTTAGGCAAATTTTAAGGGAACTGATCGGACCATCACTATCCATAGTGGCCGTGCGCGCCAGTCGTCCATAGTTCTCCATATAGAATCTGACGCAAAATCCATTCCACATTAGTAGAAATTAAAGGTTGCAAAGTGAAGAACACCAACTTGGAACCCGATCAAATGCTCGAATCAGAACAACAGTGACCATACCCTGATCCCGAATCCAAAGGAAATCAGTCACCCCCGCCCCCACCCCACCTACCCCAACCTCCACCCCCACCCCCACCCCAATGGCCCAATCGATCAGAGTAGAGGACGGAAAATACCCTGTTTAGGTGAACATGTCCCGATTAGGTGACACTTGCTTTCCTTGCCTGATGATGGGAGGTAGGGATTGGAAGTTGCTGGTCGGAAGAGAGGATGGGCAGCCGGAATAGTAGTAGTACAACTACTAGTAGTAAGGGCAGAAGTACTACAATTGTTTCTACAGTGTCAGGCAACGACGGGAATACATTCCCGGGTTTTTTGCAAAAGTTTCAACACATCGTGGCGTGGGATAATAAATTGTGCGGGACCCACATACAACCTCCTTCTTTTTTCTCTTGTTGTCCTATGTTCCTCGCCTAGGACCGAGAAAATCGTCCCATGATCCTCTCCCAGAACCGAGAAAATCGCCCAGTATCGAATCAAACAGACTCAGCTCATGGAGAATTTTTTTAACGGATGAGCTAACATATTAATATCATAAACAAAGTACATTATATCTCAGACAACATATACTCTGAAGATTAGCATTTGAGGGAGGGAAAGGGCTGGCAGAGGAAAAGACGACATTTGTTCCAGCATAGGGCACCAGCTCGATGCCTCGAAAGCCGCTTAGGAAGCCTCAAAAGAAGGAAACACATAGACACACATATGATATACTACTCTGCTAATGTACGGAATAGTTTCCAATTACAGATATGCTAACAAAGGCCTAAAAATCATAAGGTAGCTCCATATTATACTACTACGACAGTAGTAGACCAATCATGGGATAACTCTACATATATTTAGAGCGATCTTAGGTGCACCCCAAGAGTTGTAGCTGGGCTAGTGGTCATGAGACTGCACATATGACACCAAAAGTACACCCCTTATTATGATGAGCAGCCCTGTATCGACTCCATCCAGAAGCAGAACAGGTCATCGACATTACCATCAATGTCCTCTTCGGCTGTTCACTTATGCGATTAGTAGATTAACAGATACATTTAAAGAGAAACATCAAAGATACACAACCTAAAAATTTGTAGTTCTATAGATATAGTACCTTGTCATCTGGCATAGCGTAAGTACCTGAAATGAAACCTGTTTCATGCACCTTACGCCTCTCCTCCCCCTTCTACAAGTTGATCTAGATACTCAGGAGTTGCCTCTGTCAGTTGATCAGATGATCAACATCTTCTTCCCCTACTTGATCTGGATGATAAAGATGTTCTTCCCCCGGTTGATATGCTTGACCATGAAATAACCATCTAACATATGTGCTTAGCATTCCAAACATAAAAATATGGTCTTTCACTATACTGAATGGCAACACCCTCTGATTCACACACAAGCAGCAGGGCAATGTACTTCTGAGTTTTCACAATGAGCTCTAACAAACTCAATGAATCATACAACACCCATGATATGTTTAGGGCTGCCTAATGGAGCAACCTACATCCCAAATATCTCCATTTGTTTAATTATGACATACAAGATTGGTTATTAATTAGTAAAAGAAAAACAGGAAATAAATAGATGGAGTACGTAAACTATAGATGCCCATGCATTTCAGCAAACATATTGACACCAATAATGGGTGAAGGAACTTAAGAACAT
This sequence comes from Avena insularis, assembly GCA_023614405.1. NCBI lineage: Eukaryota > Viridiplantae > Streptophyta > Magnoliopsida > Poales > Poaceae > Avena > Avena insularis. The sequence continues at coordinate 275,293,948 of CM042697.1, forward strand.
AGATCAATCCTAGAATCAACTATGACCATGTAGACCGAGGACAAATTAAATTACATATTTGAGAAGGCAGATCTGGTGAAATGGAAATAAATTGCCAACCAGATCAAGCTAGAGATACAAGGACTACCGTGGGATCCACGTGACAACCGGTGCGTCTCAAGAACACCGACGGGTAGGGAAAGTTTCTTCAGGCGCACGGTGGTGAGATGAGGAGTGGCGGTGAGCGCATCTGTTTTGTGGGATTCCAAGGGGGTGAGGGTCTAGGCGGAGGAGGGTGGATGTTAACATAGCGCGAAGGGGTGGGGAGGGATAACTTTAAAAATTCTGACCTACCTTGCTTTGGGCACCACCATATATGTCGCCCCGCTGTCAGTGATCATAGATTAACCTCAAAACAGGGTACTTTGGTCTAGTAGATACTATTGAGAGTCTTTAGCACAATAAAAAATATGCATAAACCTCAAAACACACTTCTCCATGGTTCTAGAGTCTTCTCCATCATTTCTCTAGACCATGTTACCAAAATTGACATGTTTTTAGTAAACTGCCATATTCTCAATTTATCACAAAATTCTAGCCAGTAAGATTGATATGGTTTATCCATTAAACATGGTACTTTGTGTAAAAATTTGCACGATGTCATACTGAGCCATAATCTTTGAAGTTGTCTCACAACCAAAAACAATGTTGTCACTTGGAAAAATATAATTGGATTTTCCCTTTGTAAGAAAAGCTTGATTGGCCAAGATGCATCCAATGCACGACATACAAGACATGGACATGGTACCAGCAACTATGGATGTGCATGTCAAAAAAGCAACTACGGCTGTGACCTTGGTCATCTTGTTTGAAAGGCGGCATATGTCTATCAACTCATTAAATGCTCGAAAGCGTATACGCGTCTGGGTCTTTCTAACGGGGAGATCATCCCTCAAGTGGTAGTGGGAGTAGCGTACCTTAGAAGCTTCACCTTCAAAGTTTTGAGAGAGTGCCAAAATATCCCGCCCATCCATTCAAACATCCAGCCCCAAATATACTTCACCTTTTTTAGAATGAAAATTCCTCTTCTATCCCTACTCTGGAAACAAAAACCCGAGGAGAAATGCAATAATAGAGGTATATAGGTGGTAATTTTGCCTTCTCCCACGTGCATCACCCCATGGACCTGGTTCCCTGCCCTTGCCCGCCCCCTCCGGCCTTACACTGACTTGGTGGACCCACAATGCAAGTGACCCGCTTGTCAGTGACCCAGAATTATGGGAAGTAGAGATAACCATTATTTTGCAGTTCAAAATTCGAACAATTTTCGCTAAACCGAGATAAACTCGTTAAACTCGGCGAAACTGGCTCGTGAACTTGAAAAAATTAAGAAACTTGGGAATTATTCATCAAATAATTCATTCTTTGTGATAAAATTGGTGCGGTGAGAATTTGAACCATATATAGTCTTTGAACCGTAAAATTGGGCGGTGATAAAATTAGTTACGCCATTGTATTCCACGAATATAACCATAAAGTTTGAACATTACTGAAATTTCCCGAAACACTAAACCCATGAACCCTATAATCCTAAACACAAATAAACCCCTATACCCTGACCAAGAAGGTATCATGCACTTGTATATCAAATTTAAGATACTTCCATTAAATTGGGCAACACCATTCTCTTTGATGAATATATGCATCAAGCTTGAACATTACTGAAAATTCCGGAAACCCTAAACAACCCCTAAAACCTAAACCCTCAGCCCCCAAAGTATTAAAACCATAAACCCTAAACCCCACAACTCATAGTTAAACCCTAACTAAGTAGGTATCATGCACTTATAGATTAAAATCTGAGATACTTTCATTAAATTGCGGTAATGCCATTCCGTTCCACAAATATCGTCATAAAGCTTGAACATTGTTGAAAATTCCCTAAACCCCTAAATGAACCTGACCAAGTAGGTATAGCATCCACTTATAGATCAACATTTGAGATATATTTTCATTAAATTACGCTAACTCCATTCCATTTCACGAATATAAGCATAAAGCTTGAACATTATTAAAAATGCCCTAAAACCTAAACCTTAAACCCTTAAACGACTATGACCAAGCAGATATATCATCCACTTTTAGATCAACATTTGATATATACTTTCATTAAATTATGGTAAAGCCATTATATTTCACGAATCTAAGCATAAAGCTTGAACATTAATGAAAAAACCATAAAACCTAAAACTTAAACCCTTCGACCCTAAACCCGAACCAAGCAGGCGTCACGCACTTAAAAATCAAAATTTGAGATACTTCCATTAAATTGCGCTAATGCCTTTCTATTTCACGATAATAGGCATATATCTCTAACATTATTGAAAATTTACTAAACCCTAAGCCCCCTAAAACCTAAACCCTAGGCCTTATCCCCCTAAAACATCAACACCTAACCCTGACCAAGCAGATATCATGCGCCTATAGATCAAAAATTGAGATGCTTTCATTGTTAAATTATTGCCAAGCCACTTTATTCCACGAATATAAGCATAAACCTCGACCTTTGTTGAAAATTCCAGAAACCCTAAATCCCTAAATAAACCTAGCTAAACCCCAAAACCCGAAATACAAAACCCCTAAACCTTAAACACTAAACCCTAACCAAGCAGCTATCATATGCACACTTATAGATCAAATTTTCAAATAATTTTATTAATTTAGGCGATGGTGCTGGTTAGCACTTCGTTTGGAACCCCAAGAGGAAGGTGTGAAGCAGCACAACAGCCGTTTTCCCTCAGTAAGAAACCAAGGTTATTGAACCAGTAGAAGGAAGGAAACGTCACACAGGTGTTGCAAGCAACACGGAGACCTGCACAACACAAACTCAAGACTTTGCCCCAACTAGACAGTGAGGTTGTCAAGCTCATCGGTTTGCTGTAATAAAGGGATTAAACGTATAGTGTGGAAGGTAATGATGGTTTGCAGCAAGTAAACAAGTAACCGTGGAGTATGTATCAATCGTAAAGATTGGACCGGGGTCCATTCACTAGAGGTGCTCTCCTTAGATAAACTAGATAATACCCCGCGCGTTGCTGCGGAAATTAGTACTACCTCCGATCCTAAATAAGTGTCACCATTTTGAACTAGAGTTAGTTCAAAACCGTGACACTTATTTAGGATCGGAGGGGGTAGTAAAAATGATAAGAAAGTCCTAAGACATGAGAAACTATTGTCAAAATAATATAAATAACTTTTTTTTGGTGATGAGTGACACACTTGAAAGTTTACACAATTAAAATAATTGCATGTCAGACTCCAAAAAGTGTAAACCCAACATATATAGATGTTGTATAAGCAACATACTATACTACCGACAAATATTACAATTATTTTATTGTCGGTGGAATTTACTTCTCGACCACATGCATATCTTTGTAGAACAAACTCAGGCAACTTTTAACAAAAATCCCCAAGGTAATAGATGCACTTCATCATCTGATCTAATAATTGTGATAAGCTTCACCTCTAAAACGGATCGATTTTAACAGTATATAATCAAACATCATTTTCCATCTAGCAAACTTAACTTTTAAGTACGTATGACCTGCACAAAATTAATAGGCTTTGTGTTTCATTTGCACCTAAACATGAAAAGCAACCTAAAATATACACGCCCATCCTGTAAAAATGGAACAACTCCTCTTATCTTATTCTTACATATTTGTTCCATCCTCTTATCTTATTCTCACATATCTTGTATCTATGTTTCAGCATGGTGAAGAAAAATCATGTTGTAGCATGTGAAAACAATGACGGCACTATCCCCCATAAAGAGCACAACTAAGATACCAAATGGAAGTTCTTCATATGTACCAATAAATTTTCCCCTACCTACTGGATAAGCAAACAAAGTGAATAATAAAACATAGAGATGCAGAGATGGGTATACTTTGATTTACCTTTAACCATGTGGATCATTTTGGAAGAATACATATATATTTGCCGATGTATAATACTCCCTCCATCTCAAAATAGATGTCTTAATTTTTTCAAAAATTGGGTGAACCTATATACTAAATAATGTCTAGATTTATCTAAATTTTGACAAATCTAAAACATCTATTCTGAGATGGAGGGAGTATTAAACTACTTAGTTACAAAAATTCTTACACCAGATAAGTAACATTTTCAAAACAATGTTCATTCAGCCATGTAACGTGCCATGTTACAACAATTTAGTTGAGTTCGAACCAACAATAACCCATGCAAAATTTCTGACAAATATTAGGACAAAATACCGGGTGTCGTCACTTTTATCATAAATCAGTTGCCATTAAAATTGAAGAAAAATTAGTTGCCAAGAACAAAATGTGGAAATAAGTGATATTTGAAGACAATGAAAATGACTGGCACATCAGTTCTGACCTGAAACTCTCATGTGATATAAATAAGGTCCCACCTTTGAGGAGCTCGCTAACACTAAAGAGAAACAGAGCATGTAGAGGAAAATAAAATGGAGAACTCTAGTGTCGTCAAAATTTATTACTGTAGAAAAACCTCAGAATGGTCATCCTCAACGGACTACAGCTGACCTGATGCAATATAACATAGAGGATCATTTTATCTGAAAGAATTTGCCTACTCAAAGGGCCAGCTGGGATTTGCCCCAACGATCATCGTCATGTAGGTTAATGTTGCACCCATTGCCTTCGAGGTGTAGTGCTATCAGATGGGAATATAGATCATTAAAGATTTCTATTTGGGCCTTGTTCGTAATCTGATGAAAACAAATGAAAACAAAACACCTTAAGCAGGCAAAACAACGAATTAAGAGAATCGTCTAAAGTTATATGCATAGAAAGGGAATGGTGAGTAGTAGTCACATAAGTGAATATGATGAAAAATTCTGTATTTTCATGGAAACATGCTTACTTGATCAACCAAGAGGGCAACTGACTCGATCATTGACTATCATATGTTTCAAGGACTGCTTCTGCAATAAATTGAATCAGATACTCGCATTCAAAGAAATCCCCTATTCCATTGCCCCGATCATGCCATGCGAGCTATAAAGGGTAATCTCATAGAATCTGATAATAATTCATACTAATGATCGAGCTATAAGCGGAGTCATAAGCCATAAGGGGAATCTCTATAAAGGGGAGTAGATAATTCGTAATGATCGAGCTATGAGACTTGGTCCTCGATTTAGCCCGTTATAAGCCATAAGAGGAATAGACAACTTCCACCAAAAAACAGAGACTGCTAGAGAGAAATTCCTGGCCGAATAGTAATCAGAAGAATATCAATCTAAGATACAGCCATTAGTCTCTGAATAAATCAGTAACTTCCATTGGATCAATCAATAAAAAAGGAACGAATCTAACTGCCCAGCCCTTTGGCCCTCACCGTGGCTTGAAGAAGGACGAAGGTCTACTACCTTTTCTCATCTCCTTACTTGGCAATCTTTTTCATCTCGGCTCTGCTCCACTGGCGACATCTTGACTCGATCTCTAGCGTCATGCATCACCTTCACCATCTTGCTATCCCCATCTTCTTAGCTAGAACACGTGGTGGTATACGGCTATCCATCAAGGCATACTTCTAGAGGGCCTTTGCATGCTCACGAAGAGGTGAAGACACATACAGGCTCGGGCTGAAGAATAAAGAGGAGGTGGAGAGGTTAGCAGCAGGACTACAAATTAGTGGAGAGTTGTATAGGATTTGGAAGAGGGAAGAAGAGGAAGTGTATGAGACGATCAGGTGCTCAAGAGTTACCAGCGAATGATGCTGATCTTGGGCATTGCGTGGGAAGTGCAAGTGATATAGGTTGATTGGGTATAGAAGGAAAAGTGAAGGAGAAACTAATATTGTTTCTGAGAAGTGACGTGGCTATTGGAGTGGGCCTGGTGATGTGGCATAGCTGCATGTGAAAAGAAATATGGTAGTGGGGTTGATCTTCTTAGTTATATAGGACAACATGGCATCAAGGGTAAACACATTACAGCAGGGCAATTGACAGGAACTAAGCAAGGCATAACAATGAAATACTAGTCAGGAAGATCCTATGAGATTCGATTGGGCAACACAAAAGATACATAGACCGCCATCCAACCGCATCTATGACTAGAAGTCCACCTTCAGATTATCATCCGAACCCCCTCCAGTATTAAGTTGCAAGCAACAGACAACTGCTTTAAGCAAAGTATATAAGGTAAACAGTCCACATGTTCCATGAACAAGAGACCATTGTTTTCTCCCTAGTGGCAACAACACATGTACAACCGAAGAGATTTATGTCACTTCCCTTGGAAACTAGAGGCATGAACCCACTATCGAGTATAAATACCCCCTCTTGGAGTCACTAGCAACTACTTGGCCAAGATAGCTACTAACAACGGAGAGCATGCAATATCACAAACACCACAAACATGATAGAATCATAAAGACAAAACCATTAATCAAACCAACATAATAATCTCAATATTCATCGGATCCCCGCAAACACAACATGCATGATTACAAATAGATTAGATCTTCATCATGAACGAAGCTCACAAGATCTATACATGAAAGCACAAAGGAGGAGATACAACCATCTAGCTACCACATGGACCCATAGTCCAAGGTGGAACTACTCATGCATCATACCAGAGAGAAGGCTTCCAGGATGATCTCCCCTCCGGCAGGGTGTCGAGAAGAACTTCAGACCCTCCCGATCTAGGGACGATGGTGGCGGCGGCTACAGAAGGTTTCATGGAATATAGGCATCGGGGCTTCTTATAGGCGAAGGGGGAGGCCGGGGAGGCGACTAGGGGGCCCACACCCTGCCTAGGCGCGGGCCCACCCCTGGCCATGCCTAGGGGGGTGTGGCCACCCTGGCCCGCTTCTCCATCTCCCCTCTGGACTTCTTGTTCCCCACAGAAAGTTGTTGACTTTGGCTTTTGTCCCGTCCAATTCCGAGAATATTGATTTTTTGCCTTTCTGGAACCAAAAACAGAAGAAAACATGCAATTGGGACTGTGGCAACTTGTTAATAGGTTAGTTCCAGAAAATATATAAAAACACCTCAAAGTAAGACAAAGCAAAGTATATACTAAACAAGAATGGAACATCAAAAATTATAGATACGTCCGACATATCATTGGGTAACGCCATTCTATTCGACGAACATAAGCATAAAGCTTGAACATTATTATCGAAAATTCCCGAAACCCTCATCCCTAAACAACCCCTAAAACTTAAACCCTCAACCCACATACACCCTAACCAATTAGGTATCATGCACTTATAGATCAAAATCTGAGATACTTTCATTAAATTGCTAACGCCATTCTCGTCCATAAATATAAGCATAAAGCTTAAACATTGTTAAAAAATCCCTAAACCCCTAAAATACCTGGACCAAGAATGTATATCATCCACTTATAGATCAACATTTGAGATATATTTTCATTAAATTACACTAACGCCATTCCATTCCACGAATCTAAGCATAAATCTTGAACATTATTGAAAATGCCCTAAAACATAAACCCCTAAACGACCATGACCAAGCAGGTATATCATACACTTTTAGATCAAAATTTGAGATATACTTTCATTAAATTATGCTAAAGCCATTACATTCCATGAATCTAAGAATAATGCTTGAACATTATTGAGAAGCCCTAAAACCTAAACCTTAAACCCTAAACCATTTGACCCTAAACCCGAACCAAGCAGGTATTAGGCACTTATATATCAAAATTTGAGATACTTCCCATTAAATTGCGCTAACGCCTTTCTATTTCACGAATATAGGCATATAGCTCGAACATTATTGAAAATTCACTAAACCCTAAGCCCCCTAAAATCTAAACCTAAGCCCTATCCCCCTAAACCCTAAAAACCCTAAGACCTCAGCACCTAACCCTGACCAAGCAGGTATCATGCACTCATAGATCAAAAATTGAGATGCTTTTATTGTGAAATTATTGCCAAGTTACTCCACAAATATAAGCATAAAGCTCGAACTTTATTGAAAATTCCTGCAACCCTATACCCCTAAATCCCTATATAAACCTAGCTAAACCCGAAACACTAAACCCCTAAACCCTTAACACTAAACCCCTAAACCCTGACCAAGCAGCTATCATATGAACACTTATAGATCAAATTTTCACATACTTTTATTAATTTGGGTAACGCCATTCTATTTGACGAACATATGTATAAAGCTTGAAATTATTGAAAATTCCTCAAACCCTCAACCCTAAACAACCCCTAAAACTTAAACCCTCAACCCACATACACCCTAACCAATCAAGTATCATGCACTTATAGATCCAAATTTGAGATACTTTCATTAAATTGCGGAAACGCTATTCTATTCCCTAAATATAAGAATAAAACCTTGAACATTATTGAAAATTCCCTAAACCCTAAAACCTAAACCGTAATCCCCTATCTTATCTTATCTTATCTGATCTTATCTTACCACTATATAGTGTACGAATAACTTTGAATATTGACTGTTGGATCAGGACACACGAGTCCCAACATTGCTAGCCGTCAGATCTTCTTTTTTATTTTATTAGCATCTAATGCTAGAAGATACCATTGATAGTCTTTAGCATAATAAACACTATGCATAAACCTCAAAACACACTTCTCCATCATTATAGAGTCTTCTCCATCATTTCTCTAGACCATGTTACCAAAATTGATATGTTTTTAGTAAACCACCATATTGTCAATTTATCGCAAAATTCTAGCCAGTAAGATTGATATGGTTTATCCATTAAACATGGTACTTTGTGTGAAAATTCGCACGATTTCATACTGAGCCATAATCTTTGAAGTTGCTTCACAACCAGAAACAATATTGTCACTTGGAAAAATAAAATTGGATTTTCCCTTTGTAAGCAAAGCTTGAGTGGCCAAGATGCATCCAATGCACGGAGTACAAGACATGGAAACGGTACCGGCAACAATGGGTGTGCATGTCAAAAAAAAGCAACTATGGCTATGACCTTGGTCATCTTGTTTGAAAGGCGGCAAATGTCTATCAACTCATTAAATTATCGAAAGAGTACAGGCGTCTGGGTCTATCTGACGGGGATATCATCCCCCAAGTGGGAGTGGGAGTAGTGTACCTTAGAAGCTTCAGCTTCAAAATTTCGAGAGAGCGCCGAAATATCCCGCCCATCCATACAAACATCCAGCCCCAAACATATTTCACCTTTTTTAGAATGAAAATTCTTCTTTTATCTTTTCTCTAGAAACAAAAAACCGAGGAGCAATGCAATACTAGAGGGGTATATGTGGTAATTTTGCATTCTCCGACGCGCATCACCCTATCGACCTGGTTCCCTGCCCTCCTTCAATAAGTGTATTTACCTACTCACCCCCTCCGGCCTTACATTGACTTGGTGGACCCACAATGCAAGTTGCCCGCTTGTCAATGACCCAGAATTACGGGAAGTAGAGATTCACATCGTTTGTAGTTCAAAATTCGAACATTTTTTGCTAAACCAAAATAAACTCGTTAAACTCGGCAAAACTGGCTCGTGAACTTGAAATTTTTAAGAAACTTGGGCATTATTAGTCAAATAATTCATACTTTGTGATAAAATTGGTGCGGTGAGACTTTGAACCATATATAGTCTTTGAATTGGAGAATTAGTGCGGTGATAAAATTAGTTACGCCATTGTTATTCCACGAATATAACCATAAATTTTGAACATTACTGGAAATTCCTGAAACACTAAACCCATGAACCCTATAACCCTAAACACTAATAAACCCCTATACCCTGACCAAGAAGGTATCATGCACTTGTATATCAAATTTGAGATACTTTCGTTAAATTAGGCAACACCATTCTCTTCGACGAATATATGTGTAGCACCCCGGGGATTAGGGTTAAACTAACCTCAGATCACCATCTAAGATAAGTTCAACTCCAAACACGGAAGATCACGGTATGATTCGGTAACATTACAGAACACAGGGATTCCACAACATAAGTTTAAACTCTTAACAGAGTAAGATATTAAAATTAGTACAAACCATAGGTCAAAGACCCAACATTACATCACATAGCGAAAGCAAATATGTTGTTCTACACAACAACTTAGCAAAATGCCTAAGAGGCCATTAACAAAAGCGACGTCCATCCCATAGTCCTCAGGATGCTACCTGGGACCCCCAACTACTCGTCGATGTCAATGTAGAAGCCACCTTCGGTTTCAACCAGATCCTCTATAGAAAAACAACAATGATGCAAGGCTGAGTACGAGAATGTACTTCGCAAGACTTAGATAATCTAGTATCTACATGCTTTGGTTAGAAAGTCTTTCTCTGGATTTACTTTTGCGGAAAGAAATCTTTATTTGTAAACAAGAGAGAAGAGGCTCGTCTACTCAGAATTCTTTTAAAAGAGATAAGATAGCGAATTCTTCATCTTGTTCATCACATATCGATAACCACCAGCTTCAATAGAACCTCCTAACTAGAATCACCCCCTCGACCCAAAGGAAGCATCCTTAAGCACACGTGGATCAGCAAGTTTTACTTAGGATATAGTTCTCTATGATCATCACGTCTGTTCCCAAGTCGTTCTTAACCGTGAACACGGCTTTTCGAAAAAATTAATACCCTGCAGGGGTGTACAACTTTACCCACATGTACCAACCGAATATTAATGCCAAATTATTAGCCCTCTTCCTTGGAAGGCCGGCAGAGGGTGGTTGACCACGACCTTTACCTTGCTTTCGCCGAGACCATGAGTCACGCCCTAGGGATGGTTCCGCCGTAACAGGTCAAGTCCCGAAGCCGGTCCCTAAAGATGTGAGGCGAGGTTGCTTCACCAGGGGCTCCATCAACCCCAAGCAACCGCGGCCACGCTTCCCTACCTGTTATGATGCACCTCCATCACCTCCTCTTTCGAAAACGTTTTCAATGCGTATGCCAGATGGAAAGCCCGAACTATGTGACTCATGGAATCTACTAGGCAAGTTAGTTGCTCGTGGGGTTTTCCAGGCCCTGTGTGGTTGTACGCTCGTCTTGGTTCAAGAGGAAAGAACTCGGGTCCTAATGGTGGCGAGCATGGGATTACAAAAACCACACCCAACGTGGCCTCCCATCACAGCTTTAGCATGTTTAGTTAACTCCTTCGATGATGTCACCATGTCCTACCTTACTACCTTCCTTGGCACCTCCGATTCATCATTTGGATAGATCAGACGTTGTTACTATGCATGGCTAAGATGTCGGTAACAAAAGCTCTAACAACGCTCACATGCCAAACCTAGGTATGCTAGGAGCAGTGGATCAGGAGTATAAGGTTACAAAAGGGAAACTGTGCAGCTGATAGGTAACCCTAGCTACTGACAAAAGACCACATTGGAATCGTGTGCATCATAGCGAGAAAGTAATATACTTTGTAAAAGTAGGTTCAGAATGAGAGGGTACACTTTCCTTGTCCGTCAGTAGACCGGTACGGATCTTCGGTGTTGTTGACTTCAGCTTCGGGTTCGGATCCTATCGCGAAGAACCAATACCGGAAACAAAGGCGACAATCAACACATGGAATCGATGTAATGCTCAAACAAGGATGATGATATGACAAGTTAAAGTACATTGAAATTGAAACCCTAAGGCATGCTTGACAGTTTAAACGGGGTTCCGAGGGGTGCAAACCCTAACTCGGGAAAACTCCGGAAACACATGGGAGGGGTTAATTTTGTTCTCTAATTAAACTTGTCATTAAATTTGTTGATCAATGCATGATTATAGATTAAATAGATAGAACTCATTTTTCTGAACATTTTTCTATATTATACACATTTTTCCGACTTATAAATAAAAAGATATTGAATTTATAAGATTAAACCAATTTCTGGAATTATTAAAAGCTTTTATTGCATCAGGCTGATGTCATAACACAACCCAGGACTTTTGTTACCACACCTGATCCTACCCACAGTGACTGACCGGTGGGGCCGAAGCCACATCAGCAGCCACACACGCAAAGTGGAGTCAGGGCATTTCTCACTGGGACTGGCTCTAGCCACTGCGACTGCTAGGTGGGGCCTGGGCTAGGTCGGTTGCCACCATGGCGCCATGTTAGACTCGCCGGAGAACGGCCAGACGGCAGCGATAGACTGCGGAGGAGGGCGCGCTTGCTTGCGAGACCAGGCGTGCTAGAACAAGGGCATCGCGGGCTACCTATTAGTGGCGGCTCCGCTGCTAAATGGTCACCGAAGGCGTGGTGGTGACGGTGCCCGAAGGCGGCGGACGGCAAGGCACGATGCAGGGTCGAACCAGAGGGGGAAGAAGAGGTTGGAGAGGTCCACTAGGACCGTTAGCTCACCAAGAGCAAGCAGGGCTCGACGGGGAGGCTTGGGGTGGCCGGAATCGTCGGGGACGGCAGCGGAGTTCGTCGGAGACCGAGGTCTCGATTGGAACTTCTGGGAGCACGCCGGCTCAAGCGGGTGGGGTGTCAACTCCCGGATTTTTAATCCCAGATTCCTGTTATGCCATACATCGCAATCCCAGGATTACCATTTTTCCGAGACATAACAGAATTGGATACCACAGTACATCATCCATTACAAACCGTACATAAGGTCTTGCACAAATAAGGATCTCATGATCCAGTTCTTAATACAACTCAAGCAGCGGAAATACGTAATAATAACGGTAGCGTAGGCGAAACTCCATCTTCGGGGTCACAGGCAATGCTGACGATGGGAGATGATCCTAGTTGTCGTAACCTTCCTGGGGTCCTTCCTCCTAATACTCCTCTTCATAGTCTGGCCACGGGAATAGCCAAGGACAAAGCCATGAGTACTCTTTAAGTACTCGCAAACTAGTACTAACAAGTGAAGGGGGTTTTCGTAGGAGGACACTAAGCTCTATGGTTGTTTTGCAAAAAATCCAGATTTACCTCTACTAAGTTCAGAAGCAAGAACAGCTAATTGAAATTTTATAACACCTAAGTGGGAACTTGTATTTCATATCACAACTCTATTGTGGTTAAGTCAAAGTCTCAATCCATTTCACAAGTCATTTTGAAAACATCTGACGGGGGAACAGTATGGCCACTCCAACTGTCCATAATCATGACGGCTATTCGAATAGTTTGACACTCTGCAGAGATTGTACACTTTCACCACAACATTCGATACATCCATCAGGAACAAATCCTGAATTCACCATACTCAGTATGCGGATAATCAATCCTAACCTTTCAATTACACGCCCTAGTATAAGCACCTCTCCTGTGAGTTTGGCCTCCCAACCATGACCAACTGTCATCTTGGGTACTGCACAGGTGGACAATCTTCACAAGGTAGCCTCAGCTCAGACCTTGGCCGTGAGGGAACCAATACTAAGGTATATAAGTTTCCAGTCAAGCCCTACCCAATTCTCGGGTATTGTGGTTGTACGGTAACATTGGAATGGTATCGCATCCTGACAAACATCATTTTAATAAAGGGCTAAGGCTCGTGCCTCAACATTTTCATCACCAAAATCATCTGGTGTTCGGAAACACATGTCAAAACATCTCAATAGAATGATCCATCATTCCAAGGTTTTCATAACCATTTTTCCACCAAGTATTCCCATCTAAAGTTGATCAAGTTTTATGCTTAGCACTAGCATCTACAAATGGGAGTGAATACTAAGGAGGGGTGGTAAACTAGTGGAGTTTAGCTAAGTTCAATCTCATGCCTTAGGATGTCATCAAGATTATCTAGCTTAGGCCAAATTTTATGCTCTTTATGCAACCTTCAATTATCTTCCTAGTTATCTACACTCTACTCAAGTAAACTCTAAGTAAGAGCTTTGATAAAGAAATAAAGTAGAAGCTTGCAAGTAACACTAGGATTGGGTTATCAAGTGGGTATGATCACATATGATTAAGGCATATAGTTGGCATGGTAACAAGCAGGTATGTGCTTGCATAAGTAGAGTATCTTGCAAGTGTTAACTTGCTCAATCAACTAGTAGTATTAAGCTTTCCTTGTGCAGAGCAGTGGTTGAAGTTCTCCTCGGCTTCTTCTTCGTAGTATCCTCCTTCCTCCTCGTATCCTTGGTCGGTACTAGCGTCTATGAATAAATACGAGGTACACAATCACCAAACAATACTTAAATACTTTCAATCATCACACACAAGGGTTCTATAGATGATCTAGCATCATCACTAACATTCAAGATTAAAGCACTTGCATTATTTATTTATTTTTTAGAAAAGTAATTTCTACTCATTGAAAAACTACTTAATATTTAATATTCTCCAAACCAAACATGAGATCATGTTGACACATGTCATCACCACATATTTCAGTACATGGGAATGTGATTTAAAGTGGTGTCACAATTTAATAAGGTTTAACCTTTTATTTCAATTAAATAAAGTGACTAGAAATGCCTATGTGGCATTCTTTTATTACTTGAACATTATTTCTGTAAGTAAACCCATATGTTTTTATATATTCTGAAAGGTATTATCAAATGTGATTTATGAGAGTTGGAATCAACTCAAAAGCTATTATAGTTTAAATTTGCAAAATGTTTGAATGCATAAAATCTTCTGCCTTGTTATTTTTACCAAGGTTGATCTATAGATTCAAATGATTTGAATTCAACGGGCTTGGATTAAGCATTTCAATACCTTTCTAAAAAAATTGGTTTCATTTAATTTGGTTCACTAAATCGAGATGGGTTGATTTTTGAAACTAGGTACAGAACTGAGTTTGAATCTATATAGAAAAATCTAAATTCAAACGAGTGGGCTGCGCGGGAAAGGTTAACGGGCTGGCCCAGTGTCACTTCATGGCGCGGGGCTCAGCTAACAGGGGGGTCCACTGGTCAGCGACTCTTAACACGCGAAGCGGTATGGGGTGATGTGGTGCGTTGGATTCGAATGAAGATCGACGGCTGAGGGTCGTCATCGACGATGAACTATTCACTGGCGAGCTCGAACCCTAGTGGGGTCGTGGGAGGCTCACCGGGGCTCAAGCGACGGTCGGCGATGCGGGCGAACGTCAAATTCAACGACGGCGAACTCAGGGGTGGTCCTGGCAGCTCCTGGGGTGGACGAAATCGAAGGCGCCCTTCTTCTCCAGAGGTAGCCTGCTCTGGCGCAATTCCGGCAATGCACTGCTCGCCTTGCTCCGTCTATGGGGTGGAACGATCAGTGAGGTGAGGGGAGTGAAATGGTGCGAAGAATTCGAGCGGGGGAGGCCTCTATTTATAGTGGCTAGAGGGGACCGACGGGCGCAAGCTGAGCTCGTCGTGGTCGACGACACAGAGGGATATCAGCGTTGGCGATGGTAGGGGGCGGTGTTGTGCTCCCTGGCGAAGCTCAACAACATGGTGGCGAGGCGTGGGGCGGTGCTGATCGGTCGGCACGCTGTGGTGCTCTGCTCATGCCCGACGGAAGTTTTAATGGCGCACAGCGCGCGTGGTCCGCGCGGCGGCGAACGGGCATGTCTGCGGGGTTGATGGGACGGTGGTGATCACACGTGCACGCGGCGAGGGCAGCGCGCGGTCTGTGGGTGCTGGTCGAGCGTGGCGCACGGGGCGCGCTCTCGGCATGCTCGCAGAGTGGCTTGGCATGGCTCGGGTGTGTAGTCCAGGGGCTGGCATCGCTCGCGGCTGGGACAGGTAGTGGCGGTGGGGTGCTAGCTTGCTCCTAGACATGGTTGGCGAGGCTAGTGCTGCTCGTAGCTTGCTGTCGACCATGGGGTAGCAATGGTGCACTCGGCCTGCTCACCATTGATGACAATGGCCAGCTTACAGTAGTGCTAGTGATTAGTTAAGGTTGTTAGATCATCTACTAAGGCTAGTGGTGTCCAGAGAGGGAACAAGTTAGGCCCAAAACACTGCTCAACATAGTGTTTTGATTTTGTTTGATTTGTATCTGCAAGCTGTTTGATGAAATGGCCGCATGAACTCAAGTTTTGAATTTTGAGAAGATTTTTGGTGGGTGTGCTAGGAATGTGCTGGTGATACTGTGGATGCTTGGGTTTTGAAAATTGAGCTTGTTTGAGTGGTTTTTGAAAAAGTGGGATCTTCCCATATGAAATAGATTCAATTTTAAACTGTCATTTAAACTATGCATTTAAATGTTTTTGGATGATCACAAAGTGGGCCTTGGTACCTTGTTATGAGTACTATCAAGGGGTGCAAATATCCATACATGTTTCTGTTAAGTTCTGAAAGTTAGAGATAGACAAAGTAGGCATGGGAGTTAAATTGGCCAAAGTGACCATTCACTTAATTTGTTTGTCTTTGGGAAATGTTTGGGGATTGTTTAGATGATGTTTATTTCACCTAAGAATCATTTTACAAGCAAATAAACACGGAATCATGGCAATTCAAAAGAATCCAAATTTTAATGCACACACATATGAATGCTTTCATATTTTAATTGGAATTTTTTTTGTTAACCCTAAATTTGGTGATTAGAGTATGATGATTCTAGTTTAATATTTTTTGGATGTTACAAACCTTCCCCCCTTAAACAAAAGC
The DNA here is from genome assembly GCA_023614405.1 of Avena insularis. Classification (NCBI taxonomy): domain Eukaryota; kingdom Viridiplantae; phylum Streptophyta; class Magnoliopsida; order Poales; family Poaceae; genus Avena; species Avena insularis. The sequence continues at coordinate 275,310,458 of CM042697.1, forward strand.
TCGTCCCGAGATTTGAAAAAGGATGAAAAATATTACCTAGGATTTGAAGAGATTGGGAAACTCCGTCCTGATTTGATCTTCGCGCTCCCAGGTAGCTTCTTATTCGGTGTGGTTGCTCCACTGAATCTTGAGAAACTTGATGCTTCAGGTTCTGGTAGTTCTGAAAGCTTCTTTCAAAATACGGATGGGTACTTGGGATAGGTCATGTCATCGTTGATCTCTATGGTCCGGTGATCGATATTCTTGAACACTTCGGTCTTCTCCGGAACTTCGAGGCACTTGCGAAGTAATGAGATATGGAACACATTATGCACGGCTGACATCTCTTCGAGTAGTTCCAATTGATACGACACTTCTCCTCGATAGTTCAGAATCTTGAAGGGTCTGATATATTTGGGGGCTAACTTTCCTTTCAGTTGGAAACGCTGCATTCCCTTCAATTCAGATACACAAAATCTCCTATGTTGAAGGCGAGGTCTCGACATCTCTTGTCGCCGTAACTCTTCTGTCGGGACTGGGCTGTCTTGAGGTGCTCACGAATCTTGTGAACCTTCTCTTCTGCTTCTCGTAGGATATTGGGTCCGAAAATCTGACTCTCTCCTACTTCCGACCAGTTCAAAGGGGGCCATCTGCAAACTAGCTTGATAACTATTGTTGTACGAAAATTCTGCAAACGGCAGACAGTCTTCCCACTTAGATCCATATTCTAACACACAGGATCTCAGCATATCTTCGAGTATTTGATTTACTCGCTCCGTTTGTCCATCGGTCTGAGGGTGATAAGCTGTGCTGAAATCTAGGCGGGTTCCTAAACCTTCTTGGACTTTCTTCCGGAATCTCGAGGTAAACTGAGTTCCTCGATCCGATACGATGTTCTTAGGGACTCCATGCAAACTAACTATTCTAGCGATGTATAACTCCGGTAGCTTCGAACTCTGATATGTGGTCTTGACGGGTAAGAATGGGAGAATTTGGACAATTTGTCCACTATGCCCCAGATAGAGTCATTTCCCCTACTAGAAGTAGGCAATACGGTGATAAAGTCCATTCCAACGGAATCCCATTTCCATCCCGAAATCTACAATGGTTGCAACAATCCAGCGGGTCTTTGATGTCCTGCCTTGACTAGCTGACATATATCACACTTGGCGATATAGCTTCCGATTTCTCTCTTCATCTTATGCCACCAAAATTGCTCTTTCAAATCTTGATACATCTTTGTTCCTCCGGGGTGGATAGAATAAAGGGTATCATGAGCTTCCTTCAAAATAACTTCTTTCAATTCCGAATTTGCTGGTACACAAAGGCGTCCTTTGTACCACAGAACTCCTTCTTCGTCTTCGGTGAATCCAGGTACTTTGCCTGTACCGATACGACACTTCATTCCGTCGATACTAGCATTTCCTTTCTGCGCCTCTTTGATCTGGCTGATCAAAGTGGGTCGAAGTTCTATGCTAGCCAAAAATCCTTCACTTACTAATTCCATTCGAAAATCTTCCATCTCTTTGTGCAAGCTTGGTTGCTCCTTCAAAATCATGGAGTTCAAGCGGCACGGCAATCGGCTAAGGGCATCTGCTACCACATTGGCTTTACCAGGGTGATAGTGAATGTCCAGATCGTAATCCTTGATTAGCTCAATCCATATTCTCTGTCACATATTCAGCTCCTTCTGAGTGAATATATACTTCAGGCTTTTCTGATCCAAATAAATCTCACAACGATTTCCCATCAGGTAATGCCTCCATGTCTTCAGGGCTAGAACTACGGCTGCGAGTTCGAGGTCATGGGTTGGGTAATTTTGCTCATGTTGTTTCAGATGTCGAGATAGATAAGATATAACCTTGCCTTCTTGCATTAGCACACATCCAAGACTGATCTTGGATGCATCACAATACACGTCAAAGGGCTTCGTGATATCCGGCATGATTAAGATTGGGGCTGAAATCAATCTCCTCTTGAGTTCTTGAAAACTCGCTTCACATTTGTCGGTCCATTCAAACTTCTTGTCCTTCTTCAGCAATTGGGTCATGGGTCTGGCGATACTCGAGAATCCTTCTACGAACTTGCGGTAATATCCCGCCAATCCGAGAAATGCACGAACTTGGGTTTGAGTGGTTGGGGCTTGCCAATCTTCGACATCTTTCACTTTGGCAGGGTCAACGGCAATTCCTCCGGCTGATACAATGTGGCCGAGGAATCCTACTTCTTGTAACCAGAATTCACATTTGCTAAACTTGGCATACAAGTGATGCTCTCTAAGGGTTCCAAGAATGGTACTTAGGTGTAGCTCATGTTCTTCTTCTGATTTGGAATAAATCAGTATTTCATCAATGAAAACAACGACAAACTTATCCAGGAAGTCCATAAAAATATTTTTCATGGGATTCATGAAATAAGCGGGGGCATTGGTTAATCCAAAAGACATGACAGTATACTCGTATAATCCATATCTGGTGGTAAAGGCAGTCTTTGGAATATCCTCTGCGCGAATCTTGAGTTGATGATAGCCAGTTCTAAGATCAATTTTAGAAAACACTTTGGCACCGGTCAACTGATCAAACAAATCTTCTATCTTGGGCAATGGGTACTTGTTCTTGATAGTGACATCATTCAACTTCCGATAATCCGTACACAAACGGTTACCTCCATCCTTCTTGTCCACGAATAAGACAGGTGATCTCCATGGTGACACACTTGGTTGAATCAATCCAATTTCCAACATGGAATCCAGTTGCTTCTTCAGTTCTACTAGTTCAGACAGGTTCATACTATATGTCCTCTAGGCCATGGGTCCGGTTCTGGGGATTAGTTCAATGATAAACTCGATATCCCGATCTGGGGGCATACCGGGCAAAACATCTGGAAATACATCGGGGTATTCACAAACTATCCGGACTTGGTCAATGGTAGGTTGGGCTATACTCTTGTTGCACTTGAATTGACGAGGTGAGGTTTCAGATATATGCTCGACTGATATTCTAGCTGTAATGGTCATGGTTATGGCTTTCTTGGCACAGTCCATCAATCCTTTATGCTTGGACATCCAATCCATTCCTAGTACTACTTCCAAATCTTTAGTTCCGATTACTATCAGATTAGCATAAAAATCTATGCCATGGATTCGGATAGGGACGGCTTTGCAGATTTGCCTAGCTTTGGTGGTTGAAACGGGGATTTGAACAATCATTACATGCTTCAGTTTGGTTGGTTGAATCTTACTAGTGCAGGCAAATTCTTCGGTGACAAATGAATGCGATGCACCCGAATCAAACAACACTCTTGCAAGTACTGAATTAACAGAAAACATACCTAGCACGACGTCTGGTGCTTCCTAAGCTTCTTCAGCATGCATGAGAAAAAGACGGCCGTTGCGGTTGAGTGAATTCCCTGGGGCAAATCTTCTTCCTGGCTGAACACGACGCTGCTGCTGAGCTGGGGCATTTGCATTGGGGGCTGCGGCATTCTTCTTGTTGGGGCACTCGTTGGAGTAATGACCCTTATTTCCACAGTCATAACAAGTCACTTGCGAGTTGTCCTTTGCTACAACAGGCACAACATTGCTTCCATTCCTAGGGTCAGTGTTGGTGTTGGCGGTAGCATTGTTATTGCTGAACTTGGGTAGGGCACGGTTGAAATTTCTAGAGTTGCCGGGGTTGTTGTGGTTTCCTCCGGGCCTTGGGTTTCCACGGTTGGGATAGGTCGAACGGTCCATCGGGGGTTTGTTGGTTCTCGGGGCAAATCCTGGGGATGGGTTAGGGCGATACTTTGGGGTCTGATGGGTTCCTCGTTGATGCATCATGCGACGCTTGTGGTTCTCATTGGCTTGGTTGATCTTTCCTTCCATCTGGATGGCAGAGTCAACAAGGGCTTCAATATCAGCAAAAGGGATATTGACTAACACCGTCTACATCTCATCATGCAGACCATTCAAGAATCTCTCCTTCTTGGCTTCGGTGTCGATCTCATCCGGGGCATACCTAGCTAATGACAAGAATTTGTCACGGTATTCCACTACGGTCATCCGTCCTTGCTTCAGTTCTCTGAACTCATCTCTCATTCTCTTGATCAAACCCGGTGCCACATGGGTTCTGCTGAACTTGACCTTGAATTCCTCCCAGGTCATCATCTGTCCTCCGGTCATTGCACGAATGTTGTTCCACCACGCTCTTGCATCTCCGGCAAGATAGTGGGTGGCGAACAGAACTTTCTCGTTAGCTTCCACTCCGGCGACTTCTAGGTTACAGCCAATCGTCAGCATCTAGGGGCTCTTCCTACTTAGTGAAAACAGGTGGGTTGGTGTTCTGGAAATTCTTGAGATTAGATCCATGGTTGTCTTGGTTTCCGTGGCCTTGATTGTTGTGGGCTAGCTGAGCTATCTGCTGAAGGGTGGCTAGGTTGGCTTGACGTTCGGCTCTTTCAGCTTCGCGGTCAGAAACCAACATTTGCAGGATCAGCAACATCGGGTCCGGGGATGAACCACTTCCTCCGCGTGGCATCTGAAGATTGAGATAGATCATGAGAAAAGAGGGAAATTTCTAAGGTTCCGGGACTTTGAAACGTTTTTAAAGTTTGACTCAGATTTTCTAGCAACTTGCTTTTCATTCATTCATAGCACCTGATACAAACACACACCACAACAAAGGTAAACAGATGGTTTTAAGAACCCTTCTGGAAACTACAATACAGTGGGACCGAATACAACTCACTACGCTAGTGCTCAAGTGCTACTACTCCTCGGAGTCGGTGTAGTCGTCATCCTCATCCTCATCATCATCATTGATGAAGGCAAAGTCATCCTCATCGGTGAAGAAATCCATAGCCTGATCTTCCAGAAAATCATCATCATCGCTGAGATAGGAGTAGGGGTCTCCACGAAGATCCTCTCCGGCATTCTCCCTTTCCTCCAACTTCATGTCTCTCTCATGGATGGTCTCCTCCAAATCCGAGATACGGTGGCGAAGACGGGCAATGATGAGCTCCTTCTTATCGAGCTGATGGCGACGAGACTTGCGATCCTTTGCTAGCATGGCGATGGTCTGATCCTTCGTCTTGATGATGGCGGACTTGTGGTTGGAGTAGTCATGGCAATTGTCCAATTCCGGCTGACGATCGTACATCATGAAGCTAAGGTGGTACAATTGGGTCTTCAGCTCGTGGTGGTATGGGGCTTCCAGTGGATGTCCATTACCATCACGCCTTGGACAATACTCAAAGCGGGTACCCTTGATCTGGTTGATACTCTGCCCACACAGACGAGCAGGAGCTTCCTGCATGGCCCTGGCAAGTCCATCGAGCCAGTTGTTCTCTCTTAAGGTAAACTGAATTCCCTCGGTAGTGGGAGGTTCAATCTTTCCTTGGAGACTTGCAACAATTAGCCACTACAGATCTTCTCCTCCTTGATCATTGAGCTGAGCTCCGAAGAACTCGGGGTGTGGACGCTCCAGAAGTTCCGAAAGCTGGTCCAAATCCCGCTCAAAAATAAGGTCTCCTCCATTACCCAACTGATAAAACCTTCTGTACTTCATGTCCATCTATAAGAATATAGGATGAGTTAGTAGAGTGATCAAGTGTGTCAAATTTTATGTATTTTGTAAGAGTTTTTGAGGAACATGAATTTTTATGAAAGAATCAAGGTGATAAGAATGGGAATAAGTTTTTGTAAATATTTGATTCCTTTGGTTTTGAAACTAAGTTTTTGATTCAAACGTCCAGTCTAACTAGGGTCTCCTATGGTCAGGGTGGCTCTGATACCAACTTGTCAACACCCGGATTTTTAATCCCAGATGCCTGTTATGCCATACATCACAATCCCAGGAGTACCATTTTTGCAAGACATAACAGAATTGGATACCACAGTACATCACCCATTACAAACCATACATAAGGTCTTACACAAATAAGGATCTCATGATCCAGTTCTTAATACAACTCAAGCAGCGGAAATACGTAATAATAACGGCAGCGTAGGCGAAACTCCATCTTCAGGGTCACAGGCAATGCTGACGATGGGAGATGATCCTAGTTGTCGTAACCTTCCTGGGGTCCTTCCTCCTGATACTCCTCTTCATAGTCTGGCCACGGGAATAGCCAGGGACAAAGCCATGAGTACAATTTTAAGTACTCGCAAACTAGTACTAACAAGTGAAGGTGGTTTTTGTAGTAGGACACTAAGCTCTATGGTTGTTTTGCAAAAAATCCATATTTACCTCTACTAAGTTCAGAAGCAAGAACAGCTAATTGAAATTTTATAACACCTAAGTGGGAACTTGTATTTCATATCACAACTCTATTGTGGTTAAGTCAAAGTCTCAATCCATTTCACAAATCATTTTGAAAACATTTGACGGGGGAACAGTATGGCCACTCCAACTGTCCATAACCGCGGACGCGGCTATTCGAATAGTTTAACACTCTACAGATATTGTACACTTTCACCATAACATTCGATACATCCGTCAGCAACAAATCCTGAATTCACCATACTTAGTATGCGGATAATCAATCCTAACCTTTCAATTACACGCCCTAGTATAAGCACCTCTCCTGTGAGTTTGGCCTCCCAACCATGACCAACTGTCATCTTGGGTACTGCACAGGTGGACAATCTTCACAAGGTAGCCTCATCTCAGACCTTGGCCGTGAGGGAAGCAATAATAAGGTATATAAGTTTCCAATCAAGCCCTACCCAATTCTCAGGTATTGTGGTTGTACGGTAACATTGGAATGGTATCGCATCCAGACAACCATCAGTTTTATAAAGGGCTAAGGCTCATGCCTCAACATTTTCATCACCAAAATCATCTGGTGTTCGGAAACACATGTCAAAACATCTCAATAGAATGATCCATCATTCCAAGGTTTTCATAACCATTTTTCCACCAAGTATTCCCATCTAAAGTTGATCAAGTTTTTGCTTAGCACTAGCATCTACAAATGGGAGTGAATACTAAGGAGGGGTGGTAAACTAGTGGAGTTTAGCTAAGTTCAATCTCATGCCTTAGGATGACATCAAGATTATCTAGCTTAGGCCAAATTTTAAGCTCTTTATGCAACCTTCAATTATCTTTCTAGTTATCTACACTTTACACAAGTAAACTCGAAGTAAGAGCTTTGATAAAGAAATAAAGTAGAAGCTTGCAAGTAACACTAGGATTGGGTTATCAAGTTGGTATGATCACATATGCTTAAGGCATATAGTTGGCATGGTAACAAGCAGGTATGTGCTTGCATAAGTAGAGTAGCTTGCAAGTGTTAACTTGCTCAATCAAATAGTAGTATTAAGCTTGACTTGTCCATAGCAGTGGTTGAAGTTCTCCTCGGCTTCTTCTTCGTAGTATCCTCCTCGTATCCTTGGTCGGTACTAGCGTCTATGAATAAATACGAGGTACACAATCACTAAACAATACTTAACTACTTTCAATCGTCACACACAAGGGTTCTATAGATGATCTAGCATCATCACTAACATTCAAGATTAAAGCACTTGCATTATTTATTTATCTTTTAGAAAAGTAATTTCTACTCATTGAAAAACTCCTTAAGATTTAATATTCTCCAAACCAAACATGGATCATGTTGACACATGTCATCACCACATATTTCAGTACATGGGAATGTGATTTAAAGTGGTGTCACAATTTAATAAGGTTTAACCTTTTATTTCAATTAAATAAAGTGACTAGATATGCCTATGTGGCATTCTTTTATTACTTGAACATTATTTCTGTAAGTAAACCCATATGTTTTTATATATTCTGAAAGGTATGATCAAATGTGATTTTTGAGAGTTGGAATCAACTCAAAATCTATTATAGTTTAAATTTGCAAAATGTTTGAATGCAGAAAAGCTTCTGCCTTGTTATTTTTACCAAGGTTGATCTATAGATTCAAATGATTTGAATTCAACGGGCTTGGATTAAGAATTTCAATACCTTTCTAACAAAATTGGTTTCATTCAATTTGGTTCACTGAATCGAGTTGGGTTGATTTTTGAAAATAGGTACATAACTGAGTTTGAATCTAAATAGAAAAATCTAAATTCAAACAAGTGGGATGTGCGGGAAAGGCTAAAGGGCCGACCCAGTGTCACTCCGGGGCACGGGGCTCAGCTGACAGGGGGGTCTACTGGTCAGCGACTCTTAACACGCGAAGCGGTACGGGGCGATGTGGTGCGTTGGATTAGAATGAAGATCGACGGCTGAGGGTCGTCGTCGAGGATGGACTAGTCACCGGCGGGCTCGAACCCTAGCAGCTCAGTGGGGGTCGTGGAAGGCTCACCGGGGCTTAGGCGAGGGTCGGCGATGCGGGCGAACGACGAAGTCGACGACGGCGAACTCAGGGGTGGTCGCGGCAGCTCCTGGGGTAGACGAAATCGAAGGCGCCCTTCTTCTCTAGAGGCGGCCTGCTCCGGCGCAATTCCGGCAATGCGGTGCTCGCCTTGCTCCGGCTACGGGGTGGAACGATTAGTTAGGTGAGGGGAGTGAAATGGTGTGAAGAATTCGAGCGGGGGAGGCCTCTATTTATAGTGGCGAGAGGGGACCAACGGGCGCAAGCTGAGCTCGTCGTGGTCGACGGCACAGAGGGCTATCAGCGTGGGCGATGGTAGGGGGTGGTGTTGTGCTCCCTGGCGAAGCTCAACGACGTGGTGGCGAGGCGTGGGGCGGTGCTGATCGGTCGAAATGCTGCGGTGCTCTGCGCGTGCCCGACGGAATTTTTAATGGCACATAGCGCGCATGGTCCGCGCGGAGGCGAACGGGCGTGTCTGCGGGGTTGCTGGGACGGTGGTGATCACGCGTGCATGCGGCAAGGTCGGCGCATGGTCTGTGGGTGCTGGTCGAGCGTGGCGCATGGGGCGCGCTCTCAGCATGGTCGCAGAGCGGCTTGGCATGGCTCGGGCGTGTCGTCCAGGGGCTGGCATCGCTTGCGGCTGGGACAGGGAGTGGCGGTGGGGTGCTAGCTTGCTCCCAGACAAGGTTGGCGAGGCTAGTGCTGCTCGTAGCTTGCTGTCGACCATGGGGTGGCAATGGTGCACTCGGCCTGCTCACCATTGATGACAATGGCCAGCTTACAGTAGTGCTAGTGATTAGTTAAGGTTGTTAGATGATCTACTAAGGCTAGTGGTGTCCAGAGAGGGAACAGGTTAGGCCCAAAACACTGCTCAACATAGTGTTTTGATTTTGTTTGATTTGTATCTGCAAACTGTTTGATGAAATGGCCGCATGAACTCAAGTTTTGAATTTTGAAAAGATTTTTTGTGGGTGTGCTAGGCATGTGCTGGTGATACTGCGGATGCTTGGGTTTTGAAAATTGAGCTTGTTTGAGTGGTTTTTGAAAAAGTGGGATCTTCCCATATGAAATAGATTCAATTTTAAACTGTCATTTAAACTATGCATTTAAATGTTTTTGGGTGATCACAAAGTGGGCCTTGGTACCTTGTTATGAGTACTATCAAGGGGTGCAAAGAATACATGTTTCTGTTAAGTTCTGAAAGTTAGAGATAGCCAAAGTAGGCATTGGAGTTAAATTGGCCAAAGTGACCATTCACTTAATTTGTTTGTTTTGATTTGTTTGTCTTTGGGAAATGTTTGGGGATTGTTTAGATGATGTTTATTTCACCTAAGAATCATTTTACAAGCAAAGAAACACAGAATCATGGCAATTCAAAAGAATCCAAATTTTAATGCACAGACATATGAATGCTTTCATATTTTAATTGAAAAGTTTTTGTTAACCCTAAATTTGGTGATTAGAGTTTGATGATTCTAGTATAATATTTTTGGTATATTACATGGGGGCAATCGACGAAGTCGACCTCGGCGGTCACGTCTGTGAGCTCGGAACGACGAGGGGAGGCGAGAAACGACGGCGAGACGGAGCTCCCATGAGGTAGGGTTCAGCCGGAGATGGAAATTAGGGATAGGGAGAAGATAAGGATCGTCTAGTGGCGGCAGGGGGTCTTATAGACATCGGCGGCGTCGGTAGCAAGGATCTTGATGCACGGCGGGCATCATAGCGCCGGCGATCGACGGAGGAGGCGACATGTAGAAGCTTCACCGTCATCGTCCTTCTGTCACCGAGGAAGAAGAATAGGAAATAAACGAAGGGGTACGCGGACTAGCTGTGGGCTTCGGTTGGGCCAAGGTAGGCTGAGGGAAACGGAGAGAGAAGAGGAAGGTGGATTGGGCCAGCCTATGATGGTCCCGGCTGCTCTTTTTTATTTACAAAAGCTTTTATTTTTCTGATTTTAGTTTTCTCTTTTGTATTTTCATTTGACTTCTTTTTTGGAAAATTCAAAAATACAAGACTTTGTTAGAAATATTTGAAGTATTGCAGGGGCCCTATTAATCCTTTTGGGTTCCAAACATTTTGTCATTTTCAAAATTCAAAACTATTTGAATGTGGTTTCAAAGATAGGGGGAAATTAGGGTTTTGGATTTGCATTCTTAAACAACACACTTGATCACATGCAATCATTTTATTGATTTAAACAGATGCATGAAATGCTTAAGTACTAATTACATATCTTACAAACTTGGGCTGTTACAATATGCATAAAGCTTGAACATTACTGAAAATTCCTAAAACCCTAAACAACCCCTAAAACCTAAACCCTTAGCCCCCAAAGTACTAAAACCATAAACCCTAAACCATTCAACCCATAATCAAAACCTAACCAAGTAGGTATCATGCATTTGTAGATCAAAGTTTGAGATACGTTCATTAAATTGCGCTAATGCCTTTCTGTCTCACGAATATCGGCATATCGCTCGAACATTATTGAAAAGTCACTAAACCCTAACCCCCTAAAATATAAACACTAAGCCCTATACCCCTAAACCATAAAAACCCTGAACCCTCAACCCCTAACCCTCACTAAGCAGGTATCATGCACTTATAGATAAAATTTGAGATACTTTCATTATTAAATTATTGCTAAGTCATTCTATTCCATGAATATAAGAATAAAGCTCAAAGTTCATTGAAAATTTCCGAAACCCTAAACAACCCCGAAAACCTAAACCCTCAACCCCTAAATTCCCTAAACCCCAAAGAACCCTCGACCCCTAAATACTAAAATCGTAAACCCTAAACCCCTCAACCCATAATTAAACCCTAACCAGTAGATATCATGCACTTATAGATCCAAATTCGAGATACTTTCTTTAAATTGAGGTAACGCCATTCTGTTCCACAAATATAAGCATAAATCTTGAACATTATTAAAAATACCCTAAACCATAAACCACTAAACGACCTTTACTAATTAAGTAGGTATATTATCCAAATTCGAGATACTTTCATTAAATTGTGGTAAAACATTATGTTCCGCAAATATAAGCATAAATACTAAACATTATTCAAAATTCCCAAAACCCTAAACCCATAATTAAACCACCCTGACTAATTAAGGACATATATTATCATCCACTTATATATCAACATTTGAGATATACTTCCATTAAATTACGCTAACGTCGTTCTATTCCATGAATCTAAGCATAAAGCTTGAACAGTATTATTGAAAATTCCCTAAAACCTAAACCTTAAACCCTATTACCCTAAACCCCTAAATGACCCTGACCATGCTGGTATATATCATCCACTTATAGATCAACATTTCAGATATACTTTTATTAATTTACGCTAAAGCCATTCATTTCCATGAATCTAAGCATAAAACACATATACATTATTGAAAATGCCATAAAACCTAAACCTTAGACCCCTAAACCCTTTAACCCTAAAACTAACAAAGCATACTAGGTATCATGCATATATAGATCAAAATTTGAGATACTATCATTAAATTTCCCTAACGCCTTTCTATTTCACCAATATTAGCATATAGCTCAAACATTATTGAAATTTCACTAAACCCTACCCTCCAAAAAAGGGGAACGCTAAGCAATATACCCCTAAACACTAAAACCCTAAACCCTCAACCCCTAACCCTGACTAAGCAGGTATCATGCACTTATATAGATAAAATTTGAGATACTTTCATTATTAAATTTTTGCTAAGTCATTATATTCCACGAATATACAAACTTCATTGAAAATTCCCAAAACCCTAAACAACCATGAAAACCTAAACCCTCAACTCCTAAATTCTCTAAACCCCACACAACCCCCACCCTAAACCTTCGACCCCTAAATACTAAAAACCTAAACCCTAAACCCCCAACCCATAATTAAACCCTAACCAAGTAGGTATCATGCACTTATAGATCCAAATTCAAGATACTTTCATTAAATTGCGGTAAAAACATTATGTTCCACAAATATAAGCATAAAGCTTGAACATTATTCAAAATTCCCTAAACCCTGCACCCCTAAACCTCTAATTAAATGACACTAACTAATTAAGCAGGTATATCATGCACTTATATATATCAACATATGCCATATACTTTCATTAAATTACGCTAACGTGCACCATTCCATTCCACGAATCTAAGCATAAAGCTTGAACATTTATTGTTGAAAATGCCCTAAAACCGAACACTAAACCCCTAAATTATCCTCACCAAGCCGGTATATATCTCATCTACTTATAGATCAAAAGTTGAGATATAATTTTATTAAATTATGATAAATCCATTCATTTCCACGAATCTAAACATAAAACCTAAACATTATTGAAAATGCCATAAAACCTGAACCTTAAACCCCTAAACCCTTTAACCCTAAAGCCTGAAAAAGCGGGCTAGGTATTATGCATTTGTAGAACAAAATTCAGATACTTTCATTAAATTGCCCTAACGCCTTACTATTTCAAGAATATCGGCATATAGCTTGAACATTATTGAAAATTCACTAAACCCTACCCTCCTAAACACGTAAACACTAAGCCATATACCCCTAAACACTAAAAACCCTAAACCCTCAACCCCTAACCTTGACTAAGAAGGTATCATGCACTATGTATAGATAAACTTTGAGATACTTTCATTATTAAATTTTCGCTAAGTCATTCTATTCCACGACTATAAGCATAAAGCTTGAACTTCATTGAAAATTCCTAAAACCCTAAAACAACCCCGAAAACCTAAACTCTCAACTCCTAATTTCCCTAAACCCCAAACAACCCCTAAACCTAAACCCTCAACCCCTAAATACTAAAACCCTAAAACCATCAACCCATAATTAAACCCTAACCAATTAGGTATATCATGCACTTATAGATCCAAATTAGAGGTACTTTCATTAAATTGTCATAAAAACATTATGTTCCACAAATATAAGCATAAATCTTGAACATTATTCAAAATACCTTAAACCCTAAACCCCTAATTAAACGACCCTGACTAATTAAGCAGGTATATCATCCACTTATATATCAACATTTGAGATATAGTTTCATTAAATTACGCTAACACCATTTCATTCCACGAATCTAAGCATAAAGCTTGAACATTATTATTGAAAATGCCTAAAAACCTAAACCTTAAACCCTACTAACCCTAATAAAACCCTGACCAAGCAGGCATCATGCTCTTTAAGATCAAAATTTGAGATACCTTCATCAAATTGCGCTAACACCATTCTAATTCATGACATGTCGAACATTATAGAAAATTCCCTAAACCCTAGCCACCTAAAGCCTAAACCCTAAGCCGTTTTTACCTTTAAAAACCCTAAACCCTAACCCTAAGCTCAGACATAAACCTTGAACGATAAAATACCCCTAAAAAGAGAACCCTAAACCCACAATACTAAAAACCTAAACCCTCAACCCATAAACCCTAACCATCTACGTATCATGCACTTATAGATCAAAATTTTATATACTTTCATTATTAAATCGTTGCTAAGTCATTCTATTCCATGAATATATGCATAAAACTCGAACTGTATTGAAAATTCCTGAAGCCCTAAACTCGAAACCCCTAAATACCTAAAACCCTAAAACCGAAATACTGAACCCCTAAACCCTAAAACCCGAAACCCTAAATAATCATGACCAGGCAGGGTATCATCATAAGCATAAAGCTTGAACAATATTGAAAATTCCCTAAACCCTTAAACCCTAATCCCCTAAACGACCTTGACCATGCATTTAAATGCTTGTAAGCATGTTGTCGCTGCCGTGTGGGTCCAGACAGGGCTAGCACGTGAGGAGCGGCTGCGTCGGAGTAGCGTACGTCGGAAGCTTCAACCTCAAAATTTCTGCACAGCGCCGAAACATCGCGCGCATCTGTTCAAAAATCCCGCCCTATTTTTCACAATATAAAAATTCCTCTTCTATACCTGGCCCGAAAACAAGGACCATAGATGGTAAATTTGCATCATCCCACCTATATCCCCCATCGCCTCTTCGTCGCGTACCCCCTCCAACCTCCACCTTCCTCTAGCCCCTTCACCGATGCCCTCTCTTCCACACCGGAGCTCCTTCACCGTCGGGGATCTCTTCTACACGGAAGCATCTTCATCGCCGGCTCTCTCTTCCGCATCGGAGCCCCTTCCCGCTAGCACTCTCTTCCACTCGCGAACATCTTCACCGCCCAACGCACCGGATCCACCTCGAAATGCCCAGCCGACGCCCCCGGTGCCTTCATGCGCGTCCCACCGGCCCTCGCGACACGGCGGTAATTTCTCTTGCCCGTTTGCTATTTCTTTGGTACTCATAAGCTACGAAAGGGTTAGAATGTTTCTCAATATCCTGGATGCTAATTCCATTTTGTTTGCGCCCACATTTTGTATTTCGTATACACATAATAAGCTTGTCGCTATTATTTCCTTTCTTACATTCTCAAACTATCGGTGTATTCCTGCAACACTAACTCGTTGATGCTATTCTTTCCGAGCGCTCAAATGGGTCATGGGAACAGCTCATAAAGGATCCAACACTGACAATCTAACGCCAAGCAAGGCTGAAGTGCGAGGTTTCTTGTTATGTTAATAAGTTATATTGCGTGTATGCATATTATGTTAACAAGTCATCTACCTGAAAACCTTCCATGACATGTCTATTCATGTTTTGTTATGTTTCTATCTATGAATGCTTAATTCAGAAAATGTCCATCTTGTCATTATTAATAGTATCTTTTTGGTGTTTTCAACTGCTATCATCCATCCAAACCAACTAGCTAGTTTGAATCATACATCTGATCATTTTAATGCTATATTTTTGTTGTTTTCTAAGTGCTTTCGTCCTTCCAAACCATCTAACTCGGTTTTAAATGTTATGACTTAGTGCAGAGAAAGTACAATGTAGGACAAGGACCAGATTTCCAGCTACTGGACTCAGATACTACTGGCAGATTGACCAGGAGTCGAACCCGCTTGAGAAGGAGCAACTGTCAGCCTGAACAACATACTGTAAGTTCATACTTACTTAAAGTTTACACGTCACACTTAAGCTTTTTGGCTTGTGGACAAGGTCCACTATGTTTATAGATAGTAGCTCTTAAGTTGCAATTTTGGCTTATGGGGTGGTTTATTCATACATAGTGGATGTCCAGCATGTGCAGCGTTGGAGATTTGTGGTGTCTATAGGGTGAGTCTAACAAGTTTTTGTGGATCCTGGGTCTAGTACAATACTCATGCCTTTATTGTTTCTTCATACTCGGATGAGTGGGTCCCCTATCTAGTGTAAATGGTGGAGCAGATTTTATTTTCTTAGACGCGAGCCTATTAAATTTCTTACTCACGTCTAGTATTCTTGATCTTAAATGATCTCTATTTTATATAATACTACTTTTTCCTGTTGTTCTTTGTGTTAACCCCTTTCACCTTATTGTACAGGCTGTAGTTAAAATGAAGCAGGAGTCCTTGGAAGGCAAGACTGAAAGTTGTGATCCATCTTCTCATTCATCCTTCTATTGTATTTCTGAAGAAAACAACTTATTTACCACTCTACCTAGTATAGCTTCTGCATGAGATATATATATGAAGGTTGTGTTGCTTATAGAAAGAAAGGGTGTAGCTGCCGTTATATCTATAGCTGAAATGTTGAACAAGAGGAGAGATGATACATTGAAGCGAATTTCCATGTATCGATCTCTTATTGAGGATACCAATACTTTGTCATTTTTAGAATGCAGATCTTGTTTAATGATGTGTTGTAATAAACTTTTATTGTTGTATTAAGTAGTTTAAATTTTTGCATGTGTATTAATTGGTGTCTTGGCATTCGTGTGTTGTTCTGCAAAATAAGTCAGCGGTTCCAAAAAAATGCCAAAACAGTAACAAGCTGGAACAGAATGATCTATGAAACGATGCATGGACGTGAACATGAATAGTAATGGCAGTAACAGTTAAAGGCCGGAATAGTGACCGGCCCGATCAGTATGGGACTAAAATCCTAATGGGCTGTAAAAGTAACATACCTGAATACTAATAGTACCAAACAATAATGGGCTATAATTTTAGCAGGACTGAACAGTAAAATGCCAAAAACGCAGCAGTCTAGAACAGTAACAGGCTAGATTTCTAGCAGACCGGAACAATAGAAGTCCATATTTACAGTTG
This sequence comes from Avena insularis, assembly GCA_023614405.1. Taxonomy (NCBI): domain Eukaryota; kingdom Viridiplantae; phylum Streptophyta; class Magnoliopsida; order Poales; family Poaceae; genus Avena; species Avena insularis. Next base: position 275,326,931 of record CM042697.1, read on the forward strand.
GCTGGAACATTTAATGGCCAGATACACAGCAGGCCAGAATAGTAAAAGGCTAGATTGTGAGCAGGCCGGAACAGTAAAAGGCTAGATTTCTAGCAGGTCGGAACTGTAAATAACTAGATTTACAGCAGGGCGGAATAGTGAATGGCCAGATACACAGCAGGCCAGAACAGTGAAAGGCTAGATTGTCAGCAGGACGGAATAGTAAATGGCCAGATTCACAATAGGACAGAACTATAAAGGACCAGATTCACAGCAGGCCAGAACAGTAGATGGCTAGATTGTTATCAGGCCAGAACAGTAAATAGCCAGATATACAGCAGGGTGGAATAGTAAAAGGCCATACGCATATTAGGCCGGAACAGTGGAAGGACGAAATAACAGCGGGCCGAAATAGTACTGGCCTTGAATATATGATGGACCAACTTGTGGGCCCATTTCAAACAGTGCTGCTCCAAACAGTAATTGGCCAAATTACTATTGGGCTTTCATAATGGGTCGGCCCACTTAATAATTCTAAGGACTTGGATGGGCCTGGCTTTCTACCACGATTTTCATGACAGTTAACGACGTTAACCAGCCGTTAATGGCGTTCGCCACGTGGCAGTTTGCATGACATCAGCAGTCAACGCGGCTGGCAAACACATCTACGACGGAATGACTTTTTATGGCTGAAGGTGTGAGGACCAGAACTTAACTTCCAGACCCCCCTTTGTTTATTCGTCAATCCCAAGATCAATAATTACGACACTGCGAAATGTATATTATTGCAGATATAAAAAAGTAATTATTACAAAGTCTGGATAAAATATAGTGAAATGTCTAGTGACATTTATTAAATCGATAAAACACAGCGGGAATATGAAACGTGTAGCGACTCCATCTCATTCACAGGCAGTCGATGTAGTCTACGAGGCCACACTCATCAGCGTCATCATAATAGTCATAGTCATCTCTTTCTCCGTAGTACCCTGAAGTATCAACAAAATCATTGCCATGAGTACATGACATACTCAACATACCCCTTATGCAAAACCTATAATATCTACATGTGGCCTCAAGAAAGGTTGTATGCTTATTTTGCATAAAGCCGATTTTATTTGCAATATGATAATAATTTTGATGAAAGCGGTTTTTGATGAAAACATGTTTATCATCAATGTGGTATTTCTCAGTAGTGTGATTGTCCACGACAACTCACACGGTTCATAGATTCCAATATAAGGACAGGGGCAAAGAGGGAAGTAGCAAGACAGGTTCCCGTATGTCAAGAAAGATTCATGTGTCGTCCATGATTGTGGACACGGCTATTCGAATAGTTTAAACTCTGCAGAGATTGTACAATTTTCCCACACGACACAATCTTGTATTGACGCCCACCAGCCGTTGCAGTTTTAATACACACCAATTGGTGTACCGGCATATGGATTGTGACAAGGTCTTTTAGTTAGATCCCCCAATGATGTGATAATCCCCACCGCGGATGGCACACGAAACTGAGAGTACGTCCCCAAACCGGTCCCCCCATCTGTGTTGAAGGATCTCCCACAGGCAGACACCTCATCAGCGGTACAGCAACATCAACACCTAAGGCTGACTAACTTATTTGACAAAGCCAGTGCCCATTATAGCATGTGGTTGTACGGTTGGTCACAATATTCAAATCCAAGACTTATTAGGACCTCATGCGGCACGGACGACGGATTTCCCCCTTCATCTAGTGAAGGGCAGCCAATCGCTCCTTCCATTGATCCAGCTGTCGCCCGTGCCAGTGTTTAGATGGTAAGTTTCACCCAGAATAGAATAGAGTAGAGGAAGCAACAACGGCTAGCTCAGCGAACTCATCAAGTTTCAAAAGGGGTGTATGTGACCCGAGGGTCACCCAATTCCTCCGAAGAGGGGAGATCAAGGATTCTACTTATTATTAAGCATGGCTAAGCAATTATACTCTAATAAGACTACTATATAGTATCTACTCAGGGTATTGTATGGCAACAGGTAGATCAAGATATGTCTGTAACCAAAATAGAAAATATTTTTAAAACAATAAAATAGAATGCACTTTATAAAAATGGGATAAGAATGGTAAGGGGCATGCCTTCGTTGTCGTGAAAGTGTTCTTTCTTGAAATCTTGATCCTACTCGAACCCGCCACTCCCTACACGTCGTAATGATAAAACACACATAAATACAAATTCCAACAAACTCAAATAAAAGATCCAAATAGGCTTGCAAGATTTATACGGTTCGGTATATTGGTCGGTCTACCGTTATCGGATAATAGCACGTTGTCGACTAATAATAGAATTTTATGTTCTTTGAAATATTCACATCGTATAAATAAAATATGTCAAGCACGGACTACACGCTAACTAGTCACACAATAAGCATACACGTGTATATAAATCATGCAAACACACTACTGTAATCCTACCTATGCAATCTACGACTAGTACTTTTGTGCATGTGATAATAAGAAACACCCATAATCAAAGTATGAGCCAAATAAGGTAATCAACAGTAGCATGGCATGGATGCAAAATCTAACATGGTTATGCTGATAAAAAGGAGTGCATGCGGATAAACAACATGCAAGAAAATAAATCCTACAACTATGCTATAAGCATGAAGAGCGACCATTACAAATAAGGTTACAAATAAACTTGTATATCATACATACGGGAAATACCCAAACTAATTAAATGCTTTAGGAAAAATATGTAAACAATACGTTGATTAATTCTAGCAAATACATATATAGCTAAACATGTGAATTCCAATGAAATTGCTAGGGTTGAACTAGACAATCGTGAATCTACTATAAGTAGCAGAAGTACACTAGAAATTAGTCCTATACCTAAACACCGTGTAATTAACAATCAATAGGTACTACAAGAATATCATATCACACAAGTAGACACCATAGGTTTCTAGAGATGCATGAAATTTAAACTAGAAAACATTGATTCCTAAATAGCTAGCAGTAGTATCCTAGGAAAACAACTCCACGGCACCAGAGTACATACATAGCTACACGCTAATTCAAATATTTTTCATAAAAGTTTAATAAACCTCAAATATAAATCGCATCTAAATAACTGAGTTTTTAGAGGCATTTGACACATCTTTTAAGTTGGGACCAAGACCATCGCACGTTTGCATAGTGGTCTAAAATGCTTATGACACCGGACGACATTTGGTTCACCGACACCACCGTCAACTACAAAACTACGGAAGTAAAACATGTCTAGGTGGTAGGCATATGTGTGCACTAGTGGAAACGAGGCCTTTTATTGATCCAGAAAAAGGGCTTTAACACCGGTCCTTCTACGAACTGGTGTTAAAGGGGGGGCCGTACCAGCGTGGCCCCTGCGGCAAAAAAGGAGCCTCCCTTCAACACCGGTTCGTGCCATGAACCGGTGTTAAAGGACCCTGCAACAGTGGCCCGCGCAGCCTCCCTTTAACACCGGTTCGTGGCATGAACCGGTGTTAAAGGGGGGGCTATATAAGACACCACCCGCAGCCCACACACACCCCACTCTTCCATTTTTTCACTATCTCATTTTGGAGCCTAGCAAGAGGGTGTGAAGAGTGCTAGTTTGTGTTTTTTTCATATGCACAAGAGGTGTTCGGTGAAATGCCCGAGAGCTCAAAATAAGTTTTCTTGTTGCTCTTTCCGTCTCGGTCGAGGTCGGCAACTATCCTTTCATGTGTCATTGATGTACTATATATATAAATGGTCATCTCCCTATTAATTTTCGATATATACTACATATTAATGCAGATGAACCGGCAATGGATGTACGGTGACCACCGCACTTCCGAGTATATTACGGGCCTCCAAAATTTCATCGTTGTGGCTAATGCAAACCGTGGTCACAATGGTTTTATGTGTTGTCCGTGTGTTCCTTTGTCGAACAAGAAAGACTACTCAAATACCAGAACCATTCACGCCCACCTTGATCCGGTTTCATGCCCAGCTATAATTGTTGGACCAAGCACGGAGAAAAAGGGGTTGTGATGGAAGACAACGAAGAAGAAGAGGATGATGACAACTATCATAATATGTATCCTGAATATGATGATACTGCAACGGGGGTAGATAATGAAGATCAAGAGGGAGCAGATGGGCCCGTTGATGACGATCTTGGTCGGGCCATTACTGATGCAAAGGAAGAATGTGAAACTGAAAAGGAGAAGGAGAAGCTGGAGCAGATGTTAAAGGATCACAAAACATTGTTGTATCCAACTTGCGAAGATGGCCACAAAAGCTAGGTACCACCGGATTTGCTGCAATGGAAGGCAAAGAATGGTGTGTGACGGCGCATTTTCAAAGTTGTTGGTAAAATGAAGAATCTTCTTCAAGAAATAATGAGTTGCCCGACAGTACATACCAAGCAAAGAAGGTTGTCGCCCTCTAGGATTAGGCGTCGGAAGATACATGCTGCATTAATGATGCATCCTCTACCGTGAGAAGTACGAGAATTTGGATGCATGCCCGGTATGCACTGCACTGCGGTATAAGATCAGAGGAGACGATCCTGGCGATGTTGAGGGCGAGGCCCCTAGGAAGAAGGTTCCCGCCAAGGTTATGTGGTATGCTCCTATAATACCGCGGTTAAAACGTCTCTTCAGAAATAAAGAGCATGCCAAGTTGTTGCGATGGCACATGGAAGACCGTAAGAAAGACGCGATGTTGAGACACCGCTGATGGGTCACAGTGGAGAAAAGTCGGCGAGAGTACCGGACTTCCATACGTGACGCAAGTAACTTAAGGTTTGGTCTAAGTACGACGGCATGAATCCTTTTGGTGAGCAGAGCTGCGATCCAGACACCTGGCTGTGACCCTATGTATCTATAACCTTCCTCCTTGGTTGTGTATGAAGAGGAAGTTCATTATGATGCCGGTGCTCATCCAAGGCCGAGGCAACCCGGCAGCGACATTGATGTGTACCTAAGGCCATTAGTTGAAGAACTTTTTAGCTGTGGGCCAAACCAGGTGTAATGTATGTGGGATGAGCACAAAGGGGAGCCATTTGACCTCGAGCATTGCTTTTCGTAACCATCAATGATTGGCTGCTCTTAGTAACATTTCAGGCAGATAAACAAGGGATACAATGCATGCACACACTGTTTAGATGAGACTGAAAGTGTATATTTGGATAAATGTAAGAAGGTTGTGTACCTAGGGTATCGCCGATTTCTTAGAACCTGCATCCAAGATGAAAGAAAGGCAAGAATTTCAAACGTCTGGCGAGAACCACGGAGGAAGCCTCCGTGCGGTGAGGAGGTATTTGGTATGGTCAAGGACCTAGAAGTAATCTTTGGAAAAGGTCTGGCGGTCTATCATTCGAATAGCGATGCCGGACACGTGCCCATGTGGAAGAAGCAATCCATATTTTGGGACCTACCCTATTGGAAAGTCTTAGAGGTCCGCTCTTCAATCGACGTGATGCACGTGACGAAGAATGTTTGCATGAACCTGCTAGGCTTTCTAGGAGTGTATGGGAAGACAAAAGATACACCGGAAGCACGGCAGGACCAGCAACGTCTGAAAGCCCCTGAAGAGCCTATGCATCCTGAGAACGAGAAGGGTAAACGATGCCACTTAACTCCTGCCAGCTACGCTCTTACCAAAGCAGAGAAGGAAATCTTTTTTGAATGTCTGAGAAGTATCAAGGTCCCGTCTGGCTTCTCGTCAAATATAAAGGGAATAATAAATATGGCAGAGAAAAAATTCCAAAACCTGAAGTCTCATGACTGCCACGTGATTATGACACAATTGCTTCCGATTGCATTGAGGGGGCTTCTACCTAAAAATGTTCGAGTACCCATTGTGAAGCTATTTGCATTCCTCAATGCAATATCTCAGAAGGTAATCGATCCAGAAAGCCTACCAGGGTTACAAACAGATGTGGCCCAATGTCTTGTCAGCTTTGAGTTGGTGTTCCCACCATCCTTCTTCAATATTATCGGTCCTGTATTTCTACACAATATGTTCCCCTTTGAGAGGTACATGGGAGTCTTAAAGAAATATGTTCATAATCGTGCTAGGCCAGAAGGAAGCATCTCCAAGGGCTATGTAACAGAGGAGGTCATTGAGTTCTGTGTTGATTTTATTCCTGACCTTAAGGCGATTGGTGTTCCAGAATCACGACATGAGGGGAGACTGCGTGGAAAAGCCACCCTAGGATGTAAAGCAATGATATGTAGGGAATGCATTCTCTCAATCAAGCACACACGGTTTTACAAAGATCTATCTTGGTTGCCCCGTATATCAATGAACACAAGAATTTAATACGCCTCAAACACCGGTGGTCGATGAATGGATTATAAGTGAACACATGGCGAGTTTTGGCGGCTGGCTGCAAAGACTTCTCACGAATAACACCACTGTTGGGGATCAGCTGTACTTGTTGGCCAGGACACCATCTTCGACTGTATGTACTTTCCAAGGATACGAGATAAATGGGAATACATTTTACACGATAGGCTAAGATAAAAAGAGCACCAACCAAAATAGTGGTGTCCGCTTCGATGCAGCAGAAGACAATGGGCAGAAGACCACGTATTATGGGTTCATAGAGGAGATATGGGAACTTGACTATGGACCTAATTTTAAGGTCCCCTTGTTTCGATGCAAATGGGTCAAGCTAACAGGAGGAGGGGTTGAGGTAGACAAGAATGCGGAATGACAACGGTGGATCTCAACAATCTTATGAAGGTAGACAAGAACTTAGACGAACCATTCGTCCTAGCCAATGATGTGGCTCAGGTTTTCTATGTGAAGGACATGTCCTCCAGACCAAAAAAAAAGAAAAAATATGAAACGAATACATCATATGATGAGCCAAAGCGTCACATAGTTCTTTCAGGGAAAAGAAACATCATGGGAATCGAGGACAAGACAGACATGTCAGAAGATTATAATAATTTTGATGAAACTCCGCCCTTCACAGTGAAAACTGACCCAAGCATTCCGTTAAGTAAAGAAGATGCTCCATGGTTACGTCTGAAGTGATCATAAGGAAGGACATATGCCAAGAAGTTCATGCTCATATTATGTAACTCTAGTTCATGTTTTTAATATTAATACATGTCTTGAATGTTAGTCTTGTTTTGTGGATGGACCGGGACTATGAGAAGAAGTTGTCCCGATTCGTACTTACCATTAAGATCTGATCTCCAAACGCAGTCACATATTAGGAGTGCCTCTATGACCAGTTTCTTGGAGATGGGAGGACCTGGGCTCCATCGGCATCTCCTCAAATCGCCATAGTGGTGTCCCTGCTCGAAAAATCATCTTGCAGCTTTGTAACTTGTCTAACTAGATCAATACACCTAGGAGCTAACTAATTTCACATATTAGGAGTGCCTCTATGACGATTTCTCGGAGATGCCGGAGGATCGGGCTCCGTCGGCATCTCCCAAACTGCCGTAGTGGTGTCCTCGCTCTCGAAAACCATCTTGGAGATGCCTCAAACTGGCTGGAGGACTGGACTCACAAGGATGCCTATTTATAGTACAAGCAGCTCGACATAGTGTCGACACTTACGAAATAATGTCGACACTCAGCCCTATTATTAGTGCTGACTCGTGTTTTGTCCCGATTGGTGTCTCCAACCGGGACTAAAGGTTCATCTTTAGTGCCGGTTGGTGACACCATCCGGGACAAGGTACACGCCGCACGACATAATGTCGACACTCACCCCTATTATTAGTGTTGACTCGTGTTTTGTCCCGGTTGGTGACACCATCCGGGACAAGGTACACGCCGCACGACATAATGTCGACACTCACCCCTATTATTAGTGCTGACTCGTGTTTTGTCCCGGTTGGTGTCTCCAACCGACTAAATTCATCTTTAGTCGGTTGGTGACACCATCCGGGACAAGGTACACGCCGCACGACATAATGTCGACACTCACCCCTATTATTAGTGCTGACTCGTGTTTTGTCCCGGTTGGTGTCTCCAACCGGGACTAAAGGTTCATCCCGCCATTTTTTCCCGCTATTTTCTTCCCGCCATTTTTCTTCCCGCCAGTTCTTCCCGCTAGTTCACTATATATATATGTAGGGCTGGCCTCCATTGTCATTGCACATCTCTAGACTCATATCTGCAACCTCGTCACTCTTTACCATGGCTTCCACCGTAGCACTAACCCCCAGGGAGGCGGAGGCGCTTTGCGCCTCGAACTACCCCCTGGAACTCTTGTGTCCCTGTCGGCTAGATGCTGAGCATCGGAGGTGTGCCGGTTCCTCCTGTCCCTCTAGGTGTGGCACGCCGGATGGCCATCACGAACCACTACTACTTCGAGCTCACGCCGGAGCAGCAGAGGAATCCCAGATGGCATCCCGACTATTTCCCTACTTGGGAAGCCTTCTTCGTGGATCGGCGTGAGAGGGCGCTCGCCAGGCATGAGGAGGACGGCCCACCTCCTCCTAACTTCAACAAGGCCGACCGTCGGCTATGGTGGCGCGGTCAGACTGTCCAGAGCGTCATGGCCTATGACACTGCCGCCGACTCTAACCCCCGTCTGCGCTACCCTCAAGTCCAGCCCACGCGCTACCCTCAAGTCCAGCCCACGCGTACTCTCCAGAGGTTCAATTACGGCGACCCAAGCGACAGCAATGATGGCGGCCAATCTGACGACTACTGATTAAGCAGTATTACAGATGTAGGCAGGAGCATGACTGAATCACTCCAACATTCCGAAACAAGTTCGGCCGATTGTTACTTAATCTGTCCATGTATCTTAATTTTCAGTTCTTTTATGTATCTTAATTTTTAGTTCCAGTTCGGCTTTATGTAACTTACTATTAGTTGCATTCTCATTCGAGGTTTCTTGGCTTTCGGGTCAAATGACCAATGTTATGGCTAGAATTAAGGCATAGTTTGTGATAATATGGCCATATTGTGCATACATGTGCATCATGGCATGGCAAACAATGTTGCAAGAGGAAGTTTCCTTTTTATCGCACCAAAAAGGTATTTTCCATTTTCCGAGCATAAAAAACGGACGGTTTTGTGAAGCAACCACCAAATGGCTAATTCAAAAAACCACCAACACATTTTACAAAAATACTAGATCACCTTATATGGACAATGTACCAACAGGGGGATCTGAAACCTTTCCGTCCACCTCTGGTGAAAAAGACAAATTCCTGCCGAATCGGCAGGAAGTGGGTCAGATATGAACTACAGGTACATGATACGATGCTCATGATTTTTTACAAAATTCATTTTTAGGTTCACAATATGCTATTTTATCAAAAAAAAACAATGCAAGTTGAGCAAGGCTTAGTCAGATTCAAGTGTATACAAAAGATGCGGCATTTAAATATCCAATCAATTCAAAAATGTTAATACAAAAGACGCGGCATTAAAATATGATTTGCTCTAATAAAATAGGGTTATATTCCTTTTAGATGCTTAATATTTCTTATGTTCAAAGTTTTAGGATTTAACAATTTATTTTTGTTTGAATTGAATAATCAAAATTTATATGTAAGTGTTTTAATCATTTTGAAAAATTTCATGTAAAGTAAATATAAAATGTTTTTACATGAATGGATAGATATTATTTTTCTGAAAATTATGATATATTATTCATATTTTTCTGAGTTGAAATGAAAAAGATATGAATTTTCCAAATTCATATCCTATTTTTTGAATTAAAAATGCCCCTTTAATGCATGAAATAAATGCCCCCCCTTTAACACCGGTTCCAGACACGAACCGGTGTTAAAGGGGGGGCGCATTTATTTCATTTCAGCTTTACCCTTTAACACCGGTTCGTATGCGGAACCGTGTTAAAGTGTTAATAAATGCGCTGAATGGAATCCCCCCCTTTAACACCGGTTCCTGCCCCGAACCGGTGTTAAAGGGGGGTATTAAATGCGCCTCCCCTTCCTTTCTTCCCCCCCGTGCCAGATCGAACCGCCCGCCGCGCAGAGAGCAGAGAGCGAGCAGCTGCCGCGCCGCGTCCAGCCCTCGCCGTCGGAGCTAGCCGCCGCCCTCGCCGTCGGAGCTAGCCGCCGCCCTCGCGCGCGCCAAGACCGCCACCGCCACCGCCACCGCGCGCGCGCCGCGCGCAGAGAGCAGCCGCGCCGGCGCCGCGTCCTCGCCCTCGCCCTCGTCGGAGCCGCCGCGTCCTCGTCCTCGCCCTCGCCGGAGCCGCCGCGTCCTCGCCCTCGCCCTCTCCCTCGCCGGAGCCACCGCGTCCTTGCCCTCGTCGGAGCCGCCAAGGCTCGCCCTCGCCGGAGCAGCCGTGCCGGGAGCTAACGCCCGCCACAAGAGAGAAGCCAGCGCCGCTGCTCGCTCGCCTCGCCGGAGCCGCCAGCGGTCTCGTCCTCGCCAAGGCTGGAGCCACTGCGTCTCGCCGCCGAGCCGCTGCCTCGCCCTCGCCCTCGCCGGAGCAGCCGTACGTTGGAGCCGCCTGGCCAGACGTCGGAGCCGTCGCCCTCGCTGCCGGAGCCGTGTGAGGTCCTTCTCTCTGCAGCCTGCCCTGCTCACAAGTTCGGTGTAATGTTCGTGTTGGTTTTTTAGTGCTACTATCGTTGGCCTGCTGCCCACAATATCCGCCTTGTCCCCAAGCTTACCCATAGTGTGCTCGGCTCAGTGGTCGTGTGTCATGTTATAGTGGAGAAGTTGGTGTATAAAAGATATAGTGTCGTGTCCCCAAACAACAAGATCGACACCGACCAAGATAACCTGGTGAACCATGGGCACCGAATCCGAGCCGGCACCGGCACTAGAAAAATTCAACCCGGAACATCAAGATCTCCTTCCGGGACCGATGACCTGAGTTTGACAACATGGTTTCGATGATCAAGACCATGAGCCCAGTACTCGGAGGCGGGACTCAATCCCTCAGAACGCCAAGTTATTCAACCCGAACCCGAATCTTAGAACCCAATATATTTGACCTTATGTGTGACCCCTATCCAAGGCCTCTATGTTTGGGGGGTATTATATTGCCTTGTCGCATCGCATATTCCGCCCTCGCCCTCGCCGTCGGAGCCGCCCTCGCCCACCACCACCTCCATCCGTCCACAAATATTGACCATCATTTGGTGAACAATGTGGGGAATATGTGTGATGTATAAAAGATATAGTCGTTTATTCATATTTGAGTAAAGTTTCTGATGTTGTAACATCGATAATATTGTTTACTTAGTGTTGGTGGTGAACTTGATGGTCAAAATCGGGAAACTCGAAACTAATATGGCATGTAATTATGGAGGGAGTAGTAGTATAGATAGGATGTCAAGCGGGGCGGGTTCGCGGGCAACATAGTTTCATCCTGATTAGGGTTTGGACCCCTCGGAACTCGTTTAAAATGATCAAGCATCCTTAGGGTTTTAATTTCATTTGTGTATCTATTTGTGTATTTTTGTATGAATAATATGTATATTTGTGTATGAATCCAAGTCCACTTGAATGTTTACACTCTTACTCTAGATAATATTATTGTTTTAGAAACTATGGATCCACTTAGTAGAAACCTTGAAGAAGAAGAAATAATGGAGAACATTATTGATGAGGACACCTCACAATATCTGAACTTGGAGGGACATGACGACAGCTCAAGTAGTAGTCATGGAGAAGATGAAGACTCCGGTGAACGCAATTTAGTGATTACAAAGTCCGGCGAGGTATATGCATTGATTAAGCCTCTGCTGACTTCCACCAACAATCTTCTTCTACATGTATTAATTAACGCTTCTTTCTTCTTTTAGCCTTCTAGATCGACCAGCCAGCAACCATCTTCTTCTATGAAAAAGAGCAAGCGAGGCGCGAGCCATCGCTTGAAAGATCGTGCAAAGTTCACGATTGAAGCAGTCCGTGTTGATGGCAGGCCGATGGAGCCCAAGAAGGCCGCAGACAAATTTGTACGTCAGTCTGGAGTTCTTGTTAGGGACCAAATCCCAATCATAATTGAAAATTGGAATAAGCCAAAGAAGGGCGACGGTACCTTTGTCGATGAAAGATCGAAAGAAACGCTTTGGAATTCGTTGTTGGTAAATTTCACCCTTCCGCCAGAGGAGGATGAAAACAACCCGGTTATAAAGGAAAAGGTCAAAGAGTGGACTCTAAAGAAGATGGTGGCGCTTTCCAAGAATGGAAGACAAAATTGAACAAATTTGTCAAAGTGGCGAGACTCAGATTTGAAGACGCATATATTATGCGAAGATAAGACCTCACGGCCCGAATTTGAAACATATAAAAAAGTGCTATAGCTAAAATAGGTTGAAACCAATACGCTTAATGCCCGTAAGAAGGAATATCACCGGAGAGGACGGGTCGGTGGCTACATATCTTAGAGGCCTAAGTGGGAGGAAGCTGAGAAGGCCCTCAAGGCTAGAGGATCACACCCAGACGGATGGGTGGGACCTACGTGCAAAGACTTGGTTCTCTGGAATCAGGACAAGGTTGGACCGAAACAGGATTGTGTATCTTCCCAACCCTCCTTGCCAAACCTCTTGAACTCATCACGGCATACGAGGAAACATCCGCCAGACCTTCCATCCCGGCAGAGAATGACCAGCTCACACGCGCCATCGGTAAAAAAGAACACCCTGGACATGCACGAGGCACAGGGGGTATGACGTGGAAGGATGGGTTTGCCGAGTGGAGTGACTCTTACAGATGGTGCGGCAGAAAAGAAAAAGAGCATACAGAGTGGATGACACAGATAGAACATGCACTTGCGGCGCTGCAGGCGCAAGTGAATGCACAACAGAGCCATCAAGCTACCGGCCCATCTCAGCGGCACGAAGAGCCTACATTGGAAGCTGCCGGCGGCCCAGACTCTACGCGGAAAAGCAGCGTGGCTTCCACGGAGAACGTGCAGCCCACGCTTGAAATGACGGGTCCTCGATACCCCATGGATGAGATCACGGAGAGCGAACACGCTGAGCTGCATGTGAGATTAATGGGCTTATCCATTAAGGTGGCTGTCGGCTATGCCTTACCTCCTGTAGTTGGTGGAACTTACCACTGCCGACCGATTCCAGATGGCTATGCTATTGTCGGGGTGGATGAAGTTGTGAAGGAATATGAGGAAGCACGGCTTGACCATGCTACAGGTGAAGGGGAAACTCAACTCAAATTTGCAGTGAAAACAACCATTCTTTGGAAGAAGGAACACATCGTGCTTCCAAATTGGAGCCACTGCACGTCCTTCGTCGGCGAAGCCGAGCCGCTTCAGCTATCTCCTGCGCGGCAGCCATCTCCGGCGCTTCAGCCATCTCCTGCGCGGCAGCCATCTCCGGCATGCCAGCCATCTCCGGCCCTTCAGCCATCTCCAGTGCTTCAGCCATCTCCTCAGCGTAAGCGGAAGAGCACTGCCACGAAGAGCATCAGTAGCACTGCCACAAAGAAATCCGCAGGAAACCGTACGCCAAAGAGTTCAAAAAACTACGTCCCGCAGCCTTCCGCCAAGCCATTGCCGGTTTGACCGTGGAATCGCAGCAACGAGGAGACCAATAGGATCTCGGAAGAACAGGTCAAGAAATTCTTTGCACCAAGACGGGCCGAGCCAAAGGAGAAAATAAATCCGGTGGTGGTGGAGAAGTTTTACAAAAATCTTTTGAAACCTGAAACCCCAGTTGTGCCGGACTACGAGCGCTAGATTTTGAAGGCGGATGTAAGGCGCCATAGGGAGACTGAAAGTAGCAGTCGTGAGGCACCCCAGAAAACAGTTCCCATGCTCGGGGAGCAGGAAAACCAATCATGCGCCCCGCTCCAAATGTTTGACACACGGGACGCTCCTCCCGTAAATGATTACGAGGCAGAGCTACAAAGAAAGGCCAATAAGATGGGGATGACTTACATTGCATACTTGAACGTCATGGGAGACAACTTGCCCAAATGCGATGCCAACCCCATACAGCCATGGAAGTATGGGAAGAATCTCGTCAAGAAAGAGGAGCTCAAGAATCTACCAACAAAGATGCGAAAATTGCACAAGTGGTACCTTGATTTCTGCAAGACGAGAAAAGAAGAATGGATCACGGCGCATATAAGAGATGAGATTTTCTTGTGTGGAGACGACGGGATCGACTTCAACATTCAAGACTTGCATTTTCTATTCAATCAGAAGGAACTCGACAAAGCTGCCATCAGCCTTTATTGTGTGTAAGTACTATTTCTGTAATTTATATCTCATCTCATTCACTTCATTAATTGCATGTATATATATGCTCACCATATATGTATATACTATTATGCAGGAAAAAGGTTATGGAATGCAGGAAAGGAGGCCCTTTTGACATTGGGTTCGTTGACCCAAATAGAGTTCATGAAGAAGTGGTAAGAACCAAACCCGGACAAACAGAAGATTACTTGCTAAGGTCTTTACTGAGACAACAAACCAAAAGGGAAATACTATTGCCTTACAACTTCTCGTGAGTACTGTTACCCTCTCTCTTGTACACATTCTATTTCGGCTTACTCGATGTTAAGTGTAACTGATGATGAGTTATGCGTGCATAGGTTCCACTTTATTCTGCTAGTCATTCAACCTGACTCAGGAAAAGTCCTTATCATGGACTCGTTACAAAAAGAAAAAGAGCTATGGGCAGACTTTAGAGAGATGCTCCAGAGGTAATTTCAATCATATTATCGCACTAGATCGGAAACTTTCGTGACAACAAGTAATTAATTACTCCTTTATCCATTTTCTTTGCTGGACAGGGTTTGGAAAAGGCTCACGGGCAGGGCCGTGGGTGAATGGTCAGAAGAACTAAAATTTGTAGACCAAAATGTAAGTAATACTAGCTAGCTAGGTCTGCGTATCTCTTTGATTCTGCTTCCAATTCCATTATATCATGCTTTATTGATTATTATTTTGATTGAACTCTCTATTCTCGTAAAGTGCGCGCATCAGGGACACGGCAATAACTTATGTGGGTACTATGTTTGCGATTTCATTTGCAACACGATATGTGCGACGGGCCAAGCCGCACTAGAACAACTTAGAGTAAGTAAACAAAGTCCACAACATTATTTTATTACCATCAATTGTGTTGAGTTTTATTCTTATATATATAATGACGGCCCATTCTTCATATATATTCAGATCGAACGGATGCGGGACCAACTCCTACCATTTGAACACATACGAGCCATTCAAGAGGAATTGGCGGGGTTCATACTTGATGAGATCGTGACGCCTGGCGGAGAACTCTTTAGATATCCACCAAAATGAACGATGACGATGTATGTGCCGATGAAGATGTATGTGCCGATGACGATGTTTGTGTATAATAATAGTTGCTTAATTATTTATGTACTCGTATGTACCGATGACGATGTATGTGTATACCGCTCCCGATCGATTCCCCCTCCCACCCTCCCGTAGAAATACGCCCAGAACGGGGCAGAGGCAGAAGTCTGCCGTGGCAGAGATTTAGGCCGTTTTCCTACCGCGGCAGGAAAACGGCCTAAATTTCTGCCGCGGCAGAAGAACCTTTAACACCGGTTCCAGCCCCGAACCGGTGTTAAAGGGGGGGCTGAGGCCTGCAGCAGCCCCACGTGCTCCACCCTTTAACACCGGTTCGTATAAGAACCGGTGTTAAAGGGCCCCCCCTCTAACACCGAACCCTCAACAGCGGTTGACGAACCGCTGTTAGAGGGCCCTCCCAACCGGAGTTAAAGTGGGAGGTCTGCACTAGTGGTGGGTAGGCTGTGGGTGAATGGATTTGTGCCGGAGCTCACCGAGTGCTACACGATCGTCGGAGAAAGTCGATGAACTGAGATGAAATGTCGGTGGAATACGTCGTCAGTGATCAGCGACTTGTCCTTCTAGTCTGATGAATCAGCCCTGCTCCTCCTCTTGGTCGCGGTGCAGCAATAGCTTGTCTTCCCGTAGCCGGAATTGTTGGTAACGCCTGCGACGTCTAGTGGTGATCCATGGTGTGAGGAGTGAGACTAGGCTGGTATGGTAGGGAAGAAGACAACGGAAATTACAGCAGTGTTGTTTTGGCCTATATAGATATGAGAAGGATGGTACGACGTGATCAAAGGAGAAAGAATATGGAGAATTAATGGAGCAGTTTCTAGTGCACTTTATGGCGTTAATAGCAAGCATTTTAGGTTGGACTTTTACTCCACCCACATGCGAGAAGAAGAAACGGCTAAGAGCATCGGTAGGGAAGAGAAAATTTAAGGAGTGAGAGGATAGGATGATATATATATATACATGTATATGCTACAGTAGTGATTTAGTAGTGATTCTGACATGCATGCATATGTATTTGCATGCTACATGGGTATGGGCCAATACGATTTGTTTTATTTGGAAAGAATTACTACAAAGCGAATCGGTAAATTAAAAGAAGATCCAAATAAAATACAGGAAATATTCTCCTTCTTATATAAGTCTAATTAATTCTAGTATAGTTAGAATTAATTTAAGAAATACAAAACAACATATTATTTTTAAGCCGCCGCAACAACCCTTGATAAAAAAATTTAACCAAAAATAAAATCAGGATGTTACAGTTCTACCCACCTTATAAGGAATCTCGACCCCGAGATTTATCCTAAGAAAAAAGATTTGGAAACTCCGCGCGAAGGGAATCCTCTCATTCCCATGTCGCTTCCTCCTCGATACGGTTACTCCATTAAACCTTGCAGAACTTTATCACGTTTCTTCTAGTGGTCCTTAATTGCTCATCGAGAATTTTAACTGGGTATTCCTCATAAGTCAAATCATCCTAAACTTCTATGGCATCCAAAGAAGTTTTTCGATCCTCTTCCTCTGGCCTATCAAAACATTTCTTGAGTTGAGACACGTGAAACACGTTATGCACCTTGGATAATTTCTCGGGTAACGCCAACTCATAAGCAACCTCTCCACGCCTGGCGGTGATTGTAAAGGGTCCAATATATCGGGGTGCCAACTTTTCCTTTAGTCCAAAACGGCGCATCCCGCAAAGTGGGGATACCTTAAGGTACACATGAACCCCCTTCTCGAATGCTAAATCATGACGACGTCTATCAGCATAGACTTTCTGTCTAGATTGGGCAGCCCGCAACCCTTCCAGAATTATTTTTACTTTCTTATCTTCCTTCTCACGAGTGTCGGGTCCAAAAACTTGATTTTCTCCCACTTCATGCCAATTTAGTGGGGCGCGGCACTTTCTTCCATACAAGAATTCAAATGGAGACATTTGTAAGCTTGCTTGAAAGCTATTGTTGGAAGAGAATTCTGCGTATGGCAGACTCTTGTCCCAAGTGCACTTGCATGTCAAA
Source organism: Avena insularis (assembly GCA_023614405.1). NCBI lineage: Eukaryota > Viridiplantae > Streptophyta > Magnoliopsida > Poales > Poaceae > Avena > Avena insularis. Next base: position 275,344,191 of record CM042697.1, read on the forward strand.
GCACATGCTCGAAGCATGTCTTCCAGTATTTGGTTCACTCCCTCAGTCTGTCCGTCAGTCTGTGGATGGTAAGCGGTACTAAAATTCAACTATCTGCCTAAGACTTTATGGATCTTCTTCCAAAACCTTGACGTGAATTGAGTACCTCGATTAGGCACAATCTTCTTTGTAACTCCATGTAGGCAAACAATTCTGGCCATATATAACTCGTCCAATTTCTCCCCATTATAAGAAGTCTTCACTGGAATAAAGTGAGCTGACTTGGTCAATCGATCAACCATAACCCAAATAGAGTCATATCCTGATGACGTCCTCGGAAGCCCTGTGATGAAATCCACCCCGATTTATTCCCATTTCCACTCAAGAACTTTAAGTGGTTGAAGTAGTCCTACAGGCTTCTAATGTCCGTCCTTGACTCTCTGACATACATCACATCGAGATACATAATATGCAATTTCATGTTTCATGCTACACCACCAGAAACTGTCCCGAAGATCATGATTGTAACACCCTCGCCTGATAAGGCTGAGTTCATGTGTATAGTGCCAATCCCTGGATTGGTTCACTGGCACACACAGTACAAAATGATATCAAATATAATTGTGCATCATAAATACAACGAATATGATCCATAATTTACATTATATCACAGCACAAAGCAATACATGGTGGATCTCCATCCTTCAAATGTGCCACTGGCGAACAATCGTTGAGTGGAGTCTCGTGACCTATAATGATCACTTAGAAACGATATAACCTGCAACATGAAAGGTTGCATCCACGAATGGTCAATACTATGAATGTATTGGCAAGTAGAACAAATGAGTTCAAATGATCTACCAACTATATGCATATTTGGCTAGGTGGAGTTCAGGCTCATTTTCTAAAAGCAATATAACTTTTCCCTACTTTTAAAATACTTTCTTTGTTCAAAACAATCTTCTAAAGACATACCAGCATAAACCCATGTAGAAACAAGACAGTTCAGCTTTCGTATGCTCCTAAACCAATGTTCACCCATCAAGTTTTAGTAATTAAGAAATTAGGATTGGTGAGATCTTCCAAACAGTTCCAGGCCCAGTTGCTTATAGTTGTCCATAACCGGGAAAATGACTAAGTACTTAGTTTAGACACCCTGCAGGGGTTGTACACTTTACCTGCATGACCCAGTCAACCTGCTCTTACCATTACACTCATTTTGTGCCATGGTAGGGAGAAAACAAGACGAAACATTTTAGAAGAAGAACCCTGAGCCCTCAGGATGGACCCATACCAACCTACATCCCCTACATCTGCTAGTCATGTCAGGTCAGGTTCCCACAACCTACTTAGTCAAGACAGAGCCCATATGACATGCAGTTGTACTGGAAGATACTACACAAAAAACATGTACAATCTCTAAAGCCTAGGTGAGCTTTCCGCAATAAACCATCCAAAAATATCAATCCATCACACCCAGGAGATTGATTAATTTCCAATTGTTTTCATTAGAGAAAAACATAACTTTCTGTAACATAACCAATCATGAATTCCATTTGTGTATCTAATAAGCATGTCTAAGCAACTACAATATGATGGCTCAAAGGAAATCAAGTCATGGAGATATGGCAATCATGCCTGGGTGGCATAGCATAGCATAGTAGTAAAAACACCTACACATGCATCTCTACTGAAGATCATACTACATGCATAGGAAAAATAGTAGGACATTTATGATAGCTCTACTTGCCTTTATTGTAGATGTAGTTGTTCAGATAATCCTCACAGTAGAGAAGGTTGCACTCATCACAATCACAAATGTTGCACTCCTCGCAATCTATCGATCAAAACAAGTGCACAACAAACACACCATTCAAAACAATGCAATTACGTACACTACAACAAAACAATGATGAACAAATGCATGCAAGATGATTTAATATGTCACAATGGTTGTAATTAGTTCTCTAAACAATATTAGAATACATGATGCATGCAGGAGATCATTTGATGCAATAGGGTATTTGTTATTAAATCTTGATTGCCAATATAGAGCTTTTAATCGTTCTGTCAAAACTTCTGCCCTAATTGTCATACTAAATTTGGTTCTGGGGTGACTGGATAGGGGATTTTAATACGAATCAGTTGCAATTGGATTCACCTTAATCAGAGTTATAAATATTTTCTTATGATTTAAATAGTCTTTAATGGGTTTTAAATCATTTAAATACTTTATTTTGTCTAAAAATCAAACTAAAATCATATCTGTAATCTAAACATGATTCTGATTCCAGGGACATATTGTTTATATTTTTCATATCTATATATTATTTAAAATGGATTCTACACTCTAAAAGTCCATTAAAACTATTTAAATTACTACAGTAAATATATACGGTAAACATTAGATATTATCTCATACTAATATTCTACAAGATTTTTTGAGTCCATTGATTTATAATATACAATTTTGGACATGTAGATATTTTACTATGCATTTTATAAGATTGGCATATATTCTATGTATATTCTATTTTCTGAAATCCGAGGGGAATATTCCCGGAATATTCCACGCGACGTGGCGTGTTGTCATTCGTTAGTACCCCTTCGGCTTTGATTAAAACCTGGCCATTGGATGTAAGGGAATCCAATGGTCGAGGTCGACCATGGCGAGGCTCACCGGCAAGGGTCTGTTGGCGGCAGCGGCGCTTCAGACGGCGATGCTGGGCGGTGCTCCGGCGGGTTCCCGGCGTGGATATTCGGCCCACGGGATGCGTCTTGTCGAGGTGAAAATGGAGGAGTGATCCTCGGCATCGATCGCTTCCTGGGCCAACGATGGGGCGTAGCTGGAGGTTGCAAGCGACGGTGGTCCTCCGGCTTGAAATCCCGGTGGTTCCGATGATATGCGAGAGAGGAAAGAGGGTCATGAAGAAGCGGTACTCCATGGGGGTGAGGACCAGAGGAATAGGAAGGAGAGGGGAGGGTTGGATCCTTGCGCTCCCGATTGATCTGGAGGTGGCCGGCGGCGGCGAAATTGGGAGATTCTAGATGGGGCTCTAGGGCTTGCGATAGGGCGAAAAACCGTATGGGGCGAGAGGAGGGCATTTATATGGAGGGGGTGGCGTGCAAAGGGGGATCTAATTGAACGAATTTGACGCGGATTCGGCGGCAGTTTGTTGCGGTGTCGGGTCGGGACCGAGAGGAAAAACCTGCTCGTGTCTGTCTCCTAGCCGGAGAAAGAAGGTGACCGGGTGGGTCCCACGGTCAGCGAGAGGGGAATGCAAGAGCGGGCTGGGGCGTGCATCTGAGGCGAGATGGGCATTGGCGGGCTGTAGCTAACAAGCATACTGCTCGCTTCTGACGTCTTGGGTAGGAATTGGGGCTTTGGGCCACTGTCATGTAGTTTAGGGTTTTTTGTTCCTTTTTCATTTTTCTGTTTTATTTAATATCTTTTTGAATATAGCTCCAAATGAGATAATTTTTGTCTCTAAATTTTTCTAAAAACCAGGGAATCATTTTAGAATCCTTTTTGTCAGCAATTTTGACTATTTAAAAATAGTGATTTTATAAATCCATGTATAATATTTTGTAGGAGCCTTTTAGTGATCCCATTTAGGGTTCTAAAGTAGTGTTTTGCAATTCAAAATTTTCATGGATGCAGATGATGTCATACCAATGCAATGCAAATGCAAAAAAAAATTTAGTTCAAATTTCAAATATCTGGGATGTGATAGACTAACCCCCTTAAGATGAATCTCGTCCTCGAGATTCGGAATGGCTAGCAAATAGGCGTAGGATACCCTCTTGTCCGGTGTAGCTCTTCTTCATCATGGGTAAGCTTTATGAGATAACCCCCTTAAGAGAATTCAAGCTGGCCTCTCCAACTTCAGTTATTGTGCTATATCTGATTCTTCTTCCCTCTGGGGTTGTGAGTGAAATTTCTCGCCGTGCATGATCTATCTAGACTTCATACTTAGACATCCAATCCTTGCTAAGAGTGATGTCCAAGCCTTGTGATTCCAACACATTCAAGCTTATGGGAAAGTTGTGTACCCCAATCCTTAGGTTCAGTTGATGACATCCAAAAGCTGCTACCACTTCTCCACTAGGAGAGCTTATTTTGATAGGCTTGTTAATGGTTTCAGTTGGAATTCTGTTTCTATTCACAAATTCCCTTGATATGAACAAATGTGATGCTCCGTCATCAAATAGAATACGTGTTGGAAAGGTATTGATCCAGAACCTACAAATCATGGCATTAGGGTCTTCTTGAACTTCCTCCACACTAACATGGTTGGCATGTCCCTTCTATAATGGGTTTGGGTTGTACCCTTCAACCTTGTTTTTCTTCTTCTCGGGGCAGTCTCTTGAATAATGTCCCTTTTGCTTGCATTTGAAGCATCCAAACTTGCTTATGTCCTTCCTAAAGATATTGGTGTTGTGCGCCACAACATTGTTGTCTTGACGGTCGTGATCATTCCCTCCTTCAGAATTGTGGTTGTGACTCATGTGGACATTATGGTGACGTCCATTTCCTTCGCGGTGCTGATGTACATTACAATCATGCTCGTTGTATCCATTGCCTTCATGCATGTGATGTTCAAAACCTCCATTCCCATCATGGAGAGCACAAAACTTCCAATGCGGTCTTGAGTTGTAGTTGTTCTTGTGCTTTCTCTTGCGCTTCTCAACTTGACTCTACTTTTCTTCAAGAATTCTAGCTTTGTCCATTAGATCCTGGAAGGTGGGTGTGTCCAATACTGATAGCTGAACAGAGAGCTAATCACTCAGTCCATCCAGAAACCTCTATTTCCTTTTATCGGTAGTGTCGACATCCTTCGGAGCATAGCGAGACAAATTGGTGAATTCTTCTATATACTCCGACACTGTGTGATCATACTGGTGTAGATCACGGAATTCCTTTATCTTTAGGCTCATGACTCCAGACGAGACGTGGTTTGTCTTGAATCCTTACTCGAACGTATCCCAAGTGATTGTATCGATGGGGTGGGTAATCTGGAAAGTATCCCACCATTTAGTTGCATGTCCTTCAAGTAAGTAAGCAGCAAATCTCACTTGCTCTTCGTCGGTGCATCTGATTGTTGCTAAGTCCTTATTCACTGAGCGCAGCCAATCAAGTACTATCATAGGCTTAGGTGCGCTTGAAAATTTTGCAGGCCTCAGTTTTAGAAACCTGGTGAGATCATCCTCCTAGGGCTGGTTGTTCCTATTGTTGTTGTCGTTGTTGTTGTTCTTGTTGTTGTTGTTGTTGTTGATGATGATGTTATGGGTAGACATGAATTATTTAATCACCTGAGATAGCTATTCCTGGGCCGCTATCAGCTGCTCCATCTCAGTGGGTTGGCAGCGAGACGGCATCTGTTGGGACAACCTAGATGAGTTATAGATAGAAAGACTAGAGAAGTATTACTACCCCATAACTATATGAAGCAAACAACACTCAAGCCAAAATATTTTTGTTTATGTTCCAGAAGTTTTGTTTTAGTGGCATGTCATCCACAAAATAGTTTTCAATTGACTAATATTCATTTGGGGGTGAACCTACAATCATAAAAGTAATGGACAGAATCTGTCCTGAAACTATAGTAGTGTTCACGAATTTTTATGGGCACCTTAAACTCATCAGGAATTTTAGCTAATTTTTGTACATATGGTACACGAAGTTTCGCACCAAACCCTATTTTTCATATTTTTACCAGTTACCAAAAAAACATGAAAAATCGTATAGTATAGCAGGTTCAGCAGAAAACTGCAGCAGGAATATCACGAATTTCTAATCAAAACCTTTATTAATATATTATGGAATCTCACAAAAATATTATGAAACTTTAATGTATCAAATAGAACAACATAATCACAATAAATCAACTATCAAACAAGTTCTTACAACAATCATTTTCTATATCTAAACGAGACTATATCAAAACTATATGGTGTACATCATCTAACAATTCATTAAAATTGCACAAGTGGTCATCGAAAAGTTTGAACAAGACGAGATTACAAAAGATAGATGAAGGATTACAAGAACCTAATAAGTACAAAATTATGAGTTCAATGCTAGAGAGAGCCTTCCTTCTATATTTCAAAAGAGAAAAGTATGAGAATTGAATTGATAAGACGATACTAGAAAGAAGTGTACGAAGAGAATAAATAGACTCAAATAGTGTTTATAATTTCATATGACTTTCCTATTCCATTGCTAGGTCATGATCCTACAGTCAATGCACAACTCTGATACCATCTTGTAACACCCTCGCCTGATAAGTCTGAGTTCATGTGTATAGTGCTAATTCCTGGATCGGTTCACTGGCACACACAGTACAAAATGATACCAAATATAACTGTACATCATAAATACAACGAATATGATCCAGAATTTACATTATATCAAAGCGGAAAGCAATACATGGTAGATCTCCATCCTTCAAATGTGCCAAAGGCGAACAATCGTTGAGTGGAGTCTTGCGACCTATAACAATCACTTAGGAATGATATAACCTGCAACATGAAAGGTTGCATCCACGAATGGTCAATACTTTGAATGTATTTGCAAGTAGAACTAATTAGTACAAAGGATCTATCAACTATATGCATATTTGGCTAGGTGGAGTTCAGGCTCATTTGCTAAAAGCAATATAACTTTTCCCTACTTTCAAAATACTTTCTTTGTTCAAAACAATCTTCTAAGGACATACCAGCATAAACCCATGTAGAAACAAGACAACTCAGCTTTCGTATGCTCCTAAACCCATGTTCATCCATCAAGTTTTAGTAATTAAGAAATTAGGATGAATGAGATCTTCCAAACAGTTCTAGGCCCAGTTGCTCATAGTTGTCCATAACCGGGGACACGGCTAAGTACTTAGTTTAGACACCCTGCAGGGGTTGTACACTTTACCCGCACGACCCAGTCAACTCGCTCTTACCATTACACTCATTTTGTGCCGTGGTAGAGAGAAAACCAAGATGAAACCTTTCAGAAGCAGAACCCTGAGACCTCAGGATGGAATCATACCAACCTACATCCCCTACATCTGCTAGTTACGTCGGGTCAGGTTCCTACAACCTACTTAGTAAAGATAGAGCCCATATGACATGCGGTTGTACTAGAAGCTACTACACAAGAAACTTGTCTAATCTCTGAAGCCTAGGTGTGCTTTCCGCAATAAAACATCCAAAAATACCAATCCATCACACCTAGGAGATTCATTAATTCCCAATTGTTTTCATTAGAGAAAAACATAACTTTCCATAACATAACCAAACATGAATTCCCTTTGTGTATCTAATAAGCATGGCTAAACAACTACAATACGATGGCTCAAAGTAAATCAAGTCATGGAGATATGGCTATCATGCCTGGGTGGCATAGCATAGCATAGTAGTAAAAACACATACACATGCATCACTACTGAAGATCATACTACATGCATAGGAAAAATAGTAGGATATTTATGATAGCTCTACTTGCCTTTATTGTAGATGTAGTTGTTCAGATAATCCTCACAGTAGAGAAGTTTGCACTCATCACAATCACAAACGTTGCACTCCTCGCAATCTATCGATCAAAACAAGTGCACAACAAACACATCATTCAAAACAATGCAATTATACACAAAACAATGATGAACAAATGCATGCAAGATGATTTAATATGTCGCAATGGTTGTAATTAGTTCTCTAAACAATATTAGAATACATGATGCATGAAGGAGATCATTTGATGTAATAGGGTATTTGTTATTAAATCTTGATTGCCAATATAAAGCTTTTAATAGTTTTGTCAAAACTTCTGCCCTAGTTGTCGTATTAAATTTGGTCCTTGGGTGTACTGCATAGGGGATTTTAATACGAATCAGTAGCAATTGGATTCACCTTAATCGGAGTTATAAATCTTTTCTTATGAAATAAATAGTATTTAATGAGTTTTAAATCATTTAAATACTTTATATTGTCTAAAAATCAAACTAATATCATATTTGTAATCTACACATGATTGTGATTCCAGGGACATATTGTTTATATTTTTCAGATCTATATATTATTTACTATGGATTTTACACTCTAAAAGTCCATTAAAACTATTTAAATTACTACAGTAAATATATACAGTAAACATTAGATATAATCTCATATTAATATTCTACATGATTTTTTGAGTCCATTGATATATAATATGCAATTTTTGGACATGTAGATATTTTACTATGCATTTTACAAGATTGGCATATATTCTGTCTATGTTCTATTTTCTGAAATGCGAGGGGGAATATTCCACGCAACGTAGCGTGCTGTGATTAGTTAGTATCCCTTCGGCTTTGATTAAAACCTGGCCATTGGATGTAAGGGAATCCAACGGTCGATTTCGACCATGGCGAGGCTCACCGGCAAGGGTCGGTTGGGCGGCAGCGGTGGCTTCAGACGACAATGCTGAGCGGCGCTTCGACGGGTTCCCGGCGTGGATATTCGGCCCACAGGATGCGTCTCGTCGAGGTGAAAATGGAGGATTGATCCTCGGCGTCGATCGCTTCCTGGGCCAACGGTGGGGCGCATCTGGAGGTTGCAAGCGACGGTGGTCCTCCTGCGTGCAATCCCGGTGGTTCCGGTGATATGCGAGAGAGGAAAGCGGGTCATGAAGAAGCGGTACTCCATGGGTATGAGGACCAGAGGAACAGGAAGACAAGGGGAGGGTCAGAACCTTGCGCTCCCGATCGCTCTGGAGGTGGCCAGCGGCGGCGAAATCGGGAGCTTCCAGATGAGGCTCTAGGGCTTGCGATAGGGCGATAACCCGCACGGGGCGAGAGGGGGGGTTTATATGGAGGGGGTGGCATACAGAGGGGATCTAATTGAACGAATTTGACGCGGATTCATCGGGAGTTTGTTGCAGTGTCGGGTCGGGACCAAGAGGAAAAACCTGCTCGTGTCTGTCTCCTGGCCGAAGGAAGGTGACCGGGTGGGTCCCACCATCAGCGAGAGGGGAAGGCAAGAGCAGGATGGGGCGTGCCACTACTAGGGCCATATGGGCCGCTGACGGGCTGTCGCTAGCTTGCGCGTGCGCTAGATAGGATTTGGGCTGCTGGGCCAGCTGTCGCGGGTAGTTTAGGGTTTTTTAATTCCTTTTATTCCTTTTTCTGTTTTATTTAATATATTTTTGAATATAGCTCCAAATGAGATATTTTTTGTTTCTAAATTTTTCTAAAAACCAGGGAATCATTTTAGAATCCTTTTTGTCATCAATTTTGACTATTTAAAAATAGTGATTTTATAAATCCATGTATAATATTTTGTAGGAGCCTTTTAATGATCCCATTTAGGGTTCGAAAGTAGGGTTTTGCAATTAAAAATTTTCATGGATGCAAATGATGTCATGCCAATGCAAAAAAAATCTAGTCCAAATTTCAAATATTTGGGATGTGACAATGATACATCTTCGTACTTTCTGGGTGTATGGAGTATGATGACTCATGTGCCTCCTTCATGATTAAATCCTTGAGTTATTTTTGTTCTGGCACCAATATATGATCTCAGAACCAAATATTTCCCTTTTTATCCTCCTTATAGTCAGGTTCTTCTCCTAACTTGATCTTTGATCGAATCTCTTCGATTCCCTTGTCGTTCTTGTGAGCTTCTATTACTTGATCCTCTAGAGTAAACTTGACTTCTAACATATCTTCCTTAACATGTTCAAGTTTAATTTTCTGAATTCCTCATGCAGTTCTGGTTGACCTTTCTGAATCATAAGATTATTGCAGTAAACCTTTCTACTCAATGCATTAGCTACAACATTGTCTTTACCAGGGTGATAATTAACGCCAATGTTGTAGTCCTTAATTAATTCCAGCCATCTTCTCTGTCTAATATTCAAATATACTTCAGGATCTTATGATCTGTATATATCTCACATCGATTACTAATAAGGTAGTGTCTCCAGATCTTCAAAGAATGTACTATGTCAGCCAATTCCAAATCATGTGTGGGATAGTTCACTTCATGTGGACGTAGTTCTCTCGATGCATAAGCTACGACCTTGCCTTGTTGCATGAGAACAAAGCCCAAACCCTGTTTGGAAGCATCACAATAAACTTCAAAATCCATCCGAATATATGGCAAAATTAGCACTGGAGCAGAAGTCAGTCTCCTCTCTAGTTCTTGGAAATTGGTCACACACGCTGGTGTCCACTCAAACTTGTTCTCCTTCTTTATTAACTGTGTCATCGGTCTCGCGGTTCTTGAGAAATCCTCAATGAAGCGGCGGTAATATCCCGCAAGTCCGATGTCAACACCCGGATTTTTAATCCAAGATGCATGTTATACCATACATCGCAATCCCAGGAATACCATTTTTGCGAGACATAACAGAATTGGATACCACGGTACATCATCCATTACAAACCATACATAAGGTCTTACATAAATAAGGATCTCACGATCCAGTTCTTAATACAACACAAGTAGCGGAATACGTAATAATAACGGTAGCGTGGGTGAAGCTCCATCTTCGGGGTCACAGGCAATGCTGACGATGGGAGATGATCCTAGTTGTCGTAACCTTCCTGGGTTCCATCCTCCTGGTACTCCTCTTCATAGTCTGGCCACGGGAATAGCCAGGACAAAGCCATGAGTACTCTTTAAGTACTCGCAAACTAATACTAACAAGTGAAGGGGTTTTTTGTAATAGGGCACTAGGCTCTAGGGTTGTTTTGCAAAAAGCCAGATTTACCTCTACTAAGTTCAGAAGCAAGAGAAAGCTAAATGAAGTTTTATAACACCTAAGTGGGAACTTGTATCTCATGCCACAACTCTGTTGTGGTCAAGTCAAATTCTCCGATTCATTTCACAAGTCATTTTGAAAACATCTGACGGGGGAACAGTATGGCCACTCCAACTGTCCATAACCGCGGACGCGGCTATTCGAATAGTTTGACACTCTGCAGAGATTGTACACTTTCACCACAACATTCGATACATCCGTCAGGAACAAATCTTAAATTCACCATACTCAGTATGCGGATAATCAATCCTAACCTTTCAATTACACGCCCTAGTATAAGCACCTCTCCTGTGAGTTTGGCCTCCCAACCATGACCAACTGTCATCTTGGGTACTACACAGGTGGACAATCTTCACAAGGTAGCCTCAGCTCAGACCTTGGCCCTGAGGGAACTAATACTAAGGTATATAAGTTTCCAGTCAAGCCCTACCCAATCTTCGGTTATTGTGGTTGTACGATAAAATTGGAATGGTATCGCATCCAGACAACCATCAGTTTTATAAAGGGCTAAGGCTCATGCCTCAACATTTTCATCACCAAAAATCATCTGGTGTTTGGAAACACATGTCAAAACATCTCAGTAGAATGATCCATCATTCTAAGGTTTCATAACCATTTTCCACCAAGTATTCGCATCTAAAGTTGATCAAGTTTTATGCTTAGCATTAACATCTACAAGTGGTGGTGAGTACTAATGAGGGGTGATAAACAAGTGGAGTTTCAACTAAGTACCACCTCATGCCTTAGGATGATATCAAGGTTTTCTATCTTAGGCCAAATTTTATGCTCTTTATACAACCTTCAAGTATCTTCCTAGAATCTACAATTCACTCAAGTAAACTCTAAGTAAAAGCTTTGATAAAGAAATAAAGTAGAAAGCTTGCAAGTAAAACTAGGATTGGGTATCATCAAGTGTGTCTAACCAAGCATGCTTAGTGCATTGCATAGGTTAACTTGATTAGCAAGGCTTGCATCAGTATCATTATAAGCTTGCTAAGTTAATAGCTTGCAAGTATTGGCTTGCCTTCTGCAGAGCAGTGGTTGAAGTTCTCCTCGGCTTCTTCTTCGTAGTATCCTCCTCCCTCCTCGTATCCTTGGTCGGTACTAGCGTCTATGAATAAATACGAGGTACACAATCACCAAACAATACTTAACTACTTTCAATCATCACACAAAGGGGTTCTATAGATGATCTAGCATCATCACTAACATTACAAGATTAAAGCATTTGTCTTATTGATTTCATTTTTCGAAAAGTAATTTCTACTCATTGAAAAACTACTTAAGATTTAATATTCTCCAAACCAAACATGGGATCATGTTGACACATGTCATAACCACATATTTTAGTCCATGGGAATGTGATTTAAAGTGGTGTCACAATTTAATAAGGTTTTACCCTTTTATTTTAATTAAATAAAGTGGCTAGAAATGCCTATGTGGCATTCTTTTATTACTTGAACATTATTTCTGTAAGTAAACCTATATGTTTTTATATATTCTAAAAGGTATGGTCAAATGTGATTTTTGAGAGTTGGAATCAACTCAAAATATATTATGGTTTAAGTTTGAAAAATGTTTGAATGCAGAAAAGCTTCTGTCTTGTTATTTTTACCAAGGGTGATCTATAGATCCAAATAATTTGAATCCAACGGGCTTGGATTCAGCATTTCAAGACCTTTCTAACAAAATTTGTTTCATTCAATTTGGTTCAATGAATCGAGCTGGGTTGATTTTTGAAACTAGGTAGAGAACTGTGTTTGAAAGAAAATGGAAAAATCCAAATTCAAACAAATGGGCTGCGCGGGAAATGATACTGGGCCGGCCTGCTAATTACGCGGGCTGGTTAAGTTGTTGTCCCCACGCGTCAGTGAGACAGGGGGGTGTGAAGCGGTACGGGGCAACGTGGTGCGTTAGATCTAGTTCTAATCCTATGGCGCTGGTTCATCGTCCACGTCGGGCTGCGTCGGCGAGACAGAACCCTAACGCGGCAGGTGGGGGTCGTCGAGGGCTTAGGCGAGGGTCGGCGATACGGGCGAACGACGAAGTCAACGACAGCGAACCTCCTGGTACCGGCAGCTTCTCCTGGGGCGGCTCCAATCGCTGGCTCCCTTCTCCAAAGCGGAGCTCGGTGAAATTGCAGCGCTGTTCGCCTTGCTCTGGGAACGGGGTGGAACGATCAGTGAGGGGAGGGGAGTGAGATGGTGTGAAGATTTTGAGCGGGGGAGGCCTCTATTTATAGTCTCAACGACGAGACCGAACGGGATGGGCAGGCGACGGTGGCGAAATGGCTACGGGCTGCTAAAGGCATGGCCGGTGGTGGCGATCAATCAGTGGTCTCCTGGCGATGCTCTATGGCTTTAATGCGCTTGTAGGGGCGGTGGTAAATGGTCTGGAACATGCGATGCTCTACACGGCAGAGGCGGCGTCTTCGACAGCGAGCGGTGGCTGTGAGGCATGGGGCAGCGAACAGGGATGTCTAGCGGTCTCCTGGGACGGTGGTGATCGTGTATGCACGCGGCGAGGGCGACGCACGGTCTGTGGGCGCGTGTGGAGGGTGGCGCTCTGGTGCATGCTCGGCATGGTTGACAGTGGCACGGGCGCGGCATTCCTGGCGGTTTTGGTTGCTGTCTGCGAGGCAGGGCTGGTCGAGAGGGGGCGGTGAGGCATGGAATATCTCCCAGACAAGGTTGGCATGGCTAGTTATTCTCCTAGCTTGCTGTCCACACTGGGGTGACATGGTGAGGCTCGGCTATTCACCATTGATGCCATTGCCAAGCTTACAGTGGGGCTAGTGCTTAGTTAAGTTTGCTAGATGATCTACTAAGGTTGCTATGAGCTAGAGAGGGAACAAGTTAGGCCCAAATCACTACACACTATAGTGTTTAGGATTTGATTGATTTGCATCAGCAAGGTGTTTGATGAAATGGCCGCAAGAATTCAAGTTTTGAATTTTGAAAAGATTTTTGGTGGGTGCGCTAGGCATGTGATGGTGAGTCTGTGGATGCTTGGGTTTTGAAAGTTGAGCTTGTTTGAGTGGTTTTTGAAAAAGTGGGATCTTCCCATATGATAAAGATTCAATTTTGAACTGTCCTTTAAACTATGCATTCAAATGTTTTTGGATGATCACAAGGTGGGCCTTGGTACTCTGTTATGAGTACTATCAAGGGGTGCCTAAATGAGTTTCTGTTAAGTTTTGTAAGTTAGAGACAGTCAAAGTAGGCATGGGAGTTAAATTGGCCAAAATGACCATTCCCTTATTTTATTTGTTTTGATTTATTTGTCTTTGGGAAAAGTGTGGGGATTGTTTAGATGATATTTATTTCACCTAATAATCCATTTACAAGCAAAGAAACACATAAACAAGGCAATTCAACAGAATCCAAAATGGAATGCATACACACATGCATGCTTTCATATTTTTATTTAGAAAAGTTTTTGTTAACCCTAATTTTGGAGATTGGAGTTTGATGATTCTAGTTTAATACTTTTTGGATGTTACATCCGAGGAAGCTGCGTATCTCTGACACATTCTTCGGTTGCTTCCATCTAAGTACCGCTTCCACTTTAGCTAGATCTAGTGCTACTCCTTCGGCTGAAATTACATGACCAAGAAAATCTACTTGTTTCAACCAAAACTCGCACTTTCTAAACTTTGCATAGAGTTGATGTTCTCTATGACTTTATAGAACAATCCGTAGGTGTTTCTCGTGCTCTTCCTCATTATGGGAGTAGATCAGCACATCATCAATGAACATCACGATGATCTTATCCAAGCAATCCATGAAAACTTTATTCATGAGATTCATGAAATAAGCTGGTGCATTCGTGAGTACAAATGACTTCACTAAAAACTCATACATGCCATAACGAGTGACAAAAGCTGTTTTGGGTATATCTTCCGGTCGAATCTTTAACTGATGGTATCCTGACCTAAGATCTATCTTTGAGAAAATGGAAGCTCCTTTCAACTGATCAAACAAATCATCGATCCTCACCAAAGGGTATTTGGTTTTTATGGTTACTTCATTTAGAGGACGGTAGTCCACGCACATGCGCATGGAACCATCCTTCTTCTTTACAAACAACACTGGTGCTCCCCAAGGTGAGGTGCTCGGTCTAATGTATCCCTTCTCTATAAGTTCCTGGATCTGCTTCTTCATCTCAGCTAGTTCATTTGCTAGCATTCTATATAGTCTCTTTGCAATAGGGGCAGTACCAGGCACTAATTCAATGGCAAACTCTATCTCATGATCTGGTGGAATACCCAGTAACTCCTCTGGGAAAACATCTGGGTATTCCTTAATCACCCTAACATCTGACACAACCATCTCCTTCAAGTTGTCCAACAAACTGGTTACTGCACTTTTTGATGTTATCTTGGGCTTGTAATTCAGCAAAATTCCTACAGTACTGGTTAATGATATAGCTCTAAGGCCACAACCTATCATAGCTCTGTGTTTCCCTAACCAGTTCATGCCAAGAATGACATCTAACCCTTTAGAGTAACACTATGAGGTTTGCTAGAAATTGTACTCCCTCGATCTTTATGATCACTTTAGGGCATTTCAAACCCGACATAAGGATTCCCCCAGGTGATTGTACTGCCATTAAATGACCCATACCCTCAGTTTTCAAATGGTGGTTTTCAGCAAATTTCTTGGAAACAAATGAATGAGAAGCTCTAGAATGAAAAAGTACTAAACCATAACATGAGTTAATTGGGAACATAACAAGAACAACATCTGAAGCTTCATTAGCTTGCTCGGCCGTGAAATGGTTGACTTAACCACGACCCGACTGTCCTGAGGTATTAGATGCGCCTCCTGGTGTAGGCAGTATGCCTCGCCCATGTCCCACTGCTGGTGTCTTGGCAGCAGACCTCAATTGAACTTCACTGGTGTCAGCCCTGTGTTCTTCTTGTTCGAGAATGCAGCAGAAAAGTGTCCCTCTACGCCACAGTTGTAGTACGCCTTTCGAGCAGTGTTATCATGGTTTCCTCTGACTTCAGCTATCGGAGTATGATAGGGATTATGCTGAAAGTTATGACTAGGCTTTGCTAACTTGGCAGCTGCTCCACGATAACCAGGGTGGTTATTATTTTTCTAGCGTGAGCTTCCTGCTCCATGATAACTCTGTGGTGCTTTGCGCTTCCAGTGTTCCTCTAGCTCTCTCTTTGAGTTCTCTTGCAGAATCGCCTTGTTTACTATGCTCTGGAAATTTGGAAAATCATGGGATACCAACCTATCCTTCAAACCTGGGTTTAATCCCCTCAGAAACCTAGCAGTTTTGTTGACCTCAGTTGGAATATCTGCTTTCCCATAGCATGATAATTGAGTGAAACGGTCCCAATACTCAGACTAAAATCTTTCCTTGGACAAGAGCTCGAAATTCATCCCTCTTTAGCTCCATGAGACCAGCAGGAATGTGTGTACCACGAAAAGCTTATGGAAATTCATTCCAGGTGATTGCCTCAACATCATCATGTGCATCATAAAAACTCTCCCACCAATCTGCAGCTACACACTGGAGTTGGTGCGCTGCAAACTTCACACGGTCTTGTGCATCAACATTGACCAAATTGAGCTTCCTGTGAATGTCCTTCAGCCAATCATCAGCTTCTGTAGGGTCCGCTGATCCTGCGAAAATAGGTGGCTTTGTCCTCATGAACTCTACTAGCTTGGACTGTGGAGGAGGATGATGACCTTGATTCTGATTCAGGTTTTGGTTTTGGTTCTTATTCGCCATTTTGGAGGCCATCTGCTGCAGTAATAGTGTTTGCATCAACATTATTTGTTCCATGTTAAGTGGCGGCGTCGGTGGCAGCTGCTGTCCCTCATCCTCAGTATCGGTATCAGTGTCATGGATTTCACCCTCAGCGCAGTTCTCCTCGAACGCCGGTCCGCGACCGTGTCCATGTTTGTGTCCACTGTGACCATGACCTCGGTTGGCGTTCATCCTATTGTTGCTCAAGATTAGAATATACAAGAGGGAAATAAACTACCCAAAAACCAAACTTGCACGAAAAAACAATTGGAACATCAAAGAAATCCAAACGAAAACAAAATTTGTCTTAAAATCTCACACACAAAAAGGTTTAAGATAGAATAGTAGCTATACCACATATAGATCGGTATACTCTACTCGACACGCATGTAGTTTTTGAAAATAGCTAACGAGTTGCTCACTTATTTAACTTATAACTAAACAAAGGGTGATCTCTTATGGTCTCATAGGAATAACATATTAGTCGTCGAAGTTGCCTAACTCTTCAATCCAGCATGACAAAGTTGGACATCTACGCATATTTGAATAAGACAAGTATGATTAGTATCAAAATTTATAAATTTTAAATGAATAAATTAGCAACAATAAGGAATCCTATTATTTTGTAACATATGTTTTATTAGTATACGCATAATAAAGTCTTTCTATTCTATCTAAGGCCATGCGACTACGTCGACGTTGGCTCTAATACCACTTCTGTGAGGACCGGGACTTAACTTCTAGACCCTCCCTGTGTTTATTCGTCAATCCCAAGATCAACATTGACGACACAGCGAAATGTATATCATTGTAGACATGTAAAAGTAATTATTACAAAGTATAGATAAAATATAGTGAAATGTCTAGTGACATTTATTACATAAAGAAAACACAGAGGAAATATAAAACGCGTAGCGACTCAATCTCAGCCATATGCAGTTGATGTAGTCTACGAGGCCTCACTCATCGGCGTCATCATAATAGTTAGTCATCTCCTTCTCTATAGTACTCTGAATTAGCAACAAAATCATTGCCATGAGTACATGACGTACTCAACATACCCCTTATGCAAAACCTATAATATCTACAGGTGGCTTCAAGAAATGTTGTATGGTTCTTCTACATAAAGCCAATTTTATTTGCAATATGGTAATAATTTTGATGAAAGCGGTTTTTGACGAAAACATGTTTATCATCAATGTGGTATTTCTCAATAGTGTGATTGTCCACGACAACTCAGACGATTCATAGATTCCAAGATAAGGATAGGGGAAAAGAGGTAAGTACCAAGACAGGTTCCCGTATGTCAAGAAAGATTCATGCGTCGTCCATCACCATGGACACGGCTATTCGAATAGTTTAAACTATATAGAGGTTGTACACTTTTCCCATACAACACAATCCCGTCTTGACGCCCACCAGCCGTCCCTGGTTTAATACACACCAATTGGTGTACAGACAGATGGATTGTGACAAGATCTTTTAGTTAGATCCCCCAAAGATGTGACATGCCCAATGGGTATTGTGCGCGGAACTGACAGTATGTCCCCAAACCGGTCCCCCCATCTGTGCCGATGGCTCTCCCGCAGGCAGACACCTCATCAGTTGTACAACGACATCAACACCTAAGGCTGACTAACTTACTTGACCAAGCCAGTGCCCATTATAGCATGTAGTTCTACGGTTGGTCACAATCTTCAAATCCAAGACTTATTAGGACCTGATGTGGCACGGACGACAGATTGCCCCCTTCATCTAGTGAAGGACAGCCAATCGCTCCTTCATTTGATCCAGCTGTCGCCCGTACAGTGTTTAGAAGGTAAGTTTCACCCAAAGTAGAATAGAGTAGAGGAAGTAACAACGGCTAGCTCAATGAGCTCATCAGGTTTCAAAAGGGGTGTATGTGACCCGAGGGTCACCCAATTCCTCCGAAGAGGGGATATAAGGATCCTACTTATTATTGAGCTGCCAGGAGTGACAGTCGTCGGTCCGGGGAGGCCGCGGTGTTACAGAAGGGTGCGAACTGCCACGGTCCAAAAAAACCGTGGTAGATTCATTTGTGATGAGACTTTTACCATGAATGCCATCCGTCATAGAAGAATATTCAACCATGACAAACGGGCCTTTAACCACGAAAATCGTACGTTGTAAAAGGACATTTTTTTCTTGTATTGTCATCACTCCAGAAATTGAGAATGTTCTTTATTGTGTGTGTGTGAAGCAAGTACAGTAGTACGACGGTTATGGCTCAGCTGCTCACTCGAGAAGGGCCCAAGCGATTTTCCTTGCTTAACTTTAGGACCCTTTGTACTAAATTTAGGGACCTCTCTGTAATTTTGTCTTTTTTGAGGTCTTCGATGTAGACTGTACTCCCACCAACCATGTCAAATTTTTATACAAGTATGCTATTAAAATTTTAAAAAATCTTTTGAAGCCAACCAGGAATTCAGTATATCTAAAACCACCGAAAAAAAAAATTGTACAACTTTCAAAGCAACCTACGATTCACTTGTAGTTCAAATTTGACCTAATTTCGATAAATTGGCACAAAGTCTCATTCAAGTCGGCAAAGTTAGCTAGAAAGTTTTAAAATTCACAAAACATGGGAAATTGAGAATGTTCTTTCCTGATAGTTGGAAACTCACACCGAAGACATCATTTACTTAAAGATGATGCACTCATCCACCTTTCGAAGAAAAGACAATTAATTCCAGAGGAATCTATCGCACTTACTTGCAGCTCAAGTTTTACCTAATTTTGTTAAGTTGTCAAGATGCAAAATCTTAGCAAGAAGTTGAACCTATTTTCAAAACTCTTGATGGTGGTTTGTGATATATTAAATTACCCCCCGATGGTTACCTAAGAAACAAATCACAAAACTGTCAACACAAACTACAATTTACTCATAGTTCAAAATTGACCTAATTTCGATAAATCGACATAGCGCCTTCCAATTGGGCAGAGCTAGCTAGGCTGAAGTTTGAAAAATATTCAAACATGGGAATCATATAAGTGGTACACAACATGTCGGTCCACTATATACATGACTAAAAATCTTGGCTTGTTTCATTCAGATCCATATTATATTATTCAGACCTATTTTAAGGAAAGGAACAATCTCGTCGTCACTCAGAAAATTGAGAATGTTCTTTCCTGATAATTGGAAACTCACACCAATGACATTTTTTACTAGAAGAAGATGCACCCATTCTACCTTAAAAAATACAATTAATTTAAGAGCAATCTATTGCGCTTACTGGTACCTTAGTTTGACCTAATTTCATTAAGTTGTCAAGATGCAAAATCTTAGCAAGAAATTGAAACTGTTGCCAAAATTATCGGTGGTGGAATGTGATGTATTAAATGACCCCCCTCCCGATGTTACCTCCAAAAGGATTCATAGAACTTTCAACGCAATCTATAATTTATTTTTAGTTGAAATTTTTCCTAATTCCGATAAATCGACATAAAGTCAATCAAGTGAATAGAGTTAGCTAGGATGAAGTTTGAAAACACATAAAACATGCGAATCTTAAGTACAACATGTTAGTCCACTATATATGTCTAAAGATTGGCTTGTGGCATTCAGATCCATATTCTTCAGACTTTCTTTTCGAAAAGGAACAATCTCGTCATCACTGAGAAAATTTAGAATGTTATTTCCCGATAGTTGGAAACTCACATCGACGGTGTTGTTTGCTGCAAGAAGATGCACCCATCTACCTATGAAAAGACATTTAATTCAAGGGCAATATAATTTCGTTAAATCGGCAAGAAGTGAGTGAAGTTAGCTAGAAATCTTGAAAAATGGAACTATAAGAAACCGTGATCCACTTTGTGTGATAATTGGGGAAGTGGCATTTTCTTCTAACCATGGAAGGTCTTGTACGAGCGAGGTGCTTCAGTTAACACGGTTGGTGGAAGTACGAGTTATATCAAGGACCTCATAAAAATGAAAATTACATCCAAGTCAATGCATTTTTCACAAGGTCCCTAAAACTAAGAAGGGAAGTGTGTTTTGAGGTTTGCACATACTAGGTTTCTTGTACATGCTAAAGACTAACAATAGAAACTTCTCGATGCTAAGAATAGAAAAGAAGATCCAACGGCTACCAATATTTGGATTTGCCAGTCTTAATCGAACGGTCAATGTACAAAGTTATCCGTACACTTTACTATAGTGGTATGGTATTGTAAGGGATAAGACAAGATAAAGATTAAATAAGAAGTACTACTGTGAATTGCTGGTTTTTTGAAGAACCTTTCCCTCCCGATGTTTGGGAAGCAAGTGAAAATTTCTAAACAGAAAAAGTTTGATTTTTTTTCCGCCAAGGACCAAACTGATTTCCCTCCTATGTAATCCTCCTACTCCACACCAAGATGGCTGCCGAACATGCCAGAAAAACAGAGCCGCCCTCTCAAAAAAATAGAGCCACCATACCAAGGCACACATACACAGCGCCACCCTATGGACGAGGACGAGCTCGGCCATGCCGATGCGCGAGGGGAGAGGGGTAGGGAGATATGAGAGGCCACAAAGGACAGAGAAAACACACTTTTTTTGCGTGCATAAGTCCTGAAGTTTGCTACTAGTACATGAGTACCTCGTGTCAGGAATCCATCATAACTTTGCTCTGACATCGAACTGCCTCCTCCTCTTCGCTGCTCTCGCGCTGCCTCTTTTTTTAAAAGGCTCGCTTCCTTCCTTTTGTTCCCTTGTATAGCTCAAGTTTGACCAAATTTTGTTAAATTGTCAAGATACAAAATCTTACTGTAGCGATAATTTAAACCCTTTGTCCATACTTCTGGTGGCGTACGTGCATCGACCTGCCTTGTCATTCCATTTCACACCCTGTGACCAGAAGCATGTTGGTTCGAAAGTAAGGAGCTTTTCTTTCCTCTTGCGCGCATGAGCAGTAGAAAGGGTATGGCTCAGCTGCTATCTCAAGAAGGACCCGACCGCTCTTCCTTGCCTAACTTTAGGGCCCTTTGTGTGAAATTGAGGGACCTCTATGTATTTTTTGTTCTTTTTCTAGGTCTTCGATGTAAACAACACTCCCACCGACCATATCTAAATTTAACTACAACTTTTCTCTTAATTTTTTCAAAAAACAATTTGAAGCCAACCAGGAATTAAGTATATTGAAAAGCTTTTTCGTAGAACTTCCAAAGCAACCTACAGTTTACTTGTATTTCAAATTTGAACTGATTTCGATAAATCGGCATTTGTATGAAAAGAAAGCAAGATCCAATTTGTATGAAATTTGGGGCTTTGGCATTTTATTTTAACTGGGGTGGGTCTCGTAGGAGCAATGATTTTGAATTAACATGGTCGATGGAAGTGCAAGTTGAATCAAGGACTTTAGAAAATGAAAAAGACATCCTCTAGTCCATCACTTGGAAAATTGAGAATGGTCTTTCCCGATAGTTGGGTCCTCGCACTGGTGGCATTATTTACTAAAATAACATGAACTCATCTACCTCTGAAATGATATTTAATTCAAGAGCAATCTATCGCGCTTACCGTGGTAGCTTAGGTTTGACCTAATTTCGTTAAATTGTCAACAGGCAAAATCTTAGCAAGATGTTGAACCTATTGTCCAAACTCTTGGTGGTAGTTTGTGCTATATTAAATGACCCTCGATGGTTACCTTCAAAAAATCACGAAACATCCAAAGCAGCCTATATTTTTCTTGTAGTTCATATTTGAACTAATTTAGATAAATCGGCATAAAATCATTCAAGTGGGCAGAGTCAGCTAGACTGAATCTTGAAAATTCATAAAACATGTGAACCACAAGTACAACATGTTGGTCCACTATAAAAATTTGAAAGCTCTCCTTATGTCATTCGTATTCATAGTCTTCATACTTTCTTTACCGAAAGGAACAATCTCATCATCACTCGAAAAATTGAGAATGTTCTTTATTGTGTGTGTGAAGCAAGTACAATAGTATGAAGGGTATGGCTCAGCTGCTCACTCGAGAAAGGGCCGACCGATTTTCCTTGCTTAACTTTAGGGCCCTTTGTGCTAAACTTAGGGACCTCTATGTAATTTTGTCTTTTTTGAGGTCTTTGATGTAGACCGTACTCCCACCGACCATGTCAAAAAAATTACTATAAGTATGCTCTTAAAATTTTCAAAAAATCTTTTGAAGCCAACCAGGAATTCAGTATATCAAAAATCACCTAAAACCCTTTTCATAAAACTTTCAAAGCAACCTACGATTTACTTGTAGTTCAAATTTAACATAATTTCGATAAATTGGCACAAAGTCTCATTCAATTCGGCAAAGTTAGATAGGATGTTATAAAATTCGCAAAACATGGGAAAATTGAGAATGTTCTTTCCTGATAGTTGGAAACTCACACCGACAGCATCGTGTACTAAAAGATGATGCACCCATCTACCTTCGAAGAAAATACAATTCATTCGAGAGGAATCTATCGTGCTTACTTGTAGCTCAAGTTTGACCAAATTTCGTTAAGTTGTCATGATGCAAAATCTTAGTAAGAAGTTGAACCTATTGTCAAAACTCTTGATGGTGGTTTGTGATATATTAAATGACCTCCTGATGGTTACCGAAGAAACAACTCGCAAAACTGTCAACGCAAACTACAATTTACTCGTAGTTCAAATTTGACCTAATTTCGATAAATCGACATAACGCCAGTCAAGTGGGCAGAGTTAGCTAGGACGAAGTTTGAAAACTATTCAAACACTGGAATCATATAAGTGGTACACAACATGTAGGTCCACTATATATATGACTAAAATCATGGCTTGTGTCATTCAGATCCATATTATATTATTTAGACCTACTTTACGGAAAGGAACAATCTCGTCGTCACTCAGAAAATTGAGAATGTTCTTTCCTGATAGTTGGAAACTCACACCGACGGTATTGTTTACTAGAAGAAGATGCACCCATTCTACCTTCAAAAAGACAATTAATTCAAGAGTAATATACCGCGCTTACTGGTACCTCAATTTGACCTAATTTTGTTAAGTTGTCAAGATGCAAAATCTTATTAAGAAATTGAACCTGTTGTAAAAATTCTCGGTGGTGGGTTGTGATGTATTAAATGACCCTCCCTCCTAATGGTTACCTCCAAAATGATTCGTAGAATTTTCAACGCAATCTATAATTTACTTTTAGTTGAAATTTGACCTAATTCGATAAATCATCATAAAGTCATTCAAGTTAATAGAGTTAGCTAGGACGAAGTTTGAAAACTCATAAAACATGCGAATATTAAGTACAACATGTTTGTCCACTATATATGTCCGAAAGCTTGGCTTGTGGCATTCAAATCCATATTATTCACACTTTTTTTTGAAAAGGAACAATCTCATCATAACTTAGAAAATTTAGAATGTTATTTCCCGATAGTTGGAAACTCACAGCGACGGTGTTGTTTGCTGCAATAAGATGCACCCATCTACCTATGAAAAGACATTTAATTCGCGTGAAATCTATCGCGCAAATCTATACCCTTCGGCTAGTACCATTTGGTTAATAAAAAAAATCATCGCGTTTCTCACTTTTGGTAGAGCTTGTTGATGTATTGCATCGAATGCGAAAGGTCTTCATTTTTTATTTTTTTATTTCAATATTTTCAAAACAGGGTCGACGTGCAAATTCTTAGCAATAAATTTAATCTTTCCAAATCCTCACTAGTTTACCCTCTAATCCACCTAAATTCATTTCAATGGTCAAAACTAGTCAGAAAGATTGCATAAATCTTTAGAATTATTCTGAAACATTGTCAAAGTTTGTCTAAAAATGGGGCACTGCCAAGCTTGCGTGTCGAGACTAATGAGCGCTCCTCTAGTTGACTCGTTTTAGGTTGGTTTGTTTTCTTAACGAACTTAGGTAAGCAACATTTTTTGCCCATTAATGTTAATGAACTAAATAATATTGTTAAAGAATTTCTTGAGCTACTCGTTAATATCGGTCACAATGACGAACATAGAAAGTGTGTTCACCTAATTTCATGTACGCCAGTTATTTATTGTGTACCATGTCGTGTACAAGAGAGAGGGAGAGAGAGCAAGATCTCACCCATGGTTGGATGTCTATTACGTACGCGAGAAGTGGTACCCCTAGATCACTAGAATTCAAACCATGGGTTTGGCACTTTGGTGTATCATACAAGGCGGAATATTCTTTAGTGGGAAGTGATGTTCCCATCTATAGCGAGGCATGTATGCAGACTTCGTCAAGCTCAAGCCCCTTCGGAGCAGTATCAAGACACATTATTTCTGACTCGGTCATATATAGAGGTTTTAGGGTATGCGCGCATGTGTTCTTCCTTTAATTTCTATTGAGTTTTGCTCGGTTATCTAGAAGTACATACAATGCAAGTCAAACAAGTTCACTGAGAGTATGTGCAACATTAGAATTTTGGGGTGTCTAGAAGATAATATTTTTCTTCCTAGACCTAGGTCTAAAACTTGAGGGCATCACCTATGTATATGACTAAACCTATCTTTAATATGGGACCCACTTGCTATACCATAAGCTTATTGATTGAACCACAATGTATATAGTCAAACCTGTCCATAAGATAGGACCCAACATGTAAGAGCTACCCTCTAATAGTCTTGTGATTATAATTTATTTTATATTGCAATGTGTACTAGATATGAATATTTTAAAGCTTATGGACTACACATAAGTTAAGGGTGGTGACCCTTAAGGTTTTAGCTCGTTGATAGAAGCCACTACTTTTTTCCTTATGGACAAGGTTGTGGAAAACATAGTGGATGCCTTGAGAGGGTGAGTCTAGCTAAGTTTTTCTCGATCCTAGGTCTAGTACAAGACCCATGTCTAAGGGAATCAAATGGCAGGTTTTCTTTATTGGAGATTTCTATCAAGATGAGTGAATCACCTGTCTGGTCTAAAAGGTGGAGTTGATTTTATTCTCTTAGAAGCGAGTCTAGTAAATTTCTAGCCACGTCTAGTAACGGCTCATGTTGTGCTTGCTCTAATGGATCCTATAGCAGCCAACGAATGTGATCTCTGACTCCCCTAAATCTTCCTTATCCACGAAGCCTCGATGCTCGGCTTTGAAGAATGGTTATAAGGGTAGTAGGAGGTGATGTTCTCGTCGATAGCAAGGTGCTTATATATGGTAACTTCGTCAAGCTCAAGCCCCACCAGATTAGTCTCAAGACACAATCTTTCAGTGGTGCTCATAGGGGTAGGGTGTGCGTTCTTGCGTTCATAGGGGTGATTGTGTCTATGCATTTGTGAGCGTCTGCATTTTGTAGTGGGTTTTCAAAAAGAGAGATAGAGAGAGAGGGGCCTTTGGTTTCTATTAAATTTTGCTCGGTTTTCCAAAAGTACCTGTAATGCAAGTCAAACTTGTTCAGTGATGTCTAGGTCCTATCGGCTTACTACCATGGGGTTATGTTATCAGGGCACCCACAATGTGTAGATAAATTTAGTTCTAAATTTCTCTTTTGGATTTTAGAACTAGTTCCTACCATTGTGAGGGTAGTTCCAAATCAACAAGGCGGGGAAACCAAGTTCCAAATCAACATGGCGAGGAAACCAGAGCAGGAACTTTCTCCGATGCTAAATTGAGAAAAATGAATAAGCAAGTAGTTATTTGCATGCTGTGGAAGGGTGAAAGGAACTAGAGAAGAGAGAGCATGGAGATATTTTACTTTACTTCTTACATGAAGTGGGTCCCATCTCTAGAATTTGGCAAGCAAGCACGTTGTAGAGAAATTAGCAATTTGGCAATGCAACCATATGATCTATGATAGATTTGGACATAGCACATTGTGGATGCCCTTAGTGTTCCAATTATATCCTATACCAGCCAGTGAATGTGAGCTTCGAATCCCCTAGCCATTCTTTCTCCATGAAGCCTTGATGCTTGCCTTTGAAGGATGGTTATGATGGTGGTTGGAGGCGACGTTCCCGTCGATATATATAGTGAGGTGCCTATGGTTACTTCGTCAGGCTAAAGACCCCCCGGGTCAGTCTCAAGACACAATATTTCCGAGGTGCTCATAGGGTAGGGTGTGCGTTCCTGCGTTCATAGGGGTGAGTGTGTCTACGCATTTTTGCGCATCTCTTTTTTGTAGCGGGGTTTTGCTAAATGAGATATAGGGGCCTTTGGTTAATTTATTGAGTTTTACTTTGTTTTCAAAAATAATGCAAATCAAGGTCACTGATGTTTGGGGCCCACGGGCTCTCTACCATGGGCCCCAGTCAGTGGTCTAGTTAATCATGAGCGAATGTGAGCACCGGCTCCCCTATCTCTTCCTTCTCCACGAAGCCTCTGTGGTAGGCTTTGAAGGAGCGCACTTTTTCCGAGCAATGTCGATGGATTCAGTCATGCCGGTTCGGCGAACGACTGGGGATCTTGATACGCAAGGCTGTCGGGTTAGGGTAAGTTTGCCAGAGTTCACGGTCTCAGTTTATTTTCTCGAATTTAGCTTATGGGGCTCTCCTGATTTTGGCGTTTATCTCAATTATGCCCATCTTGATCAATGATGTTTCGTGGGTTCAGATGCCGGCATGGATGGTAGACGCCGAGTGGTATGGAATTGTTATTGATATGGATCTCCCCCTCCGGTGCGACTTGTGCTCTGGCGCCCCCCGTCGCCTAACGACGTTCGAGGGAACTAATTTCGGCCGCAGGTTCTTGGATTGCAACTAAGAATGTGAGCGCTGCATGTTCGTCCACTGAGTCAATCTACCGCAGTCACTTTTTCTTCAGCGTGCGATGTTGGTGCTGTGGTTACAGCTAGAGATCCGGGATAAGCTCGAAGAGGAGGAGCAGGAGCGCCAGCAGATGCATGCCGAGGATATGGATGCAGAGTTAATGGATGTCTCCATCTCACTGTGCTCGGTTGTGAATAGGATATATGCTCTTAGATTTGGGTAATCAGAGCTGGACATTAGGTTCTTAACCAAGCACAGTCTGCAATCTAGATATTGAGCATGCTCATGATACTTTTGGTGACTGGCTATAGATTCCACTAATAATTATGTAATCCCATTTTGTTTACTAGTACTCAACATCTCATAGTACTGCCACTTTAAATTACACTAGATTAATTAAGATGGGATTAGTTGAAAATTGGCTTACAACCTTTCTGGAGTTTGTGGTTACTGATATCTCTATCTATATATGAATATCGCTACATTTTTTGCACATTTGTGCACATTCCCCATCGTGCAACTTCTTTACCCAGCAGCGTCCACCTCTCCATCGCATCAGCGCAATCTTTCGTGAGTCTGCAACCATCCGGATAGTTGTTTAGGGATTTATATTTGAAATAGTTGATCTATATGCCACATTAGGAATATGGGATCACCATGGATGTAGCCATGGAATTAGTTATAAGGTACAATGGAAATAGGGAGGTATATGCTTTCAAGAAGAGTCTTATGTGGATGGGAGCTTGGCCCCAGGCTTTATTTCACAGAGCGGTCCACTGCTGAACAATGCAGAGGTAATTTGCTACATATCATTCATAAACAGATTGTTGTTCGCTAGTGTCCTGCATTGCTGAGTTCTTTAAAATAAAACACGCCAAATCGTCGACATTATATTAATGCACATATCTTTTTTTGCATTGTGAAGTTGATGTGTTCTTTCCTAAAATTTACTAATTTTGCTGCACTTCATTTAGCATCATGCTCATGTCCCACACATGGAGGAGGCATTACATGAAGACATGCCTTAATCGTGTTTATCGAGTGACAAGTATTTTGATGTATGCAGTTGCTTTGCTATAATTTCGGTAACCTATACTTTGTCCCCAAAAACATTTTTTTGATAAAGGGTGCTTTATTTGTAAGATCCCTCCTTTATAAAGGTAAGGATCCCTGTGATTTCCATGCTAGTCCCTGGATCAATGCTAGCATCCACAGTTTAAGATGAAGTACACAGAAACAAAGGTCATTATTACATATCATTCCAGAGACAAACATAGTCTTTTACAAACTCCATGGCCACAGGCCTAATACAAGACTTCAAATATGTAATAAGATAAATAATTCTTCATCTTCATGTGCCACAGGCAAGCATGTTGAGTGCAGACTCATAACCCCTAATCATCATCAGAATAACCTGCAACATCACAAGTAACAGCCATAGTGGGTCAATACATTGGAATAGTATTGGCAAGTGATACCTTAGTAGAATATTGGTAGACTAGATACTATATGCATTTTGGCTAAGTGTAGCTTAGGCTTGCTTTGCTCAAAATAGGTTTTACCTATTAGTTGAAAACACTAAGTTTTTCTTTAACAAAACTTTCCCAAGGAAACACCAATAGAAATTGGTGTACCTTCACCCTTGTTCACCCACAAGTTTTAACTTAGAAATTGGGATGAGGAGATTCTTGATAGCTTCCATGTCTTGATGCTTATGTTGTCCAATACCAGGGACATGGGTAAGTACTTAGATTCCTCCATCTGTAGAGGTTGTGCACTTTCCCCACAAGACTTGATTTTCACCAAGACAGGACCTTTCAGAAGCCTTCCCTTAGACCAAATGGACGCGCTCCAACCTATCATCCCACTACCACCAACTATCCAAATGGCTAAGTTATTGCAACCTATATGATCCAGGCAGAGGCCATATTGCCATGTGACTGCACTAGAAGCTTCTTAACATTTGGCATCTCAAATCCCTTTGTTCCTGGGTGGCTTTCCACAAGGGAGATACACAAGGTAAACCATAGAAATGGGCCTTGTGTAACCACTCAACACAAACCATTCTTTCCATTCCACCCAGGTGATTCATTCACTTAGTTGTTTTATTCAGTAAAACACAAGTCCAAAGACTTAGAAATATTTTCTTATAGCATGAATATATATCCACCCTTGGTTGCTACTAGCTAGACTAAGCATGGCATAGATAAGCATCTTAACTTAGAAATTTCTAGCAATTCTACAACTACTAGGATTTCCCAAGCATAGCATATAGATCAAAATATTCATGCAAGTCTAGCAAAAATATTTCTAGTGCATAGTTGAAAAACATAGGAATAAAATCATGAAGCACCACTTGCCTTGGTAGTTTGGGGAGTAGCAACAATCCTCACAATCACAATCACTATTTGCACCAAAATCTACACATAAAATAATGGCACAAAATCACATACACAAAATATACAAGAAAAAATACATGAATGTATGCAAAATGCCATGTGATGATTTTCTACACCAAACAAGACAAGTGCACAGTACTGAATCATAAACAAGTACAAAACAAGCCAAAAGAACTTTATTTGAATAACAAACATTTTCCAAATAATTACTATACTCAAATTATGCCTACAAATGTTTCTGCAAAAACAATCATTTAAACAGAGGAAAAACATTAAACACATTGCATAAACAGAAAGGATTTTCTCTCCTGATTCCAATGATATAAAATTTGTCAAATTTGGACGTGGGAATCAAAAGTTATTGAATTTACAATTTTGAACATTTAATAGATGAAAATCCAGATTTTAAACCTAAACCTAGCCACGCGGTGCTTCCTGATTGGATGGTACCGCTTCGCGCGGATCACACACGTACACCGTCAAATCTAAATGAGATCCAACGGCTCAGATCTGTCCGTACCCTTTCGGGCTGGCGTCTAATCTAGACCACTAGATCTAGATACAGTGGATCTAATCATCTTGACTCAAAATCGGCGGCGCTCATGGGCACAGCGGCGGCGACGGTTCTGCCGGCGATGGATCGGCGATTCTAGCGAGGGCTGGGGATGGTGATGTTGCTTACCAGACTCGCACGTGCACGAGGAAGCTCAACGTGGTCGCCGTAGGGATGGGGGTGTGCTGTAGCGGCGGCTAGAGGTCGTCGGAGCTGCGGGCGGCGTCGGGTTTACGTGGACGGAGACGTTGCCGATGCTCTGGACTGTCCTAGCATGAATCAAGAGTATCAGGAGGTGCGCAAGGTCACAGCGAGCACGACAGTATCAACGAGAAGACAAGGGGCGCTCAGAGATTACCGTAATTGCTCGTCGGAATTAGGCCAGTCGTCGGTGGCGCTCAGTTGAGAAAGGAGTCGACGCTCTGGGGCAGTACAAAGCAAACCAAGGACACAGTAAGCTTGCGAGAACAAGGAGATCATGATAGTATGGTTTAGCAGGCAAGGGGCAGACGAGGCTCACCGGAATACTTCACCGGAGTTTGTCGGGCAGCGGTGGTCGAGCTTCAATACGAGCAGCCTGGAGGCGATTGGGGGCAAGTGTTTTGGGGAAAAGGACCGCGGCGAGGTGGTGACTAAATAGCCGGAGTAGGGGCAAAAATATCGCGGTGAATCAATGGGATTGATCACCGTAGTGATGAGGAGGAAATGGCCGGCGACGACGTGGTCGCATGTGTGATTTGGGGAAGAAAGGAGTGAGCTGGCGTGGGTCCACCAGACAGTGACCGCGGGGTAGAGCGGGTGCGGTGAGAAACAGAGAGAAGAGGGGGAAATCCCGGGTGGGCTAGTGGCTGGCTTGCTGGGTCGCGGGTGGGTTGGGTTAGATAGGTCGCTGGCTTTATTTTTTTCTTCTTTTCTCTTTTTCTTTTTCCGTTTTGATTTCTAATTTGAATTTGAATAAGTGTTTCAATTCAAACTTATTCTAGAATTTTATTATGTATTCCTTGTGTCCTAGGACGTGTAAACATCCATTAACACTCAAAATCATTTTGGGTTTGAAAATAAAGTTTATAACCATGCCTTTAACCAAATAATTATAATAGGCAAATGAATGGTTGTTGAATTTGAATTGTTTTGAAACTTTTGTTTGGTCTTGTATTTACTTTCCAATCAACACTGTACAAATACTAATCACATATAGAAAATAAAACATAAACCTTGCCTCACTTGAATAAGTAATAGCCATAGATATGGTTTCTTATGTTTGAAATTTATTTGAAAAAGCTCAAATGCTTATGAATGCATGAATGCAATGCAAGCTTTACAAATTATGATTTTTGGGATGTTACATTATTCCTTAAAATGTACCCTAAATATATTGATCATTTTGTTTGAATCATGATTTTCAAAAACAAAGTCATTCTAATCTCTTGCCACTTACTAAGGCCAGGACTGCTAATGTGCCAGCTAAGAAGGCAAATCCTGAAGTACGTCTCTTCTCATGTCGGTTTTGTTTCCCATGTTTGGGCAATATGCCCCATTGGTTCTTTGCCATTTTGCTGCACCACTATGGAGCTTGCACGATGTGTGCACCTAAATTTGGATTATTTTTTTGAAACGCGAATTTGATTTAATTTTTGATTTGTTGTCTGCAGTTTCCACCTTATTCATATCACTCATGGCATAATGGTGCTGGTTACAACAAGGATTGGACAATTGTCCGTCTCCGAGAAAAATACAAAGCTCATAGAAACATGATTTCGTGCCTTGAAGAGAAAGAGAAACACCAGAAGGAACAGATTAGGCGCCTGAAAGAAGAAGTGGAGAAATCCACTAATCGGATAGCTGATTAGACTGCAGGATAGAATACATCAATTTTAGCTGCACATGATGCCGCTGTTTATCTTAAAAAGTTCGACGCTGACAACATAGTTCCTAAGTCGCCTGATGTGGATGGCGACGGCCAGATTGGCCAAGCGTACAATCGGATCTTGGAACAAGTGCAAATACAAGCTGACGATCTTTTCAATTCGGCTCTAGAAGCAGATGAGACCCTAACAGAAATTCGAGATTCTCCACACCCATACAGTCTTGATCCTACAAAAGATAAGGAAATATGTAAACTATATTGACTTCTCTACTTTCATTTTGGAAGAGTTTGTGATCTCCTATGAGGATGATGTTTGTTAAGTCAGTACTAAAACTTGTTTTTTTGCTCTGATGGTGTGTGGTGCTGACAAATCTATATATTTGATGTACTATTATGACATAATATATGTTGGAGTGGACCCGGATTTATGTGACGATATTTGGCAACATGAGTCATCTTATTCTAACTTGTGATGGTTTTTTATCTTTTGATTTTTTTTACTTGTGAGATCTTTTAATGATGATGTCAATGCCAGTTGCAAGTGCTTTGTAAGCATGTATCTGATAGTAAGCCAAAACTTTTAGTTGTAGGTTGTGGAATTTCAGGTCGATGTTTGAACTCTAGAACTTGATGTCATTTAACGGCAGGCGGGAAACTGAGCAACGCCAAGGCGGGATCCTCAGCCGTGTTGTATAGAGGGGTTTTTCCACACAAAAAAGCGGGGTTCACAAAAAATGTATATAGCAGGGAGAAAGTTAGTTTCGAGGAAGCCCTCCCTCAACCGCATCAAGACATCTCCTCCGCTTGACCGCTCTCCCTCGACCGGACCATCCCCGCCGCTCCACCATTGAGCACCATCGCAGCACCATTCGCTGGTACGTACGTCCCCAACCTCCAGCGAGTATGTGCTTTCTGATGGATAGAATACATTTATTTTGAGAATTGTGAAGTAAATAAGCTGGTGTATTTTTTAGGAAATGCAATCGGTGTCGACGGATGCTTTTGTTGCGTCGGCTGATGTTTCTAAAGTAGAGGTGGATGTTGAAGCAGCATCAGCGGATACATGTGAAGAGGATGCGGAGGCCAATGCTTGTACTGCATCGGAATCTTGGAAAGTGTTAAGTGATGCTTGGAAAGCGGTGGAGGCGTGGTCGAGATCCTCGTCGACTGCTGTTGGATCAAAATCGGCTATGTTGGTTGGCGTTGCTTAAGCGACGACTACGTGGGATACTAGGAATGCGTCAGCTCGTGGTCGTGCTTCTTCAGCATTATCTCGTGACCGTGCTTCTCCAGCGTGAGTGGTTGTGGCTCATCATTCGTCTTCGGCGCCTGCTCCATCTGCTCAGAACTCATCAACCCCTTTGTAAGTTCTGCGTTGGATATTGTCTCCCTAACTCCCTCCTTCTTTTATGTATTCCGCTCTAGGGTTTTTTCCGAAAGCAGTGGTTATTGGTTTAAACTACTAGTACTGGAAACATAAAAGCTATTTAATCACAAACTACCAATCCGAATGGGATGAAAATTTCACAGGATTCAAACCTAGCCGCCTATGATTTACTGATTTTTTGTCAAAAAAATTCGAATAGTTTTACTTTGTAGTTTAAAATCTGAGCTACTGTCATACCTTGAATCTAAGATGGGAGGTGGATCTTGGGGCAAGTCACCGTGAGCCCTGGGTTCACCAAGTCACTCAAGCTACGTCTGTTTTTTCTCCCCTTCTTTATGATAAAACGAGAAAATTCAGGTGGGGCCTTTCTGTCCTCTCCGATGACCTCTGAAAAATTTCTCCATTCCCTTTACCCTATTCCGACATGGTGAAGAATTTTGGTGCTTTTGTACTAATCTAGTTGATTGCTTGTGCTGTTTAGGTATTTTGTTGACGCACTCTGCTATTTAGGTAGTTTTTTATGACACGTGCAGTTTATAAAATTTCGATGAGAAATTTTCTTGTCAAATTATATGATGCATTGTGGTGTTCACATAATTTTTTTTAGGGTTGTGAATTGTGACTTTTGCAGTTTACTTGATTCTGATGATGCACTTGTGCTATTTGCATCATCCTACCATCTTCAGTGGAAGAACATATGTAACAATCAACGACTTGCCAAGCGATGTAGTCGGTCAAATTCTTGTCAGGCTTCCTCCGCACCCATCCTGCATACTGAGGGCATTAGTCGCCCAAAACCATTGGATATACTTCATGGGAAGCAAATATTTCTAAAAGCTAACCATATCACACAACAGAGGAATGTCGTTACTTGGATTTTTCACCAACAGCTCCGAGGACGCTTGATTCATAACAAATCATAAATTGACCAAGCCATCTTCTAGAAGCTGAATAGCCAAGTGAGAGTACATAAAGCCCTCAAACCATATGTACTCGAATATCGGGTGCTACTTCATTATCCGCAAGGGTCTAACATGATAATGACCTGGCAACCAATCAGTGGAAGTGAAACAGTGATACCAGAACCACCAAGTTGGCGGAGACGTGAGTATGACAGCGGGACAATTCGCTGTTCAAGAAACCATGGGAAATTGTCTTCACACTGTTGCAGTAATTTCTGGCTTGTTTGGATAGTAACCAATGGTAACCAAGCACTGGTCTAGAGGTACTCATCAGAGTTTGGAAAATGGGAGGACTGGATTGAACGTGGTGAGATGCTGGCTAAGACTGATCACAGGCCGGCAACTCTCATAGGGGGCATTTTGTACTGGCCAATAATGAAGTCCAGATATATAATTGCCTTTGACAGCGTGACAACAAAGTTGTGTTACATTGAGTGCCCACATGAGACACATGATATTTCCAAATGCAATTTTGTCATCACTAAAGGGCATAATGGAGATGTTTCCCTTGCGGTTATAAGAGATTTCACTCTATGCATGTGGTCCAGTGCAAGATCATCAACAGGGAAATGGGAAGCTTGGGTTCCTCATATAACGGTTGAGTTGGATACTCTCCTTGGCCTTGAGAAATCATGGGCATCTGATGGGAAATATTCAGTAAGGCTACTCTGTGCATTTGTGGATAGAGAATTGGTGGTTATATGGGCAAAGGAGGGAGTATTCGAATTAGATCTCAGCAGCATGAAGTGTAAGAAGTTTAGATCTCCTAAACATTGGTCTACTTTACATCCCTACTTAATGACACCTGGTTAGTGTAGTCATTCATGTGCAACCCTTGCATCTTTGTACACCTATGATTTTGCTGATAATTTCGTTCATTTCCTTCAGCAACCGACGTGATTCGGAGTGCTAAATCAAAGAAACCGAGAGGAAGTCTTGTGAGCAACCCAGCTGATTCAGACTGCAACATCAAGGAGATGAAAATAACACTCGGATGAACAAGAAAGGCTTGTTTGGGCAAGCATGTGTTAGCCCAGGTTGTGTTATTTGGATATGTAGTTTGATGTTTGTTTGTTTTGGTAGCTAATGGAATAGTGGCATCATTTTTGTTTATGCTGGAGTGACCGAGCTAAGGGGCTGGAATGTTAGAGTTGTCTGTTTTTTTTGGGGCCTATGCGTGTCTGAAGAAACATTGTTTCTCTCTATATAGTACTGTATATGTGATGATACCGTTTTTTATGTGATCTACATATACTCATGTTGTTGGTGTTTGTGTTTTGATAGTATGCAGTAGTATTTTTTTGCGGCAGGCTTTTTATTTGATCTGAATTAGAACTACCATTTGGTTAGTGCTTCCTGTAGAAGAGTTTGTGCCGACAAATAAATTATTAGTAGACCTTGTCTTTTTTATTCTTGAACCGAAGCTACTTCAGACATTTATTTTTTGCCCTGACCTGGATTCCTGAAATAGAGAGAGACGGCCTAATTTTTAAATTATTATTTGGACAATCTGCAAATTCAAAATCATAGCCGGCCGCCAAAACCTACCGCATATCCCGTTTGAATCGGAGGCATCATTGGATATGTCTCGCGCCTTAAATTGGTGACCAGATGGCATATGGTCTACACAACTTTTTTTTATTAAACCTTGCCAGTTGCCAAATTCAAAATCGTAATCGAGCGGCAAAGTAACCCACCGACCACAAAACATTTCGTACCTCTCGGTTTCAAACATTTTTAGGCAAATTCAAAATCTCAATTGAGCAGAAAAATCACACATCGACCTTGAAGTATTTCGCGCCCCTCCATTTTAGAAACTGTTGGTTTCAAAATTACCATTCTACCCATTGTGCAGACACCCTATCGGCTAGATATAGCCTGTATCTTGGGGGAACGATCATAATTATTTTTTCTTTTCACCTCCATTGTCCCTAATTCGTGTAGTTTTTCCTGCTGGCCCTCCAAAAAAATCCTAGGCTCCTTCCCCACGCCCTTAGGTCCACGCCCACCGCGCGCACCGGTCGGCGGCAATTCCACGGCGGCATGAGCCGCTTGAGCTGTGGTCTCGTGCACCTCCGCGGAGCCACTTCACCGGATCTAGTTCATCGGGTCTCTCTGCCACTTCACCAGAGCTGCGGTCTCGTTGACCGCGCCAATATCTTCGTCGACTTCTCAAGCTCTGCTTCACCGCCGCCGAAAGATACCCAAACGTAACAGAGCCACTTCACCGGTGTCCACCAGACAAGGTCTAGTTCAACGAGTTCTCTGTCCACCGCTCTAGACCAGCTGCACAGGCGTCGCTGTTTGCTGCACCGCATATGCCTCAGCGACGCTCTCGTCCACCGCGCTCAAGCCGACATCGACTACCTAAGATCTGCTTCCGCAACCGCCCAAGATCTGCTTCCCCGCAACCGCAACACCCTCGGTTACCTGGACGTCACCCGCATGGTACTGACGATGCTTAGACGCCTCTCCAACCAAGGTAACCAAATCTATAACCCCTTTTTGTTTTCTCAGCAGTATAGGAGGTTAAAGCCTGTCGTAGTGAACTGCATTTTTTAATAGTGCTAGTACACACAAGTCACTAGGCATGCCTATTCTTTGTGCTACATACAAGGTCACTGGAGAAGTTGGTTTGCATTCGCTGCTCTAGAAATTTCAAGTCATGCACATGTTTTTTATTTATCATGCAGATGTTCTTAGCTACTCCCTACAATAGTAATTGCCTGCTATTGTCTAGTTCTTGCAAAATGTAAAATTAGTGAAAAATATTAGTGCAGATTCCATGCTCCACGGTTACTGAATCTATCTTGTTCATCCTGAGCTAATTTCCCTTCTATTATTTCCTCCCTGACAACGTTCTGTTATCCTGTAGTACCTGTTTAAACTCATCGTACTAGTTTGATAATAATTTTGTTGTTGCTATCTGGATATTTAAAAGATGCAATCCTGACTATTTGTTTTTATTTGAATAGATCTCACAAGGGAACATTGAACATGTTGGTTTGAACAGCCTCTTCTACAGGTTCACAAGCGTGATGTCATTGTTTCCTTATCTGGTGTTTGTTCATCCTAATCAACGACATAACTATCTTCTACTGTGTAGTTCATTCCTGGTTTGCGTTCCTGCTCTGCAAGTTCTGGCATGATGCCATTATAATCTCTTTCTCGTTCATTATTAGCTACTCCTATGAAAGTAACTTCATGCCCATTGTGTAGCTCACCGAAAATTCTGAGTCACCCAAAATCTCTTGCATTTCAGGATATACTACTCTTCCATATATATTTGTTGAAATGACCTGGCTAGTTAATATTTGCTGAAATTCTAGGAAAAACTTTATTCGATTCCTCAATTCATCTGTACTCACACTTGTGTAATGCTTCCTTCTCCTATTCTACAGTTTCACAAGCAATGCCATTATATTTTATGTCTAATGGTTCGTCCTAAGCAGCGACATAGTTGTTCTCTACTGTATATATCATTCATTCATAGTTTGCATTCTTGATCTAGAAGGTCACTTATGATGCCTTTATAATTTCTAGTAGGTTCCTAGCTACGACAATAACTGCATGGCCATTGTGTAGCTCACCGCGAATTCTGGGTCACCCAAAGTATTTTGCATTCCAGGATACATGACTTCTTCCATATATATTTGTTGAAATGACCAGGCTAGTTTATATTTGCTAAAATTCTAAGAAATACTTTGATTGATTGCTCATTTAATTGTATGCACACTTATTTAATGCTTGCATGTCCTCTTCTACAGGTTCGCAAGATATGCCATTATATTTCTAATATGGTGTTGGTTTATCCTAAGCAACGATATAACTATTCTCTACTGTGTAGTTCATTCTTGGTTTGCGTTCCTGCTCTGCAAGTTCTCACATGATTTCATTATAATTTCTGTCTCGTTCATTCTTAGATATGAAAGTAACTACATGCCCATTGTGTAGCTTACCGCAAATTCTAAGTCGCCCAACATCTCTTGCATTTCAGGATATACTACTGCTTCCATATATATTTTTTGAAATGACCTGGCTAGTTTATATTTTCTGAAATTTAGGAAACACTATGTTCGATTGCTCAATTCATTTGTAGGCACACTTGTTTAATGATTTCTTGTCCTGTTCTATAGGTCACAAGAAATGCCATTATATTTCATGTCTAATGGTTCCTCCGAAGTAGCGACATAGCTATCCTCTACTTTATATATAGTTC
This sequence comes from Avena insularis, assembly GCA_023614405.1. Classification (NCBI taxonomy): domain Eukaryota; kingdom Viridiplantae; phylum Streptophyta; class Magnoliopsida; order Poales; family Poaceae; genus Avena; species Avena insularis. The sequence continues at coordinate 275,382,803 of CM042697.1, forward strand.
ATTCGTAGTTTGCATTCTTACTCTATAAGTTCTCTTATAATGCCTTTATAATTTCTATGCGGTTCCTAGATACGATAGTAACTGCATGCCCATTGTGTAGCTCACCGAAAATTCTAGGTCACCCAATGTCTCTTGCATTCCAGGATAAACGACTTCTTCCATATATATTTGTTGAAATGACCTGGCCATTTATATTTGCTGAAATTCAAAGAAACACTTTGATTGATTGCTCATTTCATTGTCTAATGCATGTTTATCCTCTTCTACAGATTCGAAAGAGACGCCATTATATTTCTAATCTGGTGCTAGTTCATCCTAAGCAACGACATAACTATCCTCTATTGTGTAGTTCATTCGTGGCTTGCGTTCCTACTCTGCAAATTCTCTCATGATGCCATTATAATTTCTGTCTCATTTATTCTTATATACAAAAGTAATTGCATTCCCATTGTGTAACTCAACACAAATTCCGAGTCATCCAAAGTCTCTTGCATTACAGAATATACTATTGCTTCCATATATATTTGTTGAAATGACCTGGCTAGTTTATATTTGCTGAAACACTTTGCTTGATTTCTCATTTCATTGTATGCACACTTGTCTAATGCTTGCATGTCCTCTAGTACAGGTTCGGAAGAGACGCCATTTATATTTCTAATCTGGTGCTGGTTCATCCTAAGCAATGACATAAGTATCCTCTACTGTGTAGTTCATTCGTGGTTTGCGTTCCTGCTCTGCAAGTTTTCGCATGATTCCATTATAATTTCTATCTCGTTCATTCTTAGCTATGAAAGTAACTGCATGCCCATTGTGTAGCTCACCACCAATTCTAAGTCACCCAATGTCTTTTGCATTCCAGGATATACTACTGCTTCCATATATATTTGTTGAAATGACCTGGCTAGTTTATATTTTCTGAAATTTTAGGAAACACTCTGTTCGATTACTCAATTCATTTGTAGGCACACTTGTGTAATGCTTGCTTGTCCTGTTCTACAGGTACACAAGAAATGTCATTATATTTCATGTCTAATGGTTCCTCCTAAGAAGCGATATAGCTATCCTCTACAGTATATGTAGTTCATTCGTAGTTTGCATTATTGCTCTACAAGTTCTCTTATGATGCCTTTATAATTTCTATGTGATTACTAGCTATGATATTAAATGCATGCCCATTGTGTAGCTCACCACAAATTTTGGGTCACCCAACGTCTCTTGCATTCCAGGATAAACGACTTCTACCATATATATTTGTTGAAATAACCTGGCCAGTTTATATTTGCTAAAATTCTAAGAAACACTTTGATTGATTGCTCATTTCATTGTAGGCACACTTGTCTAATGCTTGCTTGCCCTCTTCTACAGATTCACAAGACACGCCATTATATTTCTAATATGGTGCTGGTTCATCCTAAGCAATTATGTAACTATCCTCTACTGTGTAGTTCATTCGTGGTTTGCGTTCCTCCTCTACAAATTCTCGCATGATACCATTATAATTTATGTCTCATTCATTCTTATCTGCAAAAGTAATTGCATGCCCATTGTGGATCTCATCGCAAATTTTAAGTCACCCAATGTCTCTTGCATTCCACGATATACTACTGCTTCCATATATATTTGTTGAAATGACCTAGCTAGTTTATATTTGCTGAAATTATTGGAAACACTATGTTCGATTGCTCAATTCATTTGTAGGCACACTTGTGTAATGCTTGCTTGTCCTGTTCTACAGGTTCACAAGCAATGCCATTTTATTTCATATCTGGTTCGTCCTAAGCAGCGACATAGATATCCACTATATATAGTTCATTTGTGGTTTGCGTTCCTGCTCTACAAGTTCTCTTTTGTTGCCATTATAATTTCTGTTCGGTTCCTAGCTACGACAGTAACTGCATGCCCATTGTTTATCTCACCGCAAATTTTGGGTCACCCATCGTCTCTTGCATTCCAGGATAAACGACTTCTTCCATATATATTTGTTGAAATGACCTGGCTAGTTTATATTTGCTGAAATTCTAAGAAACACTTTGATTGATTGCTCATTTTATTGTAGGCACAATTGTCTAATGCTTGCTTGTCATCTTCTATAGGTTCACCGGTGACGCTATTATATTTCTAGTTTGGTGTTGGTTCATCCTTAAGCAACGACATAACTATCCTCTACTAGGTAGTTCATTCGTGGTTTGCATTCTTGCTATGGAAATTCTGGTATGATGCCATTACAATTTCTATCTAGTTCATTCTTAGGTAGGACAGTAACTTCATGCCCATTTTGTAGCTCACCGCACATTCTGAGTCAACCAATGTCTCTTGCTTTCCAGGATATACAACTGCTTCCATATATATTTGTTGAAATAACCTAGCTTGTTTATATTTGCTGAAATTCTAAGAAACACTTTGTTTGACTGCACATTTCATTGTAGACAAACTTGTCTAATGCTTGCATGTCCTATTCTACAGGTGAAAGAACATTTCATAATCCCTAGTGTTTTGTGTGTTAGATAACAATATCAAGGATTATTTAATGTGTGTTGAAGTGTTGCAGTTCTCTCTAATGAAAAAGTAAAAGGAATCTGCCTTTGGGGGGTGGATAAGCGGCCCCACCCTTTTCCTAGATAGGCGCAAGCCCTAGAAGGGGGGAGGATTTTCGGCCAGATTTTCCGGCCCCGCCGGATAATCCGCCCTTCAAGGGGGCCAAATAATCCGCCCCTCATGGTCATCTTGATGTTTGCCAAGGCACAAGCCCCAGAGGGGGGTGGAGTTTCGGCCGGATTTTCCAGCCACACCGGATAATCCACCCCTGGAGGGGGGCCGGATAATCCGCCCCCCAAGATCTCCATCAAGTTCTTCAAGGCGCCATCCCCAGAGAGGGGGTGGATGTTCACCCCGGAGTATCCGCCCTTGGGGCAGAGTTTTCCCCGGGGCGGATAGTCCGCCCCTAGTTGGTGGCGGATAATCCGCCCCCAAACTTGTTCAACGGCCAGATCTGTGCAGGGGGTATTTAAGCCAGCCTTCCCCCTCCTGCCAGACTTCTTGGTTCATTCGAAAAGTCAAGATCTGATCTGCAACCTTCATCCAAGAGAGCTCCACCTAGATCCACCCAAAGGCCCCGTCCCTTGGGGGAATCGTAGGAGGAGGATTCGATCTTCAACAACTGCAATCAAGCGCTTCATCTCCTCTCCATAAATTTGGAGAATCACCGATCTAGTATTTCTTGCAAATACCTAGATCCTTGTTTTTTTATATTGATAAACCTTGTTCTTGTGACATCTTGTTGTCATCTCGGGATCCCCCAATTCAGTTGTGGGTGTGTGCCCCGGTAGAGTTGTAAAGGCACCGGTTCCCGCCTCGAAGGGTACCAATAGTGAAGAAGGTGTATCAGGCCTATCGTGGCGAGATCCATCGGAGAATAGGGTGAGGCCTATTGTGGCGTGGTGGTCTTAGAACCGCCCATCCCTCCAATGCAGATGTACTTCCCTTTACAAGGAAGGAACTACGGTAAAACAAATCCCTGTGTCTCTGCGTGCTCCACTACGGTTCCCTCGCTCCTCTCTTTACGTGCTCAGTAGCTAGGTTTGCATATAGGAAAATTCTCGTAGCTACATATCTATAGAATTTACTTTGTGTCAAGCCTAAAATTGAAAAAGAACTAAAAATTGAGTAGCACCTATTCACCCCGCCCCCTCTAGGTGCCCATACGATCCATTTCAATTGGTATCAGAGCCCTGACTCTTATTTCGGGCTTAACCGCCTAAGAGAAGTATGGGTTCCAAGGTAGATGGGAGTGATGCTCCGGAGGTAGTCACCATGAACAATCTCAAGACGTTGGAATCAACCTTGGTGAGTTCAATGGAGGCTAAGATGGAAGAGATGCATCAATTGATAATGCGTCTCTCCACATCCGCAGCATCACCTCCATATAACTCTGAGGCTACCACTCCGCAATCCAAGGAAACGGGTAAAACTGATTCCAAATATAACGAAGTGGTTGGTGATGGCACTAGCAAGAGCTCCTCCTCGAAAAAGGATAGTGGTAAGGAAGGATACAATGAGGTTTCCCATGTGTATTCTCCTGATCCACCTATCCCTCACCCACATATACATAATAGGGGTGATCCACCCAAACTTTCAGCATCTACTTTTACTCAATGGGAATTTTTGATGAAGTCTCATGTGTGCAGTTCCTCCATTGAGTTGTGGAAAATCATCGAGAATGGTCTTCATGTTGGAAATCCGAACAATCTCACAAGAAGAGAAGTTGTCGATAGTCAACTCAACGCTACAACTCTACACATGATACAACTTGGTGCGGGTGACAAAGATATGTGACACATTCAGCATCTTAGTACTGCTAAGTAAGCTTGGGATGATCTCACCAAGATCTTCATCGTAAATGAAAGTATGAGAAGGAATAGATATGATGCTTTGAGCAATGAAGCTGAAGGATTTTATATGTTGGATGGAGAAAACCACGAGGACATGTATAGGAGGCTCAAGGCAATAGCCACAACTTTCAGGAATCATGGTGCCTCTCATGTTAATGATGCATGGATCAAGTGCAAGTATGTCAGTGCTCTTATGCCATTAGAGCCCACAGATTTGAAAAGTCTCCAAGGTAGGCATAACTACCACCTTATTACATCCAATGAGGTAATGCAAGAAATGGCCGCTTTCAAAGTGGCTGCCAAGAATGCCGAAGATGCTCGTGCACGAGCTATGGGGATGCAAAAGGGGGTCAACATGGCCTTGAAGACTAGTGTGATTGATCATGATGAATATGCCATAGAAGGTATGGACTGTCCCGAGGATATAAAAAGGATCCACGGACAATAACTAGCTCTTTATGCTAGAAACTTTTGGAAAGACCCGGCCAAGGCTAAAGCTGAACTAGAACGCAAGAGTGGAGCTTATGGAAGAAAGGAAAATGGTCCCAAGCTAAGAACATGTTTCAACTGTGGAGACCGGCTGCACTTTGTAGCTGAGTGTCCGTATCAAAGTAGGGAAGATAATGGAGGAAGACTTATTTTCAAAGACAAGTCAAAGGCTCCACGCAAGAAACAGTTTGTAAAGAAGAATGCTCCTTTCAAGAAGGAACCAAAGATGTTCTAGTGGCTCAAGAAGAATATTATTCGGGAAGTGAAGATGAGGACGAGGATGATATCTCTCAAGAGGTGGCTGCTATAGTCACCACATCTACATCAACATCTCTCTTTGACTCTCCGAACGAAAACGTCATCAACAAGAATGCTACTTGTCTAATCGCAAGAAGTTCCGAGGTAACTACTTCTAACTCTTCTTTTCCTAAGTCTATGATTGACATGGATGATCCTACTAGTCTTAAGGTTAAAGAAGAGATTATTGCTTTGGACTATTTCTTCACTAACTTGCAAGGTGAGCAAAAAATACGTTTTTAAGCTCTTATGGACTAGCTGGCCCAAAATGAAGATCTCCTCGAAGAAAAGGGCAGAATTGAAAGGGAGGATGCAATGGAAATTGCATCCTTAAAAAATGCTCTAGAAGAAGAAGAGGCTCGGGTTTCTCTTGAAGAGAGGCTTGAGTCCATTAAGGAGTCACATGAAGAAATAGTGGCTAAACTTGTTAAGGAACGTGACAATGCAGTCGCCAAAGCAAAGAAGGAAAAGAAGGAAAAGATTGACTTTGGGGCTGCTCATGATAGACTCTCCGAGGAATTGGAGAAACTTGACATCGCTCACAAGGCGTTAAAAGCGATTTCTCCATTCTCAATGAGTCACATGATCAGCTCCAAATTCGATTGGCCAAGTATGATGTTCCTAGCACATCCAATTCAACATATAGTCACAAGGAAAATGCTAGTGTGGAAGAAGAGTTTGTCAAGGACATCACTCCCAAAGATAAGGGTGTTCTTGATGAAGTTCTTGGCAATAAAAAGTCAAATCATGGTAAAGAGGGACTTGCATATGTCACCAAGTCCAAGAATAAGAAAAACAAGAAGAACAAGACCAAGAATGTACAATCAAAGACAAGCACCACTGAGAAGAATGTCACAAAAGACAAAACTAACAATATTGGTTTTGCAGGGTCTCACAATCCAAATTATGAACTCTTTTGTGATGATTATGGCGATGTTTATGCTTATTATGTCGGTCCCTTTGATGAATATATTGCTTGGTCTATTTGGGTTCCAAAGACCCTTGTTACTAACATGAAAGGACCCATTGAAAAATGGGTACCTAAAACCAAGAAGTAATTCTCTTGCAGGGCTATGCTTCCGGTGGGTCGAAATGGGTGCTGGATAGTGGATGCACTAGTCATATGACCGGAAGCAAGGAGATCATCACGGAGATGCATCCCAATCATGATAATATTACAGTCTCCTATGGTGATAAGTCTAAATCTTAGGTATTGGGTCTTGGCAAGGTTGTGGTTGCCCACGATATCTCTCTCGTGGATGTCATGCTTGTTGAGACCCTCGGTTACAACCTTCTTTCTGTTCGTGCCCTTGGAAAGATGGGTTTTGCTGTTTTCATTGATGATGATTTGGTGGTACTCTTGTGGAGCAAGTTTCTAAAGGTCTCTTTCGTTGGGTACGTCGAAAATGACCTGTATGTGGTGGACTTTTCGGAGAAAACCACTTTGGGTCTGATGTGCCTATTCGGAAAGGCCGACGTGGGCTGGTTATGGCATCACCATTTAGCCCATGTCAACATAAGAACTTTGCAAAGTCTCCACAAGGGTGTCCACATCCTTGGACTAAAAGACAATGTCTCCTTTGCCAAAGATCGTGTTTGCAGGGCTTGTTTTGAAGGCAAAATGCATGACTCTCCCCACAAGAGGAAGACTATTGTGTCTTCAAAGAGAATCTTGTAATTAATTCATGTGGATTTATTTGGTCCTCCATCTCATGCCAGTCTTGGTGGGAAGAAATATTGCTTGGTCATTGTCGATGATTACTCAAGATATACATGGGTCTATTTCTTCAAGCTAAAGAGTGAGACTCAACAAACGGTCATTGACTTTGCCAATGAAGTTCAACATCAACACAATGTTCCTATCTTGGCAATAAGAAGTGACAATGGCTCCGAATTCAAGAACTACACTTTGAATGAGTTTCTAAGCGAAGAGGGGATAAGACATCAATATTCTGCTGCGTACACCCCTCAACAAAATGGTGTAGCCGAGAGGAAGAACCAGACTTTGATGGACATGGGAACATCAATGTTGGCTGAATTCAAGTCTCCTTACAACTTTTGGGCTGAAGCCATATCCACCGCTTGTCACTCATCTAACCGGCTCTACCTCCAAACGATTTTGGACAAGACGCCATATGAAATACTTACCGGTAACAAGCCCAACATCTCATACTTCAGGGTATTCGGTTGTAAGTGTTTCTTTCTTATTAAAGGTGTCCGTTTGTCTAAATTTGAGTCCAAGGATTTAGAAGGTATTTTTGTTGGTTACGGTGCCAAATCCCACACTTATAGAGTCTACAACAAGCTCACCGGGACTGTTGTAGAATCTTGTAGTGTGGAGTTCGATGAAAATAACGGCTCCTATGTGGGGCAAGTTGATGTTTGTGATGCAGATGTTGAAATACCCCAAGATTCCATAAGAAGAATGGGTGTGGGATTTTTCCGCCCCATTGAGGAACCCCTTGTGGCGGATCAGGAAGGACAATTCTCCACTCAAGTGGAGCCTTCATCTTCACAAGATCAACAAGCTCCTACTGTTGGAGAAAACTCGACACCAACACCACAACTTTCTGAAGCTCATCAGTCTCCTGGACAAAATGGCAGTCCCAGGCCGTATTATCTGCCCCCTCCAAGGGGCGGACAGTCCTCCCCTGGCACTCCAACTCATCCCAGGGGATCATAAGAAGAAGAAATCAGTCAAGAAGACTCCAGGCCAGATTCTTCGGCCCTCGAGGGCGGATTATCCGGCCCTGGGTCTCCCAGCTCTATTAGGCATTCTCAGGAAGAGGAAGTTGCAACTACTTCACCCAGGCCGGATAGTCCGGCCCCACCAAGGGGCGAATTATCCGACCCTGAAGAAAATGTTCATCAGCAAGCTCCTGTTGGCAACTCATAACAGGATCAAGGGCAAGATCAAGATCAAGGGCAAGGTAGTGGACAAGACAAGGATACAAATGTTGAATTAACTCCTCCTAGAAACAATAAGGATATTGAGACTCGTCGCAAGGCTCGTGTTGATCGGAATCTTGATCTTAGAGGACACACTCTTGACAAGGTTGTCGGTGATCTTCAAAGAAGGGTGTCTACTAGAAGAGAACTTGCAAGCTTCTGTGATCATCAAGCTCAAATTTCTATGGTTGAACCGAAGAAGGTCTTTGATATTATTGAAGATCCCGATTGGGTAGTTGCAATGCATGAAGAATTAAATAACTTTGAGCGCAACAAAGTTTGGAAGCTTGTTGAGAAACCAAAAGATTACCGCAATGTTATCGACACCAAGTGGATTTTCAAGAACAAACAAGATGAAAATGGCATTGTTGTGAGGAATAAAGCAAGACTCGTGGCTCAAGGATTCTCTCAAGTGGAAGGAATTGATTTTGGCGATACTTATGCTCCTGTGGCTCCTCTTGAGTCCATCCGTATCCTTCTTGCCTATGCCGCCCATCATAATTTTAAATTACAACAAATGGATGTTAAGAGTGTGTTTCTTAATGGTCCACTACATGAGTTGGTATACGTCAAGCAACCCCCGGGTTTTGAGGACCCCAAATTTCCGAACCATGTCTACAAACTCGATAAGGCGCTCTATGGCCTTAAACAAGCCCCACGTGCATGGTATGAGCACCTTAAAGAGATTTTGTTAGACCGTGGATTCGAAGTTGGGAAAATCGATCCCACTCTTTTTACTAAGAAGGTTAATGCGGAGCTTTTTGTATGCCAACTATATGTAGACGACATTATTTTTGGCTCTACTAACCAAGCTTTTAACGATGAATTTTCAAAGCTTATGACTGACAGGTTTGAGATGTCTATGATGGGTGAATTAAGGTTCTTTCTTGGATTCGAGATCAAACAACTTAGAGAGGGAACTTTTATTAATCAAGCTAAGTACATCCAAGACATGCTCAAGAGGTTCAAGATGACGGATCTCAATGGTGTTGCTACTCCAATGCAAACAAAGTGTCATCTTGAGCTCAATCCCAAGGGTAAAGACGTGGACCAAAAGGTATACCGATCCATGATCGGCTCTCTCCTTTACCTTTGCACATCTAGGCCCGATATCGTGTTAAGTGTAGGCATCTGTGCAAGGTACCAAGCCGCTCCTAAAGAAAGCCACTTAGTGGTTGTCAAACGAATCTTTAGATATTTGGTTCATTCCCCAAATTTTGGGTTATGGTATCCCAAAGGTTCAAGTTTCTCTCTATGTGGTTACACTAATTTAGATTGGGCTGGTGACAAAGTTGATCGAAAATCAACTTCTGGTGCATGTCAATTCTTGGGCAGGTCTCTAGTGTGTTGGTCTTCAAAGAAACAGAATTGCATATCACTCTCAACCATCGAAGCTAAATATGTTGCTTCTGCAAGTGCTTGTACACAGTTATTATGGATGAGGCAAACTTTAAAGGAATATGGTGTCAATTGTGACAAAGTTCCTCTTTTATGTGACAATGAAAGTGCTATCAAAATTGCTTACAATCCCATGCAGCATACAAGAACAAAACATACTAAGATTCGCAACCATTTCATTCGGGATCATGTTGCTCGTGGCGATATTGCCCTATCCTTTGTGAGCACGAAGAACCAACTTGCTGATATTTTCACGAAGCCTCTTGATGAAGCAAGATTTTGTTATTTGAGGAATAAGCTAAATATCATAGATTCAAGGAGCTTCTTGACTACCCTTGCACACTCACTTACTCTTTTCATGTATTTGGTTTAGATGCGGGAATAGACATAGGGGGAGTGTGGTACTCATTGATTGGGCTAACCCTCCACCCATAATGCCGAAAGCAAGAAAAATCATTTCCCTTAATATCATTTAGTGATATGTGGGTTATTGATGAGCATTGGTTTTGAACTCAAGATACATCTTCGCGGTGTCATGCCATGCGCTCCAACATGGTGGCTTAGGCCACCACCCTCTTCCTTGAGAAGAGTTGGTTTCTAATGGCTCTCTTTGGATTTTCTTGCATATCTCTTGTTCTTATGGAAAACACACTCAACTTTGGTTTTTGTTTGATTTGTTCTTGCAACTTTGGGTGTGTAGTACCATCTCAGTTTGTTGCTCTAAACCCAAGCCTTCTTTCCCTCCTTGAACCATCTATTCTTATACGAGGATGACTACGACGAGGATGAGGAGGCGTGATCTTCTAGGGCGTTAGCATCGCTCTTCTTCCTTTTTGGCATTTCGATGCCAAAGGGGGAGAAGTAGTTCTATTAGGTCTCGTGGATTTGCAAGGGTCGGGCGCAAGCACTTGTATTTCAGTCGTTTATTTGCTTGCTTGTGCCCCTTTTTAGCGTGAACTTATTTGTTATTTGTGCTTGGTTTATGTAAGACTATGTCGTGCTTTACTCTGTTTGGTCTTCTGGAATTCCGGATTTATATTGTGGATCTACTCTCATGGAATTCTAGATTTATATATGGAGTCTATTTGACGGCATATGGAATCATGGGATTATCTAATGTATGCATTAATATTGTGGGATGTGCTTGGATCCTGACAATCTCATTACTTTCTTTGGCTATAATCACATCCCGGTGGTATGACCTTGTTTCCTAACTCACCTTGTTTCAATTATCTTTTCTATGAAAGTTGCGTTCTCTCTAGTGTGTGTATTTGTATTCAAATGCAAATTGTAAATATGCACACATCAAGGGGGAGCCTCTTTCATTTTTTTAAGGTGTCGTTAGTAGGTTTCATTGCAAATCCTAGTATTGTCATCTAACACCAAAAAGGGGGAGATTGAAAGAACATTTCATAATCCCTAGTGTTTTGTGTGTTAGATAACAATATCAAGGATTATTTAATGTGTGTTGAAGTGTTGCAGTTCTCTCTAAGGAAAAAGGAAAAGGAATCTGCCTTTGGGGGGCAGATAATCCGCCCCACCCTTTTCCCAGATAGGTGCAAGCCCCAGAAGGGGGGCGGAGTTTCGACCAGATTTTCTGGCCCCGCCGGATAATACGCCCTTCAAGGGGGCCGGATAATCCGCCCCTCATGCTCAGCTTGATGTTTGCCAAGGCGCAAGTCCTAGAGGGGGGCGGAGTTTCGGCTGGATTTTCCGGCCACACCGAATAATCCGCCCCTGGAGGGGGGCCGGATAATCCGCCCCCAAGATCTCCATCAAGTTCTTCAAGGCGCCATCCCCAGAGAGGGGGCGGATTTTCACCCCGGAGTATACGCCCTTGGGGCGGAGTTTTCCTAGGGGCGGATAGTCCGCCCCTAGTGGGGGCGGATAATCATCCCCCAAACTTGTTCAATGGCCAGATCTATGTAGGGGGTATTTAAGACAGCCTTCCCCCTCCTGCCAGACTTCTTGGTTCATTCAAAAAAGTCAAGATCTGATCTGCAACCTTCACAGCTCAACGTAGATCCACCCAAAGGCCCCGTCCCTTGGGGAAATCGAAGGAGGAGGATTCGATCTTCAACAACTGCAATCAAGCGCTTCATCTCCTCTCCATTCATTTGGAGAATCACCGATCTAGTATTTATTGCAAATACCTATATCCTTGTTTTGTTTATATTGATAAACCTTGTTCTTGTGACAGCTTGTTGTCATCTCGGAAGCCCCCAATTCAGTTGAGGGTATGTGCCCCGGTAGAGTTGTAAAGGCACCGGTTCCCGCCTCGAAGGGTACCAATAGTGGAGAAGGTGGATCAGGCCTGTCGTGGCGAGATCCATCGGAGAATAGGGTGAGGCCTATTGTGGCGTGGTGGTCTTATAACCGCCCACCCCTCCAACGCAGATGTACTTCCCTTAACAAGGAAGGAACTGTGGTAAAACAAATCCATGTGTCTCCGCGTGCTCCACTACGGTTCCGTCGCTCCTCTCTTTACGTGCTTAGTAGATAGGTTTGCATATAGGGAAATTCTAGTAGCTACATATCTAGAGAATTTACTTTGTGTCAAGCCTAAAATTGAAAAGGAACTAAAAATTGAGTAGCACCTATTCACCCCCCTCTAGGTGCCCATACGATCCATTTCAACAGGTTCACAAGCAACGCCATTATATTTCATATCTGGTTCTGGTTCATCCTAAGCAAGAACCTAATTGTCCTCTACTGTATAGTTCATTTGTGGTTTGCATTCTTGCTCTACAAGTTCTCGCATGATGTCGTTATAATTTTTGTCTTGTTCTTTCTTAGCTACGACAGTAACTGCATGCCATTATCTGGTTTATTCTTCTATATATATTTGTTAAAATGACCTGGCTAGTTTATATTTGCTGAAATTCTAAGCCACACACATTGTTATATTTCTCGTTTCACGGTAGGCACACTTGTTTAATGCTTGTTTGTCCTGTTTGTTTAACGCGATGGTCAATATATTTGAACCATTGACTAGTAGTAAACTCCAGTTCATAGCTCCTATCGTATCAGTTAAATGAGTAGTTTTCCTTGTTTGATGTATTAACTTGTTATTACTTAGTTTTAGACTGCAAATATTTCTATCGCCACCAAAGAAGGGGCTGCAAGGTCATGTCTCAAGTTTGTTTTTCAATGTAGATGTCACACTTAAAAGGGAGATGCAGGTGATGGAGAAAGCAAATTGAGGAATCCTATCAACTCGATTGTCAACTGAAATGCTGATTTTTATTTCCCTTGAGTTGATAATATATAATAATTTTAAGTAGTTTGCATTTGATGTAACATCTAGACTAATTGCATAGGCTGTGTAGGCATTTAGTTGATGTCGTCCACACATAGCGGTAGGTAGTACCGTACCTGTTCTAGACATGTCGATTATGGTATTGTATCATGCTCTGTATTTGCCTGTCTTGTATTAGGCCGATGATGAACAGTAAAAATGCTCATAAGTTGTGCACCTTTTATGGTATCATAATGGGCTCCAAAAATGCAGAAACTATAAAAGACCATAAAAGTAACGGGACGGACCCAAAGGCAAGATTAGTAACAGTAACGGTTCGTAATAGCGGCATGCCGTAAGAGTGGTAGGCCGAAACCGTAACTCTCGAAATAGTAAGGGACCAGAAAAGTAAAGGTCAAAAACCTTAAATGGCCAAAACAGTAATGGGCCAGAACAGTAGCAGCCCTGGACGAAAAAAAGGCCAGGATCGTAGCAGACCAGAACAGAAACAAGCCGAGTTTGCACTAGGCCAGAACAGTAACAGGCTGAGGAACTTACCAAGTTAGAACAGTAATGGGCCTGAACAGTAACGGACCCAATGTATATGTGCCCGGTTCGAACAATGCGTAGCTATATAGTAACGGGCCAAACGGGCCCATTTCGAGCAGTGTAGGACGGAACACTAACGTTCCCGGAAATATATGGATCGTGCAAATGGGCCAATTTCAAATAGTGTATGTGGAAATAGTAATGGGACAGAAAGTTTACAGCCTCCTACGGCAGCACCACTGGGCCCATTTGTAACGGTACCAGACAAAACAGTAACGGGCCATGATACTATTGGGCTCTCTTAATGGACCGACCCACTTAATAATAATCAGGACTTGGTTGGGCCTGACTTCTACCACGGTTTCATTGACAGTTAACAACGCTAACTGGCAGTTAATAGCTTTTTCCACGTGTCAGTTTGCATGACGTCAGCAGTCAATGCGGAGGGTGAACATATCTACGACGGAACGACTTTTCGTGGCCGAAGATCGCGATCTGCCACAGTCAAAAAAACCGTGGTAGAATCATTTGTGATGGGGCTTCTACCACAATGGTCATCCGTAGTAGAAGGCTTTTCAACCATGAAAAACGGACCTTCAACCACGAATCTTCCATTGTAAAAGGACATTTTTCTTTTAGTGTCCTCCAATCTTCGGCGAGCTTCCCCTCTAGAGGACCTTCTTTGTCGGCCACCGCGGACCAAGCGAGCGAGCGCCGGCGGAGACACCAGCACGAGGGAGGCAGGTCCGGTCACCTCTGACGAGCTCCCTCTGAAGAAGATCCAGCTGACCGTCTTCTTCCTCCTCACCAGTGAGCTCGGCGGATGGCACGAGCGACCGTCTTCTTCCTCCTCGTCGGTGATCTCAACCTACAGAAGAAGGCCATATTATTACTATTCGCCGGTGAGATCCCTCTAAAATGTAACTTCTTCTTCAGAGCCATAGAGATTGTTTTTCTGCTCGGAAGTACTTCCTCGTGGTGTTATTGATCCACAGATTCTTCAGCAGCAGAAACAATAAGATATCCTTCATCTGAAACAATGGCGCCTGCAAAGAAATTGGTACCTGTTAGACAGAAGACATGAGATAAAGAACTCCTGGCGATAAGGTCATCTCCTAGATTCAGTAATGCCCAAGTTAATATTCGAACAATAGAGCAAGCTAAAAACATGGTCACAAGGTCCTCTCCCAAATTGAACCGTCCTCCATCTCCTGTGAAAATTTAGTCAACAGATCCAACTAAATTGAATGTGAAGAGGTCATCTGCTCGATTAAATATTCCTCCACCACCTCTAGAGAATGATTCAGCAGAGATTGATGAGGAGAAAGGACATTCCGCTACATTTACTACTGTACTTTATCCTGCCAACAACATTTCATCTCTAAAAATTGAAGAAACTGATGGTACAAAGGTAATATACTACTAACTATGTGTCCTATTATATGTTCTGCTATACCTTCTCATAAAGAAGTATGGATGACTAAAAATAAAACGGGAGTAAGAAATAAATAGGCACAGAGAGAAGTACAATGGAAAAAAATTCCCAGCAATCATAGGGAAAAAAGAATCCCAAACTAAAAGAAATATAGAAATGTTGAAAATGGAAGTATGGTCATGAGTTGAAGAGAAGTAGAACAAATAAAAAAAGTATAGGTAGAAGAACAATGTTAAAATTGTCCTTTTAATATAAAGGGAAAGAAACGTAGACTAGGAATTATGATTATAAATATTAAGGAAGTATGATTCTAATACACACTAAAGTATAAATGTTTCAGGAGTGTATACACGTGTGTTTAAATGAAGTATACATGTTTTTTTAAATGGAGTAAAAATGTTTGTTACAGAAAGTATAGTTGTCTGAATAATGAAGTATATGGAAGTATATATGCAAAGTTTACATGAAGTATCAGTATATTTTACAAAGAAGTATATGTGTTACTATAAATGAAGTATGAGTGTTTGCTGAAACTCATACTTCAGACTAGGAAGTATGATTATAGATATTAAGGAAGTATGATTCTAATATACACTGAAGTATAAATGTTTCATGAGTGTATACATGTGTCTTTAAATGAAGTATAAATGTTTGCTACAGAAAGTATAACTGTTTGAATAATGAAGTATATTTGAAGTTTACATGAAGTACCAGTACAGTTTAGAAAGAAGTATATGTCTTACTATAAATGAAGTATGAGTGTTTGCTAAAACTCATACTTCAGACTAGGAAGTATGATTATTGATATTAAGGAAGTATGATTCTAATACACACTTAAGTATAAATGTTTCAGGAGTGTATACATGTGTGTTTAAATGAAGTATACATGTTTGTTTAAATGAAGTGTAAATGTTTGTTACAGAAAGTATAATTGTTTGAATAATGAAGTATATAGAAGTATATGTAAAGTTTACATGAAGTATCAGTACAGTTTACAAAGAAGTATATGTGTTACTATAAATGAAGTATGAGTGTTTGCTAAAACTCATACTTTAGACTAGGAAGTTTGATTCTAATACACACTAAAGTATCATTCATATGCGCATGGAAGTACAACTTATAGTTTTTCATATTAACAGGATGGTTTGATGCGGAAGAGTACTACGGGGCAACATGAATTTCCCTAAAGTTTCAGATAGGTGATCATGTATGGAAAACACCTGAGACTCCTAGAAACTGTTTTGTAACTGGTTACTCACCAGATAAAGGAGCCTGTGATTCTTCGATGTTTCCACTAGAGGACAAAGAACATATTGAATACCTAACGCTGGTTACACTAAGTCCACTAGAACCTCAGTTCTATGGAAGGGGAAAAGATGGTACCATAGTATCAGCTCGTATTCAATATTTGGTACGTAAAGTTGCATCTTCACAATAGGAACCATGATCACGTGTTCGTATCAAAAAAAATCTAACCTGAGGTTGAAGGTATAATACCACCATCAATTTTTCGTTCAACGAGCAATAGGCATAGTGTTGAAATAACACAACCTCCACCAAGATTTTTTATAGAGAGAACAACACCAAAGGTTGCAGCTACAAAACCTCCACCAAGTCCTGCAGTAACAACACCTAAGATTGGGGCTACAAAACGTCCAGAATTTCGTGGAGTAACAACACCTTAGGTTTGGGCTACGCATCCACCAAACAAGGATTACATGCAACCATTTGGAAATTGAAATAAAATACCTGAACAACAACAGGTAGAAAACACATATTCAGGACTCTCCCCGTGTCCACCAAAACAGATGAAGAAACCTTTTGACCCACTGCTACACAACTCTATTGTTACGCTTCCTTGCCCAATATTCCAAGAAGATGAATATACTCCTCTGCAACAACGCAATTACTCTCATGTAAGTTGCATGTATATCTCTATACTTGAAGAAATACAAAAAATGCTAGAATTCCATTGCAATAAACAAAGATCAAACACTTATTTTCTTAAAAATGCTTATGTGTCCTATTCCAATGGCAGATGGCTAATGTACCAGAGTACTGTGGTGACCCAGCATACCACTATATGGTCTAGTACACTATAGTCGTTGATATAATACCAATAGAACAACAGAAACACCGTAAGATCCAGAGACAACATTATATCCCTCAGAGTGGTACAACAGAAACATCGCGGGTCCAAGACAACACTTTATATTACATATAGCTTATTACAAAAGATCCAGAGAGCTTCCTCGGACAGTGAGAAATATTATATAGAAAGAACCATAAAGATTCACTCGAAGTTACTTTAGAAGTACTACTATTAATATATGTATAAGGCTTGAAAGTACTACTATATAATATTCTATAGAAGTAGGTTCTAGATTCTAGCATTTTTATTTCTATTCTATGCTTCAGCTTGTCTTTGATAGATTCCGGCAAGGTCTTCGACTCCGTTGATCTCCCTTAGATATCTTCAACTCTTCAAGGGACTTATTTCCTGGAAACATCATTGGTTTCTCCGAGATCTAGCAAGGGTTAAGAAGATACGTTGAGTACGAGTGTACTCAGCAAATTCACTTAAGAGAAGTGTTTGATGCACTATCTACAGCCACAGACCATAGGTCGTAGGCCATGCAAGTTTTCGTAAACATTTCTTCAAAGGTTGCTTTTATTCTGAAAAGCTATGTCCATCAGCCTTCACGGGTTTACCAGAAATTTCATGGAGTTCCTTTCCTTCAGCGTTCGCAGCTCCTTCCTGGAACAGGGAGTAACAAGTTACAGTTCTTACACTCTGCAAAGGTGCGTTACTTTACCCATGAGAGATCTTAGCTTTGTTGCACATCCGAGTTATAGGCTCGTTCACACTTCCTTGGTATGAGGTGATGGGTTTCGCAGCATAGTAAATCAAAATTTTCTACGGAAGCGAACAGAGGGAAAGCCAAGATCTAATCTAGGAGATGCAAACAACGAGAGAGATTGGATTAGATCTTCATACCCTTGAAGATTCAAATGTGAACGCTCGTTAACGTGGGTGATGTAGTCGTACTCGCTTCTCCTCCTCGCGATCCGATCCGATCTAGCACCACAAGTGGCGGTGCCTCCGTGAGATGCACACGTGCAGCACCTCGACGTCTCCTCCTTCCTTAGACCAGCAAGTATGGTGGAGAGATGGATTGGATCTACAACACGACGGCGTGGTGTATTTGGTGGAGAATTTCTGCAGGCCTCGCTACAAACAGCGATGGGAGGGAGAGAGGAGGGAAGCAGGGCAACTAGGGTTTGGAGGAAGGTGTGAGAGGGGGCGCACCAGCCCTCTATATATAGAGGGGGGTGCGGCCAGCCCTAGCCTCTCCTCCAAGCCTATCTCTAGTTTAAACAATTTAAACTCTCCCTTATCTAGAAATCCTATCTTATCTTATCTCTAGTTTAAACGATTTAAACTCTCTAGGATCGGCTGGTCCCTATGGGGCCTTGTGCCCCTGGCCCAATGCGGCCAGGACACCCCCTCATAGGCCCATGCCCCCTCCCGGAAGGTGGGACCACGTTGGACCCCTTCCGGAAGGTTCTAGAAGCTTCCGGTACAATACCGATTAACCCAGAACAATTCCGAATTCCAAAAACTGCACTGCCTTTATATGAATCTTATTCTCGGACCATTCCGAAACTCTCGTGATATCCCGGATCCCATCCGAGACTCAACAAAACTCATAAACCAAATATCCAATCTATCCTAGCCGAGACACGTTAAGTGTGTGACCACGGGGTTCGAGAATATGCGCATGATCTTCTATCAATAATCAACAATGGGTCCGGCACCCATATTGACTCCCACACATTCATCGATGATCATATCGGATGAACCACGATGCCAGGATTCAATCAATCCCATATATATATTCCCTTCGTCTCGCGATATTTTACTTGCCCGAGATTCGATCGTCGGTATCGTCATACCTAGTTCAATCTCGTTCACAGCAAGTACTTTACTCGTTCCGTAATCCAATATCACTTTGTGATTAACTCCTTAACCACATGCTTGCAAGCGGTGTTGATATCGATTACCGAGTGGGCCCGAAGTATATCTCTCCGACTTGGGAGGGACAAATCCCATCTCGATACATACAACCCAATGATACTTTCCGATCACCGAGAGACACCTTTATGATCACCCTCTCATAGGATGACGTTTGATGGCCTCAAAGCTTTCTTCCGATACCAGGGAGTTGTATTATCTCATGGTCTAAGGAATACAATATTTGACATAGGAAAAGCTTCGCAAAGATGAACACAATGATACGATCTAATTGCTTCGCTTAGTTTGGGTCTGTCCACCATATCATTCTGCCAATGATATGATCTCATTATCAATTGACAACTCATGTCCATGGTTAGGAAACCTTAACCATCATTGATCAATGAGCTAGTCCATAGAGGCGTACTAGGGACACGGTGTTGTTCACAAACCACACAAGTATTAATGTTTCCGCTTAATACAATTCTAGCATGGAATATAAACTTTATCATGAACAAGAATTATAATAATAACATCTTTATTATTGCCTCTAGGGCATAATTCCAACAGTCTCCCACTTGCACTAGAGTCAATAATCTAGTTTACATTTGGCAACAATCTCACACCCATGGCAATCGAGGTGCTGATCATGTTTTACACGTGGAAGAGGTTTAGTCAATGGATCTCGACATTCAGATCTGTATGTACTTTGCTGATCTTGAGATCTCCATCTCGCTATATAATCTCGGATTATATGAAACTTATGTTGATATGCTTGGTCTTTGGATGATATCTTGGTTCCTTAGCGAGTGCTATGGCGCCGTGTTGTCACACAATATCTCCATGGGTCCAATGCACTTGAACCACGCCAAGCTCGGATGAAGTTTCGATCCAAACTCCTTCACTTGACGCTTCGGCAGCCATGTATTCCGCTTTCATCAGTAGATCCCGCGATCACGCTTTGCTTGCAGCTTCTCCATCTCACAGCTCCTCCATTCAAAATATACACGTATCCCGTCGAGATTTACAATCATCCTTGTCGGTGTCGAAACTAGCATCGGCGTAACCTTTTACGATGAGCTGTCGTCACCCCATAGACTAAGAACATTTCTTTAGTCCTATTTAGGTACCTTAGGATGTTCTTCACGGCTGTCCAAAGGTTCCACTCGGATCACTTTGATATCTGCCGTCAAACTAAGAGCATTGGACACATCCGTCTAGTACACAGATGGCATACATGATGAAGCCTATGGCCGAGGCATAAGGCACTTTGCTCATAGCTTCCCTATCATTTACCGTAGTTGGACACTGAGCCTTGCTCAATATCTTACCTGACAACATAGGCACTGAACCTTTCAATGCCTTATCCATTCTGAACCTTTTCAGAACTTTGTCTAGGTATGTACCGCTTAAAGCTATCAGCGCCTTTTGTCTATCTCTATAGATTTTGATGCCCAATATATAAGCAGCTTCACCTAGGTCTTTCATTGAAAAACACTTGTTCAAATAACTCTTCACATCGTTAAGCATGTTGATGTCATTTCCAATAATCAATATGTCATCCACATATAGTACCAAAAACGTCACCGAGCTCCCACTCACTTTCTTGTAGATGCAAGCTCAGAGCAATTTGTAACAAATCCAAAGCTCTTGATCACTTGATCAAACGAAGGTTCCAACTCCGAGATGCTTGCTTGATCCATAAATGGAACGCTGAAGTTTTCATACTTTATCAGCATCCTTAGGATCAACAAAACCTTCGGTTGCATCATATACAACTCTTCATCAATGTTGCCATTGAGGAAAGCGATCTTGACATCCATTTGCCATATTTCATAATCATGAAACGCAGCAATTGCTAATAAAATCCGAATGGACTTAAACATCACTACGGGAGAGAAAGTCTCATCGTAGTCAACACCTTGAACTTGTCGAAAACCTTTCGCAACAAGCCGTGCTTTATAGACGGTAACATTACCATCCGCGTCCGTTTTCTTCTTGAAGATCCATTTGCACTCAACGGCCTTTCGGTCGCTAGGAGGGTCCACCAAAGTCCATACTTGGTTTTCGCTCATGGATCCCAATTCGGATTTCATGGCTTCTAGCCATTTCTCAGAGTCTGGGCTCATCATCGCTTCCTCATAGTTCGAGGTTCACCGTCTTCTACTAACAAGACAACAAGACAGAGTTGCCATACCACTCAGGGGGCACGCGACCTTGTCGACGCTGACGTTCGATGCTCAAGAGCATCGTCCGAAGCTTCATGATCCTTGTCATTAGCTTCCTCTATCATTGGTGCAGACGGCACTGGAACAATTTCAGGTGCTGCGCTACTCTCCAATTCAAGAGAAGGTTCAATAACCTCGTCTAGCTCTACTTTCCTCCCACTCACTTCTTTCGAGAGAAACTCCTTCTCAAGAAAGGAACCGTTCTTTGCGACAAACACTTTGCCTTCAGTTCGGATAGAAGGTATACCCAATAGTTTCCTTAGGGTATCCTATGAAGACGCATTCGCTTTGGTTCGAGCTTGTCCGCATCAACTTTTTGACGAAGCTCAGATCCCAAAACTTTAAGAAACGACAACTTAGGTTTAGCACCAAACCACGTTCATACGGTGTCGCCTCTCAAAGGATTTAGATGGAGCCCTATTTAAAGTGAATGCAGCGTTTCTAATGCATAACCCCAAAATGATAACGCAAATCAAGAAGAGACATCATCGATCGGACCATATCTAATAGGGTTCGATTCGGCTCAGACACACCATTATACTGTGGTGTTCCGGTATGGAGTTGTAAACGATTCCACTTGCTTTGAGATGCGTGAGAAAATCATAACTCAAATATTCGCCCACGATCGGATCAGAAACTTAATCTTTCTTACGATGGTTCTCCACTTCATTCTGAAATTCTTTGAACTTTTCAAACGTTTCAGATTTATGTTTCATTAAATAGATATACCCATATCTACTCAAGTCATCGGTAAAGTGAGAAAATAGCGATATCCACCGTGGCGTCGAAACACTCATCGGTCCGCATACATCGGTATGTATGATTTCCAACAAGTCCGTTGCTCGCTCCATCATACCGAGAACGGGTTTTGATCATCTTGCCCATGAGGCATGGTTCGCATGTGTTAAATGATTCAAAATCAAGAGACTCCAAAAGTCCATCAGAATGGAGTTTCTTCATGCGCTTTACACCAATATGACCTAGACGACAGTGCCACAAATAAGTAGTATTATCACTATCTACTTTGCATCTCTTAGCCTCAATGTTATGGATGTGTGTTTCATCCCTTTCGAGATTTAGAAGAAATAAACCATTCACAATAGGTGCATGACCATAAAAGATGTTACTCATATAAATAGAACAACCATTATTCTCCGATTTAAATGAATAACCGTCTTGCAATAAACACGATCCAGAAATAATGTTCATGCTCAACGCAGGCACATAATAACACTTATTAAGGTTTAAAACTAATCCCGAAGGTAAAACTAAGGAGAGCGTGACGGCCATCACATCAACTCTTGATCCGCTGCCAACGCCAAGATCGTCACCTCATCCCTCGCAAGCCGCCGTCTATTCCGTAGCTCCTATTTCGAGTTACCAATATTAGCAACTGAACCGGTATCAAATACCCAAGCACTACAACGAGGGCTAGTAAGGAAAACATCAATAACATGTATATCAAATATACCTTTGATGGTGCCAGCCTTCTTGTCCGCTAAGTACTTCGGACAGTTGCGCTTCCAGTGACCCTTGTCCTTGCAATAGAAGCACTCAGTGTCCGGCTTGGGACCAGACTTGAGCTTCTTCTCACCAGGGGCAACGCGCTTGCCGCCACCTTTCTTGAAGGGCTTCTTTGCACCTTTACCTTTCTTGAAGGAGGGCTTGTTGACCATCAACACATGATTATCCTTCTTGATGTCCACCTCCGCAGCCTTCAGCTTTGCGAAGAGCTCGTGATCGATCAAGGAACCAATCTGATTATGAGTCACTACAAAACTTTTGTAGCTGGAGGAGTGATTGCAGAACCCTGTCAATCTTGAGCTCCTCCGAATCTTGCATCCAGTTGCTCAAGGCGTTGAGTGTAGCAGACATCTTAATGGCGTGCTCACTAACGGAACTCCTTCCTCCATCTTGCGCTTAAAGAACTTCTCGGAGATCTCATATCTCTCGAACGGCCGAGTCTGAAACATGGTTTTCAGCTCCTCGAGAATCTCAAAGGGCCCGGGATAGTTTTCAAAACGATTTTGAAGTTCCGATTCCATAGCAAACAACATGGTGCTCTTAATCACACCATAATCATCTTTGCACGACTGATAGACAGCTTTCTCATCACCGCAGCTTGCGTAGGGGGTTACCTAACGCTTTCTCAAGGACATAGTCCTTTGTCCGCCATGTAATGATTCTTAGATTGCGAACCAGTTGGTGAAGTTAGACCCATTGTTTCTAAGCTTTTCTTTCTCAAAGAAAACGTTGAAGTTGAAGTTGGACTTGGCCATGTGATCTATGATTTGCAAGTACAATTTAGACTATGTTCATGATAAATAGTTCAACTTAATCAAATTACTAGATGAACTCCCACTAAATTCAACATCCCTCAAGTTGTTTAGTGAACACGATCCAAATTCACCACACCTAATCCGATCTTCACGAGAAGAGATGTGGTTTCAATGGTGGACAACAAAGTGTCGATCATATCATTCATATGACTCATGCTTAACCTTTCGGTTCTTGTGTTCCGAGGCCATGTACATGCTAGGCTCGTCAAGTTAGACCCAAGTATTTCGCGTGTGCAAAACTGGCTTGCACCTGCTGTATGTGGGCGAGTCTATAGCACCATCATCACGTGATTCTTGGACACGATTTAACTTTCGCAACGGTGCATACTTGGGGAGAACACAGCTTTATCTTGATCTTTAAGTGAGGAATCATCTTATAATGCTACCGTCGTGATCTAAGCATAATAAGATACATAAAAGGATAAACATCACATGCATATAACTTTATGTGACATGGTATAGCCAATCTTCGCGCAATGATCTCCATCTTGTGCGTTCCGGCATGATCTCCATCACTCCACCATGATTGCCTCCACCACGAATAACAACTACAACTATTGCTAACTACTTAGCGATAAAGTAAAGCTATTACATGGCGTATAAGAAGTTGACTCGCAGGTCATACACAATTATAAAGACAACCATATGTGTACTCATCGACATGCAAGTCGTGAAACATTACAAAACATGATCATCGCATACAATATACACATCACATCTTGGGCCATACCATATCACAGAAAACACTCCCTGCAAAAACAAGTTAGACGCCTCTACTTTGTTGTTGCATGTTTTACGTGGCTCATGGGAGTAGATGCTAAGAACGATTCTTACCTACGGAAAGCCACAACGGTGATATTATGGTTGCCAAACTCCGGTGTTAATCCCATGACAACTATAGTGAGAGAAACTGACATCCACCAGCCGCATGTGTGGTACAAGCCACACGTCAAGTGCGGAGCCGATCTCGCGAACGACGTCGCAGAAGGTTGGCCTAGACCGCTTCAATCTCACTATCCCGCCATAAGAAGAACATAAACAAGAGGCTTGCAACAGAAAACATCAGCGCTCAACAACCATGTTGCGTTCTACTCGTGAATCACATCTACGCATAGATCTAGCTCTGATACCACTGAAGGGTTTCGCAGCATAGTAAATCAAATTTTTCTACGGAAGAAAACAGAGGGAAAGCCAAGATCTAATCTAGGAGATGCAAACAACGAGAGAGATTGGATTAGATCTTCATACCCTTGAAGATTCAAGACAGCGGAACGCTCAATTAACGTGGGTGATGTAGTAGTTCTCGCTTATCCTCCTCGTGATCCGATCCGATCTAGCACCACAAGTGGCGGTGCCTCCGTGAGATGCACACGCAGCACTCGACGCCTCCTCCTTCCTCGGACCAGCAAGTATGGTGGAGAGATGGATTGGATCTACAACACGGCGTGGTGTATTTGGTGGAGAATTTCTGCAGCAGGCTTCGCCACAAACAATGGGAGGGAGAGAGAAGGGCGGCAGGCAACTGGGTTTGGAGGAAGGTGTAAGGGTGTGAGAGGGGGGCGCACCAGCCCTATATATATAGAGGGGGGGTGCGGCCAGCCCTAGCCTCTCCTCCAAGCCTATCTCTAGTTTAAACAATTTAAACTCTCCCTTATCTAGAAATCCTATCTTATCTTATCTCTAGTTTAAACGATTTAAACTCTCTAGGATCGGCTGGGCCCTATGGGGCCTTGTGCCCCTGGCCCAATGCGGCCAGGACACCCCCTCATAGGCCCATGCCCCCTCCCAGAAGGTGGGACCACGTTGGCCCCCTTCCGGAAGGTTCTAGAAGCTTCCGGTACAATACCGATTAACCCGGAACAATTCCGAACTCCAAAAACTGCACCGCCTTTATATGAATCTTATTCTCCTGACCATTCCGAACCTCTCGTGATATCCCGGATCCCATCCGAGACTCGAACAAAACTCATAAACCAAATATCCAATCTATCCTAGCCGAGACACGTTAAGTGTGTGACCTGCGGGTTCGAGAATATGCGCATATGATCTTCTATCAATAATCAACAGGGTGCGGGCACCCATATTGACTCCCACACATTCATCGATGATCATATCGGATGAACCACGATGCCAGGATTCAATCAATCCCATATATATATTCCCTTCGTCTCGCGATATTTTACTTGCCCGAGATTCGATCGTCGGTATCGTCATACCTAGTTCAATCTCGTTCACAGCAAGTACTTTACTCGTTCCGTAATCCAATATCACTTTGTGATTAACTCCTTAACCACATGCTTGCAAGCGTGTTGATATCGATTACCGAGGGCCCAAGTATATCTCTCCGACTTGGGAGGGACAAATCCCATCTCGATACATACAACCCAACAGATACTTTCCGATCACCTGAGAGACACCTTTATGATCACCCTCTCATAGGATGACGTTTGATGGCCTCAAAGCTTTCTTCCGATACCAGGGAGTTGTATTATCTCATGGTCTAAGGAATACAATATTTGACATAGGAAAAGCTTCGCAAAGATGAACACAATGATACGATCTAATTGCTTCGCTTAGTTTGGTCATCCACCATATCATTCTGCCAATGATATGATCTCATTATCAATTGACAACTCATGTCCATGGTTAGGAAACCTTAACCATCATTGATCAATGAGCTAGTCCATAGAGGCGTACTAGGGACACGGTGTTGTTCACAAACCACACAAGTATTAATGTTTCCGCTTAATACAATTCTAGCATGGAATATAAACTTTATCATGAACAAGAATTATAATAATAACATCTTTATTATTGCCTCTAGGGCATAATTCCAACATGAGGCCCAGCCTAATATCCAAGCCAATCACTGTCCTTCTCTGCGACCCCGCATAAACCACAACTGTTGGATGTCCAAACTCAAGGTAGACTTTTCCCCGTATAAAACGGCTATACCTTAGTTGGATACACAAAACAACCATTAACACTATATATCTGTCTTTTGTAAGCCCAGATCCACGGTAGACTTCCCCCGTATAAATGTCTATACCCACGATCTGCAACTTACAAATGCCTAGAACAGTGTCCAATGCATGCGAAAGGGAGCCGATCCAGCTGACTTCTCCGTCCCATTCCAAATATCATGGTTAACGCGTAATACGGCGCAAGAATCACTGGCGACATTGGTTGTTAAGTCCTAGATAATATGTTCCTTTACCACCAGAACTTTCATACTAGATTATTACCTCATGTTAAATAACCTATAATCATATTATTATTAAAATAGTGTTTTCTGATCTTTTTCAAATGCAGGTGATGACAACAGTGGATTTGCAAAATACTTTACAGAAAATAATCAAAGGACATGAGCAAGTGTGAACTTGCCTTTTGTGATTGCAAGATTATGCACTCATATTCTTCGAGATAATAGAAGATCCAATATCTGAAATCATCATCATTGGTCCGGTAAGGACTAATGTTTAAAGAAGCAGGATGCCATTATGCATAAGTAATGCTATGCAATTTTATAATTCCCAAATTGAAACCCTTAGTATTTTGAATAAGTTGATCTTAGGTATCTTCTTTAAGATTCGGTTTATCTTTAGGTTTATTTCATAAGCAATGACATTGATAAGGAATTCAAGTGTTAACAATCCAAAATATACAAATACTGATAGAATAATGTGATTATGATTAATTGTTATCTGGTGATTGGGATGAAAAGTCCTTGAGTTGAGTGGTTAAGAGCTGAAGGAACTAATATAGACTTGTTTGTGTGAAGTGGCAAAAAGAATAACATTTGAAGAAACTAGTATTAGTTAAGGTTAATTATCCTTAAGGGTTATTAGGTTTTATATTAGGGTTTGTGATGGTTATGAATGATGTTAATTTATCATCTTTTCGTTGATGGTACAAGTGACCAAAGTTAACTTTAAAAACATGAATAAACCTCTAATGAGATGTTTATTATTGTTTAAACGAAAGTTAACTATAAAAATAGAAGTGAATTGTAAGATATGATGAGTTTTAGAATAGCATCTAGTTTTAGGGTTTTGGTAAATATTATTAAGGATGATCCCTTTTAATTTACGTGAAAGATAAATTTAATAATATCCAATTTATTAATGGGGGCATAATTAGATGATCTTACAAATTTATTTGAGTTTAAAGTCATTTTTAGGAGTGGTTGAGGAATGGATATTATTCACCCTCTTATACATGAGTGTTATGTAATATGTATTGAAAAGGAGTTTAATTTGAATTTAAGATTTAAAAAACATTTAAAGGCTCATAGTTATATTTAAGTTTTATTTTGATTATAGCTTTAGACTTAGTAATTAATCTTGAAAGGTTTTGGTGTTTTATAAGAAAATGTGATTATTTCTTACTTAATAAATTATTTTAAGATTTAACAAAGTGGTTATTTTATTTGAGTAAAATAAGTAATGAATTTTATTTATCTTAAAATGTTTTTGAATAATATATATAGTATTTTTCTGGTGAAATATACTTATTAAAGATCTTAAAATTGGATTTTATTTATTTTTAAGTCTTACCTTTATTTTTATAAAATTCTTCAAATAATTAAGTGTCTTTAAATATTGGATTTATATTTTATTTGTAAAACTCTAAGTTAGTATTTTTATAAAATAGTAAAGTTATTTTTATACACAAAAATGATTTTTATTTATTTTTAGGATTTTTCCTGATTTAATGAAATTTCACTTAAGATTTAATAGTGTTTAATCTTTATTTGCATTTTATTAACTTAAAGAAGTAAAGTTATATTTTTCTTAGGTGGATATTATTTTTCTGATAATTTTAATATATTAAATATAATTTTATGATTTTTCTATAATTTTCTATAGCTGGAAATGTTTAAAGGTTATTTTGGTAATTTATTTATTTTTATTTCATTTCTTATTTTATTTTGAAATCGGCCTAGTACCCAACATTGGGCTAAATTGGCCCAGCAGAGGGGGTACTGGATCGGTCAAACCAACCCAGCCCGTACTCACCTCATCCCCCCGAAGCTTATCTCCTCCTCCCTCCTTTCTCCTCGCGCTCCTGGGCGCTGCCACCGCCGGCTTGATTCCGACGAGGCAGGCCGCTGCGGCCGCCTCCGTTGGCTGTCGGAGCTGCGCCTTCCCAGACGAACCTTGCCCTCCAACTCAATTTGAGAGTCTTGCCTCTAGCAGGTCATATCTGGCCCTCTCTGGTGCTAGGGTTTGTGGTGCTTTCATTGCTTGTTCACCGATGATGTGTTGAATGTCATGCGGTTTAGCTCGACACTCTCGCGCCCATGAGATGTTCTTTGGGACGGCTTGGCGCGGTGTAGGTGCTTAGGTGCGCACCGTGTAGCCATGCTGCTACACTCGTGGACTCTGCTTCCTCTTCGGCGAGCTAGGACTCGCCCCAGGTAGGTTCTCCTTCTACCCCCCCCCCCCTCTCTCTTCTCTGTGACCAGCCTTTGTGCTGGTAACTTTGATCCACGGTTATGCTGTGATGATCTACTGCTAGTGAATACATATCTATCTGATTCCTAATGTTCATTTTTAGGAAAATGATTTGAATGAGACCCTTAATCTAGAGATTGTTGGTGAATGCTAAACTGTAGCTTAAGTTGGTAAACCCAGGCTCTAGTGGCACTTGTGGCTAGGTTGCTACTGAGGTGCTTTCCACATTTGGATTGTGCCCAGTATTAGCCAGCTAGTAAGTGTGACAGCTCTGCTGCTTGGCTATACCTTCTCCTTGCTTTAGACTAGGTCAAGGATGCAAAGACTGAGACCTAGGCTTGGGATGATTAAGGATTAATGATATTTTCCCTGGTTGTGATCCTACTACTGTGGTGCCTCATCTGGGAGTGTGCATAGTGGTATGATCATAGTGTATATGACCTGATGCCCTTGCCCTTGCCAATGATGCAAAGGCTGAGGCCCTAATGATGATTGAAACAGATGCTACAGTTTTATCTTTTCTAACTCAATGATGAGACTAGCATAGCACTTCTATGCTAGTGTGAGAGTTCTCCATTTTCCCCACTAACACTTATGCTCTAAAAGATGAAATGAGCATGTGTTGTTACCATTATAAGTTGGTAACCTGATATGCAAAGTAGATTAGCTTGACTTGGTGAGATTGTGGTTAAGCTGCAGCTGCTCTTGATCTACTTCTGTTATTGTTTTGCCCTTGTGATGGATCTTGATTGATTCATGTCCATTCTGCTGGATATTAATCTTGCCTTGGTACATCTGGCCTTGATTTCCCCTTGTACTAGCTCTAGGATGGCTCCTGGGAGCAACCAGAGCTATGGTGGTGTGGTTTGACACTCTGGTGGTAATGTTATGTGAATGTGTTGTGGAGTGTGGGCAGGTACTTGTTGGCTATGGTTGTTTCCTTCTTATCTGGTTTCCTGGTTAGCTGTGGTGTTCACAGCTCACAGCTGCATGTGGTGATAGTGCTGCCTGTGAGTTTGCCTGGTATGGTCAAGGAACCATCTCCTTGTCCAGGTTTCATCTGGGAGATATTTTGCCCTGAATGTGTTCAGTTAATTTGGTATTATCTGAAGTTGAGCTATATTTTTGGATGCTGCCAAGTGGAAGCTTGATTCTTTTACTATTTTATCAAGGTGAAACTTGCCCCTTTTTGACCTATGATGTTGTGCTGAGGTCATTAGATAGAACAAGAACAGATACTACACTTGTTCCATTTCAAATCACTCAATGATGAGCTTAAGCATATCATTAGTATGCTAATTCTGAGAGTAATCTAATCCCAAAACTAACCCCTGTATTTTATTTTTTAGTTGTTTGTTTTTGCACGAACCATCTTGGTAAAGGATACAAGATAAAGAAGTAGCTTAGGACAATAGTTTAGGACTTCTCTTTTATATAAATATATGTAATTTCTTTTCTGATTGAATAATGTTGAGATATTGTAATTTATATTCTATTTGAAAATTTGTAAGAACATTGTACTGTTGTATTTTATTCAATAAAGTTTACTTATTTTCTTATAATTTTACAATTATTTTGTAGAACAAAAGTCATATATATATTTTGTTGTAATAAGAATTCTTTTAGTTATTTAAATACTGTAATTGTTTTTTCTACTTATTTGTTTCCTAATAATTTACTTTTATTTATTCATTGTAAAAATTCAATGTAATACTATAGGTATATAATCCATATAATCCTTTTTATATCATTTTTTGTAATCATTTAAATTCAAGTTATTAAATGTTTCTAATTTCCATTTGTGTATCTTATAAATTCATTTGAATTTCATATTTGAAATTCGAATACATGTTTGAACAAATTTCCTCTCGAAACAAAGAATTCTACAAAGGTCATGTCGAAATCTATCGACTTTTCAAGTTTCCTTCAGTACAAGAGAGATCCCGATCCCTCTATAGCTCTTTTAGTTTTGCGCGAAAATTCCCCGGATTTTCTTATGCATGAATGCAATGCACAAACGTGTGTCCTCTCTATTTCTGGGTGCTAATCCTGGGATGTTACAGACTCTCCCCCTTAAAATAAACTTCGTCCTCTAAGTTCGCACCCTCTTACGTTTCGGAAGTTAAGATTAACTTCTTCAGATCCTGGTGACTCTTTTAAATCCGGGAGGAAGATAATTGTTATATCTTCATTTAAGCTTTTCCATGGATCCTCTTCTGATTTGAAATGAGCCAACTTCTAATTCCATTTGAGGTATAGACTTATTTGGAATCTAGCACTTCAGCCCTGATCAGATCCTCTTGAGTTTTTTCAGTTTAGGACATCTATTTAAGAAGTGTCTAAGTTTTTAGAAAGTCTCCTTAAGGTAAGATTCTGGTTTATACTTTGGCTAAATATAGCTTGACTCTATTATTCATCTATTTATGGTATACTTAGTCCTTATGATTTACTTTTTAACAATGTTTTGGCTTTCCCTAAACCTTACTCCGAATCTCAACTTCAGATGCTTCATTATTCACTCTCCCCCTTGGGATATTCTAACTGTCTTTTGAGGAACAGATGGTACACCCACATACTTGGGAAGTAGTGGTGCAAAATCTCTAACTCCTTAAATGCATGTATAAGGTAACTTATATCATTAATACTGTTTTGACTTACCACTTGCTTTGTTGTGATTGTTGCTGTTATTGACTTCATTTATGGTTTCATACTTCCGCTTTCCTGAGGATGTATCTTCTTCACCTACACCCTCCTTTGATGGTGATTTTGTGGATGTCATGTCTCTTCCCACTGATGTTCCATAATCCTCCTAATGTTCTGGACAACATGATTTCTTGTGTCCTAGGATTCCACACTTATTACATTTCCATTGAAATGATTCTACATCCCTTTCTCCATTTGGATTGGGCGGAATATTTTGAGTAGATGATAACCCCATTTTTGGTTCTATTACTCCTGATGTCCATCCATGAGTTAACTGTTGTTTTAGGCAGTTCCTTTTCATGTGTCCCGGTTCTCCACATTGGTAACATACTATCTTAGGTTTTGGACACTCCTTCAAAACGTGGCCTCGAATTCCACAGTTGTGACATATCTTCTCTGTTTTGTATGTCATATGTGGATCCGGATAATTCTTTGCCATATGTCCTTGGGCCTGACCTGTTGTGGTGTGTTTTTGAATTCTCTTTTTCTTTCTTTCAGGTGCATCAATCTCATCATCTCCTGATATATGTGCACTATCCACCAATTCCTGGAACTCCTTTGCACGCACAATCCTGAGCTGCATTTTCATAATTTCTTGTAGTCCTTTCATGAACTTCTTTTGTCGTTTCGCCTCCCTGTTTACTTTCTCACTAATGTACTTGGACAAACGGTTAAATTCTCGTACATGTTTCAGGACTGGGAGATTCTTGTTCTCTAAGTCTTCATTCTCCTTCCTTTTACCATTGTCCCGATGAACAAATTCTTCTCGAAACTTCTTTTTGAACTCAGCCCAGGTATTGACACCTCCTTCCGGAATCACAAACTTGGATTTCTCCCAATACGTGGTTGCGGTTCCTGTCAATAGATAAGTTGCATAGCGCACCTTTTATTTATCTTTGCATCCCACACTTTTAAGCTTACGGGATGTATCCATTAACCAATTTTCCGCCTCCATAGGTTCTTCAATCATGGAAAAAACTCCAGGGTTTGGTTTCTAAGAATTCCACTAGTTTCACCCTTGGATGTAATTCCTTGAATTGCTTCTCTTGCCTAACCTTTAATGTCTCCTGATAAGACTGGTTCTGCCTCTCTATTTCAACCTTTCTTCCTTCTTCTATAGTCCTCATATACTGAAGAACCTCCTCTTTGGTGGTTAAATACGGCTTTTGATTTAATCCTTCCTTCCGAATTTCCTGGTTAGCCTTCTTTTGTTGTATCACCAACATCTCACGAGCCTTCATCTTTCCAACATTAAAGTGATAAGTCGCCTCTCCCTCACGCGAACCCATTTTCCCTTCTAGACATGTACATCCAGTAAGGACTTCATGAAACATCATGCATATGCCCATAAAGTTCAAACTTCATGCACAGTCCTAGTCACACAATAAAATCCAATAAAATCCAACAAATCCAACAAATCCAAATGTTATCTCTAGCAAACATACATCAAAAACCTGTAGAAACAGTACTTCGAGTAAAACATCTCTTGTACTAAGGCTTTGATGTTATACACTACAATTTTTGATACATATAGTGTATGGAATTCTACCGTTATATACCTATTTGTATGGCTCATAATGTTCTTTGCCTCTGAAATTACACCATTTGCCCATTTGCAAAGGGATAACTTTTGGTAAAATTTGATCCGACTCTAGAGATAGTTGGTTGAATCACTCTATAATTGGTTATAACTTAATTATCCTTGGAGTTATATACTAAACATCATTCTCACATTTCTACCCTTTGTTTCTAATCTTAACTTTTCTAAGCATATTTATTATAACAACGGATAATTCTCAAGTTTTAACTAGTTTCATAACCTATATAGATCTACTTGTACTACAAGAATACTGCCTTGTCATTCATGCCATTATGGATTTGGCATATTACATGGGGTTAGATAAGCATAACCCTAGTTGTTACTCTTGATAAGATTCTATTCTTCATATAATAGCTTTTAGTTAAACAAAACATTAGTTACTTCCCCACAATAACATGTTGTTTATGGTTTTGGGGCATACTCCCCTGGTATTTACTATTAGTATTAAGATAATAACAAAGTTTTACTTCATTTCATTGTTTCTCATTGTAAGATAACTCCATGATTTACTACTCCCTGATGAGGGACTCTGACTTGGTGATATACTACTCTAGTTTAGTTATAGTATGGAATAGTTTAGTAGAAGATATATTGCCTACTTATGAAATATTGGATAGGTACTTCCTAATTTAAATAGTAGATAAGTATCATTAATAAGAAAAGAAGTAATCTAAGAACTTTAATAAGGTGTGACAAGGTTATTCTCACGTGAATATCCATCACTTGTATAAGGAAATATAGTGTAGATAAGATGGCTTCCTAAAGTCACTATCCAACCTACAGGTTCTACCCATTTACTAGGTTTCCAACCTAAGGTCAAAGCATATGCTCTAATACCAACTGCGGTGACCCAGCATACCACTGCATGGTGTAGTACACTATAGTCGTTGATATAATACCAATGGAACACCGTTCCATACGCATTATATTCCTCAGAGTGGTACAACAGAAACATCAAGGGTCCAAGACAACACTTTACATTACATATAGCATATTACAAAAGATCCAGAGAGCTTCCTCGGACAGTGAGGAATATTATACAGAAAGAACCAGAAAGATTCACTCGGAGTTACTTTAGAAGTACTACTATTAATATATGTATAAGGCTTGAAAGTACTACTATAGTAATATTCTACAGAAGTAGGTTCTAGATTCTAGGAGTTTTATTTCTATTCTATGCTTCATATTGTCTTTGATAGATTCCGGTAAGATCTTTGACTCCATTGATCTCCCTTAGATATCTTCAACTCTTCAAGGGACTTATTTCCTAGAAACATCATTGGTTTCTCCGAGATCTATCAAGGGTTAAGAAGATACGTTGAGTACGAGCGTACTCAGCAAATTCACTTAAGAGAAGTGTTTGATGCACTATCTACAGCCACAGACCATAGGTCGTAGGCAATGCAAGTTTTCGTAAAAATTTCATCAAATGTTGCTTTTATTCTGAAAAGCTATGTCCATCAGCCTTCACAGGTTTACCAGAACTTTCATGGAGTTCCTTTCCCGCAGCGTTCGCAGCTCCTTCCCGGAACAGGGAGTAACAAGTTACAGTTCTTACACTCTGCAGAGGTGCGTTACTTTACCCATGAGAGATCTTAGATTTGTTGCACATCCGAAATATAGGCTCGTCCACACTTCCTTGGTATGAGGCCCAGACTAAGATCCAAGACAATCACTATCATTCTCCGCGACCCCGCATACACCACAACTGTTGGATGTCCAAACTCAAGGTAGACTTTTCCCCGTATAAAATGGCTATACCTTAGTTGGATACACACAACAACCATTAACAATAGATATTTGTCTTTTGTAAGCCCAGATCCACGGTAGACTTCCCCCGTATAAAATGGCTATACCCACGATCTGCAACTTACAAATGCCCAGAACAGTGTCCAATGCATGCGAAAGGGAGCCGATCCAACTGACTTCTCCGTCCCATTCCAAATCTCATGGTTAACGTGTAATATACGGCGCAAGAATCACTGGCGACATTGGTTGTTAAGTCCTAGATAATATGTTCCTTTACCACCAGAACTTTCATACTAGATTATTACCTCATGTTAAATAACCTATAATCATATTATTATTAAAATAGTGTTTTCTGATCTTTTTCAAATGCAGGTGATGACAACACTGGATTTGCAAAATACTTCACAGAAAATAATCAAAGGACATGAGCAAGTGTGAACTTGCCTTTTGTGATTGCAAGATTATGCACTCACGGTCTTCGAGATAATAGAAGATCCAATATCTGAAATCATCATCATTGGTCCGGTAAGGACTAATGTTTAAAGAAGCAGGATGCCATTATGCATAAGTAATGCTATGGAATTTTATAATTCCCAAAGTGAAACCCTTAGTATTTTGAATAAGTTGATCTTAGGTATCTTCTTTAAGATTGGGTTATCTTTAGGTTTATTTCATAAGTAATGACATTGCTAAGGAATTCAAGTGTTAACAATCCAAAATATACAAATACTGATAGAATAATGTGATTGTGATTAATTGTTATCTGGTGATTGGGATGAAAAGTCCTTGAGTTGAGTGGTTAAGAGATGAAGGAACTAATATAGACTTGTTTGTGTGAAGTGGCAAAAAGAATAACATTTGAAGAAACTAGTATTAGTTAAGGTTAATTAGCCTTAAGGGTTATTAGGGTTTGTGATGGTTATGAATGATGTTAAGTTATCATCTTTTCGTTGATGGTACAAGTGACCAAAGTTAACTTTAAAAACATGAATAAACCTCAAATGAGATGTTTATTATTGTTTAAACCAAAGTTAACTATAAAATAGAAGTGAATTGTAAGATATGATGAGTTTTAGAATAGCATCTAGTTTTAGGGTTTTGGTAAATATGATTAAGGATGATCCCTTTTAATTTAAGTGAAAGATAAATTTAATAATATGCAATTTATTAATGGGAGCATAATTAGATGATCATACAAATTTATTTGAGTTTAAATCATTTTTAGGAGTAGTTGAGGAATGGATATTATTCACCCTCTTATACATGAGTGTTATGTAATATATATTTAAAAGGAGTTTAATTTGAATTTAAGATTTAAAAAACATTTAAAGGCTAATAGTTATATTTAAGTTTTATTTTGATTATAGCTTTAGACTTAGTAATTAAACTTTAAAGGTTTTGGTGTTTTATAAGAAAATGTGATTATTTCTTACTTAAGAAATAATTTTGAGATTTAACAAAGTGGTTATTTTATTTGAGTAAAATAAGTAATGAATTTTATTTATCTTAAAATGTTTTTGAATAATATATATAGTATTTTTCTGGTGAAATATACTTATTAAAGATCTTAAAAATGGATTTTATTTATTTTTAAGTCTTACCTTTATTTTTATAACTTCAAAGAATTAAGTGTATTTAAATATTTGATTTATATTTTATTTGTAAAACTCTAAGTTAGTATTTTGATAAAATAGTAAAGTTATTTTTATACACAAAAATGATTTTTATTTATTTTTAGGATTTTTCCTTATTTAATGAAATTTCACTTAAGATTTAATAGTGTTTAATCTTTATTTGCATTTTATTAACTTAAAGAAGTAAAGTTATATTTTTCTTAGGTGGATATTATTTTTGTGATAATTTTAATATATTAAATATATTTTTATGATTTTTATATAATTTTCTATAGCTGGAAATGTTTAATCGTTATTTTGGTAATTTATTTATTTTTCTTTTATTTCATTTCTTATTTTATTTTGAAATGGGCCTAGTACCCAACATTGGGCTAAATTGGCCCAGCAGAGGGGGTATTGGATCGGTCAAACCGACCCAGCCCGTACTCACCTCATCCTGGGCGCTGCAACCGCCGGCTTGATTCCGACGAGGCAGGCTGCTGCGGCCGCCTCCGTTGGCTGTTGGAGCTCCGCCTTCCCCAGACGAACCTTGCCCTCCAACTCGATTTGAGAGTCTTGCCTCTAGCAGGTCATATCTGGCCATCTCTGGTGCTAGGGTTTGTGGTGTCCATGGCGCCGCCGTTCACCGGTGATGTGTTGGATGTTGCGGTTTGGCTATGGCACTCGTCGCGCCGCAGATGTTGCTGGGACGGCTTGGCGTGGTGCAGGTGCTTAGGTGCCCACCGTGCCACCGTACTGTTGCACTCGTGGACTCTGCTTCCTCTTCGGCGAGCTAGGACTTGTCCCAGGTAGGTGCTCCTTCTACCCCCCCCCCCCCCTCTCTCTCTTCTCTGTGACCAACCTTCGTGCTGATAACTTTGATCCATGGTTATGCTGTGATGATCTACTGCTAGTGTTGGCAATATCACTAATTGTTCTATGGTCCTCATGTGTTGTGAAATTGGTATGCTAGCTCTGTTTAGAGTTTTGATTCAAAAGAATTGTCCTTGATAATTAGCATGTACACACGAGAATGTGCTTTGAAATATAGTAGATGCTTTTCTGGGTTGTTTAACCTGGCATAGTAATTTCCAGAGTTCATGTACAAAATCTGGTATTGCTATGGTTGTGTGCTGCTGAGCTTCTGCTAGTGGGGTTTCCTTTATCTGGATAAGTAAGGGTCTAGTTTCTCCTGGTATCCTTGGCTCTACTGTAATCTTGATACCATGGTGATGTTGAAATTTGAATAGTGCATACATTTTTATAGAATTCATATGACAGTATGAACTCAAATGAGTTGGCCATAGTCTCAAATAAATAAATATTTGTTAAGTGATTTAACTCTGATTCTTCATTCAGTATGAATTTAAGTTTATGCTGCTAGTATGGTAGAAAGGAAATATGATGGATTGATTCCTAAATATTTTGGAGGAATAAATGATTGAGTATAGTTGCTACCCTGGAATCATTTGCTTGGTGATTGCTTCAATTACTTCCTAACCTACTGACAGCAAGACAGTGTTCACATGGTTACTAGTTGTTAGTTAAGTAAAAGATGATTTTGTGCTGAGGAGGATCCTGAATGGCCCTAAATGATCTCTGCTAACTAGCACCTGAACCAAGTATGCACAATTGTGCCTGGTTATCACTGTTGTGACTAGCTCTGTGGAAAATATGATTAAGTTGATAATCTTCTAGCTTCCATTATGTTGAGTAGTGAATACATATCTATCTGATTCCTAATGTTTATTTTTAGGAAAATGATTTGAATGAGACCCTTAATCTGGAGATTGTTGGTGAATGCTAAACTGTAGCTTAAGTTGGTAAGCCCAGGCTCTAGTGGCACTTGTGGCTAGGTTGCTACTGAGGTGCTTCCCACATTTGGATTGTGCCCAGTATTAGCCAACTAGTAAGTGTGACAGTTCTGCTGCTTGGCTATACCTTCTCCTTGCTTTAGACTAGGTCAAGGATGCAAAGACTGAGACCTAGGCTTGGGATGATTAAGGATTAATGATATTTTCTCTAGTTGTGATCCTACTACTGTGGTGCCTCACCTGGGAGTGTGCACAGTGGTATGATCATAGTGTATATGACCTGATGCCCTTGCCCCTGCCAATGATGCAAAGGCTGAGGCCCTAATGATGATTGAAATAGATGCTACAGTTTTATCCTTTCTAACTCAATGATGAGACTAGCATAGCACTTCTATGCTAGTCTGAGAGTTCTCCATTTTTCCCCACTAACACTTATGCTCTAAAAGATGAAATGAGCATGTGCTCTTACTATTATAATTTGGTAACCTGATATGCAGAGTAGATTAGCTTGACTTGGTGAGATTGTGGTTAAGCTGCAGCTGCTCTTGATCTACTTCTGTTATTGTTTTGCCCTTGTGATGGATCTTGATTGATTCATGTCCATTCTGCTGGATATTAATCTTGCCTTGGTACATCTGGCCTTGATTTCCCCTTGTCCTAGCTCTAGGATGGCTCCTGGGAGCAACCAGAGCTATGTTGGTGTGGTTTGACACTCTGGTGGTAATGTTGTGTGAATGTGTTGTGGAGTGTGGGTAGGTACTTGTTGGCTACGGTTGTTTCCTTCTTATCTGGTTTCCTGGTTAGTTGTGGTGTTGACAGCTCACAGCTGCATGTGGTGATAGTGCTGCCTGTGAGTTTGCCTGGTATGGTCCAGGAACCTTCTCCTTGTCCAGGTTTCATCTGGGAGATCTTTTGCCCTGAATGTGTTCAGTTAATTTGGTATTATCTGAAGTTGAGCTATATTTTTGGATGCTGCCAAGTGGAAGCTTGATTCTTTTACTATTTTATCAAGGTGAAACTTGACCCTTTTTGACCTATGATGTTGTGCTGAGGTCATTATATAGAACAAGAACATATACTACACTTGTTCCATTTCAAATCACTCAATGATGAGCTTAAGCATATCATTAGTATGCTAATTCTAAGAGTAATCTAATCCTAAAACTAACCCCTGTATTTTATTTTTTAGTTGTTTGTTTTTGCAGGAACCATCTGGGTAAAGGATACAAGATAAAGAAGTAGCTTAGGACAATACTTTAGGATTTCTCTTTTATATAAATAGATGTAATTTCTTTTTTCTGATTGATTAATGTTGAGATATTGTAATTTATATTCTGTTTGAAAATTTGTAAGAACATTGTACTGTTGTATTTTATTCAATAAAGTTTACTTATTTTCTTCTTATTTTACAATTCTTTTCTAGAAACAAAGTCATATATATATTTTTGCAATAAGAATTCTTTTAGTTATTTAAATAATGTAATTCTTTTTTTCTACTTATTTGTTTCCTAATACTTTACTTTTATTTATTCATTATAAAAATTCAATGCAATACTATAGGTATATAATCCATAGAATCCTTCTTATATCATTTTTTTGTAATCATTTAAATTCAAGTTATTAAATGTTTCTAATTTCCATTTGTGTATCTTATAAATGCATTTGAATTTCATATTTGAAATTTGAATACATGTTTGAACAAATTTCCTCTTGAAACAAAGAATTCTACAAAGGTCATGTCGAAATCTATCGCACTTGCTCCGAAGTTTCCTTCGGTACAAGAGAGATCCCGATCCCTCTATAGCTCTTTTAGTTTTGCGCGAAAATTTCCCGGATTTTCTTATGCATGAATGCAATGCACAAACCTGTGTCCTCTCTATTTCTGGGTGCTAATCCTGGGATGTTACAACTACCTTATACCTAAAGAGGTTATGGGTTTCCCTGATTGGAAAGAAGCACATGATTATTACAATAGATATGCAAGACACACGGGATATGGGACGAAGATAGGATAGCACAGTGGTTACAGCTGATATATATATTGTAGTTGCCATGGAAAGCACAAAGCAACTGTTTCTGAAGATGAGAGACAGCGTGACAAAACATCTAAGTGGTCTGGCTGCAATGCAAGGATACGATTGAAAGACCAGCTAGATGGCTCGAGCGTTATTGTTGATATAAACTACGAACACAACCATCATCTAATACAAAGTCCCAACATGATGGTGTTCCTCCACTCTCACAAATTCTTCGACCCATCACTCCTAGAGTATGTTAAGTTTCTGCAATTGCAGAATGTCCCTCATCAAAGCATTATGTCTATCCTATATGGTTCGTTTGGAGGGGGGTAGTAGTTGACAGTCCATGGGCGCGACTTACGGAACAAGTATACCCTACTAAACTAACTCCACAACAAGTATATCAATTGCTTGCAAAATAAATATCTATGCATTTAAGAAAAGGGTATAGTTACATGTTTAAGGGGAAGTATACATGTTTTTATGTGATAATTGATGTGTAGTGGAAAACAAGAATAGGTGTATGATAAATGAAGTATGGATATTTTTTATAGGAAGTATGGATTTCTGTTATAGGAAGTATAGTTGTGTGACAAAAATGAAGTAAAGTTTCAGTTATAGGAAGTATATATGTATAATAAATGAAGTATATGAGTCTTGTTTCAGGGAGTATATAATATTGGTAAAAAAGGAAGTATATTTGTTACAAGAAGTATGGATGTCTATTATAGGAAGTATAGCTGTGTGATATAAATTAAATATAGTTTCAATTATAGGAAGTATAGATGTATGATAAATGAAGTATGGTTATTTGTTACAGGAAGTATGGATGACTGTTATAGGAAGTATAGCTTTGTGATAAAAATTAAGTGTAGTTTTAGTTATAGGAAGTATATATGTATAATAAATGAAGTATAAGAGTCTTGTTTTAGGGAGTATATACTACTGGTAAAAAGGAAGTATATTTGTTATAGGAAGTATGGATGTCTGTTATAGGAAGTATGGATGTCTATTATAGGAAGTATAGTTGTGTGATAAAAATGAAGTATAGTTTCAGTTATAGGAAGTATAGATGTATGATAAATGAAGTATGGCTATTTGTTACAAGAAGTATGGATGACTGTTATAGGAAGTATAGCTGTGTGATAAAAATGAAGTATAGTTTTAGTTATAAGAAGTATATATGTATGATAAATGAAGTATGGGAGTCTTGTTTCAGGGAGTATATACTAATGGTAAAAAAGGAAGTATATTTGTTACATGAAGTATGGATGTATATTATAGGAAGTATAGTTGTGTGATAGAAATGAAGTATAGTTCTATTATAGTTGTACTTCTGTTTGATACATGAAGTATGACTATTTTTACAAGGGAGTATGGATGTCTATTATGGGAAGTACAGATGTGTGATGAATGAAGTATAGTTCTGTTATAGGAAGTATAGATGTATGATAAATGAAGTATATGAGTCTTGTTTCAGGGAGTATATGAAAAAAGGAAGTACGGGAAATGTTTACAACAATGTAAGTGGTTTTAAGTTAATGTGAAGTATAGCTAATTCAAGGAAGTATGTATGTACCAGCATAAGAAGTATGTAAAAACCTTGCATAAATATGAGTTAAATACTAACATGATTCAATTGCTTGCAGAAAAGCAATGAACTAAAAAAAGATAACTGCGATGATGTACAGAAGCTTCTATCCTTCTTTGGAGACATGAATGCAGTGAACAAAGAGTTCTTTGATTTTGAGATTGATGATGGAGACCATACCAAGAAAATTTTATGGGCAAATGCCAACTGTAGAGGAGCATACCAGGATTTCAGAGACTGCATAACATTTGACACAACATACAAAACAAATATTTAAAATATGCCCTTAGGGTCTTCGTAGGTGTGAATAACCACCTACAGTCAGCAATTTTTGCTTGTGCTCTAGTGAGGGATGAAAGTGAAGAATCATTTGCATGGCTATTTAGAACATTCTTGAGAT
The DNA here is from genome assembly GCA_023614405.1 of Avena insularis. Taxonomy (NCBI): domain Eukaryota; kingdom Viridiplantae; phylum Streptophyta; class Magnoliopsida; order Poales; family Poaceae; genus Avena; species Avena insularis. The sequence continues at coordinate 275,425,072 of CM042697.1, forward strand.
GCATGAATCAAAAGTATCCGACTATAATTTTACCTGGTTAGTTGCACGAATGATATATCCTTTCTTCTTGCAGATAGATTTTATTCTCTAACACTAACCAAAAAAAATTCATTGAACACAGATCAATGCCATTCCATGGCAGTCGCGATCTTCGACATGTTTATTTATACACTTCACAAGTGGTGCAAATGGCATCTCATAAGGAAGTACCACATCTGCATGTCCATGCTGCAAAAGAGGTTTTCAAACTTTAAGTAAGAGTTCATAGGACTTCTGAACTGGCCACTTATGCCAGTAGAATTTGAAGAAGCATGGGGAAATCTTGTTACAAAGTACAACATGCACAACGACATGATGATCCAGATGATGTGGGAAGATAGGAAGGAGTGGGTTTCAGCGTATGTCAAGAATGTCTTCTGCGCAAGAATGCCGTCGACATAGAGGAGTGAAAGCATCAACTACATCATGAAAAAATCACTTGTGAATGCACATAACAATCTTCAATGATTCGCATAACAAGTCAATAACTGCATATTTACCAGGGGCCAAATAGAAAAAGCCCAAACATTGGCGTCGATGGTAAGTGTTTTTTTACCATGCATGTACTCTGTTATATGTTAATGAAGTGTGTGAACTATAAAGACAGCATGAGCCTCACTATGTTAAATCCATATTTTTGCAGACAGATCCTAAAACAAGAACGTGGTACGGATTTGAACAACAATTCAGCAAGGAATACACAAGAGCTATTTTCAAAGAAATGAAAAGGAGTTTTAAGAAGAGCACCCTTTACATGGTAAAGCTAAACCTAGATCCAGAACTTGATGAACATAAATATATGGGGACATATCACGAAACAACCAAAGCGTTTGCATGGTCAAGCCACGATTTCAAGGTGGTTTCTAACCCTATTAAGGGAGAATACTCGTGCGAGTGCCTGCTTTGGGAACATATAGGTGCAAACTATTCTAAAAGAAAAGTATAAACTATTTACTTATATTTGTACTTGGTATAAAACTTAAAAAATCTGATAAAAAGGAAAAAGAGAATGAAGTATAGATGTTTGTTACATGGAACTACATGTATTTATTAAACTAAAGTATATATGTTTGTTACATAGTAGTATATGTATTTCTTAAACTGCAGTATATGTGCTATTACAGGAAGTATATGTATTTCTTAAATTAAACTATAGGTGCTTGTTACATAAAGTATAGGAGTTTATTACAATGTTGTGTAGTTAATTGGTACATGAAGTATAGGTGTTTGTTACAGGAAGTATAGGAGTTTATTACAATGAAGTATAGGTAATAGGTGAGGAAGTACACGTGTTTGTTTACAACAATGTTGTAACTAACAAATATTTGCTTTTCTAAAAACAGGTATGTTCTGCCTACATGTGATTTGCATGCTAGAACACCATAGGGTGCAAAGAGTTCCGAATAAGTACATACTAAAAAGGTACACCAAAAAGGCTAAAACAAGGGAGACATTCGACATGAGAGACTACAAAATGATGTCATTTGATGGGACATCATTCTTATACCAGTAGAATGAGGTACTTAAATTGGCAATCAAAGTAGCTAGGACCGCTACTAAGTCATACAAGCAACAATCTTTAGCAAAACAAGGGTTGCTAAATTTGGTGGAGCAATTGGAAGCATTGGGTTGCTCAACAACAGCTGATGATGATGAAGGAAATCCTTGTCCAGATCTAAAACACCTTGAACCTAACATGACATAGTTCTCCAATGAAAATTTAAATACATGTCCAGAACAACAGAGAATTGAGGCTAAGACTGCAGAGAAGGTGTACAAAGAAACTCCTAAGTTAAAAACTAAGGGCAGTGGCAAACAGGCAGACTAAAAAACAATGGGGCCTGGTAAGAAGAAGAAGAAGCAAGGGAAGAATAAAGCTGAAATAGAATTTGATGGATATGAGAATGTTGTAGATGACGAGGGTGTGCAAAAGTGTGGCGTCTGGGGTGAATACAAGAAGCAAAACGCTCGTAGCTTCCCATTATGTCATGAAATGCTTCCTCTGGAGGAAAACATTACTCTGGTTAAATAGTTGGGAAAAATAAAAGAAAAATGATTTTCCAGGGGTGTAACATGATGGCGGATCACAACGTTTTAACATGTCTCATGTTGAAAAATGCTTTGACAATAGCTAGGATAATGGAAGGAGCTAAGACACATAAGACAAACAAGAATACAAAGAGAAGTAAGAAGGATGACAGTGATGAATATGACGATGAAGATGACGAAAAATATGAAGAATCTGATGAAAGTGAAGATGATGAAGGTGTCGATGACAAAGAATATGAAGAACAATAAGAGGAGCCTTCGCCACAGCCATCTGCACCAAAGAAGAGAAGTTCCAGATTTAAATGATATATATAGTTGTTTCAGAAAAAAAAGTGATCAATGTGTGTAATTAGAGGGAGTATAGATATTTTTTCAGGTGATGTGTGGATGTTTGATTCTGGGAAAGTATAAATGTTTCAGGAGTGTATACATGTGTGTTTAAATGAAGTATACACGTGTGTTTAACGAAGTATAACTTTTTTTACAGAAAGTATAGTTGTTTGAATAATGATGTATATGGAAGTATATGTACAGTTTACAAAGAAGTATATGTGTTACTATAAAATGAAGTATGAGTGTTCACTGAAAAGGAATATAGGGGTAGTTGTAGCAAGTAGTATAGCTTTTTGTAAAGATGCAAATTATACCATGAAGTATATGTTTTACTATAAAATGAAGTATGAGTATACCTTCGTGGCTACGAGAGAAATATGACGAGACATAAAGGATAACTACAATGAAAGTTACGTAAGAAGTATATCAAAGTACGTATGAAGAACTAAGAACGAACAATGAGTACAAAATATCAGAAGAAGTATAAGTCTTCCACAATTTATGAAGTATAGCTGTTTGTATGTGGAATGTACGGTTAGTTGTATCATGAAGTATAACTATATATTATACATGAAGTATATGTACAATCCTCATGACTAAGAGAGAAGTATGATGATGGATAAATGAGAAGTACAATACAAGTTAAGCAAGAAGTATGATGAAGTATATATGAAGAACTAAGAACAATAAAATGAGTAGAAAAAACAGTGAGTATAAGTCGTCCACTAAACATCAGCAAAAAAGGGAAAGTACATCATCGATTCTAGAAAAAAGAAGTATAGGGGTACCCATGAAGAAAGTTACGAGAATACTAATTGGGAAGTAAATGAATATATCGATCTTATATAATTCATAATAATCTGTCACAAAAACAAGATATAAATTTGACAAAATCTAGAGAAGTATATTTTAAAAACAAGCTACTCAACATATACAATCTTACTTACAGAAAAGTACAGATTAGTTGAATTAAAAAAAAATTACACACATAACAAATCGTATCACAAACACATCCATCGAATATAAGATACAAATGGTCCTATTGCATCTGAGTTAACATCGCCGGCAAGTCTTCTCCTTCCTTCGACAGAAAAGAGTGGGGAGATAAAGGTTGGATCTCCTCTAGAAGGTAATCAAGTGGAACCTTGTTTTCTGGATCGAAAACCACCTTGAAAAGGTATTCTTCCTGCCATTCTCTTACACGCACCTGAAAACCAGAAAAGTACAACAAAAAGAGTAAAAACCAAAAATCAAAATACACTAAGAGGAAGAAAAAAGTGAGATGCAAAAGAAAATACATCCCGTGAGACAATTTTATCAACAAATTTGGCACCGTCGTAGGTGGCAGCAAATTTCAGACAGAGGGTCCTCATTCATTGGGAACCTGTCGAGGAACATTGAGAAAATTAGCCCTATTTGCAAGAGTATTCCAGTTTGGCTGAAGGCTTTTCTTGTACTCTTGTTCGCCATAGCTGTCTTCCATGATAATGATCATCCTACGATCCTGTTAAGTAGTGGAAAAACTAGAAAAGTAAGGCAATGAAAAAAGCATCCTACAAAAAGCTAATAAACAGAAAAGTAAGTAACAGAATGAAAAATAAAAACTTCTAACTAATAAGTACTCACAATCTCCTTGATATCAGCTTTGTGGAACTAGCTCCTAGTGACTTTGCTCTTGCTTCTAATAGCCCATTCATACGAGTCCAACACATCAATCGAATCACTATATCGGTTGAACACATATAGAACATGATGATGATTTGACGATGCATTAGAGATTTTTTGCAATATGCGATAAAAATCTAGTAAGACAACAAAGCACAAAATTGGTTAAAAAGAATAAAAACAATGCATAAATGCAACAGAAAAACAAAAAAGAACTAAATATGAATGTGGTTGGACTACACTAACCTAATGGAAGTATAGGAAACAAAGAAATAGAAGTAAGATATTGAATACATGAAAAGTACGAGAACATAAAAATGACTAACCAATTTGGCCTTGAGAAGGTTCTCTTGTGGTTTCATTATACGGTGGAAAGTAGCAAATGCAACAACAAGAGAAAATTTGTTGGTTTTGGTCATGTTGCCCATTCCAAGAACATACTAAAATAAGATGATAAAACCAGACAAAAAAGTATATGCATGAACTGTAGGTTGGAATTTTACCGGGGAGAAAAATGGGCTCAGTAGTACTCGATTGCCAGAAGCGTAAACGTGATTCGTTTCAGGATCAGCCTTCCAATTATAAATGACATAATCCATAATATCTCCTGACATTTCACCATAGTCTTGAAATGCATATACAAGTTCTTTTCCAGTAAAAGGTGTAAAAACCTCAAAGCCATCACAAAATTAACCGTGAAAAAAATTGCAAATTTCTTTCCTGGAAAAAACAAAATGCAAAAAATAGATCATATTTAGTAAAACACAAAAAACATAGCAGAAAAGTATGTGTGCGAAAAAAACAACATGAGAAAAGGACAACTCACTCTTTGTACTTTTCCCTAAAACTTTTGCTAAGCATGTAATCTCTAAGAATCCATGCACGGTCACCATGTGGGAAAACACCACGGTTTAGAACCTCAACAGCTTCAGTAAGTTTCTTGGCTTTCTTTGTTGCTCTCTTGTTGGACAATACATTTTTCGATAGAACCGCAAGATCCTTGTTCTTGTTGACAAGAGGAGTCTTCCTCTTCAAACCAAACTTTATGTTAGGAGGAAGGTTAGCAAAATCATCGGTGTCTAATGATTCAGAATAAATGTTCTCCAGAGCAACATGCTTCTTCTCAATACTATTATCCTTATTTTCAATAGGATTCTTCTTACTGGAATTTTTCAATCATGGTATTTCTTCTTGGCTACTGATGTGGATAATTTCATGCCTAGGCTCGACGACTTGAGTATCAAACAAGGAAAAACCTTCTTCCTCCCTTTGTAGCGTATCAGCTACAAAAAATGATTCTTATTAAGAAAGGTGCTAAAGTACAAAATTGAAATAAGTACAAAATGTAACTATGCATTTAAAAATGGAGTACATCTACATGTTCAAGGGAGATTATACATGTTTTAGGGGATTATGGATGTGTAGTGGAAAAGAAAGTATAGTTGTTTGATAAATTAAGTACGACTGCTCGTTACAGGAAGTATGGATGTCTGTTATAGAAAGTATAGTTGTATGATAAAAACTGAAGTACAGTTCTATTTTATAGGAAGTATAGATGTATGTTAAATAAATTATAAATGTCTTGTTTCAGGGAGTATACACTACTGGTAGAAGAAAGTATAGTTGTTTGATAAATGAAGTATGGTTGTTCGTTACATGAAGTATGGATGTCTATTTTATAGGAAGTATAGATGTATGTTAAATAAAGTATAGAAGTCTTGTTTCAGCTAGTATATGCTACCGGTAGAAGGAAGTATAGTTGTTTAATGAATGAAGTATGACTATTTGTTACAGGAAGTATGGATGTCTGTTATAGTAAGTATGGATGTAGATAAAATAAAGTATAACTATTTATTACATGAAGTATAGTAGTCTTTTTTAAGGAGTAAACTCATTTGCATTACATTGGCATGGCATTTGGCATTCATGAGAATTTTGGATTGCAAAACCCCATATTCAATCCCTAAATTGAAGAAATGGAATGCATCCACAAGTGAATACACAGGATTTTGCGAAATCCACTATTTACAAATGAAAATGTTGCAAAAGGATACTAAGTTGATCCTCTGAATTTTAGAAAAATTTGAAGACAAAAATAAATTCATTTGGATTATCTATGCAAAAGTTATGGAAGAAATAGAAAATAGGAAATAGGAAAAGAAAGAAACAAAAAAAAAGGAAACCTAATCTACCCGTCAAGCCACTCCGGCCCAGCCCAACTTCCCCCACCTCCTATTCATCACAAGGCCAGCAGCCCGACGCGGCCCAGCAAGAAGCAGCAGTAGCCCCAGCCCAACCCGCGCACATGTCCCTCTCCCCGCAGCCACTGACACTGTGGTCCCACCCGTCGTCTTCCCCATCGTGCGAGGAACTCCCCATGGTTAGAAACCAAACTAGAATCCCATCGAATCCATTCGATTTGTTTGAGGTTTTCCCCTCTCTACACGTCATATCGCCCATATAAATCACCGTGCTCTCGCGCATCGTTTTTTTCCACTTTTGGAATCCCTAGCCGCCGCGGGAACCAATCCGATCTTGTCGCCGCCGTGCTCAATTGCCAACCTTCGGAGGTCAAGCTTCCGTCACATCCACGCCTCCCCTTCCCCCCTACCTCCTTCCCCTCTCTGTGTCTCTTCGTGCTGACCCGGTCCCTCGTTGGGAGGAGCATCGAGGTGCCCGGAAAACGACGCCGGAACACCACCGAAGCATCACCGACGAGCCGACGCTCCAGTCGTCCGCCTCCGTCACCCAAGGAAGAGATCCACCGTGCTGAGGCCACCAACCTTCTCGCTATAGTACCCCGCATCTCGTAGGCCACCTTGACTTTGCCGGAGACCGCCGCATCCGCCGCCAGCACCGCCGGCCGACGAGCCCCGCCGCTGCCACGTCACCCCACCGGTGAGTCTCGCCTCGGACGCCCTGCACCGTCGGATCATCTTAAGATCCGACGGCCACCATCTGTCCCCAGGTCGAAAGGGTACCAGCAAACCATAACGCGCCACGTGGCTGCCGCGTCAGCGATGACACAATGCCAGTCAATGTTGACTCTCCTGAAAAATAGAAGAAAAGATTAAAATATGCAGAAAACTATTTAAACTTGTAAAAAACATAGTAATTATTCTACTTATCCAAAAATAGCAAATAATATATCATTGGATTCATAAAATTGATTAGAATATTAATATGATATTAGATCTAACTTTTACAGTACGTATTTACTGTAATAATTTAAATAGTTTAACAGGCCTTTTAGAGTATTAAATTCCTAATAAATTATTTATAGGTCATACAAATATGAATAATATGTCAAAAGAAAGATGCTCTAATGTAGATTAATATTGTCAGAATAGATCTAACCATTGCAGTACATATTCACCAAAATGATTTAATTAGTGTAAATGGCTCTTTAGATCATTAAATCTATAGTAAATTATTTATAAATCACAAAAATATAAATAATATACCGTTGGAAAGCTATTCTCATCTAGAATGTTATAGTGCAATTGGTTCAGACAAATATTGCAAGGTTTTGCTGTAGATATTTAAAAAAGTAAATGGACTTTTTGGAGTAATAAATTCATAGGAAAATAAATACCAATCATAAAATTGCAAATAATATGTCCCTGAAATCACAATCCTATGCAGATTATAGATCTGATTTTAGTTTGATTTTTAGACAACAGAAACTATATAAATGATTTAAAACCCATTAAACACTATTTAAATCATAAGAAAAGATCTATAACTCCATTAGGGTGAATCCAATTCCTAGTGGTTCGTATTAACGTTCTCTATCCAGTAATCCCCAGAAACAAATTTAATTCGATAGTTAAGATAGGAGTTATAACAGAACTATTAAAACCCCTATATTAGCAATGAATGATTATTAACAAATACCTTATTGCATTAAAACACTTCATACATGCATCATGTGATCTAATAATGTTCAGAGGACTAAAATACAATCATTGTGACTTATTAAATTGTCATGCATGAATTTGTGCATTTGTTTATGATTGTATGGTAGTTTATGTTGTATGCAATTGTTTGATCGATAGATTATGAGGAGTGCAACGTGTGTGGTTGCAATGAGTGCTTGAAAGACTTCAGTTGCAGCCAAGGCAAGTAGATGCTAATTTATTCATGTTATTGTCCTACTATTTTCAATGCATTGTGGTGTATTTTTTAGATGCATGAATAGGAACTACTATCGCTATGCTATGTCCTATTATTGTGGTAGGGATCTCTTGTAGTTGAACCACCATTGGTAGATGTGCTTAGCCGTGATGTGATAGGCGAGGGCTGGGTTACATCACTTGAAAGTTGTTTCTAAAGTATTGGTTTGTGAAAACTAAAAACAACTTAATCAATGAACCTCTTGGGTCTGATGGGATTGGCATTTTTTGGTGGTATCATTGCGGAAAGGCACCCAGGTATCAAGAGAAACTGATTGGCTTATTTATTTTGTAGCTTATGTGTACAACCATGTGCCAATAATGGAAATGGGCGGTTGGTTGGACTTAGTAGGTTGTGGTAACTCGAACCCACGTATCCAGAGATGTAGAATTTGGGTAGGTTGGTACGGTGTGTGTCGGGTTTGGAGAGCTACTTCCCGTACGGTCTCATCTTGGACTTATCCCTATCATCATCCAATATGAGAGTGGTGGTACGAGCTGGGATGGCCAAGTCACGTGGGTAAAGTGTACTAACCCCTACAGGGTGTATAAACTCACTACAAGGAATCTGACTATATATGACCCTCTATTTTCTTCACAAAATCGTCACAGTAGTCCATTTATGATGATTTTATGACGATTTTGAGATCGTTGAAAGCTGGGCGACGCAAATGAACTATAACAATGATTTTAGTGAAATCATTATAATCGTCTATGCCGATATGGGATCGTCAAAACCATTATGACGATCTGATATCGTCACGGGCAATCTGGCCTCGCCAGGTCAGATCCTACGTGGTCGATCCAATGTGGCAAGGAATCAGCCCGATCCACTTCAACCATTTATTTGGGTCAAGCCCAACAATTCAGCATGTTTATGTCTTTTTCTTGCTAGTTTTTATCAGCTACATAGGCCATACCAAACATTTTAGCCTTCTAATTTTATGGGCCATAGCCTATTTCAGTCCATTTAAATTCAAATACAGTCTTCTTATTTTATGGGTCGTAGCCTGTTTATAGTCCATTTAATTTCAAATTCAGCCTTTTTATGACATAGTTCCACATTTCAGATAGGTTTGACTTGTCATGTTCATCTCAAAATGTGACCTCACACTTAGAAGGGTCTAAAATAACAGTCATTTCAGTCATGGGTTTCTAGTCACAAGTTTGAGATCCCATATATAATCAATATTTGATACAGATCAAAAAGAACACATGTAACTATTTAAAACAACTACCAAAATAAGGCTATTACAATTATACACATTCTAGTACAACCCAGATATGTCTAACTATTACAAGAAGTGGCTACTGTTCAATGGATACTCTTCACAACTTCACTGACTTCAGATTTTTTAGGGCTGGAGCTCTTGTAAACAAGGAACAACTACACTTTTAGTCTCAGTGAAAGACATACTGTAAGTACAACAAATCAATCTTGCAACCAAATGTAAACAAGTACTTTCAGTATTCTATAATATAAGCAATAGCCTGAGAGTACTCTGCCAGGTCCAGCAACATACATGCACACAACAGACACGCTTGATCGTTGTACAATACCATACTTATGAACTCCAAGACAGAAACAGTACGTGATGCTTAAGAGCTACCACAATTGATACTGACCAAGGATAAAATAGGTAGGTATATTTATTGACATGGAATTGAAAAATCACAAGAGAAGTGGATTAACCAAAGTGTCCAGATAACATAGCCATGGAGGTCACCATCATATACAAGAGGAAGAGTGGGACAGACCGAGGACTTACGCATTGGAAAGTTGTAGTTGAATAAGATCTGGTACATGTTGTCATTGACGCTAGTCATTGCAGGAGCTTGTCCGTGTAGAAGTCCATCATGCGCTCCCGCCAGCATTCAGAAATGCTTCGGTATGGGATAACACATGTACCATGCAACCAAAAGGGACATTTGTGAGATAACAACTAAATGAACTAACAACTACAGACCATACACAAGGATCAGTATTAGCAGAATTGAGATATATTATTACAGGGCAATGGTAGTACCAATCTAGTGCGAAGGAGAAAAATAGCAGGCAAACAATACATTTAAAATAGATAGCAGATCAAGGTGACCAAGAAGATTGGCTGGAACCTCATTCCAGCAACTCCTATCATCATCCTCCATCCAGTTTGTAGGAACATCAATAATGACAGTAGGGCTTGAGTTATTGCAACAAAAAAGTCAATATTCTTCGTTGTTAAAGTCAATAGTGGATTAGGCATGGACTAAAAAACCTGATTGGCTTCCAAAGATTAAATCGAAAGACCTTTAATTTGTAATCAAGTAACGCTAGTCATGTGGATTGCTAGAATGGCATTCATATATATGATAGGTAATCAGTTATAATAGAATGTGCAAGCTAGAAAAAACAATAAAATTGTCTGAACAAACCCGTTAACTAAAGTGCATATCACTGCAAAATATTATTACAGTTGTGTTCGAGACACTAAACCAAGACAACATAAAGGCATGGTATCATGTACTGTTTAGAAGCCTTAGAATAATAATTAGTTTAAACAGACTCCCCCAGGCTAAAACAACAGAGAATACTACTCACTTTATCGACATGGGTAAACAGAAGTTTTGATCGATATGGGTACAAATTAAGACTTAACATGAAAACATGGGTACAGACTAAAATATAACATGAACATAATAGTCATCGGTAGTCATGAAAGCTTGTAAGGATTTGTCAATCTTTGCTAAGAATATGGACATGAAAAAGATTTGTCCATCTTTGTCAAAGTGCCTATGTACAAAGCTGATTGGTATTGCTGGATAGTGGCGACACTGACCTTGTAAATTGTAAAACACTCACTATTTTGAGAACTTAAACATTCAAACCATATAGTTGAAATTTGTACTAAAACAAAACAAAAAAATTATATAGTGAAATTGTACCAGTAGATTAGTACTACGTGATGGAATGATGGTAACTCTGGTAATTTATTGGCGAAGTGAAAAGAAGGTAGCATTGTCGTCATGGTCGGTCTGTCGCCAATATATTCAAACACATACATTGGATGGAGGATTGGGAAGATCAAATTACAACGTAACTAATTAATCAAGGTGCCATTTGAAGGTAACAGATAAATTAGTAAAACATGATAAAAAAAATAGAAGGTGCATGCGCTCAGCCTGTATAAATTGAAATTTAAGAGTAGTAGATTATAGCATGGGTCAATAGAGATTATGTAGCAATGAAAGAAGGTGTTCTACAGATTCCCCAAGCAGTACAACTGATGATGAACCGTGTAGCTTGAGCACGCAGACCGAGTAGCCAATAAATACAAATAAATCCATCAAATCTAGCAAGAGCTCAATCTGAATGAAAAATCCAATCAAATCAAATCGGGTACAGGGCAGAACCTAGAAGCAAATATATCAAAAGAATCAAATCCAGTCGGAACTCAACATGCAGGGAGAATCCGATTAAATCAAATCAGGTGTAGGGGCGGAATACGATAAAATCCGGCCAGAAATTAATCTGCCAGATTAGGAAAATACGTTCAAGGGGAACAGGCAGATAGCAGCATGGAGGTCGCGGGCAGAGGTAGTGGCACGAGCAGGCTGGCGTGGTTGATGCGGATGGGTGCCTACATGCCTTCCGCACACGCATCCTGTGAGAAGAAGGCATCGACGGATCTCGCGTCCACCAGCATAAAGAACACACCCTTCCCTGCAGGCCTTTCGGCGGAGCGTATGCGAGCTAGGTCGCCATTGGCGGTCTTGGGAAGGAGAGCGATAGAGGGAGTGAGGGGGCGAGCGGAGATCGGCGATGGGATCGGGAGAGAGGTTGTGGTCGCTGTGGTTCAGATGGGATCGGGAGTGATGGGGTGGGGTGGGGGTGGCAGCGGAAAGACGAGGACTAGGGTTGGATTGGTGGGCGTCTCGCCTGACGTAGACAAAATTTTCGGGCCAAATTTTGGTCTCCTGCGCGTGGACTGAGGATCGAGTTCTGGAGTGTCGGATCGAGGAGTGGACTATTCGAATCCATTTCGCTGGGTGATCCGTGGTAGCCTCTTTTCTGCACTCTAATTGGCTGGAGTAGAGTGTCTATTGTATATTTTCTAAAAATTATTTCATATTATCGGTAGTAAGTGGGTCAGATTTGAACTACATTTATATGATTTAATGCTCATGATTTTTTTAAAATTTCATATTTAGCTCACGATATACTATTTTATCATAGATCCAATACAAGTTTAGTGAGACTTATCCCCTATCTAAGAACTTTCATGCCCGCTGTATTGACCATAGTTTGAAACGCATAAAAAATTTAAAAACAGTCCGAGCAATGCAAATTCTTCGCGTGGTGACTTATTATGTGACATAGTTTCAAGAAAAATACTAAACTTGGTATATCGCAAATGTCTCAAAAAACCTTCTCAGAAATGACCTATCATGTTCGAGGTTTTATGCCTTTTGAGCCAAACGACCAATGTTATGGCTAGAATCGTGTCATAGTTTATGATAATATGGCCATATTGTGCACTCATATGTATTATGGGATAGCGACCAATGTTGCAAGAGAAAGTTTTCCTTCTCGTCGCACGGAAAAACCATTTTCCATTTTCTGAGCGCAAAACGCTGGCCGTTTTGTGAAACAACCACCAAATGAAAGTTTCAAAATGCTATCACCCAAATTTTAATAAATAATAGGCCACCTTACATAGACAAATGTCCCAACTGGGGTATATCAAACCTTTTCGTCCACCTCTAAAAAAAAGATAAATTCATGCTGAATAGGTACGAAGTGCCAGATTTGAACTACAGGTACATTATCTGATGCCTATTATTTTTCGAAAAAAATATTTTCAGACTCACAATATGCTATTTATTTAGATATCCAATGCAATTTTAGCGAGGCTCAGCACCTAGCTAAAAACCTTCATGCCTGCCGTTTTGACCATAGTTTAAAACAGAAATAAAAAATTCAAAAACGGTCTGATCAATGCAAATCCTTCGCGTGGTGTCTTATTATGTGACATAGTTTCAAGGAAAAATACCAAAACTGGTTTATTGCAAATGTCTCAAAAAACCTTATCAGAAATGACCTATCATATTCGAGTTTTCATGCCTTCCGGGCCAAACAAACAATGTTATGACTAGAATCGCGGCATAATTTATAATAATATGCCCATATTGTGCACCCGTATGTATAATGGGATGGCAAACAATGTTGTAGGAAGAAGTTTTCCTTTTTGTCGCACGGAAAAACCATTTTCCATTTCCTAAGAGCATAAAACAGGCCATTTTTTGAAGCAACCATCAAATGGAAGTTTTAAAATGCTACCACCCTATTTTTCAAAAATAATAGGCCATCTTACATGGACACATGTCCCAACTGGGTTATCTCAAACATTTTCGTCCACCCCTAGCAAAAAAGACAAATTCCTACCGAATCAGTAGGAAGTGGGTCCGATTTAAACTACATGTACATTATTTGATTCCCATTATTTTTGAAAAAAATATTTTTAGACTCAAAATATTTATTTCTTTAGAGATCCACCATAAGTTTAGCGTGGCTCAGCCCCGAGCTAAAAACCTTCGTGCCCGTTGTTTTGACCATAGTATGAAACAGGCATAAAAAATTTAAAGACAATCCGATCAATGCAAATCATTCACTTTGTGTTATTATGTGACATAGTTGCAAAGAAAATTACCAAACTTGGTATATTGCAAGTGTCTCAAAAAAACCTTTTTAGAAATGACCTATCATGTTCGATGTTTTATCGCTTTGGGCCAAACGACTAATGTTATGAATAGAATCGTGACATAGTTTGTGATAATGTGCCCATATTGTGCATGCATATGCATCTAGGGATAGAGAACAATGTTGCAGGAAAAAGTTTTCCTTTTCGTCGCACGGAAAAGTCATTTTTTATTTTCTGAGAGCAAAAAATGGGGCATTTTATGATGCAACCACCAAATGGCTAATTCAAAATGGTATCATCAAATTTTTCAAAAATACTAGACCACCCCACATAGAAAATTTCTCAACCGGGAGAGTTCAAACCTTTCCGTCCACCCCTGGTGAAAAAGACAAATGTTTGTCGAATCATTGGGAAGTGGGTCCAATTTAAACTACATGTACATGATCTAATGCTCATGATTTTTTGCAAAAATCATTTTTAAACTCACAATATGATGTTTCATCAGAGATCCATCGAACGTTTTGCGTGGCTCAGCCCCTAGCTAAGAACCTTCACGCCCACCGTTTTGACCATAGTCTGAAACAGGCATAAAAATTTTAAAAACGGTTCGAACAATTTAAAAACAATTCCAAGTATTGGAATTATCAATGATTCATAATGCAATTTCAACAATAGAATGCATGGTTAGAAAGAGATCATCGATGTGATCGATTTAGACATATTATTTTTCCAAATATGATATAGGGAATACAAGTTATGAATTTATTAAAAAATGTTTTTTAATGTATTCAAACACTTTCGAAATTTTAAATTGAGCAACAATTATTTTTAGGGTCATATTATTAATCCTTGCATTTTTCGAAGCAGAAAACATATATCATTTGTTATTTTTAGATTAAGAATATAAAAGATATGGATTATCTTACTTAAATTTTTTTATTCATTATTTAAAATAAAAATGAAAGAAAATTAGCCTAGTTGTCGCTATACCAACTCTCGAAAGTCCTATGGTCCATCGTCCAATTCGGCTCATTTGGCGTGAAAATATTGAAGAAGGAAAACAAAGGTAGAACATAAGAGGAGTCTTGGTCCATTCAGCCCAGGCCCATTGCCGACAATAACTTAGATAAATAAAGGCGGCGACATGTTTTGTGCACGTAAAATGTGTTGGCCTGGTGGTTGTATGCACGTGGAGGAGTGGCAGGTCGCTGGTTCAATTCCGAGCGGCCACGTATTTTTGCCATTTATTTGTAAGGACGTCCGCGATGGTTAGTAGAATATGGGGCAAAAATTTACACACAAAAAAAAATTGATGCGGGCTTACTCATTTTAATCGTCCTATTTTAGCTATTACGATAAATTTAAATCGTCGTAATCAGCTACAAATAATATCGTAGACTTCGTCCGCCATATTATGACGATTTTGGCTAGTATAACTATGACGTTTTTGAGTTAAATCGTCTTAATTTTTTAGGGTTTTGATCCCTTCAAATGACTTAAGATCATCTGGTGCAAAATCGTCATAGATCTATGTTTAGGGTCACTATCAAAAGGTCATAGGTTGCCACATTATTTGTAATGACTAATCGATTAGCCGTGTCCCCGGTTATGGACATTAGAGTTGCTTGATATTGAGTTCATGACATGTTTCTCGCTCATTACTTTCCTAATTACTTTAATGTTGATGGGTTAACTTAATTGGGATTTTTTAAAGAAAATCAAAAACTATTTATGAAAGTAGGACAAAGGTATTTGAAAATACAAGCTAGCCACAGCTCCACTTGCCAAATAATCATGTAGATGCTAGGATTATTGTCTCCTTATTTAGATCTACTTGTCATACATTCCACGTATTGATGTCAACACCCGGGTTTTTAATCCTAGATGTCTGTTATGCCATACATCGCAATCCCAGAATTACCATTTTTGCGAGACATAACAGATTGGATATCACAGTACATCATCCATTACAAACCATACATAATGTCTTACAACAAATAAAGGATCTCATGATCCAGTCTTAGTACAATCATAGCAGCGGAATAACGTAATGATAACGATAGCGTAGGCGAGACTCCATCTTCATGGTTACAGGCAATGCTGACGATGGGAGATGATCCTAGTTGTCGTAACCTTCCTGCGGTCCATCCTCCTGATAGTCTTCTTCATAGTCTAGCCACGAGAATAGCCAGGGACAAAGCCATGAGTACTCTTTAAGTACTCGCAAACTAATACTAACAAGTGAAGTGGTTTTTCAGTAGGAAGTACTAGGCTCTAGGTTGTTTTGCAAAAAAGTCAGATTTACCTTAATTGAGTTCAAAAGCAAACAAAGCTAGTTGAAAGTTTTATAACACCTAAGTGGGAACTTGAGTTTCATATCACAACCCTGTTATGGTCAAGTCAAAGTCATGAATTATTTCATAAGTCATTTTGAAAACATCTGACGACGGAACAGTATGGCCACTCCGACTGTCCATAACCGCGGACGCGGCTATTCGAATAGTTTGACACTCTGCAGAGGTGGTACACTTTCACCACAACATTCGATACATATGTCAAGAATAATCCTGAATTCACCATACTCAGTATGTGATACGTCGGAAATGTATCTATAATTTTTGATGATCCATGCTTGTTTAGTATCTACTTTGATTTTCTTTGTCTACATTTTGAGGTGCTTTTTACATGTTTTCTGGTACTAACCTATTAACAAGTTGCCATAGTGGTAGTTGCCTGTTTTCTGCTGTTTTTGGTTCTAGAAAAGTTAGTAAAGAAATATTGTCAGAATTGGACAGGACAAACGTCAAAGTCAATTACTTTCCGTGGGGAACAAGAAGTCCAAAGGGGAGCCGGAGAGGCGGGCCAGGGCGCCCAGACCCCCCTAGGCGCGGGGCAGGGTGTGGGGCACTTGGCCACCGCCTCGGCCTCCCCCTTTCGCCTATGAGAAGCCCCCGATGCAAAAACCCTGAGTACCCGATCAATATTCCACGAAACCTTCTGTAGCCGCTGCCACCGTCGTCCCTAGATCAGGGGGATCTGAAGTACTTCCTGGCACCCTGCCGGAGGGGAGATCATCTCGGAGGCCTTCTCTCCGGTATGATGCGTGAGTAGTTCCACCTTGTACTATGGGTCCATGTAGTAGCTAGATGGTTGTATCTCCTCCTTTGCGCTTTCATGTATACATCTTGTGAGCTCCTTACATGATCAAGATCTAATCTATTTGTAATCATGCATGTTGTGTTTGCGGGGATCCGATGGATATTGAGATTATTATGTTGGTTTGATTAATGTTTTTGTCTTTATGATCCTATCATGTCTGTGTTGTTTGTGACCTTGCATGCTCTTCATTGTAAGTAGCTATCTTGGCCAAGTAGTTGCTAGTGACTCCAAGAGGGAGTATTTATGCCTGATATTGGGTTCATGCCTCTAGTTTCCAAGGGAAGTGACAATAGTATCTTCGGTTGTAGATGTGTTGTTTCTACTAGGGAGAAAACAACGGTCTCTTGTTCATGGAACATGTGGACTTTTACCTTACACACTTTACTTAAAGCAGTTGTCTGTTGCTTGCAACTTAATACTAGAGGGGGTTCGGATGACAACATGAAGGTGGACTTCTAGTCATAGATGCAGTTGGATGGCGGTCTATGTATCTTGTTATATTACCCAACCGAATCTCATAGGATCTTGATGAATAGTAATTGCATTGTTATGCCTTGCTCACTTCCTGTCAATTTCCGTGCTGTAATTTGTTTACCCTTCATGCCATGTTGTTTATCTAAGGAGAGCACCTCTAGTGAACTATGGACCCCGGTCCAATCTTTACCATTGATACATCTTCCACTGTTACTTGTTTACTTGCTGCAAATCACCATTACCTTCCACACCATATGTTTAATCCTTTGTTACAGCAACCGGTGAGATTGACAACCTCACTATTAGTTGGGGCAAAGTCTTGAGTTTGTGTTGTGCAAGTCTCTGCGTTGCTGGCAACACCCGTGTGACCTTTCCTTCCTCCTACTGGTTCGATAACCTCGATTTCTTACTGAGGTAAGACTTGCTACTGTGCTACTTCACACCTTGCTCTTGGGGTTCCCAACAGGCTCCACATCAACTGAGCCATCAACCCGTTTTCTGGAGCCGTTGCCGGGGAGGCTAAGGACGTCTTCACTAGGGGAGTCCTCCGCTTCCTTTCTCTTTACTTTGTTTTTAGTTTTCTTTGTTTCTTTTGCTTGGTTTTGTTTGCCTCTTTTCAAAAAAAACCAAAAAATTAGTCTATTTTAGTTTGCTTGCTTTATTCAAAAACAAAAAAAATTAGTTCCTACTCTAGTTGCTGGTCTTTTATTGCCTTTCTTGGTCATGCTTTCTATCAAAGGATAGTTTCTTTGAAACTAGTTCTTATTGGCAAGGTTGGTTCACAGAAGAACAAAAGAATTATTATAAGGAACACCGTTTGTCCCAAAAAGGAAAACACTTATGGGAACAAATTGATAAGTTGAATACTATTGCCAGAGACGTGTGCTCTACTTATAATGTTACTTATTGCTTTGATAAAGCTTGTTGCTGCAGGAGGTATAAACACCTACCCTTTCAATGTGAGTATAATGATAATGTTACCATATCTTCTTATGTTAAAGGAAATTATGATTTGGATGATGTGGAACAAATCGAAGAATTTATTGCCTCCAAGGGTGCATTTGAACTTGCCAGTTTGCTTGAGAATACTGATGATGCACCTTATAAACATGAGGTTTTTGAGATACTTAAATTTTGCTTTGATAATTACAAGGAAGAAAATAGCTATATTCTTGAATATTTTAATAGGCGTTTTCCACAAATGGAAGAGACTAATGCCTTGCAGGAGACTATGGAAGAAGAAATTCTTGAAACTGAAAGCTCATTAGATGAAAAAGAGGAGAGTGATGAACAAAGGAGGAAGAATGGATCTACCCATGCCTACCTTCTAATGAGAGTAACTCTTTACCTCTTACATTATTTGATTGTCCCCCATGCTTACCAAAGGGGGATGAATGTTATGTTCCTGTGGATCCTTTTGAAATATCTACTTTGGATAAAACCCGTGGAGGTTTTAATCCCACTGTTTTTAGGTTGGTACAAATTATGAGTTTGTAGATCATGAAAAGCATGCTTTATGTGATAGCTATATTGTTGAGTTTATTCATGAGGCTACTTAAAATTATTATGAGTGAGGAAAATATGGTTGTAGAAGTTTCCATGGTACTGAAACACCTCTGTATGTGCTGAAAGTTTTGAAGTTGCTCTTGTTTCATCTTCCTATTCCTGTCACTTTGTTCTTTGTGAATTTATTTGCATACAAGATTCCTTTGCATAGGAAGTGGGTTAGACTTAAATGTGTTTTGAATTTGCTTCTTGATGCTCTCTTCTTATGTGAGCATCTTCTTAAGCTATCAAGCCTAACTTAAAGGCGTTAAATAAAATTACTTTTTAGGAGATAATCCAAGAGTTTCCTTGATTCTTGGAAGTTATTACTTCAGTAATAACCTCTTCTTATCCTTTTTGTTTGCTTTTCATGCCAAAAATGACCTTTAATGATAGGGAAGTGAGATTTGGGGAGTTGCTGTCCCAAAACAGATTTCTATCCTACACCAAAACAATTCGTGAGGAGTCTCTCTAACTCTGATTGAGCTCAAAATTTACGAATAAATCCCCCAGTATGTTAGCTAACTTTCGTTACTTCAACACTTTTTGATTTGAGCAACAGAAGATTTTCGAAAAAAATTGGTTTCTACCTGCTGGTCTGTTTTGTCAGATTTCTGCCATTATTTGCATTTGCTTGTTATTGATTCCTTTTTGAGTTCTATTTAGGTGAATTGAGCTTCTTGAATGAGTTACTACAGTAGCTTGTGTTTTTATTGAAAAGCCTTGTCGTTCCAAATCTTTGCCAGAGGTCTAATATCTTTTGAATAAACTAATGTTGCTGATGAAGATTGTGTGAAGTTTTGTATGAGGAAATATTTCAGGTGTAGAAAGAGAATGATGCAATGAGATGAATAATGGACAAAAGCTCAAGCTTGGGGATGCCACCGTGGTGTTACCCTAAGAAATATCCAAAAGTTACAAGCGTCAAAGCTTGGGGATGCCCAAGGCATCCCCTTCTTCATCAATAAAAAGCTCAGGTCTGTCTAGACACTTCGTTTTTATTGTTTCATGCATAGTTGTGTTGTTTTTGGAGCGTCTTAGTTTTAGTTTGCTTTTCTTAGTTTGTTTAGTTTTTTTGAGTAGTTTGGACCCCCGTTCTAGCTGTGTTGTTTTGCAAATAAGTTGCTTGGTGTTGGAAAGTAGTAGTAAGTTCTTGCTTGTAAGTGCAAGATGAGCTTGCATTGACTATGACTTAGACTTTAGGATGACATGCTAGGTGTTGTTTTGAACTTCTGCTTAGTGATTATTGTTGTAGCATGTCTTGTCCCAAACAATTGGGATTGTTTAGTGTGCCTTGAAGAAATTATGTGTTGTTTTAGCATGCAAAAGCATAGTATTGTGGTATTCTCCTTTGATGCTTTGCTTGGGTTGACTTGGCACATGCTCACGCCATGTTATGACTCTCACAAGTCACCATTAGCCTCTATGATCATTTAGTCCTTGACTTTTAATACCACTCTTTGCTTTGATTAGTAATGCTTTGTTGCACTGCATGATTATGGCCATTATTGCTCTCTTAGTTGGTTGCTCCCAGTCTTTTGCTAGCCTCCACTTGTATGAGTAAGCTCTACTCATGCTTCCAACTCCCAAGAAACCAAGTTATTCCAAAGTGTCCACTATAAACTCCTATGCATGGTGTGTTACACCATTCCAAGTATATTCTTGTTTTCAGCTATCTTCCAATTAAAAACTATTTTGTTATGTGAAAACTTAGTGATTAAAGCCCTCACAAACTTGATGGCACACTTTATATTCTTTGCCCCTAATAAACTTGAACCATTGTGTCTTCTATGTTGTATATGCTTGAGCTTATACGTTGGAATTAGAAGAACCGTGCTATCACGGGGAATGTTTTCAACATTGCACTTGTACTTTGTACTCAGTTGATATCATACTCTTTTGTTTACGGATGTCACCGGTGTGAAATAGAGAGGGAACTTGTAAGTCCATGGAGTTTGTATCCTGTGTTAGAGAAATGCCTGGCCGCTAGCCTAAGCCATGCCTAATTATGGTGGAAACTTGCAGCATCACCATAGTGACATCTATGAAGCATTCTTCTTATAAAAAAAGAGACACATTGAGAAAAGAGGAAAGAAAGAAAAAAGCACCATATTCCCATGGTAAATAAGAACATTGCTGAGATGCTCATTGTCCGCTTGCCTTGTCATTTTGGTTATGGGATAGCTCCTATACCATGTGCAAGAGGTACCCCGTTGGCGGTTCTCAATGATATGGAAATACTTACAATGACAAGAACTTACATGTGGCTAAAGTTGAGTAGCATGAGGTGTGGCCCTCATATTCAAAGGACTTGAGATTGCCAACTTATACTTCGTCAAGCATATACTCCATCTTTGTTCACTTTAACCTTAATCACTTCAAGATGCTTATGATAGGGGCAATGAGGGCTGAAAGCTAACAAGTACCATATTTTTTGGAAGCTCTTTTTTAAACCTGAAATACCTGCTTCCTTTATAAAAGGCCTTTCTTCCACCATTATTTGAGTCTCCACCTTCTACCTTTAGGCACCATTAAGAGAGCATAGTTGCCATTCTGTGTGCCGTGTTCCAAAGCTTACTAATTGATGCATATTGTGATATTACTTGTTCTTGTGCTATTTGTTTCTAGTCACCCTTGTGAACTTTGAAGGTGTCCTATGCTCTTCTTGTGCTATTTGTTTCTAGTTGCCTCTTCAGGTTGAATGCTCCGTCTAGATGGATGTCGGCAAATCGTCAAGCAATATCTTGTAGTCCTCCCAAGAACCCTGCAATATTCTCCATCTTCATCTTGCAAGTCAGAGAAACGCTGAATCTTCCATCGTACTCTTCTTGTAGCCGGACTGGATCCGTCCATGCCGGAATATTCTGATGTGATGGTTCACCTGCCAGTGAAAGCTAGAACGTCGTAGACATAGGTCAGCAACGCCTCGTAACTCACACATGTAGAGAACACAATCATGTCTGTTTTTCTTGTGCGAAGGATACGAACCATTGGCGGCGGCGGTTGGGAACGTGGCGAAATTTCCGCGCACGCGCCCGCACACGTCGCCACGCGCCAACCATTCGATCACTTTGCACTAATCTTGACGCCAGGGGTTATAAATTACAATTGTGGTGGATTTTTTACTTTTCACCTCATTCTCCTCCTGCGTCATCTTCTTCCTCCAGCGAGCACCTCCTCGAGCCCTCTGCGCGACACGCGAAAAAACCCTATCCTCCCAATCTTTCCAGTCACCTCTCTCCCTCTCTAATGGCGAGCAGCAGCTCCGCTCCCTCCATGGCGGCGTCAGGCGATGCCGCGGTGAAGCCGGCGAGCACCATTCACGGCCCCTAGAAGGCCTGGTGCTACCCAAGTCCGCGGTGGTTGAATCCATTGGCAGCGACCACAATCCAGCGGCCCTAGAGATGCTGGAAGAATAGAACGACTCCCACAAGGGGGACTGGCGTGTCTCGGACATCATAGACAACGACATCAAAGATTTGGTCGTCGAGGGCTACCTCCCTGCGACGGAGGGGCTCGTCTAGCGGGCGGTGCCGACCGGCGAGGTTACCCCTTCTCCCCAAGCCGGAGAGAAGGTGTACCTCAAGGAACAATTGGTACGTGGCATTTCCTTGCCCATCTCCAATTTCTTCCTAGCTGTCCTCAACCATTACCGAGTTCGGCCTCAGAACCTTTCCCCCAATAGCATCCTCGCGCTCAGAAACTATGCGGCGCTTTCTGAGGTTACTTAGGAATTAGGCCTAGGCTAGATCTCTTTATTTACTTCTTCACCGTCAAGAGGGAATCCAGAGCCAGCAAGGGTGAGCTCAGGAACTGTGGGACGATTAGCTTTAAGATCTGGCCTGGCCGGCGGTTCCCCAACATTGTCGGCCATGAGTCATGTAAAAACTGGCAACAGATGTACTTCTACGGCCCAGACATCCCTTTGTCTGGCCGAGAAGCAATGTATCCGGACTTTGTCGATGGAGCTGCCGCCGAAGCCCCACATGGAGATCCCAGGCCACCCTTCCTTCCGACAACGACGCCTCCCATGCCATAAGGCAGATAGAGTGGTTCATGGAGACGGGTCTAACCGGATTGTACCTAGCCATGTGCTGGTTTGTCAGGCGGATCCAGCCTCTGCAGCACCGCTCCAAGCTGATGCACGAGTACTCTAAGGAGAGAAAGGATAGCCTCCGCATCTCCGAGGACAATTTCTTGAGTGACTCCGTCAAGCTCTGCCTCAAATATATCGTCAAGGTGAAGGACAAGAAGTGTGGCTTCACCATCACCTACGACATGTTTGAGGAGGGCAAGTGCCCAAAGGTACCTGTTTATTTTCCGTGTATGACATATACTCCAGTTCTTCCGTCTAGCCATTACCATCTCATCTAACACTTTGGGTTTTCACTTAACAGCTTAGCAGTCTAGAGGAGGATAGCATGGCTGTCCAAATCTACGACCCCAAGATAAAGGAATTCACCGTCGTGTCCGACGAAGATGTCTCACTAGCGCGTAAGCGGAAGAGCTTCACCTCTGACGCTGCTGACGGAGGCAAGAAGAAGAAGACGGAGGGTGGAGCCTCCAAGAAGACTATCGCCGCTATGGAGGCGGAGAAGAGAAAGATCATCGGGATCCCTTTTACCAAAGCACCCACAGTTGTGTAAGTTTCTCATCCTCCTACATTGTCCATTTCTCGTCTTATTCATGTACTTATACTTTTTGTACGTTTTAGGAAGAAAGCCAGTGTTAGTTTGAAGAAGACCTCCAAAACTTTGGGGGCTTCTAGAAACATTAAAGATATGCTGCATCGTGATGTGTCTCACCATGCATCTCCCGCCATCGCCCCTATCACTCCTAGCGTCCAGCCCACAACTGCTCCGACAAGCTCTCCTGCAAAGGATGCATCTGGCCCTTCCGTCATGGAAGTGGACTCAGCGGCCTCTGCGGATCTCGTCGTTGCTGGCGTGCAGGCGACGCAAGAAAGCACCGCAACCAAAATGGCTGAAGCTCCAGCTAAGGATGCCATCGGTAGCGGTAAGGTGGTGATGGTGGGTGGAACGTCTATTGAAGGCGGCTCTTCTACACCTAGGATAACCATAGAGCTCCCAAAGATAGTCTACTTGACGCTTACGTCGAGTAGCTCCATGTTGGTTCCTGGTGCAACGCCAACATCTCCAACCTGCGGTCTTGAGGAGCTTCTCCGACAAGCAGATATCTTGCGAGGAAACAACCTTTCCTTCAGCAAGTTGTTTTCCGAGAGCTCTACCAACCTTAATATCATCGCACTTGTAAGTTTTACTTGCCTTTTGCATTTCATATGAGTATCCCATTGTAGCCCCCCGAGGATTTAGACGGAAAACCATAGGTCTTTGCATCTGAATGCTCTAAGAGTGACTAATCTAGAAAACTTTTCACTGTAGCCCCCAAGTATTTAGTTTGAATGAATTATTCCGACTAGATACTTTCAGAGTAGCATACGCTGTGCTTTTAAATTTCGATACTGTAGCCCCCAAGCTTCTAGTTGAAAACTGAAATAGTTCCGATTAGATGCTTAAAGAAAGACTAAGCATATGACTGAGTTAAAAAACTATATACTGTAGCCCCCAAGCTTCTAGTTGAAAACTGAATGAGTTCCGACTAGATGATTTAAGAAAGACTAAAGCATATTGCCAACTTTAAAACTCTCACTGTATCCCTCAAGCCTCTAGGTGGATAGTTATCCGGCTAGATGCTCCAAGTAGATTAAACAGCTTTAAATGTTCTTTTCACAGAATGAGAATGCGCGGAGAGGCGTAGCCAATGAGAAATTCCACAAGATGCATGCGGAGTTGGAAGCTGAAAAGGGTAAAACTTCCTTCTTGAAGGAACAAATAACCAATAGCAAGAGTCTGTTTTTCCTTTTGTTTTCGTACTCCGACTTGGTCTTGTGCCTCCCTTCTCCGACTTCTCACTGTGTATTGTTCTTTCTCCGACTTGCAGTTACCATCGCCAAGGCCAATGACATTGTTTAGCAGTCCAAGCACATTCAGTTGCTCGACAACAAAAACAAGATCCTTAAGTAGGAGAGAACTGATACCCTCAAGATGCATGATGAGTCCATGGCGGCGCTGCAGGAGTCTGCCAACACCGAGATCAACCGCTTGAAGGAGGAGATCGCGATGCTGAAAGAGCAGAAGAAAGCTGCCGATGAGCAGAATCAGCACAATCTCGAAGCATACAAGATCCTCCGTCAAGAGCGGGATACCATGGTGGAGACGCTCCAGTAGTCCGAGGTGAGCATCTTTGGTAATTGATTCTCTGTCTTGTACTTCTGTTTAGTCAGGTACTTTGAATTTTTGTGTTTCTGAACTCATGTGCTTCCTTGTTAGAATTTCATCTCCTATTGGTTTAACCCAATCGCCTCCTCCGCCTAAGGAATGCATGGTTCTCACTGGCAACTTTATCAACACCGCCATCAGGCAGGCCAAGGAGATAGCCAAGCACCTCCAGATCAACATCAAAGCGGTGGATTCCGTGATGAAGTTCTCGGAGATCCTGCGCCAAGCCCCCGAGCGTATTCTAAGCTGGAAAGCTTCATGTACACGGGCTGGTGCAAGGATGTCACTATTAATGATCAAGGCGCACTATGAAGATGCCGACATCAACGTGGTAACCTCAGGTCTTCCCAATGTAGATGATGACAACCAGAAGATTGATCATCAGGCTGTCTGGTCATCTCTCGCGGGCTACAACACAAGGGTTACCGAGCTGGTCGACCATAATGTCTTCGTGCCTTTAGAGACCATTGACGGTGACCAGCAAAGCTCCTCCGAGTCCCTCAAGACCGGTACTTCGAAGAAGATGGCTCTCCTGCTGCTGATGATGCTGCTTCCAAGTCTCCTGCGCCAAAGGAATGAAAAACAATATGTAATATTTGTTTCCTTTGGAATTTGTATGCGGAAAAAACTACTTGTTAACTTAAGGCAGAAAAAATAGTAGTTGTATTTTCCTGCTACTCAAGAACTGGCTCCAGCATGTAATTATTTTTTAAGCAAGTGCTGGCTTATCCATTACTCTGGTTTTTATCTTGACCTTTCGTGAGTCGGAAGACTCATAGTCAGAACCATGCGCTCAGGTGATGATGCCTAATGGCACCGTCAAAAACCTAAGTAGAAAATCGCCGACAATGAGTGCCAAAAGTCACTACTCCAGAATCCACATAAAAACAACAAAGAACGTGTAAACCAGAAAACTTAAGCTAATGCCCGTAGGTGGACTTTTCACAAGTGCAAATGCAAACTTGCGCATAAAGGTTTTTATACGATCCAAAAATGAACACTAAAGGAGGTAAAAGACTCAGAAATATGAGTGAACCAGAGAGCTTTATTTCATTTATCATATAAGAGGTACACAGTAGATAAAAAATACGCTAAGTGTAAAAAGGACGTAGTTGTGCTATGTTCCATGGCCGATCAAGTTTCGGGTAGTTATCATTCGGGTCATGTCGCTTACGCTTATGATCTTCGCTAGGTCTATCCTCAAGTTCACGATTGTCAACGAGGTAGTAAGACCCATTGAGCAACACCTTGCTTATGATGAACTGTCCTTCCCATGGCGGGGATAATTTGTGTGACTTCTTCTGCTTAAGTCGGAGCACCAGACCCCCCTCTTTAAATGAGCGATGCCGAACGCGGTGACTATGGTAGCTACGTAGCTTCTGCTGGTAGATGGCGGATCTTTGTCGTGCCAAAATGCGCTCTTCCTCGAGAAGGTCCACATCTAGGCGTCTGGATTCTTCAGCGTCATCTTCGTCGTAGGAGGCAACTCTTGGTGCATCGTGAAGGATGTCGGAAGGCAGGATGTTGGAAGGCAGGATGGCTTCTGATCCATATACCATGAAATAAGGGGGGTAGCCGGTAGGTCTGTTGGGTGTAGTTCGTAAACTCCATAGTACAGATGGTAATTCCTCCGCCCAGGCTCCAACTACTCTATGCAGCGGTGCCTCAAGACGTGGCTTGATTCCGTGCAGAATTAATCCTTTGGCTTGCTCAACTTGTCCATTAGACTGTGCATGTGCCACAGACGCTAGGTCAAGTCGGATGCCCTTGTCCCAACAATAAGCTTCCACTTCTCCGAGTGACAAGTTGCTGCCTTTGTCGGTCATAATGCTATGTGGGAGACCAAATCTCACCACTAGATCCCGGACAAACCTAAGGGCAGTTGCCCCATCAAGCTTTCTAATGGGTTTAGCTTCTCTCCATTTGGTGAATTTATCAACTGCTACTAGTAAATACATAAACCCACATGGTGCCGTCTGTAATGGAACAACCATGTCTAGCCCCTAGACTGCAAACGACCAAGTTATTGGTATTGTTCGCAATTCTTCAGCTGGAACATGGGGTTCTCGGGCATAATAATGGCTTCCCATGCACGTCTCAACCAGCTTGTCGGCGTCCGCTTCACGGTCAACCAGTAGAATCCTTGTCGGAAGGCTTTGGAGACCAATGATCGAGGAGCGGCGTGATGCCCGCAATCTCCGAGATGGATCTCACGTAGGATTTCAACACCTTCTTGCTGGGAAACACACTTAAGGTATACACCAGTGGTGCTTCTTTTGTAGAGCTATCCATTGATTATGGTATAGCCCTTTGCTCGACATACTATTTGCCGTCTTTCAAATTTGTCGTTGGGCAAAGTTCCGTGTACGAGATATTCCATGAACGGTTGTGTCCAAGCCGGAGGGACCTTTGTCACTGAGTGAACAAAAGAATCAACTCTATCTGGGTTGTCGATGTTTGCTCCCTTCACGGATGGTGTCCATAGATGCTCTAGGAAAACGCCAAGCGGAATTCTTTTGCACCCTGATCCAAGCTTAGACAACATATCAGCCACCTCGTTTTGCTCCCTAGGCACATACTTGACTTCGTAGCCCAAGAAGCTCTTGGCTATCTCATCCACTTCGTCACGATATGCCGCCATCATAGGGTTCCGCGCGTTCCTAGTTCCAGCCACCTACTGGGAAACCAAGTCGGAATCTCCACAGCAAACTATGCGTTTGATGCCAATATCCTTGGTTACGCGTAGTCCATGAATGAGTTATTCATATTCCGCCATGTTGTTCGTAGCCTTGAAGTGGATCTGCAGAATTTAGTGTAGCTTTTTCCCGGTTGGTGACTGTAACAGTACACCAGCCCCCGAGGCATTGTGTAGCTTTGATCCATCAAAGTCCATTACCCAATATTCTGGCTCTGGCATTGGGGTAACATCTAGAATCTCCGTCCAATCTGCGATGAAATCTGCCAAGGCTTGTGACTTGATAGTGTCGCGTCTCTTTTAGGTGATCTCGAAGGCAGCAAGTTCAATGCCCCACTTCGCGACCCTTCCTATAGAGTTGCTGTTGTTGATGATGTCGGACAGTGGAGCTTTGCTCACAACTGTGATAGGGTGCTCCTGGAAGTAGTGCCTTAGCTTCCGAGAAGCAAGGAACACTCCATAAGCTATCTTCTGGTAGTGCGGGTAATGCTGCTTGGAATCCGTCAAGACCTCGCTTACATAGTAAACTGGTCGTTGAACTCCGTACTCATAGCCTGGTTCTTTCCGCTCTACCACGACGATGATGCTGATTACCCGGTTGGTGGCCATTATGTAGATTAACATAGGCTCCCCAGGCTCGGGTGCTCCAAGGATAGGTGCCGAGGATAATATCTCCTTTAGATGCTTCAGTGCTACATCTGCTTCATCCGTCCATATAAATTTGTCCGCCTTCTTCAGCAACTTGTATAGCGGCAGCGCCTTCTCTCAAGTCGGTGTGACGACTAACCATTTACGCTTGTTAACGTTGTATGTCCTTTAGGCATGTCAGACGATTTATGTTTAGGATGGCCTTGATTTTCTCTGGGTTCACCTCAATTCCACGCTGGGAAACGATGAAGCTCAACAATTTGCCGGCTGGAATCCCGAAGACGCACTTCTTAGGGTTAAGCATCATGTTGTATTTCCTGAGATTATCAAACGTTTCTTTTAAGTCGAAGATTAAGTCGTTTGAATTTTTAGACATCACCGCTATATCGTCCACATAGGTGTGAACATTCCGACCAATTTGATCGTGTAGGCAATGCTGCATTGTCTGCTGGTACGTAGCACTTGCGTTTTTCAGCCCAATGGGCATCATGCATAACAAAACTTGCCGTAAGGTGTGGTGAACGAAGTGGCCAATTGGTCTGACTTCCTCATCTTAATTTGGTGGTATCCTGAGTATGCGTCGAGAAAACACAAAAGCTCCGAGCCAGCTGTCGAGTCAATGACTTGGTCAATGCGAGGCAAAGCAAACGGATCTTTGGGACATGCTTTGTTCAAGCCGGTGTAATCAACGCACATTCTTAATTCTTTGGTTCCCTTTGTGGGTACAAGTACAGGATTGGCCACCCATCGGTTGTGAAGGACTTCTCGGATAAAAATAGCCTTAAGTAACCTAGCTATCTCCTTGCCTATGGTGCGTCTCTTCTCATCTCCAAGCGTTGTAGAGGTTGTTTCATCGGTTTGCATTTTGGATCAATATTCAAGCTGTGCTCGGCAAGTTCCCTAGATACACCTTTCATGTCGGCAGGCTGCTAGGCAAATATGTCCCTATTCTCATGGAGGAACTCGACGAGCGCGCTTTCCTATTTGGGATCCAGGTTTGTCCCAATGGCAGTGGTCTTGGAGGCATCGCCTACCACAAGTTCCACCGGCTTGGTTTCGATGGCGGCCTTGAAATATGGGGTGGAGTCAGAAATCTGCTTCTTCGACGCCGACATCTCCGAGGCATCGACCTTGCTCTGGATCTCCTTGAATTCTTCGTTGTAGAGGACAGCTTCCGCAAAGGCTGCTTCTCCAATCTCGCAGTCCGTTGCCTTGGTAAAGCTTCCGGATACGATGATGACACCGTTTGGTCCGGGTATCTTGAGCTTGTTATAGACGAAGCATGGTGTGGCCATGAAGGAGTGGAAGATGTCGCGGCCGAATATGACGTGGTACACGCTCTTGAAGGGGACCATCTCAAAGGTCATGCGTTCTAGGTGGTAATTATTTACATCGCCAAAAGCGAACTGATGCGTGATGCACCCAAGGGACCGAGCCTCCCGACCAGGAACTACGCCGTGGAAGATGGTGCTGGTCCGCCTTAGGTTAGCCTCCGTCAAGTTCATGTTGTGCAGTGTATCTAGGTATATGATGTTGATGCTGCTTCCACTATCCACCATACATTTAGTGAACTCATTGCCGTCAATCAGGGGGTTGATGACCATGGCATACTGGTTCTCCGTAGGGATGAGGTCTGGGTGATCCTTCCTGTCCCAAGTAATTGGAATCTCTGACCAGCGCAGGTATTGGGGAACTGGGGGTAGAGTGGCCATCATTATCCTCATGGAGCTCTTCTGTTGTGGGACGGTGGGGGTGCTAAGGAAAGTGTGGAAAACTTCCGCCTTCTTCTCGAAGGGGTTCTTGCCCTTGCGATCGCTCTTGGCGGCGTGCTTGGGGTCAACATCCTCATCCATGTCACTTGAATCCTTGGACTCCTCCTCCTTCTTCTTCCCCTTGCCCTTGCCTCGCGGTGTGTTCTTCTGACTTTGCTTGTAGCCGGACTCCGGGTCCTCCTTGAGATTGTTGACGAACTTGCAATGGCGATTGGTGTGGGTGGCCTTTCCATATGCGTCGAGGTGTACGAGGCACAACATATCACGGTACTCTTTGTAGGTTTGGGGAACACGGACCACTGCCGAGGTAGTTTCACTGCCTCGCTGTTGCCCACGACCAGCTCCCCGTCCTCGGCCACGCTGTCTGCCATCACCTCGTTATGAAATGTCATAGCGACCATGTCGGAGGTTTGCTTTTTTCTGGCGGGGTCTTCCGCTTGGTGCCGTTGTTCCTCTAAGCTTGAGTTAAAACAGCCGTTGTCGGCTGGGAACCACGAGCATCGTCTTCGACAGCTGCGAACTCACTAGCCAACTGAATCATCTGGTTCGGATCTAGCTGGTGATTGTCCTGCAGGCGCTTTAACTTATGTCGGAGCAACGTGCCTCTTTCCAACCCATCTAGCCCATGGCGGTTTGAGCGTGCACTCCTGCGCAGGAATTCTTCATATCTAGCCAGCGAGAGAGGTAGGCGCGAGATGTCTCGTCTTTCTCCTGCACGCACCGCTGTAGATCGCCAACAGTACAGGGACGTTTGTACGTACCCTCGAAGTTTTTTGTGAATGCTTCTTGCATGTCCAGCCAATTGCAGATGGATCTCTTCGGCAAGTCATCAATCCATTGCCGGTCCATGCCCGCCAACATTAATGGGAGGTACTTGACGGTGATGTTGGGGTTACCCCCGGCGATCTCCACCGTGTTACCATAATCCTGCAACCATGTAGCTGGCTTGGCGGTGTCGTCATAGGGCTCGATGGTCTTATCAATCCGGAAACCTTTGGGGTAAGTTGCGGACCGTATCACAGGTCCAAAGCAACTTGGTCCCAGTTATGGTCCTTACCGAGCCTCGTTGATCTTGTCCAGATGTGAACGTCCATCGTATGGCTCTGGGCTTCTTTTCTTCTTCTTGCCATCAGGGGATGGGCTGCGTGAACGACGCGGGCCTCCTCCACCATGGTGGCTGCTGGGTGGCGATAGAGGCGGAGGTGGCGGTGGGTTAGACTTCTTGTTCTTATCCTCCTGCGACGCCTCATGCTTGTCGGACATGGAGGGTCATGGCGCGACCTGCTCTTGTGTCCTTGGTTGCGCTCTATATCATGACGGATCTTCTCCGTGTTGTCGCGGATGACGATGCCGCTCTACCTTGGCGGAGGTATATCCGTACGACGGTGAGCCTTGGTGTCTTCGCGATGTCGGGGAGAGCGGGGCGGCGGAGATGGGTGACGAGGTTGATCCTTGCCTCCATGGTCGGAGGATATGGGGGTGGCATCCTTCCTGTTGCGCACATCCCTCCGTCTTCGTTTGACGAACCCGTCTGGGACCCAACATCATGAGGAGATCTGTACCTTGGCAGCTTATGCTGGCTAGACTGGCAGAACGCTGTGTCAGACTCAAGCCTCTGAGGGGTGGCCTTTTCCTGCTATTTCACCGCCTTGGCCACTAGGTCATAGACCTGATCCACAGCTGCAGGTGATCTATCTTGCTCCAGAAGGGTGTTGGCGACAACGAGATTGGGAAGAGGAGTGGGCATCACCTGCCTGCCTTCACTATCAATGTATGTCTTGGCCTGTGCCGTCTTCGAGGGAGCCCATCCTAGGTTTCGACGTACACCAGGATCGTTGATGACACGAGCTGGAGCTTTCTTAGCCTTCTGCTGCCGTAGTAGAGTCTTGTACTCGGCCTCCATTGCTCTAGCTTTCTCTATTGACTTTTGTGTGTTGGCCAGATCTCGATCTAGCTTAGCTCCTTGCTCCATGATGGCCTGCGCTTCCTCTAGCAGTTGCTGACGCTTCTCTTCAAGCTAGACCACATTGCGAATTTGAGCCACGGTCATCGGCTCGACGAGGAGATTGCCGTACATCACTCTATCAGCTGGATTGACTTGGGCAGCAGCAGATGTAGATGTCGGAGGCGGCGGATTTGCGGTGTTGTTACTGTTGTTGCCGAAGTTCTACCTTTGGGTTAGGCGGAGGGGGCATGACCTTTGCGCGATCATTGTCAGCAGCGACGGGTGGTCCCTTTCCCTTGTCCAGCGCTGTAGGCGGAGATCGTCCGGGTTGATCTTCGTCCATCGCCGCCCCAATGGCGACGAACACCTCTCGGGACGTGACGGCTTTGTTGTCCTGCTCGTCACGCTTGTAATCCTCCTCCATATCCTGCATGGCAGAGTCTAGCTCCTCCGGGCTGAAATCTATCTCCTCTGAATATGCGCTGATGTCGACGCAGAGCACGTCAAGCACAGAGTCAGAGGGTGCCGGGGCTTCCTCGATGATGGGGGGTGGAGGTGCAATAGCCTCGACGATGACTGGAGATGGTGGTGCAGCTACAGCGATGACGGCCGGAGGCGGTGGTGGCGGTGGCTGAGGCGGAGGGGCTTTGCCAATGAGCACAAGTTGTGTCTGAGCGTCCTGCTCAGCCTCCACGTAGCTATTGACGGTGTTCACCATGCTTTCGAAAGTGAGGCGTCCTAAAGCTTGCTGCTGCCTTAGCGTAGCCGGAGAAGCGTACCTTGGTCCAGTCCTTCCACAAAGTGATACATAGCATCATCATTGGGGTAATGAGCCAGATCGACCCGTATACGGAGCCATCTAGCAAGGTAATCGCGGGGATTTTTGCCCTCTCTCTGAATGCAACGCGCCAGATCGAAGATGGTCACCACTCCAACGAACTTGGATCTCTTATGTCCAGACGCGCGGACGAAGCCGGCGGACTTGCAGCGATCTTCCATCGTTATATCCTGCACATGGGCGGTTTGGGTGGGCCTTGAATTTTTCCGATCTTTGTCGGCAAACTCCGAAGAGATATCCGACATCGACCCTTCCGTGAATGTATCCTGCCCGTAGGCGGTCCGTGCGGGTCTTGATACTCCCCCAACTCCCAGGGAACTAGTGCCCGAGTCGGTTTCTCCGATGAAGAGGTGGATATCTCTGATGGGGATGATTGAGCAACGCATAGGGTTCGTCTTCGCCTGGACCCAGAACTCATCAGGAGGGACGATCGGGACGTTGCCGGAGAAGAGAACACGACCAATGGCTACGGTTTTGCTGATTCCCGCGAAGATCTGGGACCTCGCCCGTTGAAGAGCCTGAAGCGCCTCTTGCCCACGGTGGGCGCCAACTGTCGTGGTATTTCCGACGAGTACGCCATGGAGGGGTCCTCACAGTGCGTGTTTAGAAACGTGGGGGAAGGCGGACGGTTGACGGATACGAAGTAACATAGTTTACCCAGGTTCAGATCCCACGACGGTGGCGGAATCCTACTCCTGCTATAAATCACTATAATGGCAATACGCCGAGTTACAACGATCGATTCGCTGTGCAAGATGTATGTTAATCGATACTAGGTTGTGCCCTAAAGTCTCCCATAGGCCCGACTTATATAATCACCAGGTCCTAGGGTTACAGGGAAAATTCCTAGCCGGACAGGTTACATAGTCCTACACTGCATACAACTAGTCTAGCATGTCTTGCACTCCAAGGCTCTATGTACGTCCTTGACTCCTCCGTAGCCTTCCTTTATCTGGCATGGGCCTCCCTTCTGGATCCATCTAAATGGGCCGCCCAGCAGGCCACGTGCCATGCTACCAACTGTGGGCCACCCGGGTTATCCGGATAAGAGACATGTTATGAGGATACCCATATAGCATATCCCTAACATTGTGCAAACTTGGTTTCTCTTTCAGAATCATGGAGTTCAAGCGGCACGGCAATAGTGAATGTCCAGATGATAGTCCTTGATTAGCTCGATCCATCTTCTCTGCCTCATATTCAGCTCCTTCTGAGTGAATATATACTTCAGGCTCTTGTGATCCGAATAAATCTCACAACGGTTTCCCATCAGGTAATGCCTCCATGTCTTCAGGGCTAGAACTACGGCTACTAGTTCAAGGTCATGGGTAGGATAATTCTGCTCATGTTTCTTTAGTTGTCGGGATAGATAAGATATTATTTTGCCTTCTTGCATCAACACACATCCGAGACCGATCTTGGATGCATCACAATACACATCAAACGGCTTCGTGATATCCGGCATGATCAAGATTGGGGCTGAAATCAATCTCCTCTTGAGTTCTTGAAAACTTGCTTCACATTTATCTGTCCATTCAAACTTCTTATCTTTCTTCAACAATTGGGTCATGGGTATTGCGATGCTCGAGAATCCGTCTATGAACTTGCGGTAGTATCTCGCCAATCCGAGAAATGCACGAACTTGGGTTTGAGTGGTTGGGGCCTGCTAATCTTCAACATCCTTCACCTTTGCAGGGTCAACGGCAATTCCTCCGGCTGATACAATATGACTGAGAAATCCTACCTCCTGCAACCAGAATTCACATTTGCTTAAACTTGGCATACAACTAATGCTCCCTAAGGGTTCCAAGGATGGTCCTTAGGTGTAGCTCATGTTCTTCTTCTGATTTGGAATAGATCAGAATGTCATCAATGAAAACAACGACAAACTTATCCAGGAAGTCATAAAAATCTTATTCATGAGGTTCATGAAATAAGCGGGGGCATTGGTTAATCCAAAAGACATGACAATATACTCATATAATCCGTATCTGGTGGTAAAGGCAGTCTTTGGAATATCCTCTGCGTGAATCTTGAGTTGATCATAACCAGTTCTAAGATCAATCTTAGAAAACACTTTGGAACCAGTCAACTGGTCAAACAGGTCTTCTATCTTTAGCAGTGGGTACTTGTTCTTGATGGTTACATCATTCAACTTCCGATAATCCGTACACAAACGGTTACCTTCATCTTTCTTGTCCACAAACAAGACAGGTGATCTCCATGGCGACCCACTTGGTTGGATCAATCCTATCTCCAGCATAGCATCTAGTTGCTTCTTCATATCCACTAATTTAGACGGGTTCATACTATATGGCCTCTAGGCTATGGGTCCAGTTCCAGGGATTAGTTCAATGATAAACTTGATATCCCGATCTGGGGGCATACTGGGCAAAACATCTAGAAATACATCAGGGTATTAACAGACTATTCTGACTTGGTTAATGGTTGGTTGGGCTAGACTCTTGTTGCACTTGAATTGGCGGGGCAAGGTTTCAGATACATGCTTGACTGATATTCCAGCTGTACTGGTCATGGTTATGGCTTTCTTGGCACAGTCGATTAATCCTTTATGTTTCGACATCCAATCCATTCCTAGTACTACTTCCTAACCTTTAGTTCCAAGTACTATTAGATTAGCATAGAAATCTATGCCATGGATTCGGATAGGTACGGCCTTGCAAATTTGTCTAGCTTTGGTGGTTGAACCAGGTATTTGAACTATCATAACATGCTTCAATTTGGTGGGTTGAATCTTACTAGTGCATGCAAATTCTTCGGTAACAAACAAGTGCGATGCTCTAGAATAAAACAACACTCTTGCAAGTACTGAGTTAACAGAAAACATACCCAGCACGACATCTGGCGCATCTTGGGCTTCTTCAGCATGCATGAGAAAGAGGCGGCCATTGCGGTTGAGCGAATTCCCTGGGGCAAATCTTCTTCCAGTTGAAATGACAATCTTCTTAGGGCACTCATTGTAATAGTGACCCTTGGTTCCACATTCATAACAATTCACCTGAGACTTGTCTTTTGCTGCAACAGGCACAACATTGCTTCCAGTCCTTGGGGCAGTGTTGGTGTTGGTGGTGACATTGTTGTTCTTGAATTTGGGTGGTGCACGGTTTAAATTGCTGGAGTTGCCGGGGTTGTTGTGGTGATTTCCTCCGGGCCTTGGGTTTCCTCCTCCATGGTTGGGATAGGTGGGACGGTTCATCGGGGGTCTGTTGTTTCTTAGGGCAAATCCTGGAGATGGTTGGGGCGATACTTTGGGGTATGGTGGTTTCCTGGTTGATGCCTCATTCTACGTTTGTGGTTCTCATTGTCTTGGTTGATCTTGCCCTCCATCTGGACGGAAGAATCCACTAAGGCTTCAATATTAGCAAATGGGATATTGACCAACACTG
Organism: Avena insularis; assembly: GCA_023614405.1. Lineage (NCBI taxonomy): Eukaryota > Viridiplantae > Streptophyta > Magnoliopsida > Poales > Poaceae > Avena > Avena insularis. Next base: position 275,461,796 of record CM042697.1, read on the forward strand.
TCTGCATCTCATCATGCTGACCATTCAAGAATCTCTCCTTCTTCTTGTCTTCGGTATCTATCTCATCCGGTGCATACCTAGCCAATGACAAAAATTTGTCATGGTACTCAACTATTGTCATCCTCCCTTGCTTCAGTTCTCTGAATTCATCTCTCATCCTCTTGATCAAACCCGGTGGCACATGGGTTCTGCTAAACTTGATTTTGAATTCATCCCAAGTCATCATTTGTCCTCCATTCATGCCACAACGCTGTTCCACCATGCTCTTGTGTCTCCGGCCAGATAGTGGGTGGCAAACAGTACCTTCTCGTTGGCTTCCACTCCTGCAACTTCTAGGTTGTTATTCATGGTTTGCAGCCAATCATCGACATCGAGGGGCTCTTCAGACTTAGTGAAAATGGGTGGGTTGGTGTTCTGGGAGTTTTTGAGCTTGGATCCATGGTTGTCCTGATTTCCATGGCCTTGATTGTGATGACCCACAAGTATAGGGGGTGTATTGTAGTACTTTCGATAATTAGGAGTGCCAATCCCAACGAGGAGCAGAAGGTGCTGAACAGTGGTATGGAGCAGGAAATCCCTATGAATACTTAGCAAACGGATTTTTAGTGGTTTTCTGACAATGCAACAAAACAAAGAGCAAGTAACAGAAGTAACAAACAAACGGAGCAAGTGTCCCAATCCTTTCTTAGCAAAGGACAAGCCAGTGGAAATACTTATTAGGACCAAACGTTCTCGAGGACACAAGGGAATTCTGTCAAGTGCTTTCGCTTCAAATAGCTGAGTACTCTTCTCTGGTGTTTGTAAGTGTTGTGTGGGTGAACCTGTGCTAACATACCGCCCTTCCTAGGACTAATACATACTTGTGACTAAACCCCCTGCAAACATCCGTAACTACGGGGAATTAATTAAGATATAAATCTAACCGTAGCCTTAAACTCTGAGATCCTACACACCCTTGTGCAAAGGTGTCCTAATGGGGGTTCAGGTTTCTGTCACTCTGGCAACCCCGCGATTAGTAGCCAAATACACAATGCATTCCCCTAGGGCCATAAATGGTGAAGTGTCATGTAGTCGACGTTCACATGACAACACTAGAAGAATAGCACCACAACTAAAATACTAAACCATTGAATAATAACTCATCACAAATTCACTACTAACAACATGACTTCTCCCATGTCCTCAAGAACTAAACGAACTACTCAAAATACATCATATGGATCAAGATCAAAGATGATATGGTAATAGATAAAAATCTGAACATAAACAATAATCCAATGGTACCACTCACAAGCATCAACTACAATAGTAATCAACACTGGAAAAGTTTCCCCTAATGAACTAAGCAATATCCAACACAATTGTTACAGCGGGACGGAGTGATGATGATGGTGCCAGTGGAGATGATGGTGTGGATGGTGATGATGATCCCGATGAAGCCTAGCTTGATGATGGTGTTGATGGCGACGGTCTCCCCTCTCCGGGAAGGAATTTCCCCGGCAGAAATTTGTCTGCCGGACATATATTTCTCTCTCGGTGTTTTCCACCCCAGAGGCGGCGGAAATCTATCTGTGGTCGCTCCCCTGGTGTTAGGGTTCCGTAAGGAAGATATAGGAGAAGGGGCGGAGTCGGAGGCCGCGCAGGTGGGCCACACCAACCCTAGGCGCGGGGACAGATGGGCCCATGCCTAGGGGGGTGGGCCCCCTGAGGCCCATCTCCGTCGCTCCTTCTGGCTTCCTTCATCTTATGGTAAAATAATATGTTTCCATATTTTTTTGGCATTTTCTGATCTTCACGAAATTGCACCGAAATGCCTTCTTTTCCATCAGAATCCAGACTCCAGCAGTCCATCCTCCAAGAATCATCTGACATGCATAAAGAGATGAAAATCCATACGTAATACCTCATAATAAGACAAATATCAATGAATAGAGGTAAATTATGATATAGAAAGGTGATGCAAATTGGGCGTATCAACTCCCCCAAGCTTAGACTTCACTTGTCCCCAAGAGAATACTGAGCTCAGTAAACATGCCCACAGGTTTATGGAGTGAAGTGTCGATAAAAGAATACGAACAAGAAGCATCACACTTACCATTGCACAACTCATAGGAGAAAGCAACTCACCATTATATAACTTAGCTTGCAGCCAAGAACAGAAGTCGCAATAGAGATGCATAAAGATAAATCATAATTGGAATTGGCAAACTTGTTCTTGGTCAGAGAACACCTGACAAATAGTTTCACAAAAGATTTTTGTAGAAGTTTCAAAACAGGAGCACTCTTTGCTTCAAAAAGGTTTTTCACAAGTGAAGCCTTTCAAAGTAACACTCAATAGATAAGAGTTTTGTGCAAACAAGGAAGATGAAGAACATGATTGAATAAATTACCATATGAATTCTTGAAACACAACAACTCAAAAGCTTGCTAGAGATAGAGAGGAAGTAGGTTTACTGACTCAACTGGTAACTAGGAGAAAGGTCCCTTCTTAGAGGGTAGAAGGTATTACAAGTCATAAAGAGCTTTGAAAATATTATGGTACTTACTAGCTTTGATCCCTTATTGCCCCTATCATAAGCATCTTGAGATGATTAAGGTTAAAGTCAACAAAGATGGAGTATATGCTTGACGAAATATAAGTAGGCAATCTCATGTCCCTTGAATACGAGGGCCACTCCTCATGCTACTCAACTTTGGTCACAGGTAAGTTCTTGTCATTGTAAGTATTTTGCATATCATTGAGAACCGCCAACGAGGTACCCCTTGCACATGGTACAGGAGCTTTCCCATAACCAAAATGACAAGGCAAGTAGACAATGAGCATCTCAGCGATATTTTTATTTACTATGTGTATAGCTTTTTATTGAGGATGCTTCATAGATGACTCGCCATGGTGATGCTGCAAGTTTCCACTATGATTAATCATGGCTTAGGCTAGCGGCCCAGGCGTTTCTCTAACACAGAATACAGACTCCATGGACTTACAAGTTCCCTCTTTATTTCACACCGTTGACATCCATAGATAAAAGAGAACGATATCAACTGTGTACAGAGTACAAGTGCAATGTTGAAAACATTACCCGTGACAGCACGGTTCTTCTAATTCCAACGTATAGATGTAAGCATATACAACTTTGATGTTCCCAATGGTTCAAGTTTATTAGGGGCAAGAAATAAAGTCTGCCATCAAGTTCGTGAGAGCTTTACTAACTAGTTTTATCATAACCAAATATTTTTTAATTCGAAAGGTAGATGAAACTTGAGAATTTGCTTGGAATAGCAAAAACTACTAGGTAGATATGGTGGACACAAGTGGCAAAAGTTTTGGGTTCAAAAGATTTTGGAAACATGACAAGTATGCCTTCTCAAAACAGGTTTTTGGCTAGCAAGGCTGGGTAGCAAGCAAGAGAGTTGAAAGAAACAAGCAAACATACAAGTAATAAAGCCAAACATGCAATTTTCCTTGAAGACACAAAAGAATCTTAAATAAAGAATACTAAGCTTATGAGCCAACAAGAAAGAAAATAAATAATACCAAACACTTGTAAGCCTTTTATTTCTTTCTCTTTTTATTTCAAACTAAAGCCACTGACCAGAACTCGGTTTGCCAAAACCAACTTAGATCCACTTGATGATCCCAGAGTGGTGCCAATACTGAACAACAAGATCCATCATATAATAGAGATTAAAAACTAAAAATAAGAAGTGCAAAAAGTAAAAGATGAGACTTCTCATTAATATTCAATAAAGGCACTCACACCAAGGGATACATAGATAATAAACTAAAGGAGAGATACTTCCACATGCAAACCAAACTATAAGATAACCTCTCTACCATAGATATGAATCCACTAAAAAGGTAAAAGATAAAAGATAAAGGTGATGATACCGCGGCACTCCCCCAAGCTTGGAACAAGCCAAGGGGATGCCAAACCTGATGACGAATTACGCCTTCGGTGGTGGTGTTCTCTTGATAAGCTCCTCAATAAGTTTCTTCAAAACCTCCATATCGAAGGTTAGAGTACGAATTAACTCCGAGTTATGCTCAATGCAGCCCATGATCATCTTGGACCGAGGATCCCAGTCCTTGTTATTCTTTATCCATTCTTCAAAATTAGAGTGTTTCTTTCCTGCACGGTTAGAACAAGGGGTACTAGGAGCAAGTGTGCGCGGAGCAAGGATATGACCCGGAGTTCTCCCTCCTGTAGACATCCGTGCTGTCCTCCTAAGCTGGGTAGGTTGTGGCACCAAACCAATGCTTGCGACGATAGCGCGAGTATCCAGTTGCTTGTCCTCCTCCATGTCACCTTCATACCCTACCAAAATCTCCTCCTCCTTGGGGACTTGAGGTTCTTCTTCCTCGGACTTCTTGCCTTTGTCGTTGGCGGAGGCCATGGTGGTCTAAACTTGAGAAGATTTCCTGATAGAAACAGATCGAAACGAAAACACGACGAGAACACGATACACAAACCTCAGGGGATCCGGGGGGTAATATATTACGAAGTTTCAATGCATAAGGAAAGTTTTGACACGGAAACGAAGCGGAGACGGAGTTCGAGGGTGGCAAACCCCCTCCAGGCGCGACCAGGCTGGGCCCGCGACTGGGGTGGGTTTGTCCACCTGGGGCTCCATTTCCTCTTCAGTTACGTCTTGTAACTTCCCTTATGTATTAAAAACATCAAAAATATAAAAAGATTTGAGTTTCACGAAACTTCTGTTTTCACCACTTTTACCTATTCAAAGACGAACTCTGCAGATTCCTTTTCTCTTTCTCCTGAAAATTTCCTTCTTGCAAAAACCCTTGCACAAACTCAACGACAACATTAGTGTAAGAAAAAACAACAAACCATTGGTACACACTTCAACTAAAAATTCATCAACACAAAATCTTCTGTAAGAGGCAAATGCAAATGATGTCAGAAATTTGTCAAAACATACTGGCATGTAAAGATTGATTTTTTCGAAGACCTTCTGTTGCTCAAATCAAAAAGTGCAGAACTGACAAAAGTTGGGTAACAACTTGGAGAACAAGCACAAAAAACTGCAACTCCATCCGAAGTACTAATCTTCCTCACGAATTTTTACAATGTAGCACAAAAATCTTTCCCAGGACAGCCACTTTTCACAACTCCTCTACTTCACAAAAGTAGTTGAACTTGACACAAAAACTAAAACAAAAAGGATAAGGAGCGGTTATTACAGAGGTAATAACTTCCAAGACTCGACAAAACTCTTGGGTTATCTCCCAACAAGTACTTTTCTTTAATGCCTTTAAGTTAGTCTTGAAACTTCCAAAGATGCTCACATAGGATATATATATCTGAAATGAAAGAGAGCATCAAGAAGCAAATAACCAACACACTTGAGTCGAACCCACTTCCTATGAATGGGAGTATCATGAGAAAATGAATTATTGAAACAAAAAGCCACAAGCATAGGAAGACAAAACGGATGCAACTTTAAAGCTTTCAACATAAAACGGGGAACTTAACATCATTGAGATCCATAAAACCATGTTTCCCTCTTTCAAAATAACTTTCACTAGAACTTTGAATAAAGTTGAAAATATAACTGTCACTGGAAACAACTTTATCATCAGAATAAGCATACTTATAGTAACCAAAAATAGGTCCAAGGTCATAGACTGGATCAATAGAAGCAAGTTGTTCCATCCTGAAATCTTTATTAGGCAAGCTATTTTCACAAGGAGCTTTAGCAAATTTGGAAAAGTTAAACTCATAAGAATCTCCATCAAACTTAGTTAAAACTTTTTGCTTATTACAATCAATAATATCTCCACAAGTGTTCAATAAAGGTCTACCAAAAATGATAAGACAAGTTTTGCTAGCTGCTGAATTAAGCACTAGAAAATCTGCAGGATACTTAATCTTACCACAAAGAACCTCCACATCTCTTACAATGCCAATGGGGCAAATGGTCTCCTTATTAGCAAGGTGAATAACCACATCAATGTCCTCAAGCTCACAAGGACCAATCTCATTCATAATTTCCCTGTAAAGCTCATAAGGAATAGCATTAGAACTAGCACCAATATCACATAAACCATAGTAGCAATGATCACCAATTTTAACAGAAAGCATAGGAACACTAGGTTTTCTAGCCTGACTAGGATGAGAGATAATATTAGAAGCGTCTTCACAGAAGACAATGTGCTCATCCTCTATATTTCTAGTGACAGTGTCTTTCACAATAGCTACCACAGGTTCATCAATCAAATGCTTACCAGGCTCCACAGTTTTCATTGTACCTTTGTTATTTGCACTAATAATCATAGAGTACTCCTTTACCTTAGCTGGGAAAGGCATTTTCTCAACATGAGGTTCAGGCACAATATGATTAAATAGTACAAACTTGAGTACTTCTAACTGGAACATGGCTAACAACATCTTTATAAGGAGCATGGTACTTATTCCACTTCTTCTTGGGAATTTCAATGTAAGAGGCAAAGGCCTTAAAACAGTTGGCAATACTCACTACTAGAGAAAAGCTTATGCGAGGCGCACCTAAAAGCTTATGCGAGGCGCATATCATATGCGCCTCTACCTTTGAGCCTCGGCTATTTTTTGTGCGAGGCGCACATGATATGCGCCTCCTATATTTCACATATGCGAGGCGCATATCGATATGCGCCTCCTATACTTGCATATCGATATGCGCCTCGCATATGTGAAGTATAGGAGGCGAATATAATATGCGCCTCGCATATGTTTCACAATGCGCCTCGTATATTTATAGTATATGCGTCTCCTATAGTGTCCTATATGCGCCTCCGGTAATATTTTCGAAATTCAAGTTTTACAGACCACTATAAATAATAATATACAGATATTCAAATATACAATATAGTCCAGAATACAGTATAAAGAGCACATAATTTTTCAGAAAGTTGCAATTTGCCAAAGCATATATAATAGAACCAACATGAATACAATACATTACACATCAATCATGACATACAAGTTCATACATCAAGTGTTTGTGCCACAAGTTCACAGGCGAAGAGCTTGTCGGCGATGAGGAATAGCAGCGAGTAGGCCCCCGCGAGGCGCTCACAGGCGTCACAGATCTGCGCGAGCAGCGGGCGCGAGAGCGAGGTGGCGATGAGATGCAGGATGACCACCGTGTCCAGGTGTTGTTGAAGATGGAGCCCTGCGTCTCGAGCCTGGTGCGCAGGGTCGTGTAGTTGACGAGGTTCCCGTTGTGCGTGACAGCGAGCTGGCCGAAGCGGTACCCCGCGAGGAAGGGCTGCACATTCTTGGGGTCGGCCTCGTTGGCGCCCGACGTGGAGTAGCGGACGTGGACGATGGCGGCGTGGCCCGGCAGGCTCTCGAGGCGGGCCTTGTCGCGGAACACCTCGCCCACGAGGCCTAGCCTCGTGACGGACTTGAGCGCGCCGTCGTCGCCTGCGGCGCAGATGCCGGCGCCCTCCTCCCCGCGGTGCTGCAGCTTTTGCAGGCCCAGGTAGCAGAGCGAGGAGGCCTCCGGGTCGCCGACCACGCCGAAGATGCCGCACTCCTCGCGCGGGTGGTCATCGCCGGTATCATCGTCGTCGCCGAAGTTGAAGGCGTGATTTGTCGAACCATCTTGTGGCGCCGAAGCGGCAAGGACGGCGCGGTGGCGAAGGGGGGAGAGCGTGGGGGTGGTGTGGCGGCTGAGGAGGTGGTGGTTGGCAGGGGATGGCGCGGCTGCGGCGGCGCGGGGGAGGAGGAGGAGGCGGGAGGAGGCCGTGGTGGTGGTCGGGGCGGCGGCGGCCATCCGTGTGGTGCGCGGGTGGGGTGGGGGTTGGGGAGTGTGAGCGTGAGGGCTTCCGGGGATGCCCTCCCGGACGCACGTGAACGGACGGGATTTAAAGAGGTCGTGTGGAGGCCGTTTGCCCTACGGTACCCAAAAGATCGACCCGTATCGTCGCATATGATCGTATCGTACCGCTCTGAATTTTCCATCGCTGTCTCCTCTATGTCTGTCGTCTCGATTTTTTGGGCAGAATCTCCGTGTGTTTTTATTCGCTGATTATTTCTTTCAGTTCTATCGCTAAATCAGAGATTTTTTTCCTTTAAAAAAAGGGAACCTGGCGGTGGTGGTAAAAGGCGCTAGGGTTTCACGCAAATGCATTGGCACCATGACCAGCCAGCGACCCGCATCTACCGCGAGCCCTACCATTTCTGTGCACAATCGAGATTTCTAAATTAATGTTCACGATACGAATAGCGGTCAGACGATTCATTGCCACTTATGAGGATGGTTCGTGAGTGCACGAATTTTCCCTGCGCACATTGCCTTTTAAACAGCCGCCAAGCTAGAAGAAGAACCGAAAACGACTTTTGACTAGGTCGACGCCCAAGTTCCCCGAAAAGGCTACGTCGATGCCTCTATCCTCGAGGAGGAGGGGGCGACCAGATTTGTCTTGGTGGAGGAGGAAGAAGTGACACAAGTGAGTGGGGTGGTAGTTGGCTCCATGTGCAAAAAGCTGGAAAAAGTGGTGCCAGGTTATAGGAGGCGCATATTGCACAATATGCGCATCCTATAATTCAAACTATAGGAGGCGCATATAGCAATATGCGCCTCTCATATGCGGCTACCTACCTCCGCCCGGGCCCGCAGAAGTTACTTGAGGCACATATGACCATATGCGCCTCGCATATTATCAAATATAGGAGGCGCATATAACCATATGCGCCTCGCATATTCGTGCACCTACCAACACGCGGGCCCACACAGATTATGCGAGGCGCATTCTGCCCATATGCGCCTCGCCTATCTAATATATAGGAGGCGCATATGACTGGAATGCGCCTCGCATAATATGGGGCTGCTAGATTTAGTCCGTACAGGGATTATAGGAGGCGCATTCTTATCATATGCGCCTCGCCTATTTTTATACTAGAGGCGCATGGAGAAGGAGTGTGCCTCGCCTATTTTATAGGAGGCGCATATGGTCTAAATGTGCCTCGCATAAGCATGTATCCTATAGACTTTTCTCTAGTAGTGACTTTGGGAATCAAGACCAAACTCATTGCTAATATCATGGAAGTTGTCAGTTCCCATAAAAGATTTAATGCATTCATAATCATAGTTTATACCTGACTTTCTTCCTTTGTCATTCTCCCAAGATTCAGTGTTCTCTTGAATACGGTCTAGAAGATCCATTTAGCTTCTTCCTTCATACTTGTGAATGATCCAGCACAAGAAGCATCTAGACAATCTTTATCATGAAGAGAAAGCCTAGCATAAAAGTTATTGAGGATAATATTGTTAGGGAGTTCATGAATAGGACATTTAAGCATTAGTAACTTCAATCTCCCCCAAGCTTGAGCTGTACTCTCTCCATCAAGAGGCCAAAAGTTATATATAAGATTTCTATCCTTATGGATTTCACTGAGAGGATAAAATTTAGAGTAAAAGAGAGACGACATCTCCTCCCATTCCATGGTTTGGCCATTCTTCAGTACCTTATACCATTCTCCAGATCTCCCTTTCAAGGATATGGAGAGTAACTTCTTCTTTACCTGTTCAGTTTTGATACCTGCACACTTAAACAACCCGCATAATTCATGGATAAAAAGCAAGTAATCAACAGGATGGACAGTTCCATCCCCAAAATAATAATTATCCATAACACGATTAACAATACTTGTAGGTATCTTAAAAGGATCTATCTCAACAGGAGGTGGTTCATCTACTACCCTAGCAGTGGTAGTAGTTTTTCCAAATAGAAAACCAAGTGGGTTATCCATATTGGAAACAAAGTAACAAGCAGTAACAAGAGCAATCCGCACAGTGAAAGTTTCCCTTACCAGTTCCACTCTTTAATAGCGCTTAACTCCCCGGCAACTGTGCCAGAAAATAGTCTTGATGACCCACAAGTATAGGGGGTGTATCATAGTACTTTCGATAAATAGGAGTGTCGATCCCAACAAAGAGCAGAAGGTGCTGAACAGTGGTATGAAGCAGGAAATCCCTATGAATACTTAGCAAACGGATTTTTAGTGGTTTTCTGATAAGGCAAAAAAATAAAGAGCAAGTAATAGAAGTAACGAACAAACGGAGCAAGTGGCCCAATCCTTTCTTAGCAAAGGACAAGCCGGTGCAAATACTTATAAGGACCAAATGTTCTCGAGGACACACGGGAATTCTGTCAAGTGCTTTCGCTTCAAATAGCTGAGTACTCTTCTCTGGTGTTTGTAAGTGTTGTGTGGGTGAACCTGTGCTAACATACCGCCCTTTCTAGGACTAATACATACTTGTGATTAAACCCCCTGCAAACATCCGTAACTATCGGAAAGTAATTAAGATATAAATCTAACCATAGCCTTAAACTCTGAGATCCTACACTCCCTTGTGCAAAGGTGTCCTAATGGGGGTTCAGGTTTCTGTCACTCCGGCAACCCCGCGATTAGTAGCCAAATACACAATGCCTTCCCCTAAGCCCATAAATGGTGAAGTGTCATGTAGTCGACGTTCACATGACACCACTAGAAGAATAGCACCACAACTTAAATACTAAACCATTGATAATAACTCATCACAGATTCACTACTAACAACATGACTTCTCTCATGTCCTGAAGAACTAAACGAACTACTCACAAGACATCATATGGATCAAGATCAAAGATGATATGGTAATGGATAACAATCTGAACATAAACAATAATCCAATGGTTCTACTCACAAGCATCAACTACAATAGTAATCAACACCGGGAAAATTTCCCCTAATGAACTAAGCAATATCCAACACGATTGTTTCAGCGGGAGGGTGTGGTGATGATGGTGTTGGAGGAAATGATGGTGCATATGATGATGATGACCCCGATGAATCCTATCTTGATGATGATGCTAATGGAGACGGTCTCCCCTCTCCGGGAAGGAATTCCCCCGGCAGAAATCTGTCTGCCAGAGAGATCTTTCTCTCTCGGTGTTTTCCGCCCCCAGAGGCGGAAATCTATCTGTCGTCGCTCCCCTGGTGTTAGGGTTCCGTAGGAAAGATATAGGTGAATGGGCGGAGTCGGAGGCCGAGCAGGTGGGCCACACCTGCCCTAGGCGCGGGTCAGGTGGGCCCGCGCCTAGGGGGTGGGCCCCGTGAGGCCCATCTACGACCCTCTTTCTAGCTTCCTTCGTCTTCTGGTAAAATAATATGTTTCCATATTTTTCTGGTATTTTTTTGATCTTCGCGAAATTGCACCAAAACGCCTTCTTTTCCATCAGAATCTAGACTCCGGCAGTCCATCCTCCAAGAATCATCCGACATGCATAAACAGATGAAAATCCATAAGTAATACCTCATAATAAGACAAATATCAATGAATAGAGGTAAATTATGATATAGAAAGGTGATGCAAATTGGGCGTATCAGATTGTTGTTGGCCATCTGAGTGATGTGCTGAAGGGTGGCTAAGTTGGCTTGACGTTTGGCTCTTTCAGCTTCGTGGTTAGAAACCAACATTTGCAAGATTTGCAACATCGGGTCCGTGGATGAACTGCTTCCTCCACGGGGCATATGAAGATTGCGATAGATCATGAGAAAAGAGGGGAATTTCTAAGGTTTAGGGTTTTGAAAAGTTTTTGAAGTTTGACTCAGATTTTTCTAGCAACTTGCTTTTCATTCATTCATAGAACATGATACAAACACACACCACAACAAAGAAAACAGATGGTTTTAAGAACCATTCTAGGAAACTACGATACAGTGGGACCGGATACAACTCACTAATGCTAGTGCTCAAGTGCTACAACTCCTCGGAGTCGGTGTCCTCATCATCATCAATGAAGGCAAAGTCATCCTCATCGGTGTAGAAGTCCATGGCTTGATCCTCCAGAAAGTCATCATCATCACTGATATAGGAGTAGGGGTCTCCATGGATGTCCTCGCCTACATTCTCCCTCTCATGGACAGTCTCCTCCAGCTCTGTGATCCTATGGTGGAGACGGGCAATGATGCGCTCCTTCTTGTCAAGCTGACGGCGACGAGACTGGCGATCCTTCACTAGCATGGCAATGGTCTGATCCTTCTAGGCGGCGATGGCGTAGTTATGGTTGGCATCGGAGCGGGCATTGTCTATTTCCTTCTGCCGGTCATACATCATGAAGCTGAGGTGGTCCAATTGAGTCTTCAGCTCATGGTGATACGGGCCCTCTAGTGGCTGTCCCATAACATCACGCCTTGGATAGAACTCAAAGCGGGTACCCTTGATCTGATTGATACTCTGCCCACACAGACAGGCAAGACCTTCCTGCATGGCCCTGGCAAGTCCATCGAGCCAGTTGTTCTCTCTGATGGTGAACTGAATTCCCTCTAAGGTGGGGTGCTTCGATCTTTCATCGGAGACATGCAACAATCAGCCATTACAACTCCTCTCCTTCCTGATCATTGAGCTGAGCTCCGAAGTACTCGGGGTGCGGACGCTCCAGCATTTTCGACAGCTGGTCCAAGTCACGCTCAAAGATGAGGTATCCTCCATTCCCCAACTAATAGAACTTGCTATACTTCACGTCCATCTGTAAGAATATAGGATGAGTAAGTTAGTAGAGTGATCAAGTGTGTCAAATTTTAGGTAAGTTTGCAAGAATTTTTGAGGAACATGAATTTTCACGAAAGAGTCTAAGTGGTAAGAATGAGAATAAGTTTTCATAAATACTCACTTCCTTGGTTTTGAAACTAAGTTTTTGATTCATAGGTCCATTCTAAACTAGGGTCTCCTATGGTCAGGATGGCTCTGATACCAACTTGTCAGCACCCGAGTTTTTAATCCCAGATACCTATTATGCCATACATCGCAATCCCAGGATTACCATTTTTGCGAGACATAACAGATTGGATATCACAGTACATCATCCATTACAAACCATACATAAGGTCTTACAACAAATAAAGGATCTCATGATCCAGTCTTAATACAATCATAGCAGCGGAATAATGTAATGATAACGCTAGCTTAGGCGAGACTCCATCTTCATGGTCACAGGCAATGCTGACGATGGGAGATGATCCTAGTTGTCGTAACCTTCCTGCGGTCCATCCTCCTGATAGTCCTCTTCATAGTCTGGCCACGGGAATAGCCAGGGACAAAGCCATGAGTACTCTTTAAGTACTCGCAAACTAATACTAACAAGTGAAGTGGTATTTCAGTAGGAAGTACTAGGCTCTAGGTTGTTTTGCAAAAATCCAGATTTACCTTAACTGAGTTCCGAAGCAAATAAAGCTAGTTGAAAGTTTGATAACACCTAAGTGGGAACTTGAGTTTCATATCACAAACCTGTTGTGGTCAAGTCAAAGTCATGAATCATTTCATAAGTCATTTTGAAAAAATCTTATGACGGAATAGTATGGCCACTCCAACTGTCCATAACCGCGGACGTGGATATTCGAATCGTTTGACACTCTGCAGAGGTCGTACACTTTCACCACAACATTCAATACATCCGTCAGGAACAATCCTGAATTCACCATACTCAGTATGCGGATAATCAATCCTAACCTTTCAATTACACGCCCTAGTATAGGCACCTCTGCTATGAGTTTGGCCTCCCAACCATGACCAACTGTCATCTTGGGAAATGCACAGGTGGACAATCTTCACAAGGTAGCCTCAGCTCAAACCTTGGCCGCAAGGGAACCCATACTAAGGTATATAAATTTCCAGTCAAGCCTTACCCTAATTTCGGGTATTATGGTTGTACGGTAAAATTGGAATGGTATCACATCTATAAAACCATCAGTTTTATAAAGGGCTAAGGCTCATGCCTTAACATTTTCATCATCAAAATCATCTGGTGTTCAAGAACACATGTCAAAACATTTTAGTAGAATGACTCATCATTCTAAGGTTTTCATAACCATTTTCACCAAGTATTCCCATCTAAAGTGATCAAGTTTTATGCTTAGCACTAGCATCTACAAGTGGGGGTAAACACTAATGAGGGGTAGTGAACAAGTGTATATTATCTAAGTTCAATCACATGCCTCAGGATGACATCAAGATTATCTAACGTAGGCCAAGTTTTATGTTCTTTATGCTACCTTTAAATATCTGTCTAAAATCTACAAATCACTAAGTAACTCCAATAGAAAGTTTTGATAAGGAAATAAAATAACTAAGCTTGCAAGTAAAACTTGCATGGTTTAGCTTATCTTGCTAAGATATTAGTATGAGCTTGCAAGGATTAGCTTGCTAAGTTGCAAGTGTTAGCTTGCCTTGAGTAGAGCAGTGGTTGAAGTTCTCCTCGGCTTCTTCCTCGTAGTATTCTCCTTCCTCCTCATATCCTTGGTCGGTACTAGCGTCTATAAATAAATACGAGGTACACAATCACTAAACAATACTTAACTACTTTATTTATCACACCAAGGTTTTCACTAGATGACCTAGCATCATCACAAACATTACAATCATCAAAGCACTTGTCTTATTTATTTTATTTTGGAAAAGTAATTTCTACTCATTGAAAAACTACCTAAGATTCAATATTCTCCAACTAAAACATGGGATCATGTTGACACATGTCATCACCACATATTTTAGTACATGGGAATGTGATTTAAAGTGGTGTCACAATTTAACAAGTTTTAACCTTTTTATTTTAATTAAATAAAGTGACTAGAAATGCCTATGGGGCATTTTTTATTACTTTCCATTATTTGTGCAAGTAAACCTAGATATTTTATATATTTAGAAAGGTCTAGTTAAATGTGATTTTTGAGAGTTGGAATCAACTCAAAAGCTTTTGTGGTTGAATTTTGAAAAATGTTTGAATGCATAAAAGCTTCTGCCTTGTTATTTTTACTATAGGTGATCTACAATTCAAAATGAATTGAATCAAACGGGCTTGGATTAAGAATTCCAGTACCTTTCTAACAAAATTGGTTTCATGCAATTTGGTTTAGTGAATCGACTTGGGTTGGTTTTTGAATCTAGGTACAGAACTGAGTTTGAAAAAAAAAGAATAAACCTAAATTCAAACTACTGGGTCACGCGGGAATGTAAATGGGTCGGCCCACGGTGCATAGCGCGCTCGCGGGTGAGTTTAAGTGATTGTCCCCACCCGTCAGTGAGACAGGGGGTGCGAAGCGGTACAGGGTGATGTGGACCGCACGATCAACCTCTAATCTTATCGTCTCCGTCGGGCAACGCCGGCGCGACAGAACCCTAGCGCGGCCAGTGGGGGTCTACAGGGGATCACTAGGGCTCAGGAGAGGGTCGGCGATGGGGGCGAACGATGAAGTCGACGACGGCGAACCTCCTGGTACCGACGGCTTCTCCTGGGGCGGCTCCAATCGCTGGCTCCTTCCTTCCTCCTCTGTGGCAGACTCCGGTCAAATTCCGGCGACCTGCTACTCGCCTTGCTCCGGGAATGAGTTGGGGTGGTTCTAAGAGAGAGGGGAGTGTGTTGGTGTGAATAAATCGAGCGGGGGTGGCCTCTATTTATAGTGCCAAGAGGGGACCGAAGGGCGCTGTTGGAGCTCGTCGTGGTCGTCGGCACAGTGAGCTAATGGCATGGGCGACGATAGGGGCGGTGCTGTGCTCCCTGGCGAAGCTCAATGGCGTGGTCTTGAGGCGTGCGGCGGTACGGGATGGTTGGAATGCTGTAGTGCTCTAGGTGGGTCTAACGGGCATTTTAATGGCGCACCGTGGCTACGGGTCGCGGGGCGGCGAACGGGGTTGTCTGGCGGTCTCCTAGGACGATGGTGATCACGCTTGCAAGCGGCGAGGGCGGCGCGCGGTTTGTGGGCGCGTGTCGAGTGCAGTGCTCTGGCGCACTCTCGGCATGGCACAAAAGCGTAGGACGTGGCGGTTCTAGAGTGGTCCAGTGGCTGGCAAGGCGTTGGCGTTGGACATGGGGTGGCGGTGGACGGTGGTCAATGTCCCAGACAACGTGGCTAGGCTTGGTGCTGCTCCTAGCTTGCTGTCGACCATGGGGTGGCAAGGTGAGGATCGGCATGCTCACCATTGATGGAAATGGCAAGCTCACAGTGGTGATAGAGCTTGTTAACTAAGATAAGTTATCTACTAATAGCCCGCTATGAGCTAGAGAGGTAACAAGGTTGGCCAAATCACTGCTCACTATAGTGTTTGTTGTTTGTTTGATTTGTGTTTGCAAGGTGTTTGATCAAATCACTGAAAGATATTTGAATTTGAATTTTTGGTTCAAACTTGGTGGGTGCACTAGTTACATACTAGGTAGTCTCTGGTTAGTTGGAAAGGTCAAGGTGCACTGGTTTGGTTGGTTTTTGAAAATGGGTGATCTTCACATATGTTAAAGATTCAATTTTAAATTTTCATTTGAATTAAGTTGCCAAATGTTTCTGTAAGTTTGAAAGGTGTGCTTGGGTTCACTTTTACTTGGTCAATCAAGGGGTGAAAAGAAATGGAATTGTTTCTGTTTGAAATCTTGGACTAGAAACACTCAAAGTGGCCTAGTGAGCAAGATTGACAAAAATGACCATTTGCTTGTTTTGTTTGTTTTTATTTTCTCTTGATTTATTTCTTCTTGGAAAAGTTTTAGATGATGTTGTTTTCATCTTTAAACCATTCCTTGCTATTTACAACAATAAAATAAGTCCATGCATGCATTCATACAATCATCACATACACACATGCATTCATATGATGTTGATTAACAAAAGTTTTTGTTAACCCTAATTTTGAGTTATTGGAATTTGATAATCATTATTAAATATTTTTGGGATGTTACAATTGACCCCTGGGGGCTGCTACGTTTTGGGGCTGCTACGTTTCATGTTGTAGGATGTTCTGATTCTGAGTGATGCTCCTTATTTAGCTCTACTTGTCATACATTTCACAGTTGTTCGCCTGTGGCACAATTGAAGATGGAGCCTATCAATTGTTTATGCTTCCGTATGCTACTTGATAATTAGCTAGCCTTGAGCTATGTATTATTGTAATAATTGCAAATTATTTATCAATTCATTATTTATGATGCACTGTTAAATTCTTTGGTATTCATCTGTACTGTGTGTGCCAGTAAACTGATCCAGGGATTGGCACTATACACAGAAACTCGGCCTTATCAGGCGAGGGTGTTACATGATGGTATCAGAGCAGTGCGTTGACTGTAGGATCGTGACCTAGCAATGGAATAGGAAAGCCATATAAAATTATAAATTCTATTTAATTCTATCTATTCTCTTCTTACACTTATTTCTAGTATTTTCTTATCAATTCAATTCTCATACTCTTCTCTTTTAAAATATAGAAGGAAGGCTCTCTCTAGCGATGAACTCATAATTTTCTATTTATTAGATGTTTGTAATCCTTCATCTATCTTTTCTAATCTCATCATCCTCCAGTTGTAGATGAGCACTTGTGAAGGATTAAATATAGTTAGGTGATATCCACCATATAGTTATATAAGACTCCGGTTAGATATAGCAATCGATCATTGCAAGAACTTGTTTGATAGTTGTTTTATTATGCTTAGGTTGTGCTAATTGATACCTTAGAGTTCCAGAATATTTTGAGAGATTTCCTATTATATTAATTAAGGTTTTAATTAGAAATTCGTGATATTCCTGCTATAGTTTTCTGCCTGACAGATTTTACTGCGTGATTTATCATTTTTAATTGATAACTCGGATTAAGCTGAAATTTTTGGATATGTTCTGAAACTTCCTAATCTACCAGAACAAAAATTAGCTAAAATTCATGATGAGTTTAAGGTACCCAGAAAAATTCGTGAACACTGCTGTAGTTTTAGGACAGATTCTGTCCATTGCTTTTATGATTGTAGGTTCAACCCCCAATGAATATTAGTAAAAGGGAAACTATTTTGTGGATGGTATACCACTAAATCAAAAATTCTGGAACATAAAAAAACTATTTTGGCTTGAGTGTTTTTTGTAATAATTGTTGCTTGTGTGTAAATTGCTTATTTCATATAATTATGGGTAGTATTACTTCTCTAGTCTTTTTATCTATAACTTGTCTATGCTATACCAATAGATGCCACCCCGTCGTCAATCCACTAAAATGGAGAAGATCATGGCAGCAAAGCACAGCTAGAACAAGTAATGACGGAATACATGGCCAATAACAAGCCACCGCCTCAGCAGGACCTACTCAGCAATTTTCTGATGCTCGAACCACCAACATACTCAAGCATTTCTAAGCCTATTGTGGCAGATAATTGGTTGCAAAGAGTGAACAAGAGCCTAGTGACTGTTGATTTCCTAGATGAAGAGAATGTGAGGTTTGCCACTCGCTTATTGGAAGGACCTGTAGCAAAATGGTGGTACAAGTATCAAGCCACTCAACCCGTAGTACAAGTAACATGGGACATGTTTTAGAAAGCATTCAGTGATGCACATATTTCATATAAAGTCATGAATTCACATCAGAGAGCATTAAAAAATATATGCCAAGGAAAGCATACTATTCCGGAGTACATTGAAGCTTTTAGCAAGGCATCCCGTCGTGCGATGGATGATGTGAATTTGGACCATAAAACTTGGTGGAGGATGCATGGAGCCATCTACAACAGAAAACTAACTTGGGAGGAGTTCAATGAAGTTATACTATGACCTTGTTCCATCACCCAAGTGTCAACGACTGGAGAGGATGTTCCAAAGGAGATTCAAGCTTGCAAATTCTATGGAGACTTAGGACACAACTAGAAGGAACATCAGAATCAATGCCCCTATTGTGATGGAACCCATCTAGCTGGGGATTGCCCCACATCCTAAGTCACTTGCTTCCTATGTGAAGGGAACGATCACGTCCCTATTCATTTTCACCTTTACCCCATGGTACAACAAGTGAATAAAGGAGTCAAGGATGAAGTATATCAAGCTCTCAAGAAGACCCACGCAGAATCAAGATCTATGGCGGAGGCCGAAGTCAGAGTCGTGCCACATAAGGCCACACCCAATGTGACCACAAAGTGTTGTTACTCATGTGGATAAGAAGGTCATATCTCTAGCGAATGCCCCAAGAAGCGAGGAAGGTTCCCTGAATTTGTGGTGAAATATGAAGAAGAACTAAGAGAAATCCTAGCCTTGGAGATACCTAGGAAGAGGAAGAACTGCTACATATCCCCTGCGAGGGATATTAGCCAGTTGTTGTGCTACAATTGCAAAGAGCCAGAGCATTATGCGTCATGACTAGTAAGATCCTGGTTAATTCATACATCACAGTCGTGATATTTTAATACTGGTGCATCATGTTCACTCATATTGAGGCATTCATGGATAAGAATAGTTACATATGGAGTTACTTAGAGGATCTGTTGAAGAGAACTCTCTAGAAAGGATTGATAGCTAGCACAAGATTCCACAATTAAGTATTATATGTTGGAGATGCCAAGTTTAATGCAACAACCCATGTTTGTAATATATATGTAATTAGTACCTAAGCATTGCATGCATGTGTTAAACTCAAATAAGTATTGCATGTGTTTAAGTGTGTGAACCAAAGAACAATTGCAAAACCCTAAACCCTACTTTTCCCCCCTCTTTTTGGAATCCATTCAAATAGTTTGAATTTTGAAAAGTATCAAAGTTTATTGGAGCTCAAGTTGGTATAAAAGGGCCCACAATGTTTTTACATGTTTCACAAAAGCCATTGGTATTTCTCAAATAACCAAAACACATGTTTGAAATTGAAAATACAAAACAGATTTTGAAAACAGAAAAAGGAAAAAGTTTTAGCTAAAAAAATGAGCAGCAACCGAACCAGCTGCGGCCCAGGTCAGCCCACCCAGGACCCAGGAGAAGGCCCATACCCCTTCGTTTCTTTTCTTCTTTCTTCTTCCTCGCCAGTGGACACCGGCGAAGCTCCTGTGTGGCAGCGCCACCGTCGCCCGATCCTTGCCCGAATCACAGCGCCCCCGCCGCCCCCGAAGTCAGGATAAGAACGCCGCTGCTCGGCTCTCTCTCCTCGTCCCCTTATCCCTTTCCCTCTCGCTATCCCTCGACAGAGCTCCTCCCTACCGAAACCTAGACGTCATGGACGCCGGTTAGCTGCCGTCTTCGGCCTCCCCTCGCCCATCTGACACCGCCACGAGCTCCGCCTGGATGCGAGCTTCCTCCTCCCCGAAGGAATCGGGCTGGGACGCCCCCAATCGGCCGCATCGACTCCTTCCTCTTCAACACCGACGAGGTTCGACGAGCTCCTCGCCATCGATTCCGCCCTCGCTTGTCCTCCCCGACGCTTCTGCGAGCATCGTGGTGAGCCTCCGGTGCTCAAGGCACCCTCCTTTCCCCCTCTAGCCCGCTGTGTCCCGCCCGCGCCGAAGAGCAGAGAGCCCCGCCGCCGTGCAGCCCGCTCCGGCGACCATTCCCTAGTGGCGCCGCCCTGTTTAGGTTCCTGGTCATGCTCTAGTTCGATTAGGCCTCTCCGCGCGTCCCAGATCGCCCCCTAGCGCCGCCTGCCGCCGTCGTTTGGCCGTGCTCCAATGAGGCCCGCGTGGCGCTCGCGTGGCCTGCATGCGTGGCCTTGGCCTCACCCGTCAGTCGGTGTGGGTAGTCTCTGCCCCGGTGAAAATTTTCCCTGAGCCTCTTCGCGTGCGTGGCTGCTGAGGTGGCCACGGGCCCACCTGTCGGTGTATGTGGCTAGCTTAGCCCCCTGTGTAAAAAGTATTCCTGGATTTATTTAAATTAATAAAAGGTTTAATAATTTCAGAAATTGATTTAAATATTATAAAATTCATATCTTATAAGTCCGAAAAATATGAATAATATATCAAAATGTTTAGAAAAATGAAACCTACCTGTTTAAGCTATAATCATGTGTTCCGAAGTTTTTCCGAGTTAGGGTTTTCAACCCTCGGAACCCCGTTTAAGATGTCAAGCATGACTTAGGGTTTCATTTCAATGCAATTTAACTTATCATATCATCATCCTTGTTTGAGCATTGCATCGATGCCATGTCTTGATTGTCGCTTTCCTTTCGGGTATTGGTTCTTCACGATAGGATCCGAACCCGAAGCTGAATTCAACAACATCAAAGATCAGTACCTGTCTACCGACGGACAAGGCAAGCGTAGCCTCTCATTCTGAACCTATTTTTTTATAAAGTATATTACTTTCTCGCTATGATGCACACGATTCCAATGTGGTCTTTTGTCAGTAGCTAGTGTTACCTATCTGCTGCACTGTTTCCCTTTTGTAGCCTTATACTCCTGATCCACTGCTCCTCGCATACCTAGGTTTGGCATGTGAGCGTTGTAGAGCTTTTGCTACCGACAGCTTACCCAAGCATAGAAGCAACGTCTGATCTATTCAATGATGAATAAGAGGTGCCAAGGAAGGTAGTGAGGTAGGATATGGTGACATCATCGGAGGAGTTAACTAATCACGCTAAGGCTTGTATGGGAGGCCACGTTGGGTGTGGTATTCGTAGTCCTTTGCTCGCCACCACTAGGAACCGAGTTCTTGCCTTTGGAACCGAGACGAGCGTATAGCCACACGGGGCTTGGGAACCCCTCGACTGACTAACTTGCCTAGTAGATTCCATGAGTCACATAGTTCGGGCTTTCCATTTGGCATACGCATTGAAAAGTTTTCGAAAGAGGAGGTGATGGAGGTGCATCATAACAGGTAGGGAAGCGTGGACCGGGTTGCTTGGGGTCGATGGAGCCCCTGGTGAACCAACCTCGCCTCACATCTTTAAGTACCGGCTACGGGATTTGACCCGTTACGGAGGAATCATACTTATTGCGTGACTCATAGTCTCGGCGAAAGAAAGGTAAAGGTCGTGGCCAACCACCCTCTGTCGGCCTTCCAAGGAAGAGGGCTAATAACGTTGACATTAAGAGTCGGTTGGTACGTGTGGGTCAAGTTGTACACCACTGCAGGGTATTAATCTTTTCAAAAAGCCGTGTTCACGGTTATGAACGCTTGGTGACCAGATTCTAAGATTATAGATAACTTTAACCATTGTAAAACTTGCTGATACACGTGTGCTTAAGGATGCTTCCTCTGGGTCGAGGGGATGATCCTAGATAGGAGGTTCTGGTGAAGCTGGTGGTTAACGAGATGTGATGAACAAGATGAAGAAGTTGCTATCTTATCCCTTTTTAAAAGATTTTCGGTAGACGAGCCTCTTCTCTCTCTTGTTTACAAATAAAGATTGCTTTTCGCAAAATTAAATCCATAGAAAGCCTTTCTAGCCAGAGCATGTAGATACTAGGTTATCTAAGTCTTGCGGAGTACATTCTCGTACTCAGCCTTGCACCATTGTTGTTTTTCTACAGAGGATATGGTTGCAACTGAAGGTGGCTTCTATGTTGACATCGACGAGTAGTTGGGGGTCCCAGGTAGCAGCCTGAGGACTATGGGATGGACGTTGCTTTTGTTATAGCCTCTTAGGCCTTTTGCTAAGTTGTTGTGTAGAACAACATAATTTGCTTTCGCTGTGTGATGTAATGTTGGGTCCTTGACCTATGGTTTGTAATAACTCTTATATCTTACTCTGTTATGAGTTTAAACTTATGTTGTTGAACCCCTGTGTTCTGTAATGTTACCAAATCATACTGTGATCCTCTATGTTTGGGATTTGAACTTATCTTAGATGGTGATCTGAGGTTAGTTTAGCCCTAACCTCGAGGGGTGCTACAGGTTTTTGGTACCAGAGCATGACTGCCTGTAGGAAACTCTTTTATTGGTCGATGTTGAGTCTAGAAGTTGACAAAACTATTTGAAAGTTAAAAACTATTTGCAGAAACTCTGACTAGGATTCTTTTTACTCCTTCTCTGGTGTGTTTCTGTTGCTGGAGTTTCTCTTACCTTATTTGGTTTGAAAAGGTTTTCATTCCTTACCTTGTATCTCAAAACTTTTAGGATCGTGGTTTTGGGGTTGTTTTTCTGAAAAGTACTCCGTACTTGGTTGCTATTCTCAGAGTTCCAAGATATCTCAGTTTTGCTTGGTGTGTAACATCTTAGCAATCCATTGTTATGGTTTGTAAGTTAGCTGGTTAGTGTATACATTAGTATGCTTTGATACTACCATGCTTGATAAGATGATACTTTTAAATCAAGTACTCCTTTTCAGCTTTTCGTCTTGTTCCTTTGGATCCCTTGTCTAACCTTCTTTTTGTTCTTTCAGGATGGGTGATACCTCTCGTGCCCGTACTCGTGCTCACACATGTGGTGTCGCAAATGAGGGTGAATCTTCCAACCTTCCTCCACCACCATCCATGGTTCAACTCATGGCCATGTACGAAACCAACCGTGCTGACAACATGAGGCTCCTTGAAAGGATTGAGCGCAACACTTCTCAACGCCAGAACAATCAAGTTGGAATCAAGGACTTCACACGTCTCACTCCGCCAGTTTTCAGCTATTCCAGTGAGCCACTTGATGTGGACTACTGGCTTCGCACCATGGAGCGCAAACTTCTGGTTGGTCATGTTGCTCAAGCTGGTTGGGTGACTTTTGCTGCCTATCATCTGGAGGGAGCAGCTAATTCCTGGTGGGAAAATTTCTTGACTATGCAAGAAGCTCAACATGTTATTACATGGCAAGAGTTCACTAAAGCCTTCCGAGCTTATCATATTCCGGAGGGTCTGATGGATCAGAAGAGAGAGGAGTTCCTCAAGCTTAAACAGGGGACTGGTTCCGTGTGTTATTACCAGTGCAATTTCAACCGTCTTGCCTGCTATGCTATTGAAGAGGTCTCCACTGATGTTAAGAAGCAAGCTCTGTTCTGCAAGGGACTGGATCCTGAGGTTCGTCGTGATCTCCATCTCATGGACTTTGTTAACTTCCAAGGTCTTGTCAACAAGGCTATGAAGGCCGAGAGTGGAAAAGTGGAGTATGAAGAAACTCGTAAGCGTCCTCAGGATGGGTATAACAAGGCTGGATCTGGTAATAAAAAGCGTCGTGCCTTACAGTGCTGTGCCACGTGCTCCTTATACTCCAAGGACTTCTGGATATGGTCCTTGTACGAATGCTAATTCAAGCAATGCTGGTGGATCAAACTACTCTTCTGCTACCAACGCATCAGGTTTTATATGCTTCAATTGTCGCCAGCCTGGTCACTATGCAAAGGAGTGTCCTCAAAAGAATTCCGCTAAGAAGGCAACACCACGAAAGAAGAATCATAAGTATCCAGGTGCTGGAAAAGGACGCCTGAACTATATCTCTACTGAGGAGGCTCAGGAAGATCCAAGCGTCATCATGGGTACGCTTCGTATCAATCAAATTCCCGCTAAAGTTTTGTTTGATTCAGGAGCATCGCATTCATTCCTGTCATAAGCATTTGCTCAAATGCATGGGATAAGTTTTGAGGGGTTATCTGTTCCTCTGCTAGTTCAAGCTCCTGGTTCTAGGTGGTGTTCCACCATGGTTAGTAATGGGAATCTAATCGAAGTTGCATTTCAACTTTTCCCCACTTCTTTGATCGCCCTCAAGTCAACTGACATTGACATCATTTTGGGCATGGACTGGTTGACCCGTTATCAAGCCATTCTTGATTGTACAACCAAGTCCGTGACTCTGACTAGTCCGGCTGGCATAACAGTTAAGTACTGGACCGTAGGGTCACTATCTCCTTCAGTTGTTTCTATTCCTGAAGCAAAGTTGTATGCTCCTGAAGTTTTACCTCCATTAGAGATCCAAGATGTTTCTGTGGTCTGTGAGTTTCCGGATGTCTTTCCTGAGGAGTTGCCTGGCATGCCACCTAATCGAAGTGTAGAGTTTGTCATAGAGTTAGTTCCTGGAACTGCTCCTGTCTCTAAAAGACCCTATCGTATGCCTCCTCATGAGCTTGTGGAGTTGAAGAAGCAATTAGAGGAGTTAGAAGGAAAAGAATACATTCAGCCCAGGACATCTTCTTGGGGATGTCCTACCATCTTTGTCAAGAAGAGGGATACCAATATACCGCGTCTGGTTATGGATTATCGCCCACTCAATGCTGTGACTATCAAGAATAAGTATCCTCTCCCTAGGATCAATGATCTATTTGATCAGTTAAGTGGTGCCATTGTCTTTTCCAAAATGGATTTGAGGTCAGGGTATCACCAGATAAAGATCCGTACGGAAGATATTCCAAAGACTGCTTTTACCACTCATTATGGTCTTTACGAGTATACAGTCATGTCCTTTGGTCTTACCAATGCTCCAGCTACTTTCATGCGACTTATGAACTCTATCTTCATGGAGTATCTTGACAAATTCGTCATGGTCTACATCGATGATATTCTGGTTTATTCTAAGACTGATGAAGAGCATGCTGAACATCTTCGTTTGGTATTGACAAAACTTCGAGAACATCGTCTCTATGCCAAGTTTTCTAAATGTGAGTTCTGGTTACAAGAGCTCGTATTCCTTGGTGATGTTGTTTCCGCCAAAGGGGTTGTTGTTATCCCCGATAAGGTTCAAACTATCCTCGACTGGGAGTCTCCTAAATCTGCCAAGGATGTCAGAAGCTTTCTCGGGATGGCTGGTTATTACCGTCGATTCATTGAGAATTTCTCCAGGATTGCAAAGCCGATGAACAACCTTCTCAAGAAGGAGAAGAATTTTGAATGTTCTGATAAGGCTGAAGAAAGCTTCCAGTTGTTGAAAACCAAGTTAACCACTGCACCCGTGTTGGTTCTCCCCGACACTAGCAAAGACTTTGTAGTCTTCTGTGATGCTTCTCACCAAGGTCTCGGATGTGTGTTGATGCAAGATGGTCATGTGGTCGCTTATGCCTCCCGTCAGCTAAAACCACATGAGAACAACTACCCAACTCATGATCTTGAGCTTGCAGCTATTGTTCATGCTCTCAAGCAATGGCGACATTACCTTCTCGGTAGTGGTTGCGAGTTATACTCGGATCATCAAAGTCTGAAGTATCTTTTCACACAACCTGATCTGAACCTTAGGCAAAGAAGATGGTTGGAACTCATCAAGGACTATGATTTGGGTCTCAACTATCAACCTGGAAAAGCCAATGTCGTTGCTGATGCGCTGAGTCGTAAGTCTTATTGCAACACACTATTGATCAAACAAGCAGAACCTTCTCTTCATGAGGAATTCGCTCGATTGAATCTCGAAGTAGTTCCTCGTGGATTCCTTTCTACTCTTGAAGTGAAGTCTTCTCTAGAGGATCAGATCAAAGCTGCTCAAAGCCAAGATCCTGAGATGGATATAGTTAAAGAGAACATTGCTAGCCGAGTTGCTAAATGTTTCTCTGTTAACAAGGAAGGTTGTAGAGGGAGTGTCCCAACCTTTAAACAATATAAGGTGGAGTCCCCTGTGTTTACAATGCTAGTCCCTGGATCAATAGCTAGCATCCATAGTTTAGATGTAATATCAAGAAACAAAGGTCATAATATAGCTTTATAACCAGGAATAACATAATTTTATTACATCTTTTCATAGCTCATTTGGCTATTACATTACATTGCAGCATAATAACTACAAGCATGGGGTCCTTCATCTTCAAAGTGCCACAGGCAGATGTTGGTTGTAGACTTTGTAATCCTAATCAATCAATCTTCACTAAAATCAATCAAACCTGCAACATTACAAGTTACAGCCACAAGGGTCAATACATTTGAATTGTATTGGCAAGTTTCACTACTATGTAGAATATAAGTGGATCCTATCATTACATGCATTTTTGGCTAAGTAGGGTTTTAGGCTCATTTGCATAAAGCAAAATTTATCCTATCCTTCAAAATGGTTTTTAAATCTTTGATCAAATCTTTGAAAATCCCTTGGCAAAGCCCAAGTGTTTAAGTTGTTAACAAAATCTCCTTGCACACCTTGGTAACCCCAAGTGTTCAAGTTTTCAACAAAATCTCTTGAGCTCCTTGGTAACCCCAAGTGCATCAAGTTTTATCAAATCTCTTGAGCTCCTTGGTAACCCCAAGTGCATCAAGTTTTATTAAATCTCTTGAGCTCCTTGGTAGCCCCAAGTGCATCAAGTTTTATTTTAGAAATTGGAATGTCGAGATTTCCCATAGCTTCAAACTTTAGTTGCTCAGTATTGTCCATAACCGGGGACACGGCTAAGTACTTAGATTTTATTATCTTCTGCAAAAGTTGCACACTTTACCCACATGTCACAATCCCATCTTGTTGCCACCAGTGGCCACTGGATTAGTGCTCACCAAGATGGAGTACTGGCAGATTGAGAATGTGACGAAGTCTTTCCAATGGGTCCACCCATACACCATTGCTAGCTTGTCTTCAGCACCCATGTAGGATTCCAGGTCCCCATGTCCAGTAAACTGAAGACAATGCATGGGTCTTCCCAATGTAGTTGACTAAGCCAGAGCCATAATAGCATGTGGTTGCACACGAAAGCCACAATTGGAGAAACATGTTCAATTTCTAAGTTTCCTGGGTGGTTTCTTTTGGAGCACAACACAAAGAGATTGACATAGACATGGTTCCTTTTGTGCCACCTTCTCCAAAACTCAAAGTATCCTTGGCCACCCAGGTGGTTCATTGAGTCCTTGTTTTATTATATAAAACCACAAGTCCTTTTCTCAACTTCATAAAATCTCAACATGTATCTCTTTTCAAAATATAGCATGGCTAAGCATGTAACAACTACATTGTTTTCACTAAGGAATGTATAGGGTATCCTATTAGGATTTAGCATAGCATAAGTATAAAATTATTTTCATGCATGTTTCAAAATCCACTAAGTATAATGAAAATAGTAGGACTTTAGATGATAGTGTAACTTGCCTTTTGGTAGGGAATGTGGGTTCACTCCTTGATCTTGTTAATCTCACACTTCTCTAACTTCACTACAAGTCAATCAAGCAAACACAAAATCAACTAACATTCCAAACCAATAATCAATCAAACAATTCACACACACAAAACAATGGGATCCAAGCCATGCATGTAAGCATGCAAGAGATAGGTTTATTTGCAAGGATGGTTTCCACTAGGCTTCTAAACTTTGTAAGGTTCAAGGTGGTCATTTTCCAAAGTGGCAAAGTCATTTGCAAAAGGGTTTTATCCATAAACCATTTTTAAACCCATTCATCATTTTATGTGGTGAAAAATATTTTTATCAAAACAAAAACTTTTAAGTCTTTCACCAAATGAGTTGCTAATTCTCAAAACTTGGTGTTTTGGGTCAGTAGGTTTGGTCCAAAACATTTTCCCAAAGTTTATACTCCAAAATCATTTTCATAACAAAAACCATTATTTTATTTGGCTAGAAATGGGCTAAGTCAAATAATCCATCCTCAATTTTACCAAATTCATTTTCAAAACCATGGGTTGGTTCCTAGGGTCAGTAAGTTTACCACAAATCAATTTGCCAAGGTTTCAACCTCAAAAACATTTTTGAATCATTTTTCTAATCTAAACAAGCATACAAAAGTTTCTGCAAAAACAAGCAATCTAACAGGTACTATTTACTAAAAAAATTGCATGGTTGGCTAGGGCTTGCTCCACTGATTCCAATGATATCAAATTTGTAATTTTTGGACGTGTGGATCAAAAGTTATAGAGTTTTCAAATCTGCAACCAAATCTGTTTTCAAATTTCTGTTTTTAAACAAAACTGGCCACGCGTCCTAGCGTCACTTGGCTGGTACCGGTTGGTGGATCGCGTCTTTGTAGACCGTAGGATTTAATTTAGATCGAGCGGCGCAGAGGCATACGATACCTCTTCGCTTATATTCTATCACAGCCATACGATCTAGATCTAACGGACCTAAACAACAGGCCATTAACTGGCGGCTCGGCCTTGGCGGCGCGGCGAAGCGAGATGGTGGCGCGATACAGGGAGCTAGAAGGGAAGGAAAGTGCTCACCGTGATTGCAAAGGCCTGGGAAGCTCAACGTGAAGTCGTGCGGGCAAGGCGACGAGGACGGGAGAATTCCTCGCCGGAGTTAGGTCTGGCGACGGTTGCACGCGGTCGAGGTCGAGGACGGTGCTACGGTTCACGAGAGGGCAAACAAGAAGCATGGTTAGACGCGTATGACCAAGGAGATGACGCGTGCGTGAACGAGAAGGCGCGGGCGGTCTGGACTTACCAGGAGACTTCGCCGGAGAAGTTGCAGACGCGGCGGTGAGGTCAGAGCTTGTCGAAGGGGATGCTCTGGGGTGCTCGCAGTTGAACGGAGGGTACTGGGAGAATCGTCTGGGTGTGGGGAGTCTGCTCATGTGCTCGGGGAGGCAAGGGGTGGTGGAGCTTGGCCGGAATCGACAAGGAGAGTAGTCGGAGCAGTGAGAGTGTCGCGCCGAATTGAGGCAGCCTCGGGGTAGAGAGAGGGGGGCGACAGAGGGGAAAGGAGGAGAAGACGCAGGCGTTTAATAGGACGTGGTCGCAGCGAGGTTAAGGCGCGGCATTACTGCGAATTGAAGCCGCGGAATCACTGGCAGAAACGGCCGGCGTCGTCTGCGCGAGGAAGAAGGTGAGCTGGAAAAGTGGGGTCGGTTGATCAGTGGGAAAAGGAGTGAGGGAAGGGTCCACCAGTCATTGGCTTAGCGGGTCAGTTGCCAGGTGCGAAATGTTTTCTTCCGGGGAGGGGGAGCTGGGCTGGTTCTGGGCCTTTTTGGGATGCTGGGTTGGGTCGACCAAAACCTTATTTTTTTTCTTTCAAATTCTTTTCCCTTTTTTGATTCTAATTTCTGTTTTGAAATTTCAAACAATCAAACAACAACCAAATCCATTCAAACAATCACCAAGCTTTGAAGTTTTGAATTTGGTTACATTGATATAAACCAAAATTCTAAAACCAAAATAATAATTTTATTTTGGGTTCCATTATTAATTAAATAATTAGACCATTTTATTAAATCAAATAGGATTTGTTTTATTTAAATTCTCTATTTGAAACCATCTATTTTCAAAACCAAATTAGTAGGTTTTATTTGAAAATATAAAATACTTGGAAAACTTATTTTAAATAGAATAAATAAGTTTTGATGGTTAATTAAAATAGTAAAACCTCTATTTATAAAACTTGGATATTAAATCCTTATTAATTTATTTTAAATAAACCTTTACTATTTTTATCAAAACAAAACATTTCATTTCATAAGCTTGGCCAAGGTTTAATTGGGCTATAAATAATCTTTTATTTTTAAAACTTCTATTTCATTTGAAAACCAAATCTTTTTTTAAAAGATCCAAAATAGTAATTCCCAAAATATTTTATTTTCCTTCATCAAATCTTTTTAAATCTCTTTAGGATTTTATTTGAATCCAAATTGGTTTGAAGGTTTCCAATTGGATTCAAAAAGTTTCTTCTGGCCCTAAAAATCAACAAAGTTTTATTTTATTCATTTATTTTCACATTACAATATTTGGAAAATCTTGGGATGTGACAAAGGTGTCCTATATTTTGGTACACGTTTGGTAGTACCAACTGGGAAGGACTTGAAGAAGATAATTCTTACCGAAGCTCATGAATCACTTCTTTCTATCCACCCTGGAGGTACCAAGATGTATGGGGATCTTCGTCAAAGATTCTGGTGGTCTGGTATGAAGAAGGATATCGCTCGTTTTGTTGCTGAATGTGACGTTTGTAAATCGTCAAATAAAGAACATCAAAGACCCGCTGGTCTCCTGCAACCACATAAAATTCCTGAGTGTAAATGGGATGAAGTTGGTATGGATTTCATTACTGGTCTTCCTAAGACTTAGAAAGGAAATAATGCCATCTGGGTAATCGTTGACTATCTGTCCAAGGTTGCTCACTTTCTACCTGTTCGCGAGAGCATTACTGCTAATCAATTGGCTGATCTGTATATCTCACGAATAGTTGTCCTTCATGGGGTATCAAAGAAAATCATCTCTGACCGTGGGAGTTTGTTCACTTCAAGGTTCTGGGCAAGTTTCCAACAAGCTATGGGAACTCGTCTGTCTTTCAGTACATCTTATCATCCTAGCACCGGTGGCCAGACCGAAAGAGTGAATCAAATCCTTGAAGATATGCTAAGAGCGTGTGTCATATCTTTTGGCAAGAACTGGGAGAAATGCCTTCCTTTTGCTGAATTCTCCTACAACAACAGTTTTCAGTCTAGTATTGGTATGGCACCTTTCCAATTCTTATATGGAAGAACCTGTCGTACTCCTTTGAACTGGTCAGAAACTGGCGAAAGAAAGTTCTTTGGTCCGGATATGATCCAGGAAGCAGAAGATCAATTTCGTATCATTCGAGATCGTTTGAAAACTGCTCAGTCTCGCCAGAAAAGCTATCATGATCGTCACCATCAACATGTTGAATATGAAGTTGGTGATCAAGCTTATCTTCGGGTCACTCCTTTGAAGGGTGTCCATCGTTTCGGTATCAAAGGCAAACTAGCTCCTCGCTATGTTGGTCCTTTTCGTGTTCTATCCAGGCAAGGTAACCTCGCATACAAACTGGAGCTGCCTGCAAACTTCCCTGAGGTGCATGACGCCTTTCATGTGTCTTAACTCAAGCGTTGTTTCAAAGATCCTGTCCGTGGTGTTGATCACCAAACCCTTGATCTCCAGAAGGATCTGACTTACCGTGAGTATCCTGTTCGTATCCTTGATGAAACCAAGCGCAAGACTCGTCGTCAAAACATCAAGTTCCTGAAAGTTCAGTGGTCTCATCACTCTGAGGATGAAGCAACCTGGGAACGAGAAGATCGTCTTAGATCTGAGTACCCTGCCTTCTTTTCTAAAACTTAGGAATCTCGGGTCGATATTCTTGTAAGGGGGGTAGAGCTGTAACAGCCCATGTTTGTAATATATATGTAATTAGTACCTAAGCATTGCATGCATGTGTTAAACTCAAATAAGTATTGCATGTGTTTAAGTGTGTGAACCAAAGAACAATTGCAAAACCCTAAACCCTACTTTTCCCCCTCTTTTTGGCATCCATTCAAATAGTTTGAATTTTGAAAAGTATCAAAGTTTACTGGAGCTCAAGTTGGTATAAAAGGGCCCACAATGTTTTTACATGTTTCAAAAAAGCCATTGGTATTTCTGAAATAACCAAAAATATGTTTGAAATTGAAAATACATAATAGATTTTGAAAACAGAAAAAGGAAAAAGTTTTAGCTAAAAAAATGAGCAGTAGCCGAACCAGGCCGGCCCAGCTCTTCTTTCTCTTCCCTTGCAACCTTTCCTGCAGCCCAGCTGCGGCCTAGGTCAGCCCACCCGTGGCCCAGGAGAAGGCCCGTACCCCTTCGATTCTTTTCTTCTTTCTTCTCCCTCGCCAGTGGACGCCGGCGAAGCTCCTGCGTGGTAGCGCCGCCATCGCCCGATCCTTGCCCGAATCGCAGTGCCCCCGCCGCCCCCGGAGTTAGGATAAGAACGCCGTTGCTCGGCTCTCTCTCCTCGTCCCCTTATCCCTTTCCCTCTCGCTCTCCCTCGGCAGAGCTCCTCCCCACTGAAACCTAGCCGCCATGGCCGCCGGCTAGCTGCCGTCTCCGGCCTCCCCTCGCCCATCCAACACCGCCACGAGCTCCGCCTGGACGCGAGCTTCCTCCTCCCCAAAGGAATCGGGCTAGGACGCCCCCAATCGGCCGCATTGACTCCTTCCTATTCAACACCGACGAGGTCGGACGAGCTCCTCGCCATCGATTCCGGCCTCGCTTGTCCTTCCCGACCCTTCTGCGAGCATCGTGGTGAGCCTCCGGTGCTCAAGGCACCCTCCTTTCCCCCTCTAGCCCGCTGTGTCGCGCCCGCGCCGAAGAGCAGAGAGCCCCGCCGCCGTTCATCGCCGTGCAGCCCGCTCTGGCGACCATTCCCTAGCGGCGCCGCCCTGTTTAGGTTCCTGGTGACGCTCTGGTTCGATTAGGCCTCTCCGCGCATCCCAGATCGCCCCCTAGCGCCGCCTACCACCGTCGTTTTGCCGTGCTCCGGCGAGGCCCGCGTGGCGCTCGCGTGTTCTGCCTGCGTGGCCTTGGCCCCACCCGTCAGTCGGTGTGGGTAGCCTCTGCCCCGGTGAAATTTGTCCCTGAGCCTCTTCGCATGCGTGGCTGCTGAGGTGGCCACGGGCCCACCTGTCGGTGTCTGTGGCTAGCTTAGCCCCCTGTGTAAAAAGTATTCCTGGCTTTATTTAAATTAATAAAAGGTTTAATAATTTCAGAAATTGATTTAAATATTGTAAAATTCATATCTTATTATTTATAAGTCAGAAAAATATGAATAATATATCAAAATGTTCAGAAAAATGAAACCTACCTGTTTAAGCTATAATAATGCATTGCTAACCAACTTCAATGACAAGTTTAATTAGAGAACTAAATCAACCCCTCTCATGTGTTCCGAAGTTTTCCGAGTTAGGGTTTTCAACCCTGGGAACCCCGTTTAAGTTGTCAAGCATGACTTAGGGTTTCATTTCAATGCAATTTAACTTGTCATATCTTCATCCTTGTTTGAGCATTGCATCGATGCCATGTCTTGATTGTCGCTTTCCTTTCCGGTATTGGTTCTTCATGATAGGATCCGAACCCGAAGCTGAAGTCAACAACATCGAAGATCAGTACCTGTCTACCGACGGACAAGGCAAGCGTAGCCTCTCATTCTGAACCTATGTTTTCTAAAGTATATTACTTTCTCTCTATGATGCACACGATTCCAATGTGGTCTTTTGTCAGTAGCTAGTGTTACCTATCTGCTGCACTGTTTCCCTTTTGTAGCCTTATACTCCTGATCCACTGAGCGTTGTAGAGATTCTGCTACCGACAGCTTAGCCAAGCATAGAAGCAACGTCTGATCTATTCAATGATGAATCATAGGTGCCAAGGAAGGTAGTGAGGTAGGAGATGGTGACATCATCGGAGGAGTTAACCAATCATGCTAAGGCTTGCATGGGAGGCCACGTTGGGTGTGGTATTCGTAGTCCCATGCTCGCCACCACTAGGAACTGAGTTCTTGCCTTTGGAACCGAGACGAGCGTACAGCCACACGGGGCTTGGGAACCCCTCGACTGAATAACTTGCCTAGTAGATTCCATGAGTCACATAGTTCGGGCTTTCCATTTGGCATACGCATTGAAACGTTTTCGAAAGAGGAGGTGATGGAGGTGCATCATAACAGGTAGGGAAGCGTGGACCGGGTTGTTTGGGGTCGATGGAGCCCCTGGTGAATCAACCTTGCCTCACATCTTTAAGTACCGGCTTTGGGATTTGACCCGCTATGGCGGAATCATACTTATTGCGTGACTCATGGTCTCGGCGAAAGCAAGGTAAAGGTCATGGCCAACCACCCTCTGCCGGCCTTCCAAGGAAGAGGGCTAATAACGTTGGCATTAAGAGTCGGTTGGTACGTGTGGGTAAAGTTGTACACCCCTGCAGGGTATTAATATTTTCAAAAAGCCGTGTTCACGGTTATGAACGCTTGGTGACCAGATTCTAAGATCGTAGATAACTTTAACCATTGTAAAACTTGCTGATACACGTGTGCTTAAGGATGCTTCCTTTGGGTCGAGGGTGTGATCCTAGATAGGAGGTTCTGGTGAAGCTGGTGGTTAACGAGATGTGATGAACAAGATGAAGAAGTCGCTATCTTATCCCTTTTTAAAAGATTCTGAGTAGACGAGCCACTTCTCTCTCTTGTTTACAAATAAAGATTGCTTTTCGCAAAAGTAAATCCAACGAAAGCCTTTCTAGCCAGAGCATGTAGATACTAGGTTATCTAAATCTTGCGGAGTACATTCTCGTACTCAGCCTTGCGCCATTGTTGTTTTTCTACAGAGGATCTGGTTGCAACTGAAGGTGGCCTCTACGTTGACATCGACGAGTAGTTGGGGGTCCCAGGTAGCATCCTGAGGACTATGGGATGGACATTGATTTTGTTATGGCCTCTTAGGTCTTTCACCTCTGGTTTGTAATAACTCTAATATCTTACTCTGTTAAGAGTTTAAACTTATGTTGTTGAACCCCTGTGTTCTGTAATGGTACCGAATCATACTGTGATCCTCTGTGTTTGTGATTTGAACTTATCTTGGATGGTGATCTGAGGTTAGTTTAACCCTAACCCCGGGGGGTGCTATAGGTTTTTGGTATTAGAGAAGGACTGCCTGTAGGAAAACCTTTTATTGGTCGATGTTGAGTCTATAAGTTGACAAAACTATTTGAAAGTTAAAAACTATTTGCAGAAACTCTGACTAGGATTCTTTTACTCATACGTGGTGTGTTTACATTCTGGAGTTTCTCTTACCTTATTTGGTTTGAAAAGGTTTTCATTCCCTACCTTGTATCTCAAAACTTTTAGGATCGTGGTTTTGGGGTTGTTTTTCTGAAAAGTACTCCGTACTTGGTTGCTATTCTCAGAGTTCCAAGATATCTCAGTTTTGCTTGGTGTGTAACATCTTAGTTATCCATTGTTATGGCTTGTAAGTCAGCTGGTTAGTGTATACATTAGTATGCTTTGATACTACCATGCTTGATAAGATGATACTTTTAAATCAAGTACTCCTTTTTCAGCTTTTCGTCTTGTTCCTTTGGATCCCTTGTCTAACCTTCTTTTTGTTCTTTCAGGATGGGTGATACCTCTCGTGCCCGTTCTCGTGCTCATGCACGTGGTGTCGCAAATGAGGGTGAATCTTCCAACCTTCCTCCACCACCGTCCATGGTTCAACTCGTGTCCATGTACGAAACCAATCGTGCTGACAACATGAGGCTCCTTGAAAGGACTGAGCGCAACACTGCTCAACGCCAGAACAATCAAGTTGGAATCAAGGACTTCACACGTCTCACTCCGCCAGTTTTCAGCTATTCCAGTGAGCCACTTAATGCAGACTACTGTCTTCGCACCATGGAGCGCAAACTACAGGTTGGTCATGTTGCTCAAGCTGATTGGGTGACTTTTGCTGCCTATCATCTGGAGGGAGCAGCTAATTCCTGGTGGGAAAATTTCTTGACTATGCAAGAAGCTCAACATGTTGTTACATGGCAAGAGTTCACTGAAGCCTTCCGAGCTTATCATATTCCGGAGGGTCTGATGAATCAGAAGAGAGAGGAGTTCCTCAAGCTTAAACACGTCACTGGTTCCATGTGTGATTACCAGCGCAATTTCAATCGTCTTGCCTGCTATGCTACTGAAGAGGTCTCTGCTGATGTTAAGAAGCAAGCTCTGTTCCGCAAGGGACTGGATCCTTAGGTTCGTCGTGATCTCCATCTCATGGACTTTGTTAACTTCCAAGGTCTTCTCAACAAGGCTATGAAGGCCGAGAGTGGAAAAGTGGAGTATGAAGAAACTCGTAAGCGTCCTCAGGATGGGTATAACAAGGCTAGATCTGGTAATAAGAAGCGTCGTGTCTTCGTGCCTTACAGTATTGTGCCACGTTCTCCTTATACTCCAAGGACTTCTGGATATGCTCCTCGTCCGAATGCTAATTCAAGAAATGCTGGTGGATCAAGCTACTCTTCTGCTGGCAACGTATCAGGTTTTATATGCTTCAATTGTCGCCAGCCTGGTCACTATGCAAAGGAGTGTCCTCAAAAGAATGCCGCTGAGAAGGCAACACCACCAAAGAAGAATGATAAGTATCCAGGTGCTGGAAAAGGACGCCTGAACCATATCTCTGCTGAGGAGGCTCAGGAAGATCCAAGCGTCACCATGGGTATGCTTCGTATCAATCAAATTCCCGCTAAAGTTTTGTTTTATTCTAGAGCATCGCATTCATTCCTGTCACAAGCATTTGCTCAAATGCATGGGATAAGTTTTGAGGGGTTATCTGTTCCTCTGCTAGTTCAATCTCCTGGTTCTAGGTTGTGTTCCACCATGGTTAGTAATGGGAATCTAATCAAAGTTGCATTTCAACTTTTCCCCACTTCTTTGATCGCCCTCAAGTCAACTGACATTGACATCATTTTTGGCATGGAATGGTTGACCCGTTATCAAGCCATTCTCGATTGTACAACCAAGTCCGTGACTCTGACTAGTCCGGCTGGCATAAAATTTATGTACTGGACCGTAGGGTCACTATCTCCTTCAGCTGTTTCTATTCCTGAAGCAGAGTTGTATGCCCTTGAAGTTTTACCTCCATTAGAGATCCAAGATGTTTCTATGGTCTGTGAGTTTCCGGATGTCTTTCCTGAGGAGTTGCCTGGCATGCCACCTGATCGAAGTGTAGAGTTTGTCATAGAGTTAGTTCCTGGAAC
Source organism: Avena insularis (assembly GCA_023614405.1). Classification (NCBI taxonomy): domain Eukaryota; kingdom Viridiplantae; phylum Streptophyta; class Magnoliopsida; order Poales; family Poaceae; genus Avena; species Avena insularis. The sequence goes on from CM042697.1 coordinate 275,498,818, forward strand.
TACTCCGGTCTCTAAAAAACCCTATCGTATGCCTCCTCATGAGCTTGTGGAGTTGAAGAAGCAATTAGAGGAGTTAGAAGGAAAAGAATACATTCAGCCCAGCACATCTTCTTGGGGATGTCCTACCATCTTTGTCAAGAAGCGGGATACCAATATACCGCGTCTGGTTGTGGATTATCGCCCACTCAATGCTGTGACTATCAAGAATAAGTATCCTCTCCCTAGGATCAACGATCTATTTGATCAGTTAAGTGGTGCCACTGTCTTTTCCAAAATGGATTTGAGGTCAGGGTATCACCAAATAAAGATCCGTAAGGGAGATATTCCAAAGACTGCTTTTACCACTCCTTATGGTCTTTACGAGAATACAGTCATGTCCTTTGGTCTTACCAATGCTCCAGCTACTTTCGTGCGACTTATGAACTCTGTCTTCATGGAGTATCTTGACAAATTCATCGTGGTCTACATTGATGATATTCTGGTTTATTCCAAGACTGAAGAAGAGCACGCTGAACATCTTCGTTTGGCATTGACAAAACTTCGAGAACATCGTCTCTATGCCAAGTTTTCTAAATGTGAGTTCTGGTTACAAGAGCTCGTATTCCTTGGTCATGTTGTTTCCGCCAAAGGGGTTGCTGTTATCCCCGATAAGGTTCAAACTATCCTCGACTGGGAGTCTCCTAAATCCGTCAAGGATGTCAGAAGCTTTCTCGGGATGGCTGGTTATTACCGTTGATTCATTGAGAATTTCTCCAGGATTGCAAAGCCGATGACCGACCTTCTTAAGAAGGAGAAGAAGTTTGAATGGTCTGATAAGGCTGAAGAAAGCTTCCAGTTGTTAAAAACCAAGTTAACCACTGCACCCGTGTTGGTTCTCCCTGACACTAGCAAAGACTTTGTAGTCTTCTGTGATGCTTCTCACCAAGGTCTCGGATGTGTGTTGATGCAAGATGGGCATGTGGTGGCTGATGCCTCTCGTCAGTTAAAACCACATGAGAACAACTACCCAACTCATGATCTTGAGCTTGCAGCTGTTGTTCATGCTCTTAAGCAATGGCGACATTACCTTCTCGGTAGTCGTTGCGAGTTATACTCGGATCATCAAAGCTAGTTTTACCTATTTGTTGCACTGTTTCCCTTTTGTAGCCTTATACTCCTGATCCACTACTCCTAGCATACCTAGGTTTGGCATGTGAGCGTTGTAGAGCTTCTGCTACCGACAGCTTAGCCAAGCATAGAAGCAAAATCTGATCTATTCAATGATGAATCAGAGGTGCCAAGGAAGGTAGTGAGGTAGGAGATGGTGACATCATCAGAGGAGTTAACTAATCATGCTAAGGCTTGCATGGGAGGCCACGTTGGGTGTGGTATTCGTAGTCCCATGCTCGCCACCACTAGGAACTGAGTTCTTGCCTTTGGAACCGAGACGAGCGTACATCCACACGGGGCTTGGGAACCCCTCGACTGACTAACTTGCCTAGTAGATTCCATGAGTCACATAGTTCGGTCTTTCCATTTGGCATACGCATTGAAATGTTTTCGAAAGAGGAGGTGATGGAGGTGCATCATAACAGGTAGGGAAGCGTGGACCGCGTTGCTTGGGGTCGATGGAGCCCCTGGTGAACCAACCTCGCCTCACATCTTTAAGTACCGGCTTCGGGATTTGACCCGTTACGGCGGAATCATACTTATTGCATGACTCGTGGTCTCGGCGAAAGCAAGGTAAAGGTCGTGGCCAACCACCCTCTGCCGGCCTTCCAAGGAAGAGGGCTAATAACGTTGGCATTAAGAGTCAGTTCGTACGTGTGGGTAAAGTTGTACACCCCTGCAGGGTATTAATCTTTTTGAAAAGCCGTGTTCACGGTTATGAACGCTTGGTGACCAGATTTTAAGACCATAGATAACTTTAACCATTGTAAAACTTGCCGATCCACGTGTGCTTAAGGATGCTTCCTCTGGGTCGAGGGGGTGATCCTAGATAGGAGGTTCTGGTGAAGCTGGTGGTTAGCGAGATGTGATGAACAAGATGAAGAAGTCGCTATCTTATCCCTTTTTAAAAGATTTTGAGTAGACGAGCCTCTTCTCTCTGTTGTTTACAAATAAAGATTGTTTTTCGCAAAAGTAAATCCAGAGAAAGCCTTTCTAGCCAGAGCATGTAGATACTAGATTATCTAAATCTTGCGGAGTACATTCTCGTACTCAGCATTGCGCCATTGTTGTTTTTCTACAGAGGATCTGGTTGCAACTGAAGGTGGATTCTACGTTGACATCGACGAGTAGCTGGGGGTCCCAGGTAGCAGCCTGAGGACTATGGGATGGACGTTGCTTTTGTTATGGCCTCTTAGGCCTTTTGCTAAGTTGTTGTGTAGAACAACATAATTTGCTTTCGCTGTGTGATGTAATGTTGGGTCTTTGACCTCTGGTTTGTCATAACTCTAATATCTTACTCTGTTAAGAGTTTAAACTTATGTTGTTGAACCCCTGTGTTCTGTAATGTTACCGAATCATACTGTGATCCTCTGTGTTTGGGATTTGAACTTATCTTAGATGGTGATCTGAGGTTAGTTTAACCCTAAACCCGGGCTTGCTACATTTAATTTTTCTTAATGGGGTTAGCCTCTAGTACACTGCCCAAACCTTGCTAGCCATTCCGAATCTCGGGACGATATTCATCTTAAGGGGGTTAGTCTGTCACATCCTGATACGTCGGAAATGTATCTATAATTTTTGATGTTCCATGCTTGTTTAGTATCTACTTTGCTTTGCTCTGTCTACACTTTGAGGTGTTTTTATATGTTTTCTGGAACTAACCTATTAACAAGTTGCCATAGTGCCAGTTGCCTGTTTTCTTCTGTTTTTGGTTCCAGAAAGGCAGAAAATCAATATTCTCGGAATTGGACGGACAAACGCCAAAGTCAATATTTTACCGTGGGCAACACGAAGCCAGAAGACAAGAAGGAGAAGGCTCACCGCCACAGGGGCCACACCTTGGCCGGTGGTGGCTGGGGGTGCCCAGCCTGGTGGCCCTCAGCTCGCCTCCCTTCGCCTATAAGAAGTCCAGATGGAAAAATCCTAGGAACCCGATCAAAACTCCACGAAACCGTCTATAGCCGCCGCCACCATCGTCCCTAGATCGGGGGGATCTGAAGTTCTTCCCGGCACCCTGCCGGAGGGGAGATCATCCTGGAGGCCTTCTTCTTCATCATGCCAGCCTCCGGTATGAAGCGTGAGTAGTTCCACCTTGGACTACGGGTTCATGTATTATCTAGATGGTTGTATCTCCTCCTTGTGCTTTCATGTATAGATCTTGTGATCTCCGTTCATGATCAAGATCTAATCTATTTGTAATCATGCATGTTGTGTTTGCGGGGATCCGATGGATATTGAGATTACTATGTCAGAATGATTAATGGTTTCGTCTATTTGATTCTATCATGTTTGTGTTGTTTGTGATCTTGCATGCTCTCTGTTGTTAGTAGCTATCTTGGCCAAGTACTTGCTAGTGACTCCAAGAGGGGTTATTTATGCTCGATAGTGGGTTCATGCCTCTAGTTTCCAAGGAAAGTGACAGAAATCTCTTCGGTTGTAGATGTGTTGTTGCCACTAGGGAGAAAACAATGGTCTCTTGTTCATGGAACAAGTGGATTGTTTACCTTACACAGTTTGCTTAAAGAAGTTGTATGTTGCTTGCAACTTAATACTGGAGGGGGTTCAGATGATAACCTGAATGTGGACTTCTAGTCATAGATGCAGTTGGATGGCGGTCTATGTATTTGTTGTATTGCCCAATCGAATCTCATAGGATCTTTTTGTCTAGTATTGCATTGTTATTCCTTGCTCAGTTCCTGTCAATTGCCCTGTTGTAATTTGTTTACCCTTCATGCCATGTTGTTTATCTAAGGAGAACACCTCTAGTGAACTATGGACTCCGGTCCAATCTTTACCATTGATACATCTTCCACTGTTTACTTGCTGCAAACCATCATCACCTTCCACACCATATAGTTAATTCTTTGTTACAGCAACCGGTGAGATTGACAACCTCACTGATTGTTGGGGCAAAGTCTTGAGTTTGTGTTGTGCAGGTTTCCACGTTGCTTGCAACACTTGTGTGATGTTTCCTTTCTCCTATTGGTTCGATAACCTTGGTTTCTTACTGAGGGAATACTTGCTGTTGTGCTGCATCACACCTTGCTCTTGGGGTTTCCCGACGAAGTGCACCTACATCAACTAGGCGCACCAACAAGTTTTCTGGCGCCGTTGCCGGGGAGTCTAAAGACATCTTCACAAGGGAGTCCTCCTCAACATTTCTCTTTACTTTGTTTTTAGTTTGCTTAGTTTCTTTTTCTTGGTTTTGTTTGCCTCTTTTTTATCAAAAACTCCAAAAAAACTAGTTTAGTTTTGTTTGCTTCCTCTTATCAAAAACACAAAAAAATTAGTTCCTGCCCTAGTTGCTACCATGTATGGTTTTGGTCTAATCTCTATGACACCTATGGAAGAGATCTTCACTTTTAAGCAAGAAGGTGAAGAGAGTTTCAAAGAAGCTTGGTCTAGAATCTCTGCCTTACAAAGGGAAACTGAGCCTAAGACGAGTCTTAGCTTGGGTATTAATAGTTTCTACCGCGGTATTGCTCTTTGTTATAGATATACTTTGGATGTTGTGTCTGAGAAAGATATTTTTCTATGTACTGAGGATGAAGCTTTTGATGCCATAAAAAAGTTGATTATAATTTATAATACTCCTAGCAAGTCTGATTCCTCTTTCATAGATATTTTTGCTAGGTTAAACACTCTTGAATCCAGTACTGCTGCTTTGAACAGTTGCTATCACACACTTAGGGAGTACCATAATTATGTTCCAATGAATTCTGAGCCTTCAAAGTGGTTTCCCACAATCAAAGTCACTATAAATAGTGCAACTTTTGATGCTCGCTGTGATATCATGTCTAAATTTTGCCTTATGCCTAAAGATATTATGAGTATTTGGGGACTTTATAAAGGAGGAGAAGAAATATATCTTACTAATAATGCCACTTTATTACCCATTGGAAAAGCTGAAGGTGTGTTTGCAAAAATCTCAGGAAAAATGGTGTCTACTGATTATCTTGTTAATGAATGTGTAGGCAAAGGACATATTATACTTGGAAGATCCCTACTGAAACATCTTGGAGCAATAATAGATGTGGGAAAAAGCATTATGCATTTTGCTCCTCCAGTAAGAAATCATATTTTTCCTAAATATAAGAAAAAAGGTAAGAAAGGTAGGAGCAAGAGAGGTAATACTTCCTCATTTGAAAATACTTGATTTCTTGCTTCTTGTGCCTAACTTAAAGGCGTTAAAGAAAAGTACTTGTTGGGAGATAACCCAAGAGTTTCCTTGAGTATTGGAAGTTACTACTTCAGTAATGACCTATTGTTGTCCTTTTTGTTTGCTTTTTGTGCCAAGAATAACCTCTAATGAGAGGAAAGTAAGATTTTGGGAGTTGCTGTCCCAAAATAGATTTCTGTCCTCCACCATAAAAATTCGTGAGGAGTCTCTATAAGTCGGATTGTGCTGAAAATTTACTAATAAATCTCCCAGTATGTTAGCTAACTTTAGTTAGTTCAACACTTTGTGATTTGAGCAACAGAAGATTTTCTAAAAAATAGGTTTCTATCTGCTAGTCTGTTTTGACAGATTTCTGCCATTATTTGCATTTGCTTCTTATTGGTTCCTTTTTGAGTTCTATTTTGGGGAATTGAGCTTTTTGAAGGAGTTGATACAGTATCTTGTGTTTTTAGTGAAATTTTTTGCTGTTCCAAAGCTAAGCCTAAAGGTGTATTATCTTTTTAATACACTAATGTTGCTAATGAAGATTGTGTGAAGTTTTGTATGAAGGAAAAAATTTAGGTGTAGAGAGAAAATGATGTAATAAGATGAAGAATGGACAAAAGCTTAAGCTTGGGGATTCCACCCCGGTGTAACCCCAAGAAATATCCAAGAGGTACAATCGTCAAAGCTTGGGGATTCCCAAGGCATCCTCTTCTTCATCAATAAAAAGCTCAGGTCTGTCTAGAGACTCTATTTTTTCATGCAAAGTTGTGTTGTTCTTGGAGCGTCTTAGTTTTCATTTGCTTTGCTTATTTTGTTTAGTTTTCTTGAATAAAGTATTTTGGACCCTCGTTCTCACTGTGTTGTTTCAAATAAGTTAATTGATGTTGGAAAGGAGTAGAAAGTTCTTGCTTGAAAGTGCAAGAGGAGCTTGCATTGACTGTGACTTAGACTTTAGCATGACATGCTAGGTGTTGTTTTGACCTTATGCTTAGTGATTATTTCTGTAGGATGTTTTGTTCCAAACAATTGGGATTTCTTAGCCTTGAAAGAATCATGCGTTGTTTTAGCATACAAAAGTATAGTATTGTGGTATTCTCCTTTGATGCTTTGTTTGGGTTGACTTGGCACATGATCACACCATGTTATGACTATGAACAAGTCACCATAGCCTCTATGTTCATTTAGTCCTTGACTTGTAGTATCACTCTATGCTTTGATTAGTAATGGTTTATTGCTCTGCATGATTATGGCCATTATTGCTCTCTTAGTTGGTTGCTCCTAGTCTTTTGCTAGCTTCCACTTGTATGAGTAAGTTCTACTCATGCTTCCAACTACCAAGAAACCAAGTTATTCCAAAGTGTCCACTATAAATTCCTAGGCATGATGTGTTACACCATTCCAAGTATATTCTTGTTTTTAGCTATCTTCCAATTAAAAAGTATTTTGTTATGTGAGAACTTAGTGATTAAAGCCCTCACGAACTTGATGGCACACTTTATATTCTTTGCCCCTAATAAACTTGAACCATTGTGTCATCTCTGTTGTATATGCTTGCACTTATACATTGGAATTAACAGAACCCTGCTGTCATGGGGAACGTTTTCAACATTGCACTTGTAATTTCTACACAGTTGATATCATGCTCTTTTGTCTATGGATGTCACCGGTGTGAAATAAAGAGGGAGCTTGTAAGTCCATGGAGTTATGTATTTTGTTTTAGAGAAACGCCTGAGCCGCTAGCCTAAGCCATGCCTAATCATGGTGGAAACTTGCAACATCATCATAATGAGCATTCTATGAAGCATCCTCAATAAAAAGCTATGCACATAGTAAATAAAAATATCGCTGAGATGCTCATTGTCTGCTTGCCTTGTCATTTTGGTTATGGGATAGATCATGTACCATGTGCAAGGGGTACCCCGTTGGCGGTTCTCTATGATACACATGTACTTACTATGACAAGAACTTACAGGTGACTGAAGTTGAGTAGCATGAGGTGTGGCCCTCGTATTCAAGGGACATGAGATGGCCAACTTATACTTTGTCAAGCATATACTCCATGATAGGGGCAATGAGGGCTGAAAGCTAACAAGTACCATAATTTTAGGAAGCTCTTTTTGAAACTTGAAATCCCTGCTTCCCTTTATGAAGGGCCTTTCTTCCGCTATTATATTGAGTCTCCACCTTCTACCTTTAGGCACCATTAAGAGAGCATAGTTGTCATTCTTAGTTCTATGTGCAGTGTCCCAAAACTTATTGATTCATGCATATTGTGATATTGCTTGTTCTTGTGCTACTTGTATCTAGTCACTCTTATGAACTTTGAAGGTGTCCTATGCATCTATTTGCTACTCTATGAGGGAAAAGCTGATTGCCACTATGCCATGATTTCTATATATGAAACAAACAAACGTTTTTCAATGCATGTTATTCATGATCTTTGTTTGTAGCCTTTCATGTTGCATGCATAGTTACTTTGTCTTATTGTTAGAACTCCATCTTTCATGCACATGTTTAGAGTTCTTTGATCCCAGCTTTCAATGCTTGCAAATAGTTTGATCTTGGTTTTGATGGTGCCTATCACCTCAAAAATTATTCTTTTATCACTTACCTACTCGAGGACGAGCATGAGTTAAGCTTGGGGATGCTTGATACGTAGGAAACATATCGATAATTTTTTATGTTCCATGCTTGTTTAGTATCTACTTTGCTTTGCCTTGTCTACACTTTGAGGTGTTTTTATATGTTTTTTGGAACTAACCTATTAACAAGTTGCCACAGTGCGAGTTGCTTGTTTTCCTCTTTTTTTGTTTCCAGAAAGGTAGAAAATCAATATTCTCAGAATTGGACAGGACAAACGCCAAATTCAATATTTTACCGTGGGCAACATGAAGCCACAAGACGAGACGGAGAAGGCTCACCAGGGGGCCACACCCCCTGGCCACGCGGGTGGGCTCACCCCACGCCTGGGGGGTGCAGCCGCCCTGGTGGCCCCCTGGCTCGCCCCTTCGCCTATAAGAAGCCCTCGATGCAGAAACCCTAGACACCCGATCAAAACTCCACGAAACCGTCTGTAGCCAGCCGCCACCATCATCCCTAGATCGGGGGGGGGGGGATCTGAAGTTCTTCCCGACACCCTGCCGGAGGGGAGATCATCCCGGAGGCCTTCTTCTTCATCATGCCAGCCTTCGGTATGAAGTGTGAGTAGTTCCACCTTGGACTACGGGTCCATGTAGTAGCTAGATGGTTGTATCTCCTCCTTGTGCTTTCATGTATAGATCTTGTGAGCTCCGTTCATGATCAAGATCTCATCTATTTGTAATCATGCATGTTGTGTTTGCGGGGATCCGATGGATATTGAGATTACTATGTCAGATTGATTAATGGTTTTGTCTATTTGATTCTATCATGTTTATGTTGTTTGTGATCTTGCATGCTCTCCGTTGTTAGTAGCTATCTTGGCCAAGTAGTTGCTAGTGACTCCAAGAGTGGGTATTTATGCTCGATAGTGGGTTCATGCCTCTAGTTTCCAAGGGAAGTGACATAAATCTCTTAGGTTGTAGATGTGATGTTGCCACTAGGGAGAAAACAACGGTCTCTTGTTCATGGAACAAGTGGATTGTTTACCTTACAAACTTTGCTTAAAGCAGTTGTCTATTGCTTGCAACTGGGGGTTCGGATGATAACCTGAAGGTGGACTTCTAGTCATAGGTGTAGTTGGATGGCGGTCTATGTATATTGTTGTATTGCCCAATCGAATCGCATAGGTTCTTTTTGTTTAGTATTGCATTGTTACGCCTTGCTTATTTCCTGTCAATTGCCCTGCTGTAATTTGTTTACCCTTCATGCCATGTTGTTTATCTAAGGAGAACACCTCTAGTGAACTATGGACCCCGGTCCAATCTTTACCATTGATACATCTTCCACTATTTACTTGTTGCAAACCATCATCACCTTCCACACCATACAGTTAATCCTTTGTTACAGCAACCGGTGAGATTGACAACCTCACTGATCATTGGGGCAAAGTCTTGAGTTTGTGTTGTGTAGGTTTCCACGTTGCTTGCAACACTTGTGTGACGTTTCCTTCCTCCTACTGGTTCGATAACCTTGGTTTCTTACTGAGGGAAGACTTGCTGCTGTGCTGCATCACACCTTGCTCTTGGGGTTTCCCGATGAAGCGCACCTACATCAACTATGCGCACCACATCCTAAGATTTTAGAAATTGGGACTAGAAAAAAATATTATTTGCATTGCATTGGCATGGCGTTTTGCATTCATGAGAATTTTGGATTGCAAAACCCCATATTCATACCCTAAATTGAAGAAATGGATGCGTCCAGAAGTGAATACATAGGGTTTTATGAAATACACTATTTACAAACTAGTGAAAATGTTGCAAGAGATACTAAGTTGATCCTCTGAATTTTAGAAAAATTTGAAGACAAAAATCAAGTCATTTGGATTATCTATGCAAAAGTTATGGAAGAAATAGAAAATAGGAAATAGGAAAAGAAAGAAACAAAAAAAAACCAAACCTAATCTACCCGGCAAGCCACCGCCCAGCCCCACCATTCTATCTCATCGGCATGACTCTCAGGAGCCATATAGCGCAGAAGCAAGCAAGTTGACTGGCCGTGGCCTAGCAAGAAGCAGCAGCAAATTAACCCACAGCGTGTCCTGCTCCCCCGCAGCCACTAACACTGTGGTCCCACCCGTCGTCCCCATCGCGCGAGGAACTCCCCACGGTTCGAAATCGAACTAGAATCCCATCGAATCCGTTTGATTTGTTCGAGGTTTTCGCCTCTCTGCACGTCATCTCGCCCATATAAATCCCCAGGCTCTCGCGCATCGTTTTTTCCAATTTCAGAATCCCTAGCCGCTGCGGGAGGCGATTCGATCTTGTCGCCTCCGTGCTCCACTGCCAACCTTCGGAGGTGAAGCTTCCATCACATCCATGCCTCCTGTTTCCCCTACCTCCTTCCCCTCTCTGTGTCTCTTCGCACTGACCCGGTCCCTCGTTGGCAGGAGCATCGAGGCGCCCGGAAAACGACGCCGGACCACCACCGGAGCATCACCGACGAGCCGACGCTCCAGCCGTCCGCCTCCGTTGTCTGAGGAAGTGATCCACCACGCCGAGGCCACCAACCTTCTCGCCATAGTACCCCGCCTCTTGTAGGCCACCTCGACTTAGCAGGAGACCGCCGCCAGCACTGCCGCCCGACGATCCCCACCGCCGCCACGCCACCCCACCGGTGAGTCTCAGCTCGGACTCGCTACACCATCTGATCATCTTAAGATCCGACGGCCACCATATCTCCCCAGGTTGAAAGGGTACCAGCGAACCAGAATGCGCCATGTGGCTGCCGCGTCAGCGATGACACAGCGCAAGTAAATGTTTACTCTCCTGAGAAATAGAAGAAAACATTAAAATATGCAAAAAACTGTTTAAACTTGTAAAAATCATAGTAATTTTCTACTGATCCAAAAATAGAAAATAATATATCATTGGATTCATAAAATTAATTAGAATATTAATATGACATTAGATCTAACTTTTACAGTACATATTTACTATAATAATTTAAATAGTTTAAAAGTCCTTTAGAGTATTAAAATCCTAATAAATTATTTAGAGGTCATAAAAATATGAATTATATGTCCAAAGAAAGCTACTATAATGTAGATTAATATTGTCATATTATATCCATTGTAGTGCATATTCACCATAATGATTTAATTAGTGTAAATGGCCTTTTAGATCATTAAATCTATAGTAAATTATTTATAGATCACAAAAATATAAAATTATATACTGTTGGTAAGCTATTCTCATGTAGAATGTTATAGTGGAATTGGTTCAAGCAAATACTGTAAGGTTTTGTTGTAGTTATTTAAACAAGTAAATGGACTTTTTGTATTAATAAATTCATAGGAAAATAAATACCAATCAGAAAATTACAAATAATATGTCCCTGGAATCAAAATCCCGTGCAGATTACAGATCTGATTTTAGTTTGATTTTTAGACAAAAGAAACTATATAAATGATTTAAAACCCATTAAACACTATTTAAATTATAAGAAAAGATCTATAACTCTGATTAGGGTGAATCCAATTCCTACTGGTTCGTATTAACGTCCTCTATCCAGTAATCCCCAGAAAAAAATTTAATTCGACAATTAAGATCTGAGTTAGAACAGAACTATTATAACCCATATATTAGCAATCAATGATTATTAAAAAATACCCTATTGCATTAAAACACTTCATGCATGCATCATGTGATCTAATAATGTTCAAAGAACTAAAATACAACCATTGTGACTTATTAAATTGTCATGCATGCATTTGTGCATTTGTTTATGATTGTATGGTTGTTTATGTTGTATGCAATTGTTTGATCGATAGATTACGAGGAGTGCAACGTGTGTGATTGCAACGAGTGATTGAACGACTTCAGCTGCAACAAAGGCAAGTAGATGCTAATTTGTTCATGTTATTTTCCTACTATTTTCAATGCATTGTGGTGTATTTTGTAGATGCATGAATAGGAACTACTATTGCTATGCTATGTCCTATTATTGTGGTAGGGATCTCTTGTAGTTGAACCATCGTTGGTAGATGTGATTAGCCGTGCTGTGATAGACGAGGGCTGGGTTACATCAATTGAAAGTTGTTTCTAAAGTATTGGTTTGCAAAAACTAAAAACAACTTAATCAATGAACCTCCTGGGTGTGATGGGATTTACATTTTTTGGTGGTATCATTGCGGAAAGGCACCCAGGTATCAAGAGAAAATGATTGGCTTCTTTATTTTTAGCTTACATGTACAACCATGTGCCAATAATGAAATGGGCGGTTGGTTGGATTTAGTAGGTTGTGATAACTCGAACCCACGTATCTAGAGATGTAGAATTCTGGTAGGTTGGTACGGTGCGTGTCGGGTTTGGGGAGCTACTCCCCGAATGGTCGCATCTTGGACTTCTCCCTATCATCACCCAATATGAGAGTGGTGGTATGAGCTAGGCTGGCCAAGACACATGGGTAAAGTGTACTAGCCCATGCAAGGTGTATAAATTAATCGATTAGCCGTGTCCCCGGTTATGTACATCTAAGTTGCTTGATATTGAGTTCATGACATGTTTCTCGCTCATTCTAATTTTCTAATTTCTTTATTGTTGATTGGTTAACTTAATTGCAATTTTTTCAAAGAAAATCAAAAACTGGTTATGAAAGTAGGACAAAGTATTTGAAAATGCAAGCTATCCACAGCTCCACTTGCCAAAAAAGCATGTAGATGCTAGGATTATTGTCTCCTTATTTAGCTCTACTTGCCATACATTCCATGTATTGACCCTTCGGGGATGCTATGTTTCATGTTGCAGGATGTTCCGATTATGAGTGATCGACTAGGTTGCGATACTCCACTCAACAATTGTTCACATGTGGCATAACTGAATATGGATCCTATCAATTGTTTATGCTTTCGTATGATACTTGATATTGAGCTAGCCTTGAGCTAAGCATTATTGTAATAATTGCAAATTCTAGATCAATTCATTATTTAAGATGCACTATTAAATTCTTTGATATTCATCTGTACTGTGTGTGCAAGAGAACCGATCTAGGGATTAGCAATATACACATGAACTCAGCCTTATCAGGCGAGGGTGTTACAAAAGAAGTACAAAAATAGCTAAAAATAGTAAAGTACATTTGAACATAAAGGTGAAAATTGCAGCCATGTGAACTATATAAATAAGGTACCTGGATGGAAAGCGAATAACTTTATGAAGTCAATTTAAATTTACCAGACATTGCCCAGCTAAAAAGCATAGTCTTCTTCAGATTTGGAATATCCTTCACAGAAAGCTTGGTCAAAAAATTGCCATCCCAAGACAACAGAGTCTATAGCATGAAAAAACCACAACCCCGCTTGTACATGAAAAAGAAATAAAACCATCAAAACAAATCGTAAAAACTATAATAGTTGAAATAACTTAACATGCAACAATATATAAAAATAGACGCATAAACTCACTATCAGTTTTCTTAACAATATCCATATAGTTTGTCTAGAAGTGATCAATGCTAATAGTAGAGAGAGGCGGATACGAATCTTTAGAAGTAAATGCGGTGACCCAGCATACCACTGCATGATGTAGTACACTATAGTCGTCGACATAACACCAATGAAACACCTGTTCACTAGTATTACATCCCTCAGAGTGGTACAACAGAAACACAGCGGGTCCAATACATGGCTAAAGGTTAGAATTTACTCTATACACAAGATCTAGAGAACACTCTAGGTTAAAGAGAGAGAAAGAATCTTCTCACAAAGAAGAATCAGAAATAATCAAGTCAAATACTAGTATCTTAATAAGACTAGTATTTCAACTAATGGTTTGGTATTGCTGCTATTGCAATACGCTACAGAAATAGGTTCTATAGCTAGAGATTATATTCCTATCTAGTCAGTAACTTCGTCTTCACTGGAGTTGATGTATATGTTGACTTTCTTGACTTCATTGAAGAACTTTAGCTTCTGGTGATGATTCCTAGAGCATAACTTGATGTAGACGTCCGCTTAATAGCTTCAAAGTATAGCAAGGGTTAAGAAGATACGTTGAGTACGAGCGTACTCAGCAATTTCACTAGAAAAGGAGTGTTTGATGCACTATATCTACAGCCATAAACCGTAGGTCGGAGGCAATGCAAGTTCTCATAAACATTTCTTCAAAGGTTGCTTTTATTCTGAAAAAGCTATGTCCGTCAGCCTTCACGGGTTTACCAGAACTTTCATGGAGTTCCTTTCCCGAAGCGTTCGCAGCTCCTTCTCGGAACAGGGAGTAACAAGTTACAGTTCTTACACTCTGCAGAGGTGCATTACTTTACCCATGAGAGATCAACTCCTTGTTGCACAACCAGGCAGCTTACCCGTCCACAATTCCATGTTGTGGGGCCCAGTAGATGATCCAAGCCAATCACTGCCCTCTCTATGACCTCATATGTCTGCACGATCCTTCGGGGATGGCCCATCTCCGTTAAGCCCCCTTTCGGGTAGGATAAAACCCTGTTGAGTTCCCGAAGACTCTATGACCTGGTGATGTCCGGACGAGTACCATTTAAATGGACTATATCCCTAAACACCATTCATAGATAATCTAGACACCAAAAGTGTGGGGCGTAAGGGTGCCCACCCATATGTTGTATCCACACAAGGAATCACAACGTCATGTTAAGGTCGTGGTTAACGCGTAATATACGGCATGAGAATCAATGGCGACACTGGTTGTTAAGTCCTAGATGCTAAGTTCCTTTACCATCGGAACTTTCATAGTATATTATTACCTCATGGCAAATAACCTATAATCACATTATTATGAAAATAGTGTTTTCAGACCTTTTTCAAATGCAGGTGATGACAACACTAGATTTGTAAAATACTTTACAGAAAATAATCAAAGGACATGTGCAAGTGTGAACTTGCCTGTTGTGATTGCAAGATTATGCACTCACGGTCTTCAAGTGATTATAAGATCCAATATCTGAAATCAGTATCATTGGTCTGGTAGGACTAATGTATAAAGAAGCAATATACTCTTATGCATAAGTAATGTGATGCACCTTATAAATGCGAATCCCGGGGATAACGTTGTTCTAGGGTTTGGATACTGGAAAGGGTTTCCTTGGAATGTTTTGTACTTTAAGTTAAGTTTCACACTTGTGCTTCTTGTTAAGGTTTGTGAGTGTGTGAAACAACATGTAATTATAATAACATACAATAATGAGATACAGACCAACATGAAATGTTACTCAAGATTGCTTACATTATAATTGTTTATTTTTAAATTTTACTTTACAAGTACTAGCCTTAATAAGGATCTTAAGTGTTTATAATCCTAAGTATACAGGTAAAGTTTGAAACAATGTGGTTATGATTAATTGTCATCTGTTGATTATAATGATAATTCCTTGAATTTAATTTGTTAAGGGTTGGAAATATTATTATAAGGTTTGTTGATTGAAGTGGCAAAACGAATAACTTTTGAAGAAAAGGTTTCTTTTCTAAGGTCTACACAATCTTTGCGGTTAATCAAATGTGATTGATGTTGTTTGTGCTTAAATACATTGGACTTGAGATGTTTTATGACTGAACTATAACAGATCAAAGTTAACTATAAAACACATAATCAAAACTTTAGTCTTATAGTAAAAGTCTGGTAGGCTAAAGATAACTTTAAAATATAGATGGGTTTAAGGTGTAATGCTTATGATTTTTGTACCTTGTGTACTTTATAATGTTTCCTTAAGGTTACTAAAGAATGGTTATACTTTTACTTGGTGTGGTGTTTTTTTTATATTGGAATAGTATCATTCATTTTCTTATAAAGGTGTGATTATAGTTTGTGGATAAGTAAATAGTATTAGTGACTACTCATGAATTATCTTTGGATTCAGTTCATTATAAGTTTGTGAGTGGAACAATGGTAAAAGGTTGTATTTGATTAAAATATCATTCTTGAAGATTTTATAGTTGTCAAAGATCTTCTTAGAAAATATACTACACATATGATTTGAAATATAATTCAATTAAATTGTATTTATAATGGGTTGAACCATTATGACTTTATATTAGCAATATTTAAGACTAATACTATTTATTAGATTCAATTGACTAATTTTAGAAATATTAACAAATTTTTTTACCCTTGAATTAACATTTAAGGAAATAGGTTTAATTCAAGTTATTAAGTTGTTTGAATTTTTATTTACCTCTAAAGTGGAATATTATATTTTCAACATGTAGGTTTTATTTTTGTGATTATTTTGGTATATTACAATTATTTTTGTGATTTAAAACTAATAAGATATGATTTTTATAAGATTTATTAAATAATAAATATTTAATAAATAATAAATATTTAATTAAATGAAATGATAATGTATGATCATAGTTTTAAATTATTGTTTTTATTTTTCTAAGATTTTTTTGATATTTTATTTATATTTTTAATATTTACCAATATTTAAATATGGATTATCTAAGTTTTATTACTTACAAAACCTTTATTAAATAATATTTATTTGAATAATTATAACAATAATATTTGGTAATAGTTTTAAGTTGTAAATTTATTTTTCTGAAAATTTTCATATATAATACACATTTTTCTGAATTATAAAACAAAAGTTATTGATTTAATAAGATTTAATGATTTTATTATATTCATGAAATATTTAAATTTGGGTTTGCAATATTTGGTTTATTTCCTATACAGACATGTAAGATCCCTCCTTTGTAAAGGAAAGGATCCATGTGATTGCAATGCTAGTCCCTGGATCAATGCTAGCATCCACAGTTTAAGATGAAGTACACAGAAACAAGGGTCATTATTACAAGTCATTCCAGAGACAAACATAGTCTTTTACAACTCCATGGCCACAGGCCTAGTACAAGAGTTTAAATATGTAATAAGATAAATAAGTCTTCATCTTCATGTGCCACAGGCAAGAATGTTGAGTGTAGACTCATAACCCCTAATCATCGTCAGAATAACCTACAACATCACAAGTTACAGCCATAGTGGGTCAATACATTGGAATAGTATTGGCAAGTGATACCTTAGAATAATATTGGTAGCTAGATACTATATGCATTTGGCTAAGTGTATCTTAGGCTTGCTTTGCTCAAAATAGGTTTTACCTATTAGTTGAAAACACTAAGTTTTTCTTTGATAAAATCTTTCCCAAGGAACCACCAATAGACATTGGTGACCCTTTACCCTTGTTCAACCACAAGTTTTTACTTAGAAATTGGGATGAGGAGATTCTTGATAGCTTCCATGTCTTGATGCTCAAATTGTCCTTTACCAGGGACATGGCTAAGTACTTAGATTCTTCCATCTACAGAGGTGGTGCACTTTCCCCACAAGACTTGATTTTCACGAAGACAGGACCTTTCAGAAGCCTTCCCTTAGACCAAATGGACGCGCTCCAACCTATCATCCCACTACCACCAACTGTACAAATGGCTAAGTTATTGCAACCTATATGATCCAGGCAGAGCCCATATTGCCAAGTGACTGCACTAGAAGCTTCTTAACATACGGCATCTCAAATCCCTTTGTTCCTGGGTGGCTTTCCACAAGTGAGATACACAAGGTAAACCATAGAAATGGGCCTTGTGTAACCACTCAACATAAACCATTCCTTCCATTCCACCCAGGTGTTTCATTCACTTAGTTGTTTTATTAAACAAAATACAAGTCCAAAGACTTAGAAATATTTTCTCATAGCATGAATATATAACCACCCTTGGTTGCTACTAGCTAGGCTAAACATGGCATAGATAAGCATCTTAACTTAGAAATTTCTAGCAATTCTACAACTACTAGGATTTCCCAAGCATAGCATAAAGACCAAAATATTCATGCAAGTCTAGCAAAATATTTCTAGTGCATAGTTGAAAAACATAGGTATAAAATCATGAAGCACCACTTGCCTTGGTAGTTTGGAGAGTAGCTACAATCCTCACAATCACAATCACTATTTGCACCAAAATCTACACATAAAATAATAGCACCCAAATCACATACATAATAAATACAAGCAAAAATATATGGATGCATGTATAATGCCATGTGATGATTTTCTACACCAAACAAGACAAGTGCACAGTACTGAATCATAAACAAGTACAAAACAAACCTAATAAACTTTATTTGCATAGCAAAACATTTTCCAAATAATTATTATACACAAAATAGGCCTACACATGTTTCTGTAAAAACAACCATTTTATCAGAGGCAAAACATTAAGAACATTGCATAAATGGAAAGGATGTTCTCTCCTGATTCCATTGATATAAAATTTGTCAAATTTGGATGTGGCAATCAAAAGTTATGAATTATTCAAACTTAAGCATCTAATAGATCTAATTAAGAATTTTAAAACGAAGAACATGCCACGCGGCACTTCCTGATTGGCTGGTACCGGTTCGGGCGGATCACGCTTGCAAGCCGTAAGATCTAAGTGATGATGCACGGCCCAGATTAAAACATACCGCTTCACTCTCTAATCTAATCCTAGCCCCTAGATCTGGATCCAACGATCCTTGATGCTCTGACCAAAGATGGGCGGCGCAATGGCTGCTGGTGGCGGCGACGGCTCTGCCGGCGATGGATCGGCGATTCTAGCGAGGGCTGGGGACAGTGGTGTTGCTTACCGGCGTCGCAAGGTTGCGAGGAAGCTCGATATGTTGCTGGCATGGACAGGGGCGCATCCATGTGGCTGTAGGAGCTTGTCGGAGTTGAGCGCGGCGTCGGGTGGTTGCAGACGTCAATGTTGACGAGGTTCTATGCCGTCCTTGCACGAATAAAATGCATCAGGGGGTGCGCAAAGTCACAGTGAGCAAGATGGTTTCAAGGAGAGAACAATGGGCGCTCGTTTCGTACCGTGATTTCTCACCGGAGTTGAGGAAAGCGTCGGGTACTTGCGGTGGTTGACGGAGTCGACAACCTGGGGCAGTATAAGATGGACCGAAGGTGTCAGAAGAAGCGAAAGGTGGTTGCGAAGCAGCTCGCGTGAACCAGGAAGCAAGGGGCACTCGGTACTCACCGTGATGGCTCGCCGGAGTGGTTCGGGACAGCGGCGACACGAGTTCGATTATGGACAGCCTAGCGGCGCTCCGCGGTTGGTGAGTGAGGGGAATGGAGCGGAGTGGGCAGAGGATCTTATATCCGGAGCAGGGGCGGAGATCACGCACGCATTCATCGCCAATTAAGAGGATTAAAATCACGGCAGAGGTGGGGGAAGAAACGGGCGGCGACGGCGTCTGCGCGGGGGGTTTGGGGAAGAAGGAGTCGACGTGGAGAGGGTCCACCCGTCAGCGACTGTTTGGGTAGTGTGGGTGCGGTGAGAAAACAAGGAGAGAGGGAAATCCCGGGTGGGATGGTTGTTGGGCTGGATCCAGTGTTGGGCCAGATTGGCGACGCTGGCCTTTTTCCTTTTCTTTACTCCTTTTCTATTTGTGTTTTAATTTTCTGGATCCATTTTCAAATAAATTAAAAGGCCATTTGAATTCAAATCTTTTCTGGATTTTTGTAGAGTGGATCACTCACATTTTTGGGCATCAGACCAAGTGGTCTCTCTGTACTAGCTTGGTCCCTTTGATTGAACAAAATAAACAGTGATATAGCACTTGATTTGAATAAGTTTTGAAAATGGTTTTCAAATCATATTTGTTTTGTAAATTTTTCTCCAAACTCCAACAATCAAACAAAGTAATAAGAGAGCAAGCAAGGCTTGGTTTAAAACAAATAATCTCTTAAACTGAGAGTGGCATTAGATTAATAGTTGCTCACATAAAATAATGAGCATCAGATGCTCCTGTTTTGAAATGGTTTTGAAATGGAACCCTAAATGATCATGGATGCATGGATGATATGCATGAGTTTTGAAACATGATTTTAGGGATGTTACAAATCTAACCCCCTTAAGGTGAATCTCGCCCTCGAGATTCGGGTTGGCTAGCAAATAGGTGAGGGTGGTCTTTCCGAAGGTCATCTTCTCTTTCCCATGTTGCTTCTTCTTCGAAATGATGGTTCCATTGAACTTTGCAGAATTTGATAGTCTTAGTCCGAGTAACTCTTTCTGCAGTCTCAAGAATCTTGATAGGTTTCTCCTCATAAGTGAGGTCACTGTCCAATTGAACCTCTTCCAAAGGTATAGTATCCTTCAAAGAGGTCTCTTCCATTTCTGGATGGCATTTCTTAAGCTGACTCACATGGAACACATTATGAACAGCTGACAAAGACTTTGGCAATTTAATATCATAAGCTACTTCTCATTTACGACTCAGAATCTTGAATGGTCCAACATATCGTGGGGCTAATTTACCTTTGACACCAAATCTCTTTACTCCACGAAGTGGTGACACTCTAAGATAAGCTCTATCACCCACTTCATAGGTGACTTCTCTACGCTTAGGATCTGCGTAGCTCTTTTGTCGGGACTGTGCAATCTTCAACCTATCCTTAACCAGCTTGACTTTCTCTTCAGCCTCTTTGATTAGTTCTGGTCCAAATAGACTTCTTTCTCCCACACCATTCCATAGTAATGGGGTGGTACACTTTCTCCCATAGAGAAACTCAAATGGTGCCATCTCAATACTGGCTTGATAGCTGTTATTGTAAGAGAATTCTCAGAAGGGCACTTTTCATCCCAACTTTCTCCATAGTCTAGAGCACATGCTCTCAACATATCTTCAAGAATCTGATTAGTCCTTTCTGTCTGTCCATCAGTCTGAGGATGAAAAGGAGTGCTGAAATCGAACCTCGTTCCCAATTACTCATGTAGTTGCCTCCAAAAATGAGAAGTGAATTGAGTTCCCCTATCAGACACAATACTCTTGGGTACTCTATGTAGACATACAATTCTGCTCATATAGATCTTGGCTAACTTAGCACTTGTATAAGTTGTCTTCACGGGTATAAAATGAGCCACTTTAGTCAAGCGATCCACTACTACCCAAATAGAATCATATCCTGACCGGGTCCTTGGCAATCCGGTGATGAAATCCATACCAATCTTGTCCCACTTCCAATCAGGAATAGGTAGTGGTTGTAACAATCCTGCTGGTTTCTGATGTTCCGCTTTCACTCTACTACATCCATCACACAAAGCAATATGTTCAGCGATGTCCTTCTTGAGATTATTCCACCAAAATCTTTCCTTCATATCCATGTACATTTTGGTGTTACCCGGATGAATAGAATATGGTGAGTTGTGTGCTTCTTGTAAAATCAGTTTCCGAAGTTCCGGATCCTGTGGAACACAGATACGTTTTCCATACCATAAAGTACCGTATTCATCTTCATGGAATCCTTTGGCTTTTCCCTTGCCTATCTTTTCCTTAATCTCTTCAATTTCCATATATGTATTTTGGGCTTCTTTGATCTTGTCCAACAAAGGGGGTTGAACATCTAAAGACATGAGATGTCCCTCAGGCACAATCTCCAATCTGAGATCTCTAAATTGGGCACACAGATCATCTGGCAATTCTCCTTTAGTAAGGCCATTCACAAAAACCTTACGGCTTAGAGCATCCGCTACAACATTTGCTTTACCGGGGTGGTATTGCAAACTCAAGTCATAGTCCTTGATGAGTTCTAGCCATCTTCTTTGTCTCATGTTAATTTCTTTCTGGGTGAAGATATACTTCAAACTCTTGTGATCTGTGAACACTTCACATCGCTTTCCCAAAAGATAATGTCTCAATGTTTTGAGTGCATGGACAACAGAGGCTAAATCTAAATCATGAGTAGGATAGTTTACCTCATGAGTTTTAAGTTGTCTCGAGGCATAAGACACAACTTTCCCTTCTTGCATAAGTACTGCACCTAACCCATGATGAGATGCATCACAATACACTTGGAAATCTTTCTCCAAATCTGGCAAACACAAGACTGGTGCTGTCACTAGTATCTTCTTCAATTCTTGAAAACTAAGTTCACAACCTTCAGACCAAGCAAATTTCTTGTCTTTCTTTAGCATCTCAGTCATTGGCTTAGCTATCTTGGAGAAATTTTCAATGAACCTTCTGTAGTATCCTGCCAAGCCAAGGAAACTACAAACCTCTTTCACTGACTTGGGAGATTCCCATTTAGTTACAGCTGAAACTTTAGCAGGATCAACTGCTACACCATCTCCTGACACAACGTGTCCAACAAATCCAACTTCATTCAACCAAAACTCACACTTGCTGAATTTGTCATACAACTTATGCTCTCTAAGTTTCTCAAGTATCAAACGCAAATGTCCTTCATGCTCTTCTTTGCTCTTGGAGTAGATCAAAATGTCATCGATGAAAACGACAACAAACTTATCAAGGAATTCCCTGAACACCTTGTTCATCATATTCATGAAGTATGATGGTGCATTGGTCAAACCAAATGGCATCACGGTATACTCATACAATCCATACCTTGTGGTGAAAGCTGTCTTAGGTATGTCTTGTTCCCTTATCTTGAGCTGAAAATAACCTGATCGGAGATCAATCTTTGAGAACACACAAGATCCTTCTAACTGATCAAACAAGTCATTGATTCAAGGCAAAGGGTATTTGTTCTTGATAGTCACCTCATTGAGTGAATGGTAATCTATGCATAACCTTTGACTTCTATCTTTCTTCTCCACAAACAAAACTGGCGCTCCCCAAGATGAAGAACTTGGTTGAATAAAACCTTTCTACAACTGTTCTCCAAGCTGCTTCTTGAGTTCTTTCAACTCATCCACTGACATCTTGTACGGTCTCTTTGCTATTGGTCCAGATCCTGGTAGAAAATCAATAAGAAATTCCACATCTCTATCTGGTGGCATTCCTAGCAATTCTTCCGGAAACACATCCGGATATTCACTCACAATTGGCACACTATCTATGCTAACCCCCTTAAGAGAATTTAGCTTACTCGCTTTTGATTCAAAGTTAGAGTTGAATCTAATCCGTTTCTTTTCCGGGGTTGTGAGTGCAACAGTACGATTGGCACAATCTAGTACTCCTTCATACTTGGTCATCCAATCCATTCCCAAAATTACATCCAGTCCTTGGGAATCTAGGATTATCAGACTCACTGGAAACTTATGTTTTCCAAACTCTATCACTAGATCCCGGCATCCAAGACTTATTATCATATCTCCACCTGGAGAACTTACTTTTATTGGACACCCAATGTTTTCAGTTGGAAACCCATTTCTATCAACAAATGCTTTTGATATGAATGAATGTGATGCACCAGTATCAAAAAGAACAAGTGCTGTAATAGAATTGAGTTTGAACTTACCAGCCACAGCATCAGATTCCTCATAGATCTCCTCCACATTAATGTGGTTCACTTGCCCCTTTTGAAAAGGGTTGGGCTTATTGGGTCCTTCAACTTTATTTTCTGGGCATTCATTTGCATAATGCCCCATCTTCTTGCAATTGAAACATTCAACCTGACTAAGATCCTTCTTGACAGGCTGGCTTCCACTGCCACTTCCACT
Organism: Avena insularis; assembly: GCA_023614405.1. Lineage (NCBI taxonomy): Eukaryota > Viridiplantae > Streptophyta > Magnoliopsida > Poales > Poaceae > Avena > Avena insularis. The sequence goes on from CM042697.1 coordinate 275,522,184, forward strand.
TCCATTGTGGTGGCTCTTATATCCACCCTTGTGATTCTTGTACTTATCATTGTCATGAATACGGTTGTGCTTGTTGTCATGATAACGGTTGTGGTTGTGGTGCTTGTTGAACTTCCCATGCTTGTGGGATCCAGAACTCCCACTGTCATCATAATGGGAACGCTTGTGAGATGATCCCGAGCTGTGCTTGTCAGAGTGCTTTCTCTTCCTGCTTTCAACTTGTTTCATCTTTCTCTCCAAAATAGCAGCCTTGTCACAAAGAGACCGGTATGTGGGAACATAGGCCACAGCTAACTGCAGGTTCAATTCATCATTCAACCCTTCAAGGAACTTTTCCTTCCTCTTAGCATTAGTGTCAACTTCATCCGGTGCATATCGCGCCAGATTGTTGAACTCCTCAATATATTCAGCCACGCTGCGGTGGCGCTGCTTCAAGTTATGGAACTCTTTCTTCTTCAAACTCATCACTCCGGATGAGATGTGAGTAGTACGGAAACCATCTTCAAAGATAACCCATGTCACATCCTCAATGGGAGTGGTGATCTGGAAGTTATCCCACCAAGTGGCTGCTGGTCCTTCCAACAAGTGAGCTACAAATCTAACTTTCTCTTCATCAGTACAGCCAACAGTTACCAAGTCCTTGTTCCCAGAGCGTAGCCAATCATTGGCCACCATAGGATCAGTAGTTCCTGAGAACTTTGCTGGCCTCAGTCTCAAGAACCTGGTAAGCATGTCAAAACCCGGTGGGTTGCTCTAATTGTTATTATTATTATTATTATTATTATTATTGTTGTTGTTGTTCTTGTTCTGATTCTGGATGAAAGTAGTCATCATTTGCATCAGCTGAGTCTGAGATGTCATCATTTGCTGCATCTCAGGGGTGATGTTGTTGTTGTTGGGGGTGGGATTGGCACGTCGGGGAGGCAACTGTGGTTTTTAATAAGGATAAGAATGAGATACCCATAGATGCTAACATGCACAATACATCACATAACAAATCACAATCATGCATCATAGTAGTAAAGGTTCAACAACACAGACAACAGGTTTTTGGAAAACTAAACACACAAATAGCAAGCCATCCACATGTTGGATGGTCATTGCGACTCAATAATCAAAGACATGATAAATAAAGGTAAATGAGTAGTCATCACTACTCCTCTGCATCAACCTCCTCATCAACAAATGTAAGACCTGCATTCTCCATAGCGGTCTTGTATTCCTCGACATTGGTGGTCAAGGTCTCTACTTTGGCTTTGAGATCCCTCTTCTGTGCACGAAGCCTCTCAATCACACCTTGCTGATGCTCGAGCTTGAAGTCCTTGGCCTCTAGTTCTGCAGTCATGTCTCGAATCCTCTTGTTCCTATCTTGGAATCGCTTCTCTTGACTCTTGAACTTTGTATCCTGACTCTCAAACTTAGCCTCCATCTCCTTAACTATCTCATCTTGCTCCGCGAAGAGCTTGTCCTTCTCATGAAGCTGCACCTGGAGTTCGTCATTGCTAAGCATGACGTTGGTCCTATCAGTGTCTAGGTGCCTGAGAAAAACCTCTAAGTCTTGGAGGTATATAAGAATCGGCTCTGCCGTCTCTCTCGAAGTATCCTCAAAGTCAATGGCCTCACCATCCTCATCATGTCTACCGAAGGTGTGGAAGTGAGTACCTCTAACCTCTCGAGAGTGTCTCCCTAGCAAACGTCCAAGCAAATACTGCATGACTACCTCTAGGCCTCTCTCCTTGTAATCATGCATGAGCTTGAGGATGATTGCCTCTATGGCTGGCTCAGTCTGGCGTCCTGGCTGATTAACCTTGAAGCCCCAAAGGTCTTTCCTCTCAAACTTGGTGAGGGGAAGCATCATGATAGTAGGAAGAGGGAGATTGAGCAGACTAGAGAGCTCAATAATGCGAGTGCCAAAGCGAGTTCCCTTGAACTCTTCAGCCGTGATGATGCTAACATTAGGCATCTATTTTATAAGATAGAAACAGTTAGAATCAACACAATTTAAGACAAATCACAAGACAAGGCATCACATGCATAACTTTGGAAATCAAAACACACAAGTCATGGAATACATGGATTCATTACAAACAACCAAGGTTCAACTTATTTTAAACAACATTTGGGAAATAAAATGATAAGTGTGGTGGTCCAACTAACGAAGTACGTTACAATCCCATCTCACTTGCCAAGTTGGCTAACAGGGCATCCCTAGAGGCAATCTGTTTATCTAGATCACATGACTCCATTGCTAAGTCTATGATATACTTCCTTAAGCTTTGGTTGGTAGCCTCTAACTCTTGGGTATGCTTCTTTTCTTCCCTAAGTTCATTCTAGGTGTTAAGCATTCTGCACTTGATTCTATCACCAAGTTCTTTGATGGCCTTCCAAACTGCATCCCTTGCTGAATCAAAGAATGTAGTGTGCATCACTGAATTGGTGACCATGCAGAATCCTGATTCCTTGTGGTTGTCTTCCTTGTTTTTATACAAGTGAAGTTGCACCCACCAGTATTCAACACCTTCATCCATCACAGGAAAACCTTTGTACACAGCTGCACCATGTATTCCCATGGCAACCATGAGGTCCTTAAGAGTCTTGGGGAATTTTGTCTCACATTCCAAAGTCATAGTCATGAGTGGTCCCTTCCTCACGGCTTCGTTGGTGGAGTTCATCTACAAATAGAGATGAGAAAGAAGATTAGAAAAGTTTACGAGAAGAAAAGACAAGTGTGGAAGTTGTTAATTTCTTTTCCTTAGTTGTTTCCAATCCTAGGGTCATAATCCTATAGGCAACACAGTGCTCTGATACCATCTGTAAGATTCCTCCTTTGTAAAGGAAAGGATCCCTATGATTGCAATGCTAGTCCCTGGATCAATGCTAGCATCCACAGTTTAAGATGAAGTACACAGAAACAAGGGTCATTATTACAAGTCATTCCAGAGACAAACATAGTCTTTTACAACTCCATGGCCACAGGCCTAGTACAAGAGTTTAAATATGTAATAAGATAAATAAGTCTTCATCTTCATGTGCCACATGCAAGCATGTTGAGTGTAGACTCATAACCCCTAATCACCATCAGAATAACCTGCAACATCACAAGTTACAACTACAGTGGGTCAATACATTGGAATAGTATTGGCAAGTGATACCTTAGAATAATATTGGTAGCTAGATACTATATACATTTGGCTAAGTGTAGCTTAGGCTTGCTTTGCTCAAAATAGGTTTTGCCTATTAGTTGAAAACACTAAGTTTTTCTTTGATAAAATCTTTCCCAAGGAACCACCAATAGACATTGGTGAACCTTTACCCTTGTTCAACCACAAGTTTTTACTTAGAAATTGGGATGAGGAGATTCTTGATAGCTTCCATGTCTTCATGCTCAAATTGTCCTTTACCAGGGACATGGCTAAGTACTTAGATTCTTCCATCTACAGAGGTGGTGCACTTTCCCCACAAGACTTGATTTTCACCAAGACAGGACCTTTCAGAAGCCTTCCCTTAGACCAAATGTACGCGCTCCAACCTATCATCCCACTACCACCAACTGTCCAAATGGCTAAGTTATTGCAACCTATATGATCCAGGCAGAGCCCATATTGCCAAGTGGCTGCACTAGAAGCTTCCTAACATATGGCATCTCAAATCCCTTTGTTCCTGGGTGGCTTTCCACAAGTGAGATACACAAGGTAAACCATAGAAATGGGCCTTGTGTAACCACTCAACATAAACCATTCCTTCCATTCCACCCAGGTGTTTCATTCACTTAGTTGTTTTATTAAACAAAATACAAGTCCAAAGACTTAGAAATATTTTCTCATAGCATGAATATATAACCACCCTTGGTTGCTACTAGCTAGGCTAAGCATGGCATAGATAAGCATCTTAACTTAGAAATTTCTAGCAATTCTACAACTACTAGGATTTCCCAAGCATAGCATAAAGACCAAAATATTCATGCAAGTCTAGCAAAATATTTCTAGTGCATAGTTGAAAAACATAGGTATAAAATCATGAAGCACCACTTGCCTTGGTAGTTGGGAGAGTAGCTACAATCCTCACAATCACAATCACTATTTGCACCAAAATCTACACATAAAATAATAGCACCAAAATCACATACATAATAAATACAAGCAAAAATATATGGATGCATGTATAATGCCATGTGATGATTTTGTACGCCAAACAAGACAAGTGCACAGTAATGAATCATAAACAAGTACAAAACAAACCTAATAAACTTTATTTGCATAGAAAAACATTTTCCAAATAATTATTATACACAAAATAGGCCTACACATGTTTCTGTAAAAACAACCATTTTAACAGAGGCAAAACATTAAACACATTGCATAAATGGAAAGGATTTTCTCTCTTGATTCCACTGATATAAAATTTGTCAAATTTGGACGTGGGAATCAAAAGTTATGAATTATTCAAACTTAAGCATCTAATAGATCTAATTAAGAATTTTAAAACGAAGAACATGCCAGGCGGCGCTTCCTGATTGGCTGGTACCGGTTCGGGCGGATCACGCTTGCGAGCCGTAAGATCTAAGTGATGATGCGCGACCCAGATTAAAACATACCGCTTCGCTCTCTAATCTAATCCTAGCCCCTAGATCTGGATCCAACGATCCTTGATGCTCTGACCAAAGATGGGCGGCGCAATGGCTGCTGGTGGCGGCGACGGCTCTGCCGGTGATGGATCGGCGATTCTAGCGAGGGCTGGGGACAGTGGTGTTGCTTACCAGCGTTGCAAAGTTGCGAGGAAGCTCGAGATGTTGCTGGCGTGGACATGGGCACGTCGATGTGGCTGTAGGAGCTCGTCGGAGTTGAGCGCGCGGCCGGGTTGCAGACGCCAATGTTGACGAGGTTCTACGCCGCCCTTACCTAATAAAATGCATCAGGGGGTGCTCAAAGTCACAGTGAGCAAGATGGTTTCATGGAGAGAACAAGGCGCTGCTTGCATCGTGATTTCTCACCAGAGTTGAGGAAAAGTACTTGCGGGTGGTTGGTTGAGTGACGACCTAGGGCAGAATAAGACGGACCGAAGGTGTCAGAAGAAGCACAAGGTGGTTGCGAAGCAGCTCGCGTGAACCAGGAAGCAAGGGGCGCTCGGTACTCACCGTGATGGCTCGCCGGAGTGGTTCGGGACAGCGGCGACACGAGTTCGATTGTGGACAGCCTAGCGGCGCTCTACGGTTGGTGAGTGAGGGGAATGGAGCGGAGTGGGCAGAGGATCTTATAGCCGGAGCAGGGGCGGAGATCACGCACACATTCATCGCCAATTAAGAGGATTAAAATCACGGCAGAGGCGGGAAGAACGGCAAGGCTGTCTGGGTTTGGGGAAGAAGGAGTCGACGTGGAGAGGGTCCACCACATGATCGCTTGGGTAGTGTGGGTGCGGTGAGAAAACAAGGAGAGAGGGAAATCCGGGTGGGATGGTTGTTGGTTGGGCCAGATTGGCTATTAGCTGGCCTTTTTCCTTTTCTTTACTCCTTTTCTATTTGTGTTTTAATTTTCTGGATCCATTTTCAAATAAATTAAAAGGCCATTTGAATTCAAATCTTTTCTAGATTTTTGTAGAGTGTATCACTCACATTTTTGGGCATCAAACCAAGTGGTCTCTCTGTACTAGCTTGGTCCCTTTGATTGAACAAAATAAATAGTGATATAGCACTTGATTTGAATAAGTTTTGAAAATGGTTTTCAAATCATATTTGTTTTGTAAATTTTTCTCCAAACTCCAACAATCAAACAAAGTAATAAGAGATCAATCAAGGCTTGGTTTAAAACAAATAATCTCTTAAACTGAGAGTGGCATTAGATTAATAGTTGCTCACATAAAATAATGAGCATCAGATGCTCCTGTTTTGAAATGGTTTTGAAATGGAACCCTAAATGATCATGGATGCATGGATGATATGCATGAGTTTTGAAACATGATTTTAGGGATGTTACAAATCTAACCCCCTTAAGGTGAATCTCGCCCTCGAGATTCGGGTTGGCTAGCAAATAGGTGAGGGTGGTCTTTCCGAAGGTCATCTTCTCTTTCCCATGTTGCTTCTTCTTCGGAATGATGGTTCCATTGAACTTTGCAGAATTTGATAGTCTTAGTCCGAGTAACTCTTTCTGCAGTCTCAAGAATCTTGATAGGTTTCTCCTCATAAGTGAGGTCACTGTCCAATTGAACCTCTTCCAAAGGTATAGTATCCTTCAAAGAGGTCTCTTCCATTTCTGGATGGCATTTCTTAAGCTGACTCACATGGAACACATTATGAACAGCTAACAAAGACTCTGGCAATTTAATATCATAAGCTACTTCTCATTTACGACTCAGAATCTTGAATGGTCCAACATATCGTGGGGCTAATTTAGCTTTGACACCAAATCTCTTTACTCCACGAAGTGGTGACACTCTAAGATAAGCTCTATCACCCACTTCATAGGTGACTTCTCTACGCTTAGGATCTGCGTAGCTCTTTTGTCGGGACTGTGCAATCTTCAACCTATCCTTAACCAGCTTGACTTTCTCTTCAGCCTCTTTGATTAGTTCTGGTCCAAATAGACTTCTTTCTCCCACACCATTCCATAGTAATGGGGTGGTACACTTTCTCCCATAGAGAAACTCAAATGGTGCCATCTCAATACTGGCTTGGTAGCTGTTATTGTAAGAGAATTCTGCGTAAGGCAGACTTTCATCCCAACTTGCTCCATAGTCTAGAGCACATGCTCTCAACATATCTTCAAGAATCTGATTAGTCCTTTCTGTCTGTCCATCAGTCTGAGGATGAAAAGCAGTGCTGAATTCCAACCTCGTTCCCAATTACTCATGTAGTTGCCTCCAAAATGAGAAGTGAATTGAGTTCCCTATCGACACAATACTCTTGGGTACTCCATGTAGACATACAATTCTGCTCATATAGATCTTGGCTAACTTAGCACTTGTATAAGTTGTCTTCACGGGTATAAAATGAGCCACTTTAGTCAAGCGATCCACTACTACCCAAATAGAATCATATCCTGACTGGGTCCTTGGCAATCCGGTGATGAAATCCATACCAATCTTGTCCCACTTCCAATCAGGAATAGGTAGTGGTTGTAACAATCCTGCTGGTTTCTGATGTTCCGCTTTCACTCTACTACATCCATAACACAAAGCAATATGTTCAGCGATGTCCTTCTTGAGATTATTCCACCAAAATCTTTCCTTCATATCCATGTACATTTTAGTGTTACCCGGATGAATAGAATATGGTGAGTTGTGTGCTTCTTGTAAAATCAGTTTCCGAAGTTCCGGATCCTGTGGAACACAGATATGTTTTCCATACCATAAAGTACCCTGTTCATCTTCATGGAATCCTTTGTCTTTTCCCTTGCCTATCTTTTCCTTAATCTCTTCAATTTCCATATATGTATTTTGGGCTTATTTGATCTTGTCCAACAAAGTGGGTTGAACATCTAAAGACATGAGATGTCCCTCAGGCACAATCTCCAATCTGAGATCTCTAAATTGGGCACACAGATCATCTGGCAATTCTCCTTTAGTAAGTCCATTCACAAAAACCTTACGGCTTAGAGCATCCGCTACAACATTTGCTTTACCGGGGTGGTATTGCAAACTCAAGCCATAGTCCTTGATGAGTTCTAGCCATCTTCTTTGTCTCATGTTAATTTCTTTCTGGGTGAAGATATACTTCAAACTCTTGTGATCTGTGAACACTTCACATCGCTTTCCCAAAAGATAATGTCTCCATGTTTTGAGTGCATGGACAACAGAGGCTAAATCTAAATCATGAGTAGGATAGTTTACCTCATGAGTTTTAAGTTGTCTCGAGGCATAAGCCACAACTTTCCCTTCTAGCATAAGTACTGCACCTAACCCATGATGAGATGCATCACAATACACTTGGAAATCTTTCTCCAAATCTGGCAAACACAAGACTGGTGCTGTCACTAGTCTCTTCTTCAATTCTTGAAAACTAAGTTCACAACCTTCAGACCAAGCAAATTTCTTGTCTTTCTTTAGCATCTCAGTCATTGGCTTAGCTATCTTGGAGAAATTTTCAATGAACCTTCTGTAGTATCCTGCCAAGCCAAGGAAACTACGAACCTCTTTCACTGACTTGGGAGATTCCCATTCGCCATACAAATGAAACTTTAGCAGATCAATCTACACCATCTCCTGACACAACGTGTCCAAGAAATCCAACTTCATTCAACCAAAACTCACACTTGCTGAATTTGTCATACAGCTTATGCTCTCTAAGTTTCTCAAGTATCAAACGCAAATGTCCTTCATGCTCTTCTTTGCTCTTGGAGTAGATCAAAATGTCATCGATGAAAACGACAACAAACTTATCAAGGAATTCCATGAACACCTTGTTCATCATATTCATGAAGTATGATGGTGCATTGGTCAAACCAAATGGCATCACTAAGATACTCATACAATCCATACCTTGTGGTGAAAGTTGTCTTAGGTATGTCTTGTTCCCTTATCTTGAGCTGAAAATAACCTGACCGGAGATCAATCTTTGAGAACACACAAGCTCCTTCTAACTGATCAAACAAGTCATTGATTCTAGGCAAAGGGTATTTGTTCTTGATAGTCACCTCATTGAGTGAATGGTAATCTATGCATAACCTTTGACTTCTATCTTTCTTCTCCACAAACAAAACTGGCGCTCCCCAAGATGAAGAACTTGGTTGAATAAAACCTTTCTGCAACTGTTCTCCAAGCTGCTTCTTGAGTTCTTTCAACTCATCCACTGGCATCTTGTACGGTCTCTTTGTTGTTGGTCCAGATCCTGGTAGCAAATCAATAAGAAATTCCACATCCCTATCTGGTGGCATTCCTGGCAATTCTTCCGAAAACACATCCGGATATTCACTCACAATTGGCACACTATCTATGCTAACCCCCTTAAGAGAATTTAGCTTACTCGCTTTTGATTCAAAGTTAGACTTGAATCTAATCCGCTTTTTCCGGGTTGTGAGTGCAACAAGACGATTGGCACAATCTAGTACTCCTTCATACTTGGTCATCCAATCCATTCCCAAAATTACATCCGTCCTGGGAATCTAGGATTATCGACTCACGAAACTTATGTTTTCCAAACTCTCACTAGATCCCGGCATCCAAGACTTATTATCATATCTCCACCTGGAGAACTTACTTTTATTGGACACCCAATGTTTTCAGTTGGAAACCCATTTCTATCAACAAATGATTTTGATATGAATGAATGTGATGCACCAGTATCAAAAAGAACAAGTGCTGGAATAGAATTGAGTTTGAACTTACCAGCCATAGCATCAGATTCCTCATAGATCTCCTCCACATTAACGTGGTTCACTTGCCCCTTTTGAAAAGGGTTGGGCTTATTGGGTCCTTCAACTTTCTTTTCTGGGAATTCATTTGCATAATGCCCCATCTTCTTGCACTTGAAACATTCAACCTGACTAAGATCCTTCTTGACAGGCTGGCTTCCACTGCCACTTCCACTTCCATTGTGGTGGCTCTTATATCCACCCTTGTGATTCTTGTACTTATCATTGTCATGACTACGGTTTTGCTTGTTGTCATGATAACGGTTGTGGTTGTGGTGCTTGTTGAACTTCCCATGCTTGTGGGATCCAGAACTCCCACTGTCATCATAATGGGAACGCTTGTGAGATGATCCCGAGTTGTGCTTGTTAGAGTGCTTTCTCTTCCTGCTTTCAACTTGTTTCATCTTTCTCTCCAAAATAGCAGCCTTGTCACAAAGAGACTGGTATGTGGGAACATAGGCCACAGCTAACTGCAGGTTCAATTCATCATTCAACCCTTCAAGGAACTTTTCCTTCCTCTTAGCATCAGTGTCAACTTCATCCGGTGCATATCACGCCAGATTGTTGAACTCCTCAATATATTCAGCCACGCTGCGGTGGCGCTGCTTCAAGTTATGGAACTCTTTCTTCTTCAAACTCATCACTCCGGATGAGATGTGAGTAGTACGGAAACCATCTTCAAAGATAGCCCATGTCACATCCTCAATGGGAGTGGTGATCTGGAAGTTATCCCACCAAGTGGCTGCTGGTCCTTCCAACAAGTGAGCTGCAAATCTAACTTTCTCTTCATCAGTACAACCAACAGTTACCAAGTCCTTGTTCATAGAGCGTAGCCAATCATTGGCCACCATAGGATCAGTAGTTCCTGAGAACTTTGCTGGCCTCAGTCTCAAGAACCTGGTAAGCATGTCAAAACCCGGTGGGTTGCTCTGATTGTTGTTATTATTATTATTATTATTGTTGTTGTTGTTGTTCTGATTCTGGATGAAAGTAGTCATCATTTGCATCAGCTGAGTCTGAGATGTCATCATTTGCTGCATCTCAGGGGTGATGTTGTTGTTGTTGGGGGTGGGATTGGCACGTCGGGGAGGCAACTGTGGTTTTTAATAAGGATAAGAATGAGATACCCATAGATGCTAACATGCACAATACATCACATAACAAATCACAATCATGCATCATAGTAGTAAAGGTTCAACAACACAGACAACAAGTTTTTGGAAAACTAAACACACCAATAGCAAGCCATCCACATGTTGGATGGTCATTGCGACTCAATAATCAAAGACATGATAAATAAAGGTAAATGAGTAGTCATCACTACTCCTCTACATCAACCTCCTCATCAACAAATGTAAGACCTGCATTCTCCATAGCGGTCTTGTGTTCCTCGACATTGGTGGTCAAGGTCTCTACTTTGGCTTTGAGAGCCCTCTTCTGTGCACGAAGCCTCTCAATCACACCTTGCTGATGCTCGAGCTTGAAGTCCTTGGCCTCTAGTTCTGCAGTCATGTCTCGAATCCTCTTGTTCCTATCTTGACTCGCTTCTTGACTCTTGAACTTTCTATCCCGACTCTCAAACTTAGCCTCCATCTCCTTGACTATCTCATCTTGCTCAAGAGCTTGTCCTTCTCACGAAGTCAAGACTGGAGTTCTGTCATTGCTAAGCATGACGTTGGTCCTATCGGTGACTAGGTGCCCGAGAATAACCTCTAAGTCTTGGAGGTATAGATTTAATCGCTCTGCCTCTCTCAAGTATCCTCAAAGTCAATGGCCTCACCATCCTCATCACGTCTACCGAAGGTGTGGAAGTGAGTACCTCTAACCTCTCGAGAGTGTCTCCCTAACAAACGTCCAAGCAAATCTTGCATGACTACCTCTAGGCCTCTCTCCTTGTCATCATGCATGAGCTTGAAGATGATTGTCTCCGTGGGGCTGCCCAAGGCCCCGCTGATTAACCTTGAAGCCCCAAAGGTCTTTCCTCTCAAACTCGGTGAGGGGAAGCATCATGATAGTAGGAAGAGGGAGATTGAGCAGACTAGTGAGCTCAATAATGCGAGTGCCAAAGTGAGTTCCCTTGAACTCTTCAGCCGTGCTGATGGTAACATTAGGCATCTATTTTATAAGATAGAAAAAGTTAGAATCAACACAATTTAAGACAAATCACAAGACAAGGCATCACATGCATAACTTTGGAAATCAAAACACACAAGTCATGGCATACATGGATTCATTACAAACAACCAAGGTTCAACTTATTTTAAACAACATTTGGGAAATAAAATGATAAGTGTGGTGGTCCAACTAACGAAGTACGTTACAATCCCATCTCACTTGCCAAGTTGGCTAACATGGCATCCCTAGAGGCAATCTGTTTATCTAGATCACATGACTCCATTGCTAAGTCTATGATATCCTTCCTTAAGCTTCGGTTGGTAGCCTCTAACTCTTGGGTACGCTTATTTTCTTCCCTAAGTTCATTCTAGGTGTTAAGCATTCTGCACTTGATTCTATCACCAAGTTCTTTGATGGCCTTCCAAACTGCATCCCTTGCTGAATCAAAGAATGTAGTGTGCATCACTGAATTGGTGACCATGCAGAATCCTGATTCCTTGTGGTTGTCTTCCTTGTTTTTATACAAGTGAAGTTGCACCCACCAGTATTCAACACCTTCATCCATCACAGGAAAACCTTTGTACACAGCTGCACCATGTATTCCCATGGCAACCATGAGGTCCTTAAGAGTCTTGGGGAATTTTGTCTCACATTCCAAAGTCATAGTCATGAGTGGTCCCTTCCTCACGGCTTCGTTGATGGAGTTCATCTACAAATAGAGATGAGAAAGAAGATTAGAAAAGTTTACGAGAAGAAAAGACAAGTGTGGAAGTTGTTAATTTCTTTTCCTTAGTTGTTTCCAATCCTAGGGTCATAATCCTATAGGCAACACAGTGCTCTGATACCATTTGTAAGATTCCTCCTTTGTAAAGGAAAGGATCCCTATGATTGCAATGCTAGTCCCTGGATCAATGCTAGCATCCACAGTTTAAGATGAAGTACACAGAAACAAGGGTCATTATTACAAGTCATTCCAGAGACAAACATAGTCTTTTACAACTCCATGGCCACAGGCCTAGTACAAGAGTTTAAATATGTAATAAGATAAATAAGTCTTCATCTTCATGTGCCACATGCAAGCATGTTGAGTGTAGACTCATAACCCCTAATCACCATCAGAATAACCTGCAACATCACAAGTTACAACTACAGTGGGTCAATACATTGGAATAGTATTGGCAAGTGATACCTTAGAATAATATTGGTAGCTAGATACTATATACATTTGGCTAAGTGTAGCTTAGGCTTGCTTTGCTCAAAATAGGTTTTGCCTATTAGTTGAAAACACTAAGTTTTTCTTTGATAAAATCTTTCCCAAGGAACCACCAATAGACATTGGTGAACCTTTACCCTTGTTCAACCACAAGTTTTTACTTAGAAATTGGGATGAGGAGATTCTTGATAGCTTCCATGTCTTCATGCTCAAATTGTCCTTTACCAGGGACATGGCTAAGTACTTAGATTCTTCCATCTACAGAGGTGGTGCACTTTCCCCACAAGACTTGATTTTCACCAAGACAGGACCTTTCAGAAGCCTTCCCTTAGACCAAATGTACGCGCTCCAACCTATCATCCCACTACCACCAACTGTCCAAATGGCTAAGTTATTGCAACCTATATGATCCAGGCAGAGCCCATATTGCCAAGTGGCTGCACTAGAAGCTTCCTAACATATGGCATCTCAAATCCCTTTGTTCCTGGGTGGCTTTCCACAAGTGAGATACACAAGGTAAACCATAGAAATGGGCCTTGTGTAACCACTCAACATAAACCATTCCTTCCATTCCACCCAGGTGTTTCATTCACTTAGTTGTTTTATTAAACAAAATACAAGTCCAAAGACTTAGAAATATTTTCTCATAGCATGAATATATAACCACCCTTGGTTGCTACTAGCTAGGCTAAGCATGGCATAGATAAGCATCTTAACTTAGAAATTTCTAGCAATTCTACAACTACTAGGATTTCCCAAGCATAGCATAAAGACCAAAATATTCATGCAAGTCTAGCAAAATATTTCTAGTGCATAGTTGAAAAACATAGGTATAAAATCATGAAGCACCACTTGCCTTGGTAGTTGGGAGAGTAGCTACAATCCTCACAATCACAATCACTATTTGCACCAAAATCTACACATAAAATAATAGCACCAAAATCACATACATAATAAATACAAGCAAAAATATATGGATGCATGTATAATGCCATGTGATGATTTTGTACGCCAAACAAGACAAGTGCACAGTAATGAATCATAAACAAGTACAAAACAAACCTAATAAACTTTATTTGCATAGAAAAACATTTTCCAAATAATTATTATACACAAAATAGGCCTACACATGTTTCTGTAAAAACAACCATTTTAACAGAGGCAAAACATTAAACACATTGCATAAATGGAAAGGATTTTCTCTCTTGATTCCACTGATATAAAATTTGTCAAATTTGGACGTGGGAATCAAAAGTTATGAATTATTCAAACTTAAGCATCTAATAGATCTAATTAAGAATTTTAAAACGAAGAACATGCGGTAGCGCGCTTGATTGGCTGGTACGTTCGGCGGATCACGCTATGAGCCGTAAGATCTAAGTGATGATGCGCGGCCCAGATTAAAACATACCGCTTCGCTCTCTAATCTAATCCTAGCCCCTAGATCTGGATCCAACGATCCTTGATGCTCTGACCAAAGATGGGCGGCGCAATGGCTGCTGGCGGCGGCGACGGCTCTGCCGGTGATGGATCGGCGATTCTAGCGAGGGTTGGGGACAGTGGTGTTGCTTACCAGCGTTGCAAAGTTGCGAGGAAGCTCGAGATGTTGCTGGCGTGGACATGGGCACGTCGATGTGGCTGTAGGAGCTCGTCGGAGTTGAGCGCGGCGTCGGGTGGTTGCAGACGTCAATGTTGACGAGGTTCTACGCCGTCCTTGCACGAATAAAATGCATCAGGGGGTGCGCAAAGTCACAGTGAGCAAGATGGTTTCAAGGAGAGAACAAGGGGCGCTCGTTTCGTACCGTGATTTCTCACCAGAGTTGAGGAAAGCGTCGGGTACTTGCGGTGGTTGACGGAGTCGACGACCTAGGGCAGAATAAGACGGACCGAAGGTGTCAGAAGAAGCACAAGGTGGTTGCGAAGCAGCTCGCGTGAACCAGGAAGCAAGGGGCGCTCGGTACTCACCGTGATGGCTCGCCGGAGTGGTTCGGGACAGCGGCGACACGAGTTCGATTGTGGACAGCCTAGCGGCGCTCTACGGTTGGTGAGTGAGGGGAATGGAGCGGAGTGGGCAGAGGATCTTATAGCCGGAGCAGGGGCGGAGATCACGCACACATTCATCGCCAATTAAGAGGATTAAAATCACGGCAGAGGCGGGGGAAGAAACGGGCGGCGACGGCGTCTGCGCGCGGGGTTTGGGGAAGGAGTCGACGTGGAGAGGGTCCACCCGTCAGCGACTGTTTGGGTAGTGTGGGTGCGGTGAGAAAACAAGGAGAGAGGGAAATCCCGGGTGGGATGGTTGTTGGGCTGGATCCAGTGTTGGGCCAGATTGGCGATGCTGGCCTTTTTCCTTTTCTTTACTCCTTTTCTATTTGTGTTTTAATTTTCTGGATCCATTTTCAAATAAATTAAAAGGCCATTTGAATTCAAATCTTTTCTAGATTTTTGTAGAGTGTATCACTCACATTTTTGGGCATCACACCAAGTGGTCTCTCTGTACTAGCTTGGTCCCTTTGATTGAACAAAATAAATAGTGATATAGCACTTGATTTGAATAAGTTTTGAAAATGGTTTTCAAATCATATTTGTTTTGTAAATTTTTCTCTAAACTCCAACAATCAAACAAAGTAATAAGAGATCAATCAAGGCTTGGTTTAAAACAAATAATCTCTTAAACTGAGAGTGGCATTAGATTAATAGTTGCTCACATAAAATAATGAGCATCAGATGCTCCTGTTTTGAAATGGTTTTGAAATGGAACCCTAAATGATCATGGATGCATGGATGATATGCATGAGTTTTGAAACATGATTTTAGGGATGTTACAAATCTAACCCCCTTAAGGTGAATCTCGCCCTCGAGATTCGGGTTGGCTAGCAAATAGGTGAGGGTGGTCTTCCAAGGTCATCTTCTTTCCCATGTTGCTTCTTCTTCGGAATGATGGTTCCATTGAACTTTGCAGAATTTGATAGTCTTAGTCCGAGTAACTCTTTCTGCAGTCTCAAGAATCTTGATAGGTTTCTCCTCATAAGTGAGGTCACTGTCCAATTGAACCTCTTCCAAAGGTATAGTATCCTTCAAAGAGGTCTCTTCCATTTCTGGATGGCATTTCTTAAGCTGACTCACATGGAACACATTATGAACAGCTAACAAAGACTCTGGCAATTTAATATCATAAGCTACTTCTCATTTACGACTCAGAATCTTGAATGGTCCAACATATCGTGGGGCTAATTTAGCTTTGACACCAAATCTCTTTACTCCACGAAGTGGTGACACTCTAAGATAAGCTCTATCACCCACTTCATAGGTGACTTCTCTACGCTTAGGATCTGCGTAGCTCTTTTGTCGGGACTGTGCAATCTTCAACCTATCCTTAACCAGCTTGACTTTCTCTTCAGCCTCTTTGATTAGTTCTGGTCCAAATAGACTTCTTTCTCCCACACCATTCCATAGTAATGGGGTGGTACACTTTCTCCCATAGAGAAACTCAAATGGTGCCATCTCAATACTGGCTTGATAGCTGTTATTGTAAGAGAATTCTGCGTAAGGCAGACTTTCATCCCAACTTGCTCCATAGTCTAGAGCACATGCTCTCAACATATCTTCAAGAATCTGATTAGTCCTTTCTGTCTGTCCATCAGTCTGAGGATGAAAAGCAGTGCTGAATTCCAACCTCGTTCCCAATTACTCATGTAGTTGCCTCCAAAAATGAGAAGTGAATTGAGTTCCCCTATCAGACACAATACTCTTGGGTACTCCATGTAGACATACAATTCTGCTCATATAGATCTTGGCTAACTTAGCACTTGTATAAGTTGTCTTCACGGGTATAAAATGAGCCACTTTAGTCAAGCGATCCACTACTACCCAAATAGAATCATATCCTGACTGGGTCCTTGGCAATCCGGTGATGAAATCCATACCAATCTTGTCCCACTTCCAATCAGGAATAGGTAGTGGTTGTAACAATCCTGCTGGTTTCTGATGTTCCGCTTTCACTCTACTACATCCATAACACAAAGCAATATGTTCAGCGATGTCCTTCTTGAGATTATTCCACCAAAATCTTTCCTTCATATCCATGTACATTTTAGTGTTACCCGGATGAATAGAATATGGTGAGTTGTGTGCTTCTTGTAAAATCAGTTTCCGAAGTTCCGGATCCTGTGGAACACAGATATGTTTTCCATACCATAAAGTACCCTGTTCATCTTCATGGAATCCTTTGTCTTTTCCCTTGCCTATCTTTTCCTTAATCTCTTCAATTTCCATATATGTATTTTGGGCTTATTTGATCTTGTCCAACAAAGTGGGTTGAACATCTAAAGACATGAGATGTCCCTCAGGCACAATCTCCAATCTGAGATCTCTAAATTGGGCACACAGATCATCTGGCAATTCTCCTTTAGTAAGTCCATTCACAAAAACCTTACGGCTTAGAGCATCCGCTACAACATTTGCTTTACCGGGGTGGTATTGCAAACTCAAGTCATAGTCCTTGATGAGTTCTAGCCATCTTCTTTGTCTCATGTTAATTTCTTTCTGGGTGAAGATATACTTCAAACTCTTGTGATCTGTGAACACTTCACATCGCTTTCCCAAAAGATAATGTCTCCATGTTTTGAGTGCATGGACAACAGAGGCTAAATCTAAATCATGAGTAGGATAGTTTACCTCATGAGTTTTAAGTTGTCTCGAGGCATAAGCCACAACTTTCCCTTCTAGCATAAGTACTGCACCTAACCCATGATGAGATGCATCACAATACACTTGGAAATCTTTCTCCAAATCTGGCAAACACAAGACTGGTGCTGTCACTAGTCTCTTCTTCAATTCTTGAAAACTAAGTTCACAACCTTCAGACCAAGCAAATTTCTTGTCTTTCTTTAGCATCTCAGTCATTGGCTTAGCTATCTTGGAGAAATTTTCAATGAACCTTCTGTAGTATCCTGCCAAGCCAAGGAAACTACGAACCTCTTTCACTGACTTGGGAGATTCCCATTCAGTTACAGCTGAAACTTTAGCAGGATCAACTGCTACACCATCTCCTGACACAACGTGTCCAAGAAATCCAACTTCATTCAACCAAAACTCACACTTGCTGAATTTGTCATACAGCTTATGCTCTCTAAGTTTCTCAAGTATCAAACGCAAATGTCCTTCATGCTCTTCTTTGCTCTTGGAGTAGATCAAAATGTCATCGATGAAAACGACAACAAACTTATCAAGGAATTCCATGAACACCTTGTTCATCATATTCATGAAGTATGATGGTGCATTGGTCAAACCAAATGGCATCACGGTATACTCATACAATCCATACCTTGTGGTGAAAGCTGTCTTAGGTATGTCTTGTTCCCTTATCTTGAGCTGAAAATAACCTGACCGGAGATCAATCTTTGAGAACACACAAGCTCCTTCTAACTGATCAAACAAGTCATTGATTCTAGGCAAAGGGTATTTGTTCTTGATAGTCACCTCATTGAGTGAATGGTAATCTATGCATAACCTTTGACTTCTATCTTTCTTCTCCACAAACAAAACTGGCGCTCCCCAAGATGAAGAACTTGGTTGAATAAAACCTTTCTGCAACTGTTCTCCAAGCTGCTTCTTGAGTTCTTTCAACTCATCCACTGGCATCTTGTACGGTCTCTTTGTTGTTGGTCCAGATCCTGGTAGCAAATCAATAAGAAATTCCACATCCCTATCTGGTGGCATTCCTGGCAATTCTTCCGAAAACACATCCGGATATTCACTCACAATTGGCACACTATCTATGCTAACCCCCTTAAGAGAATTTAGCTTACTCGCTTTTGATTCAAAGTTAGACTTGAATCTAATCCGTTTCTTTTCTGGGGTTGTGAGTGCAACAGTACGATTGGCACAATCTAGTACTCCTTCATACTTGGTCATCCAATCCATTCCCAAAATTACATCCTGTCCTTGGGAATCTAGGATTATCAGACTCACTGGAAACTTATGTTTTCCAAACTCTATCACTAGATCCCGGCATCCAAGACTTATTATCATATCTCCACCTGGAGAACTTACTTTTATTGGACACCCAATGTTTTCAGTTGGAAACCCATTTCTATCAACAAATGATTTTGATATGAATGAATGTGATGCACCAGTATCAAAAAGAACAAGTGCTGGAATAGAATTGAGTTTGAACTTACCAGCCATAGCATCAGATTCCTCATAGATCTCCTCCACATTAACGTGGTTCACTTGCCCCTTTTGAAAAGGGTTGGGCTTATTGGGTCCTTCAACTTTCTTTTCTGGGAATTCATTTGCATAATGCCCCATCTTCTTGCACTTGAAACATTCAACCTGACTAAGATCCTTCTTGACAGGCTGGCTTCCACTGCCACTTCCACTTCCATTGTGGTGGCTCTTATATCCACCCTTGTGATTCTTGTACTTATCATTGTCATGACTACGGTTTTGCTTGTTGTCATGATAACGGTTGTGGTTGTGGTGCTTGTTGAACTTCCCATGCTTGTGGGATCCAGAACTCCCACTGTCATCATAATGGGAACGCTTGTGAGATGATCCCGAGTTGTGCTTGTTAGAGTGCTTTCTCTTCCTGCTTTCAACTTGTTTCATCTTTCTCTCCAAAATAGCAGCCTTGTCACAAAGAGACTGGTATGTGGGAACATAGGCCACAGCTAATCGCAGTTCAATTCATCATTCAACCCTTCAAGGAACTTTTCCTTCCTCTTAGCATCAGTGTCAACTTCATCCGGTGCATATCACGCCAGATTGTTGAACTCCTCAATATATTCAGCCACGCTGCGGTGGCGCTGCTTCAAGTTATGGAACTCTTTCTTCTTCAAACTCATCACTCCGGATGAGATGTGAGTAGTACGGAAACCATCTTCAAAGATAGCCCATGTCACATCCTCAATGGGAGTGGTGATCTGGAAGTTATCCCACCAAGTGGCTGCTGGTCCTTCCAACAAGTGAGCTGCAAATCTAACTTTCTCTTCATCAGTACAACCAACAGTTACCAAGTCCTTGTTCATAGAGCGTAGCCAATCATTGGCCACCATAGGATCAGTAGTTCCTGAGAACTTTGCTGGCCTCAGTCTCAAGAACCTGGTAAGCATGTCAAAACCCGGTGGGTTGCTCTGATTGTTGTTGTTATTATTATTATTGTTGTTGTTGTTGTTCTGATTCTGGATGAAAGTAGTCATCATTTGCATCAGCTGAGTCTGAGATGTCATCATTTGCTGCATCTCAGGGGTGATGTTGTTGTTGTTGGGGGTGGGATTGGCACGTCGGGGAGGCAACTGTGGTTTTTAATAAGGATAAGAATGAGATACCCATAGATGCTAACATGCACAATACATCACATAACAAATCACAATCATGCATCATAGTAGTAAAGGTTCAACAACACAGACAACAAGTTTTTGGAAAACTAAACACACCAATAGCAAGCCATCCACATGTTGGATGGTCATTGCGACTCAATAATCAAAGACATGATAAATAAAGGTAAATGAGTAGTCATCACTACTCCTCTGCATCAACCTCCTCATCAACAAATGTAAGACCTGCATTCTCCATAGCGGTCTTGTGTTCCTCGACATTGGTGGTCAAGGTCTCTACTTTGGCTTTGAGAGCCCTCTTCTGTGCACGAAGCCTCTCAATCACACCTTGCTGATGCTCGAGCTTGAAGTCCTTGGCCTCTAGTTCTGCAGTCATGTCTCGAATCCTCTTGTTCCTATCTTGGACTCGCTTCTCTTGACTCTTGAACTTTCTATCCTGACTCTCAAACTTAGCCTCCATCTCCTTGACTATCTCATCTTGCTCCGCGAAGAGCTTGTCCTTCTCACGAAGCTGCACCTGGAGTTCGTCATTGCTAAGCATGACGTTGGTCCTATCAGTGACTAGGTGCCTGAGAATAACCTCTAAGTCTTGGAGGTATAGACGAATCGGCTCTGCCGTCTCTCTCGAAGTATCCTCAAAGTCAATGGCCTCACCATCCTCATCACGTCTACCGAAGGTGTGGAAGTGAGTACCTCTAACCTCTCGAGAGTGTCTCCCTAACAAACGTCCAAGCAAATCTTGCATGACTACCTCTAGGCCTCTCTCCTTGTCATCATGCATGAGCTTGAAGATGATTGTCTCCGTGGCTGGCTCAGTCTGGCGTCCTGGCTGATTAACCTTGAAGCCCCAAAGGTCTTTCCTCTCAAACTCGGTGAGGGGAAGCATCATGATAGTAGGAAGAGGGAGATTGAGCAGACTAGTGAGCTCAATAATGCGAGTGCCAAAGTGAGTTCCCTTGAACTCTTCAGCCGTGCTGATGGTAACATTAGGCATCTATTTTATAAGATAGAAAAAGTTAGAATCAACACAATTTAAGACAAATCACAAGACAAGGCATCACATGCATAACTTTGGAAATCAAAACACACAAGTCATGGCATACATGGATTCATTACAAACAACCAAGGTTCAACTTATTTTAAACAACATTTGGGAAATAAAATGATAAGTGTGGTGGTCCAACTAACGAAGTACGTTACAATCCCATCTCACTTGCCAAGTTGGCTAACATGGCATCCCTAGAGGCAATCTGTTTATCTAGATCACATGACTCCATTACTAAGTCTATGATATCCTTCCTTAAGCTTCGGTTGGTAGCCTCTAACTCTTGGGTACGCTTATTTTCTTCCCTAAGTTCATTCTAGGTGTTAAGCATTCTGCACTTGATTCTATCACCAAGTTCTTTGATGGCCTTCCAAGCTGCATCCCTTGCTGAATCAAAGAATGTAGTGTGCATCACTGAATTGGTGACCATGCAGAATCCTGATTCCTTGTGGTTGTCTTCCTTGTTTTTATACAAGTGAAGTTGCACCCACCAGTATTCAACATCTTCATCCATCACAGGAAAACCTTTGTACACAGCTGCACCATGTATTCCCATGGCAACCATGAGGTCCTTAAGAGTCTTGGGGAATTCTGTCTCACATTCCAAAGTCATAGTCATGAGTGGTCCCTTCCTCACGGCTTTGTTGATGGAGTTCATATACAAATAGAGATGAGAAAGAAGATTAGAAAAGTTTACGAGAAGAAAAGACAAGTGTGGAAGTTGTTAATTTTTTTTCCTTAGTTGTTTCCAATCCTAGGGTCATAATCCTACAGGCAACACAGTGCTCTGATACCATCTGTAAGATCCCTCCTTTGTAAAGGAAAGGATCCCTATGATTGCAATGCTAGTCCCTGGATCAATGCTAGCATCCACAGTTTAAGATGAAGTACACAGAAACAAGGGTCATTATTACAAGTCATTCCAGAGACAGACATAGTCTTTTACAACTCCATGGCCACAGGCCTAGTACAAGAGTTTAAATATGTAATAAGATAAATAAGTCTTCATCTTCATGTGCCACATGCAAGCATGTTGAGTGTAGACTCATAACCCCTAATCACCATCAGAATAACCTGCAACATCACAAGTTACAACCACAGTGGGTCAATACATTGGAATAGTATTGGCAAGTGATACCTTAGAATAATATTGGTAGCTAGATACTATATGCATTTGGCTAAGTGTAGCTTAGGCTTGCTTTGCTCAAAATAGGTTTTGCCTATTAGTTGAAAACACTAAGTTTTTCTTTGATAAAATCTTTCCCAAGGAACCACCAATAGACATTGGTGAACCTTTACCCTTGTTCAACCACAAGTTTTTACTTAGAAATTGGGATGAGGAGATTCTTGATAGCTTCCATGTCTTGATGCTCAAATTGTCCTTTACCAGGGACATGGCTAAGTACTTAGATTCTTCCATCTATAGAGGTGGTGCACTTTCCCCACAAGACTTGATTATCACCAAGACAGGACCTTTCAGAAGCCTTCCCTTAGACCAAATGGACGCGCTCCAACCTATCATCCCACTACCACCAGCTGTCCAAATGGCTAAGTTATTGCAACCTATATGATCCAGGCAGAGCCCATATTGCCAAGTGGCTGCACTAGAAGCTTCTTAACATATGGCATCTCAAATCCCTTTGTTCCTGGGTGGCTTTCCACAAGTGAGATACACAAGGTAAACCATAGAAATGGGCCTTGCGTAACCACTCAACATAAACCATTCCTTCCATTCCACCCAGGTGTTTCATTCACTTAGTTGTTTTATTAAACAAAATACAAGTCCAAAGACTTAGAAATATTTTCTCATAGCATGAATATATAACCACCCTTGGTTGCTACTAGCTAGGCTAAGCATGGCATAGATAAGCATCTTAACTTAGAAATTTCTAGCAATTCTACAACTACTAGGATTTCCCAAGCATAGCATAAAGACCAAAATATTCATGCAAGTCTAGCAAAATATTTCTAGTGCATAGTTGAAAAACATAGGTATAAAATCATGAAGCACCACTTGCCTTGGTAGTTTGGAGAGTAGCTACAATCCTCACAATCACAATCACTATTTGCACCAAAATCTACACATAAAATAATAGCACCAAAATCACATACATAATAAATACAAGCAAAAATATATGGATGCATGTATAATGCCATGTGATGATTTTCTACACCAAACAAGACAAGTTCACAGTACTGAATCATAAACAAGTACAAAACAAACCTAATAAACTTTATTTGCATAGCAAAACATTTTCCAAATAATTATTATACACAAAATAGGCCTACACATGTTTCTGTAAAAACAACCATTTTAACAGAGGCAAAACATTAAACACATTGCATAAATGGAAAGGATTTTCTCTCCTGATTCCATTGATATAAAATTTGTCAAATTTGGACGTGGGAATCAAAAGTTATGAATTATTCAAACTTAAGCATCTAATAGATCTAATTCAGAATTTTAAAACGAAGAACATGCCACGCGTCGCTTCCTGATTGGCTGGTACCGGTTCGGGCGGATCACGCTTGCGAGCCGTAAGATCTAAGTGACGATGCACGGCCCAGATTAAAACATACCGCTTCGCTCTCTAATCTAATCCTATCCCCTAGATCTGGATCCAACGATCCTTGATGCTCTGACCAAAGATGGGCGGTGCAATGGCTGCTGGCGGCGGCGATGGCTCCACCGGTGATGGATCGGCGATTCTAGCGAGGGCTAGGGACAGTGGTGTTGCTTACCAGCGTCGAAAAGTTGCGAGGAAGCTCGAGATGTTGCTGGCGTGGACAGGGGCGCGTCGATGTGGCTGTAGGAGCTCGTCGGAGTTGAGCGCGGCGTCGGGTGGTTGCAGACGTCAACGTTGTCGAGGTTATGCGCCGTCCTTGCACGAATAAAATGCATCAGGGGGTGCGCAAAGTCACAGTGAGCAAGATGGTTTCAAGGAGAGAACAAGGGGCGCTCGTTTCGTACCGTGATTTCTCACCGGAGTTGAGGAAAGCGTCGGGTACTTGTGGTGGTTGACGGAGTCGACGACCTGGGGCAGTATAAGACGGACCGAAGGTGTCAGAAGAAGCGCAAGGTGGTTACAAAGCAGCTCGCGTGAACCAGGAAGCAAGGGGCGCTCGGTACTCACCGTGATGGCTCGCCAGAGTGGTTCGGGACAGCGGCGGCGCGAGTTCGATTGTGGACAGCCTAGCGGCGCTCTGCGGTTGGTGAGTGAGGGGAATGGAGCGGAGTGGGCAGAGGATCTTATAGCCGGAGCAGGGGCGGAGATCACACACGCATTCATCGCCAATTAAGAGGATTAAAATCACGGCAGAGGCGGGGGAAGAAACGAGCGGCGACGGTGTCTGCGCGCGGGATTTGGGGAAGAAGGAGTCGACGTGGAGAGGGTCCACCCGTCAGCGACTGTTTGGGTAGTGTGGGTGCGGTGAGAAAACAGGGAGAGAGGGAAATCCCGGGTGGGCTGGTTGTTGGGCTAGATCCAGTGTTGGGCCAGATTGGCGACGCTGGCCTTTTTCCTTTTCTTTACTCCTTTTCTATTTCTGTTTTAATTTTCTGGATCCATTTTCAAATAAATTCAAAGGCCATTTGAATTTAAATCTTTTCTGGATTTTTGTAGAGTGTAGCACTCACATTTTTGGCCATGAGACCAAGTGGTCTCTCCGTACTAGCTTGGTCCCTTTGATTGAACAAAATAAACAGTGATATAGCACTTGATTTGAATAAGTTTTGAAAATGGTTTTCAAATCATATTTGTTTTGTAAATTTTTCTCCAAACTCCAACAATCAAACAAAGTATTAAGAGAGCAAGCAAGGCTTGGTTTAAAACAAATAATCTCTTCAATTGAGAGTGGCATTAGATTAATAGTTGCTCACATAAAATAATGAGCATCAGATGCTCCTATTTTGAAATGGTTTTGAAATGGAACCCTAAATGACCATGGATGCATGGATGATATGCATGAGTTTTGAAACATGATTTTAGGGATGTTACAAGACACTAAGCTTTTTACACCGCACCCACACCTAGCCCTAGTCACTGACGAGTTGGCCAGTGGCCACATCATCTCTCAAGTTAGTAAATGCATTTGTTACCGGCCTTATTTCTACTCCCTAGACAATGACAAATGGGCCATGGGCCACGTCACACGCCACCGGGGCAAGGACCAGTCAAATGGCTGACCAGGTCAAGGGTGACATCACCCTAACATCAGCTCGCGAGAACCTCATCGGAACATCGTCGGAGACAACGCATGAATGGGTTCTGGAATGCGCGAGTATGGGCGTTCGATGCAGGGTTGTCTACTGAACCTAATAGTGGCAGCGCCGCCCCCTAAAGGTCATCGGAACAGGAAGTCTGGCGATGACGAGCGGCGGAGCACATAGATACATGATGCATGCTTGATCTAGGAAGCGAATAAAAGCTTGGGGAGCCTCGGGAGGATCAGGGACTCACCACGGTGCTCGTAGTAGGTTCGGTGAGGTCGTGGAAGGCCTGAAGACGGTGAATCAACGATGGTCGGACGTTGGAAGGATGAGGCCATGAGCTCGAGTAAGGGCGTGCGCGATCGATTCCTTCCACAAGATGAACCAGTGTGGCACGGCGGTACCAACGGTGAGCTCAATAGGGCAAAGGGGGCTTCAGAGCGATGGCGAGAAATGTCTCCGGCGAGCTAGGTTTCGGAATTTGGGAGGAGACAGAGAGGAATAGGAGGAGATGGGGATAGGGATGAGGCAGGATGTCACGGTGGCCTTCTTATCCTTATCTTGGACGGCGGCAGGTATCTCGACGCACGGCTGACGATGAAGACGGCATCGGGCGGCGGCGGAATCCTCCAGCGAGCTGCCTGTGTGCGTGAGGATGACGACAACGACGGTTTTGCAGAAAACCCCCTGACAATTCTTTCCTCTCAACCCGCGATCCTTCTTTGGTCCCACCCGTCAGCCAGAGAAAAGAACTAACTGGGCTGGCTACTGGGCTTTTGTGGGCTGCACGTGGGCGATAAACAAGAAGAAAGGAAGTTGGGCCACAGCCAGCAAATGTTTTCTCTTTGTTTTCCTTTTCTATTTTCTGTTTTGCTTTTTAGATTTGTATTTAATCTATAATTTGAACTTTTCTAACAAAGTTTATTTGTTGAACATTTGCAGCAACAATTAATATTGATTGAGATTTATTTTGTAAATCTTAATGATAAATATTTTCTTTTTATATATTTCTTTATTTACTTTATATAAACCCCTTTTAATATTTTGTAGAAGACTTTGTGATTAATCAACTTTCTAATAATAAACCATGGTTTCATGATATTTACTTATTTGTTTGTAAAATTTAATTCTAGTTAACTATTGGTTTGGAGGAAAATTCTTATATTATGGTCCTATATGATTATTTATTGTATAAGATAGAAAGGAATTAATATGTTTAATATTACTCTCACAGAGTTAGGAAATAACAATGCATATATTCTATTATAATTAATTTAGGAGTTAAGGTTTTGAATTACAATTGTTTACCCTAAAGTTAGGGTTCTTAATATACTTATTTACTTTTATTGAGAAAGTTTATTTCCAAGCATATTATTCGTTTGTTTGTGATCTTCAATGATATCACCTTTTTAAAATAGGAAGTTATTAACTAGAATGCCTTATGAAAAGGATTGATAGAAATAACTCCTAAGCACATATGGTTATGATAATTGGAGGTGACAGACATGTTCTTAAGTGATTTTCTATATAACTATTCCTATAAAACATTTTGGAGATAAAATGATTTATCCAACAGATGAGCTGGATATTAAGCTTGATCATAGATTTAGGGTTTAGGGTTTTACTAAGAATTCTTATCTTCCCTAATTCATAATTCTGGACTTCTGATTAAGGAATTCCTTTCCTAGATATACTACTTCTTCCTATCCATCATCATGGTTACCATGATGAGCTTTACTTCATAAAAAATATTCTTATCCACCTTTTGTTCTCCTAAATCATTTAAAAATCCAATGAGCTTGACACTAAAGTTTTTATAGTTCTCTCATATCCATACTTGGTTATATCCACTACCCTACTGTTGATAACCTCCAATCCAACAAGTAGTTCCTTCAAACTCCACTCATACTCTTCATTAATCATCCATCACTAATACTTCTCCAGTAGATGTATACATCAATCTACCTTTCTCTAAATCTTACTATCCTTTAAGAGGAATAACACCACTTCCATAACTCCATGCTATACTATCTTTAATTTAATCATACTATCTTACATTTACTTTACTCTAAAACTCATACTCCAACCTCACATTATTTTAATGTGACTTTCTATGACTACTCTAGGATAACTTATCTATACCAGGGTTTCAATCATGTTCTACCCACTAGTGTCACTTATAAATTATATAAGTATTCAATCTTGGT
Source organism: Avena insularis (assembly GCA_023614405.1). NCBI lineage: Eukaryota > Viridiplantae > Streptophyta > Magnoliopsida > Poales > Poaceae > Avena > Avena insularis. The sequence goes on from CM042697.1 coordinate 275,549,655, forward strand.
GAGTAAGGCATGATCATTATAATCCCTTAATCATATATAGCTTAGCTTTCCAATTGGCTAAACAAGGCTTCATCAAAGCAATATTATAGTTGTGTTAGAAATATCTTCTGTTTATCTCTATGGAACTAAGAGATATTATTCATTGACTATACCTACTTGTTCCAAGAGGATTACTCCTTGATAACTATCTTCAATGTTTATCCCCATAATCTACTTTATCACCATATAATTATATAATCTAAGTAACTCTTCTATTCATTCAGGAGTGATTTAACTCCACCAATAATCCTATTGATCTTATTTACTTCCAACACTCCCATCCTATAGATGATATTTGAATCTAGCATTACCATATACCTTTACTTACCTCCTTCTTTAAAGGATTTAAGTGAATGCTATGATAAGAACAAGAGGTAATAGATCAAGTATTGATAGTTTAAGAATTGGTGAATCAATAGTTGATTACTCAACATTGATGAATAGTAGATATTAGAATAAGGTTCAATAAAGATGACAAAGATTGATATAGAAAGAAAGATATGTGGTGAATGATCTTGACTTAGTTTCTTTCCTAACTAAAGAGTTTGGGTGAAGTGTTACCATGTTTCTCATGGTAGAAATAGAATAGGGATAGAATAGGTCTAGTTATTACATTCTTGTTATTTGGTATTCATGAGTTATTGTGATGAATATTATGATAGGATCCCTTGAGGATCAGATATTAATCATTTAAGAAATACATTATGATATAATTGTTATTATATTTGATCTACCCTTAGATCAAATTATGTTTACCCAAAATAAGGTTTTTAGCAAAGGTCATATTGAAACTTATCACAGTCCACTTGATGATCTACTTCAATTCCATCAGGTTGAGAGAAGCTTCACTCACTTTAACAATTTTTATTCAAAAGTGCGAAAATTATTCGGATTTTCTATGCACGAATGCAATGCACACATCTGGGTTCAGCTTATTTCTAAGCTCTAATGCTGGGATGTTACAGTAATGTCCCAAATCTACTTTATATTATCAATCATTTTTCTAAACACTATCCAGCCAGTGCTACAATCTGAACTATACAAAGAATCAATATACTGGAAGGATCGATCTTTCATGTTTAGAGCAACAACAACCCAATGCCCAATGCCATATTGAACTTAAGGATCGGGGGCTAAAAAGTGTTGGAGATATGCCCAAGAGAAAATAATAAAGTGGTTATAATTATATCTTTGTTTTTTTGATAAATGTTTACATCCCATGCTATAATTGTATTAATAGGAAACATTAATACTTGTGTGTTTTGTAAACATAAAAGAGTCCTAGTAAGCCTCTTGTTGAAACTAGCTTGTTGATTAATAGATGATCATGGTTTCATAATCATGTACATTGGATGTTATTAATAAAAAGGTCATATCATTAGGGGAATGATGTGATGGACACACACCCATAGTAACCATAGCATAAGATCAAGTCATTAAGTTCGTTTCGCTACAAGCTTTCATATACATAGTAACCTAATCATTCGACCATGAGATCATGTTAATCACCATCACCGGATGAGTGCTTTGATGAAATCAAACACCACTTTGTAATTGTGTGGTTATAAAGGTGGCGTTGGGTATTCTGAAAGTATGTGTTGAAGTGCATGGATCAAGAATGGGATTTGTCCATTCAAATGATGGATAGATATATATTCTGGGCCCTCTTGGTGGAATGTCATCCAATTGGTTTGCAAGCATGTGACTAGGTCACAAGGGATGTCATATCATAGAACGAGTAAAGAGTACTTATCGGTAACGAGGTTGAACTAGGTATGGATATACCGATGATCAAACCTCGAATAAGTAAATTATCGCGGGAAAAATGGAATCAGTTTCGTATGTTAATGGTTCATTCGATCACGAAGTCATCGTTGAATATGTGGGAGACATTATGGATCTCTAGGTGCTGCTATTGGTTATTGATCGGAGAGGTGTCTTGATCATGTCTGCATAGTTCGCGAACCATAGGGTGACACACTTAAGGTTCAAAGTTGTTTAAGTAGATATGGAATATGAGTTGGAGACCGAATGCTGTTCAGAGTCTCGGATTGGATCCAAGATATCATGCGGAGATCCGGGATGGTTCGGAGAATAAGATTCATATAAAGGAAGTTATCTTCCGGTGTTCGGAAAAAGTTTTCGGTATTTGATCAGAGCTTCTAGAATGTTCTAGAAGGGGCCACTAGTGGGTCCACCATCCTGGGAGGGGCCACATGGGTTGGAGGGATGCTACGGGGGCTCATGGTCCAGCCGCACCAAGCCGTAGTGGCCCAACCGGCTAGCCCAAAGGATTTAGGGCAAAAACCCTAAATAGGAAAGAGGGAAACTTGGGGGGCAAGTTTCCCCCGACTCCCTATGTGCGCCAGCCCTAGGAGGGGAGATCCAAGGGTGATGCCCTAGCTTGCACCCCCCTCTATGTAAAGAGGGGAGGGGTGGGCGCATCCCCCTTGCCCTCTCTCCCAACCCTAGCCACCACCCTCCTCCTCCTTCCTGCTGCTCCGGCTTAGGCAAAGCCCTGCAGAAATATCTCCTCCACCACCACCATTCCTTCATGCTGCTGGGGTTCCGAGGGGATCTACTACCACCGATTCTTGCTGGAACAAGGAGAGGATGGTCTTCATGGACTCCATACGTGTGACCGAGTGTGGAAGCACTGCTAGAACTCGGCGTCGGAAGGATCGTCTTTGCTATCTTGAGATCAGCAAGTGATCGACTACATCAACCACGATATCTGATCTCGTTAAACACTTTGGATCTTCGAGGGTTAGTTCTCTCCAATCTCGTTGCACCGATCTCGTCTTTGCCATAGATTTGATCTTGGTTTTATTCATTATTGCGATAGAATTTTTTTTCTATGCTACAAACCCTATAGTGGTATCCGAGCCGAATCTATGAATAGATATGTTGCATGAGTAGAACACAATGGTTTTGTGGGCATTGATTCTCTTGTTGTCACTTGATTTTCGTGTAGTTTGCATCTTGTGGGATGATGAGATGAAGTGGCTCAGGCTAACCTTACATGTCGTCGTATATGAGACTTGCTCCATGCTCGACGTGCAACTTTCATTGCACAAGTGGCTTTGCGGGTGTCTGTCTCTCCCACCATAGTTAAGATCCAACTTACAATATGCACTTGACAACACTTGTATCAACGTTGTGGTTCTTGTTCATTGGTAAGAACGGTTCTTATTCGAAAGCCCCAAGCCACGTAAAACATGCAAAGAAAATTAGAGGCATCTAACTTGTTTTTGCAGGGGCATGTGATGTGATATGGCCATAATGTGATTGTGATTATATTTGATTTATGAGATGATCCTTATTATAATATGGCAACCGACAGGATCCTAATGGTTGTCTTTACATTTTTTAAGACATGTGTTTCTATTCATCATGTAATAGCTTTATTCCAAGTAGTTTTAATAGTTGTGATTAGTGATGGACAACCATGTAGCGGCGCCATGGACCTTGACACAATGTTGGTGATGACGGAGATCATGTCTGTTCTTTGGAGATGGAGATCAAAGTCACAGGAATAAAGGCCATATCATATCACATATTATGAATTGCATGTGATGTTAATCCTTTTTATGCATACTGTATTGATTATATCACAACGGTAGCATTATAAGATGATCCCTCTCGCTAAATATCAAGTAATAAAGTGTTCGTCCTTAGTAGGCACCGTTGCTAAGACTCGTCGTTTCGAAGCATCTTGTGATGATCAGGTGTTATAGATTGTACGTGTGCATACAACAGGTGAAGCCAGATTTGCACATGCGGATACTAAGGTTAACCTTGACGAGCCTAGCATGTATAGACATGGCCTCGGAACATGGAGTAACAAAAGGTAAAGCATGAATAATATGGACGATATGATGAACATGTTGATTGTTCGCCTTTGAAGCTACATCTTCTCTCGTGATGATCGGACTTGGTGTAGTGGATTTGGTTCGTGTAATCACTAAGGCAACATGAGGGATGTTGTTTTGAGAGGGAGTTCAAATAGTAATATGCTTAAAGTTCAACACAATTATCACAAATTAAATCAAAGTGAATTTGCATAATTGTTGTACTCATTGGCATCCGTTCACTGCCTTATGCTTAGTTATAATTGAGATAATAGAACTATAGAATTCTAGATAATTACTTTATGAACTGGTATCATATTGTTTTTGAGTGTCAATCTAAAGTTTAAAAGTCCTATTGCAAACTTTTAGTAAACTCTGTTTACTCCATGAAGTTTAATAATTAGTATTAAATCAAGAGTAAAAATTCCAGTGTTAGTATCTAAAGTATCATGTTTGCCTCTATGTTTCTTGATATTCAAAATATTGTTTTAATATCAAGGTTATCTAGGATCTAAGAGAAATGTTTCAGTAACCATCATGTGTGGAAGATATTGCGATATCGAAAACAATGTTTTGGTTGCAATATGATAGAGTATGATTTAGCAAAATACATGTTATCATATTGTATGACAATTTGCGAAGGTTCGAGACGCTAGACGTCCTAATCCTCCAAAAGGGTTTTGGAAATAAACATTATACTCACGATTTTCCTTTATAAGCTATAGTAGCTTGATCATGAAAGTTGTCATTATAAGGATGAATAGAAGATGTAGGTAAAATGTTTACTACACTAAAAGATTACTAAAGAATGGATTTTGAAAGAACGCCAAACATTTGATGGTGGTGATCTACTTCAAAGTGCAAGTCCAAAGGTATTAGTATTTGACTATACACGCTTTGGACTATGTGTCATGTGTATGGCGCCAATTTTGATGTTAATAGATTCTTTTTAAAAGGGAAAGGAAATGCTGAAAGAGAATCTTAGAAATATTTGGCAAAAAAATATAAAAGATTCAAAATGTCCAACTTAGATATATAGATGATATAATTGTTATGGATATATTCTTTTCTTGTTTAACAATGTGGTTCTTGGGTATTGTATACCGAATTGGTTGGTGTGAAATGTCATACAGGAAAATAGAATTCATGAACTGCAATATCCTAAGAAACCAGCAAGAGAATATGTGTGTGATGATGTTCATCGAAAACAAACAAAGTGTTGTTGTATTTCTTGTTGACATCAAATCTTTCCTTCAAGATTTGTTATTTTTTAGGTATTATGAGAGCAAAAGGTTGTTCAAATAATTTCCGTATTCCATATAAGATGGATGATTTACAAGTCTAGTAGGAGAAATCACGTCCATAAAACTAATGCTAAAAATGTCGCAAGACAAATGATTGAAAGATCACTTACAAAGTGACATCGTAGTTTAAATTATATTGGAAAGAAAAACATGTAGAAACTCCATGTTGATGGATTTTTGGAGTCTTTTGATTTTGATCAAATGAAGCTTGTGGGATTTTCCTAGAGATAATTGAAACTTCGTTCAAAGGCCAAAGAAGAACGAACGACTAACTTATTGGAATTTGTACATATTGATGTATGTAGTCCATTATGTGTATTCATGAGCGGTGGATTTCAACTTCATATGCTTTCTCCGGAATTTTGAGTGAATACATGTGTATATTTACTTAATGAGGATGAAGTATTAAATATTTGGAAATGTTCAAAGAATTTCAAGATAAAGTGGAAAATCATTGTAACACGAAAATAGAGAACTTATGATTAGATCATAAAGGAAGATATTTGAGTTACAAGTTTATCATAACACCTAAGATTTGAGGAATCGTTCCATGGATTTGCATTTTCAAAAACACCATAGGAGTATGGAGTGTTTGAGATATGTAATGAAACCTTGTTTGACATGGTGAGATCAAAGGTGTCAGTTATAAAATTGTCATTGTATTTTAAAGATTAAAGCTTTAGTGACTACCTTTTTAGACTGAAAAGAGCACCATCGTGATCCGTTGAAATGACACCATATAAGTTATGGTCTGGGATAAAACCCAAGTTGTCATTTCTTAATTTTGGTATGTTAGGAATAAGTAAAATGTTTACAACCAAAATTGGATGAGCATGTATGTGTATGTTATTTCGAATAACCGTTGAGTATTCCTCCGTAAAAACCAAAGACAAAAGTGTTTGTCACTTAGAATGTCAAGTTTCTTTAGAAGGAATTTTTCATGAAAAGTTAAGTTGGAGGACAATAGAACTTTGATAAGGTTATTGAACCTTAGCTATATGTGCCGAGTTGCACATCACCCGAAAGTGTCCCGGAGGCAGCAACAATGCTCATGGCTCACGTGTCTCAAAGGTTGTGGTCACGGAGGTCTAAGTTCCTATTGAACCAAGTAGGTCGGGTAAACAATCAAATAATAAGATTTGATAGTAAATCATTATTGTTTGAAAATGATGAACCGACTACATGCAAAGAAGCGATGATGGGCCCTGACACCATTAGATGGCTTGAAGCCATAGAATCCGTGATAGTTCCATACACGAGAAATCAAGTTTTTGAACTTGGAAGACCCTCTGGAAATGTGTAAAACCTTTCAGTCGTATTTGGACCTATAAAGAAATAGACGTGGATGTTTCACATCTATAAAATAACCGACATGTCAAGAAAGAGTTTACGAAAATGTTCAAGGAGTTGACTATGAAAAGATTTGATCTTTCATAGCGATATTTAGTCTGGACGGATTAATATAGAAACCACTACATATAATTTTGGTATATGGTAGTTGAACAAACAAAACAAAGTTCTTCTAATAGAATGGTTACCTAGGACATTTACATAACATGATACAAAGGGTTTTGTTAATTCAAAGGATTCTAAAAGAGCATGTAAACTTCAATGGTTGAAGTAAGCATCATGGAGTTAGAATCTTCACCGTGATGAAACTGTTAAAAGGTTTAATTTCATCAAAGACGATGAAGATGCTTGCATTTGCAAGAAATTAAGTGGGATCGCTAAGAAATATTTCTAATACATTATGTGAAAGACATTTTGTTGATTAGAAATGATGTATCTTTTATATACACAGGTTAAGAATTTCATTAAAATTTTATTTCGATGAAAGACTTAGGAAAAAACCCGAATATTAGGTATCAATGTCTAGGTGGATAGATTGAGGCGCTAATATGGTTGTGGCGGAATTACATAGATGAGGTATTGAAAGAGTTTAATATATAAACAACAAGAAAGGTTCTCGTCACATGGAAAAGGACTGAATCAAAATTCAAGTATTTTGATACTTGGTACGTGAAACGAGATTCAAGTGTTTTGACACTTGGTGAGTGAAATCACAAGAATATTTTGATCAATCATACTATGATATGTACACATCCAGATATGTTCTAAGTTCTAAATGTTATGATCATATACCAAAATGACTCATAAGATGATCATCGGACAATAGTAAGGATATTCTTATGAACTTTGGAAGAACTAAGAATATATTATTTATGTAGAGGTGACAAATAGATAGATAATTCATTGTAAAGTGTTACATTTATACTAGTTCTATCACAAGATAAAAATTAAGTTTATCTCAGTTTTAAACTATGGGTGGCACAATGTAATGGAAAGGAAGTTCCATAACGGATTTGGATGAGTTCCAAAGTTAAGACATCATGACAAATACAACAAAAGGCTAAGTATATGACTGCTAGTGTAGCAGCAAAATAGGGCATTTGTGTCAAGTACCTTGTTATCAAACTAGGTGTGGTTCATAGCAGGCTAGTACTATGGAGATATATTTTATGACAATTGTATCAACATGGTTTAGATCCTAAAGGAACTAAAGGTTTCACCAAAGGACCAAATTTATACAATGCCAGATGCATGGAGACGCAAAGACATGCAAATACACATGGACCTGGAAATTTCAGATCCGGAGATTATGTTTACCACTAGCAATCGTGTATATACAACACCATAAAGCCATATGTGTTGAATGCACAATGTTTTTTTCAAACTAGATTATTGACTCTAGTGCAAGTGGGAGACTGTTGGAGATATGCCCAAGAGGCAATAATAAAGTGGTTATTATTATATCTTTGTGTTTATGATAAATGCTTACATCCCAAGCTATAATTGTATTAATAGGAAACATTAATACTTATGTGTTTTGTAAACATAAAAGAGTCCCCAGTAAGCCTCTTATTTAAACTAGCTTGTTTATTAATAGATGATCATGGTTTCCTGATCATGGAAATTGGATGTTATTAATAACAAGGTCATATCATTAGGAGAATTATATGATGGACACACACCCATAGTAAGCATAACACAAGATCAAGTCATTAAGTTTGTTTTGCTATAAGATTTCAGATACATAGTAACCTAATCCTTCGACCATGAGATCATGTTAATCACCATCATCGGATGAGTTCTTTGATGACATCAAACGCAACTTCGTAACTGGGTGGTTATAAAAGTGGCATTGGGTATTCTGAAAGTATGTGTTGAAGTGCATGGATCAAGAGTGGGATTTGTCCATCCAAATGATGGATAGATATACTCTAGGCCCTCTCGGTGGAATGTCATCCAATTTTCTTGCAAGCATGTGACTAGGTCACAAGGGATGACCTATCATGGAACGAGTAAAGAGTAATTATCGGTAACGAGGTATGATCGAACCTCGGATAAGTAAAGTATCGCGTGACAAAGGGAATCAGTTTCGTATGTTAATGATTTATTCGATCACAAAGTCATCGTTGAATATGTGGGAGCTATTATGGATCTCCAGGTCCCGCTATTGGTTATTGATCGGAGAGGTGTCTTGATCATGTCTGCATAGTTTGTGAACCATAGGGTGACACACTTAAGGTTCGATGTTGTTTAAGTAGATATGGAATATGAGTTGGAGACCGAATGTTGTTCGGAGTCTCGGGTTGGATCCAGGACATCACGAGGATATCTGGAATGGTCCGGGGAATAAGATTCATATAAAGGAAGTTATCTTCCGAGGTTTAGAAAAAGTTTTCGGTATTTGACTAGACCTTCAAGAATGTTCTAGAAGGGGCCACCAGTGGGCCCACCACCCGGAGGGGCCACATGGGTCGGAGAGATGCTGTGGGGGATCATGGGCCAGCTGCACCAAGCCCTAGTGGCCCAACTGGCCAGTCCAAAGGATTTAGGGAAAAAAACCTAAATAGGAAAGAGCGAAACTTGGGGTCAAGTCTCCCATACTCCCTATGTGCGCCGGCCCTAGGAGGGGATAGCCAAGAGGGCTGCCCTAGTCGCAGCCCTTCTATATAAAGAGGAGAGGGGTGGGTGCCTCCCCCTTGCCCTCCCTCCCAACCCTAACCTCCGCGCTCCTCCTCCTTCCTCCTACTCCGGCTTTGGCGAAGCCCTGCAAAGATCTCTCCTCCACCACCATCACATGCTGCTAGGATTCTGAGGGGATCGACTACCTCCGCTACCCGCTAGAATAGGGAGATGACAATATTCATAGACTCCATACGTGTGGCCGAGTGTGGAAGCGCTGCCGAAACGAGGCACCAGAAGAATTGTCTTTGTGATCTTAAGATCGACAAGTGATCGACTATATCAACCGCGAGATCCGATCTCGTTAAACGCTTTGGATCTTCGAGGGTTAGTTCTCTCTAATCTCATTGCACCGATCTCGTAGATTATATCTTGGCTTGGCCATAGATTTGATCTTGGTTTTATTCGTTGTTGCAATAGAATTTTTTCTATGCTACGAACCCTATAAGAAGTAGGGAACACAATTAAAAAACAAAAAAAAGAATTATTATAAAGTGATAAACAATATGGAAGCTGAAAAACAATAACTAGGAAGAAAACATGTAAAAGAAAATAACCAGAAGAACTACTATCTTACAATTTCCTTTTTGACAAGATGACCATTTGTTCTTAACCACTTTCTCACATTTGGATCTAATTTTCCAGCAAATAACTTGAACTACAAAAATAAAAAAGAACAAAAATCATGAAAAAAATGAAAATTTTGAAGAGATGGCAAATAAGTTGTTACAATTAAAAAGTCAGAAGATCACACAAATCCATAAGGAGACAACAAGCTTTTCAGAACCAGCATATTTATACGCAATAACAGTGACACCAACTGTTGCTGCCTCGGAATTAAGCAAACCAGTAGGTCGAAAAGTGCTTGCAAGATGCTCATTTTTGCACGACATGTATCTAGAAACAAGACTTCATTAATTCACAACAAAAAACAAAGAGATAAAAGAGATAAGGAACAAGAAAAAACTTAACATTCAAAAAAGATAAAAAAGAGTAAGAAAGAAGATACAACTTACAATAAAGGATCGCCTTCTTTAACCGATTCACAACGTCATAAAATCTTTCAACACAATGAGGGATAACGTCTTTCACCTTAAAGAAATCATAATATGCACAAATAATTAAAATAATTAGACAGTGATAAAAAGTACAAGGAAAAACTAAAAAAGCACTACAGATAATCTTCCAGATAAATATGGAAGTATGGACAGAACAAACACAAAAACAATTCCAGATGTGCACAAACAAGAAGTATAAGTACATAGAACAAGAAAGTACAGTTATGAATAAGCTAAGAAGTACAAGCATAGGCTATCAAGAAGTATGAAAAGTACAAATATCAATTCCAGGTGTGTAGAAAAAAGGAAGTGTGATAACAGAGAACAAAGGAAGTACACGGTATGAAGGATGAGAAGTATGTGTGTAGGACGTAAGGAAGTATAAGGGAAATGATTCTCGTAAAAAACATTAATAGATGACAAAAATAAGTAATAAGTGCATAAAATGAGGGAAGTATACAAACTCATAGCACAACAGTATAAAAAATAGTTGTTAAATTCTCACCAAGCAGTATGACAGTGCACACATGATAAAACTATGATTCACTATTCACAACATGAAAAGTCATAAAAAATATGGCAAAAGTAATGGTGCACAACAAGTACAAGCGCGTATTTAAGAATGAATATAAAAAGGGTTATATTGATTGAACCTACATATCTGATAAGAGCCCCAAGTAAATTCCTAGAATTTCACACACCACTATACAAAGTCCATTGCATTTTCATTTTACAAAAATATTTACATCCAAATGTTTGACACCAACAAACACACATCACATTAAATATACATGTTTTTCTTATTGTACAATCACCCAAAACACATTGTCTTGAAAAGATCAAACGTCACAAAGAGAAAAACAAACATAATTTTTTATTGGGGGTAGGATGGGAGGTGTACTTTATGGGGTCTTGCCTTCCATCGAGGAAGAACTTGGATCCACAGTCGTAACATCAGCATCAACAGTTGACGGATTTCTCTTTGCCGCAGCTGCAGCATCTACACAGATCTCTTCAGCAACATAATAAGATCAAGTTCTCTTGATGCAACTCCAGCATCTGTAGCAAACTCTTTAATAGTTGGAGTAGGTATAGTGTTTTTCGCTGTGATAATAACAACTACACAAAAAATTCTTAAGAATCTCTACTTAAAAAATATTCAACATCATGATACTCACAAAAATTCTCACCTTCAGCCGAACACCCAGATGCCGCCATTTCACCAGAAACAAGTGCAGCATTACGTTCGGACACTAGAGCAGGAATTTCAGCAGAAGAATGTTCATTGAAATGAACACCACCAGATTGCTCATGATCACCATCAACAACATGATGAATGTCATCCATAGATATAGTTATTTTGTTGTTAGATTCAGTGGAATATCCTTGTGGGGGAGTAACTGGGTCAGGAGCCTGAGCAGACTTCTCTTCTTCAACTACGGGGACATCAGTTTCCTCATTATTCACCTAAAAGCCAAAAAATAGAAGGTGAAGTAAGGGACCAGTACAAATGAGAAGTATGGAAATGAAATATATAAGAAGTATGAGCTAAAATCAACTAAAGAGGAGACCAAATAAAAATTGGTAAAAAAACTAAACAAAAATAAACTTACATTTCCAACAGAAACATGTTATTTTTCAACTGCAGAGGCAGTAGTTCCCTCCTTATTAACCTACGACCACAAAAGGAAGAAGACATCACTACATGGGAAGTATGAATATGATATATATAAGAATTATAGGCTAAAAATAACTAAAAAATAGAACAAGAAATGGGTAAAAAACTAAAAAAAATAAACTTACATTCCCAGCACAAACCTGTTCATCTTGAACTGCGGGGGCAACAGTTCCATCCTTATTCACCTAAAATCCAAAAAAGGAAGGAGAAGTAAGGGAGCAATACATTGAGAAGTATGAAAAAGATGTCCATAAGAAGTATGAGCTAAAAACAAACTTGTTCATCTTGAACAGTGGGGGCAGCAGTTCCATCCTCATTCACCTAAAAGCCAAAAAAGGAAGGAGAAGTAAGGGAGCAGTACATTGAGAAGTATGAAAAAGATGTACAAAATAAGTATGAGCTAAAAAACAAACCTGTTCATCCTGAACTACGTGGGCAACAGTTCCATCCTTATTCACCTATAAAAATCCAAAAAAGGAGAAGTAAGGGACCAGTACAATGAGAAGTATGAAAATGATGTACATAACATGTATGAGCTATCAAACAACTAAACCTAAAACAAAAAAAGAAAAAAATAAGAAGTAAGGGAACACTACAATGAGAAGTATGAAACTGATGTACGAAATAAGTATGAGACATGAACACAAATAAGATTGGGTAAAAACTAAAAAAACAAACAACAAACATAAAAATCGTTCTTCAAAAACTTGTTCCTATTGGATTGTAGAGGCAGCAGTAACATCCTTATTCACCTAAAACAAAAAAGTACACAAAAATACGAAGTAAGGGAGCACAAACAAAATAAGCATGACATGAGGATCACAGGAAGTATAAGATACAAAACCATAGGAACCAAAAAAAGAACTTACATTTTCATCTCAAAGTGGAACCTTAGCACGGATTCCATCAACACCGTCACGTGCATCATCATTAGACATCTGCTTCATGAAAAGACTAGCAACCTCTTCATACTTTCTACAATAAGCATCCTGCAAGGTCTTGTACAACCCAAAACTTTCACGAATGTGTGCGACGCTTCTCTGCGGGAACTCAAGGTTGGAATCCTTAGCAGTAAATGGCTCCTTCTCGGCTTCTTCGTCGAAACCTTGACCAGGTTGTAAGAATCCAGCAATAAGGTCAATCCTATCAATAGTACAAGGTAGCTGGAGGACAGCGGACAAGCCAAAAAAGAGCTTCATCTAACTGACGGTATGTAGCTTCAAATGTATTCTCAGTTTTTCTTTTAGAGATACCAGCAGCAGCAGCACTGCTACTGCCTACCGATAGGTGCTTTGACGAAGAAGCATAGCCATGCGACAAGCTAGCATACCTCTTCAGGGGGAAAAATCATGGATTAGAACAAGTCTTTGCAAAGGCCTCCTCATAATAAATGATATCAATGGGGGACCTCACTTCAATAACAACAAAAGAAAGAATTAAAAATAGATAATAAGCACATAAAAATGAAAAAATAAAACATAGAAATTAAATTTACATTACAAGGGAAGATGGATCACTGGTAGCATCCCATAGATCCATCTTTCAGGTTTATCATTCCCTTTTATGACAAGATCAAGATTGATAACTTTGCTGATTACCTTTGGATCCATGTAACACACTCGTGGAGTGCGCATATCAGCATTCATTAGAAGTCGGTGATGCAAGCAATCAACCTACATCAGAAGAGAAGTGATGCAGCAACCAGGTATGACTTTCCAGTCAGCAACAGTTGCTTGCCAAGCAAAAATAACATTCCTCAACTCATCCCAAAGAAGCTGACATAGATCAACATGCTTCAACTTGGATAAATCAAAATCTTCAACCATTGTAGCCTCCCTCTTGATAACTATACCATATCCTGATGGTTAATGGTCACAAGTCAATATAATATATAAAATGAGAGAATTATGAAAAAATACATAGTATACAAATAAAAAGCATGAAATTTTATGACACATAGGTATGGATATGCAAAAACAAAATGAAGTATAGTGAATGAAGAAAAATAAGTACGAACGTACACAGACATGAAGTATGAGTGCTACTAACACAGAAGTATAGAAGTATAAAAGCATGAAGTAGAAATATATACAATAATATAAGTACGGACATACACAGACAGGAAGTATGAGTGCTACTAACAGAGAAGTAAAGAAGTATATAAGTAGGAAGTAGAATAGATACAAAAATATAAGTACAGATATACATAGACAGGAAGTATGAGTGCTACTAATAGAGAAGTAGAAAACTATGCAAGCAGTAAGTCACTACAAGAAATGTTTCCTTCATAGCATTTGGACCGTGGTCGATTAGTCATAGAAGGCGTCTTCATAGCGAAATTCTCGGCTCGACCATTGATGATGGAAAACTTTTTTTAGGTTTCGCGCCCCTCTACTACGATGAAACCGCTATAAACATGGATGAAGCTCGACGGGCGCATGGCAGAAGTAAGATTTCCGCTTCCTCGCGAGAGGTTGACTCGTCGAAGTTTTTTTGAGTGTGGGTCCTAGACGTCAGTGTATCTAACAGACCAAACTTTTCGGTCGCGCCTCTCTAATTTGAAATTGCTAACGTTGTGCGATGCCTCTTCCATTTAGTCAGGCTACTGGGTTCCACATGTCTGCCTCATATTAGAGGAATCGTGTGTATGATGGAATTTTTCCTTTCCTGTTCCAAACTTGATAGTGTTTCTTGATGCATCTTCCATTTAATCCGGATGCTGGATCCCACATGTCATCCTAGAAGAAATGTGTGAATGATGGATTTTTTCTTGGCTCATGCCTCCCTGATTTTAACTTTATAAGATTTCTCGATCTAGAATAAACGTAGCTAGGTTCCAATCCCGGGCATTGGCTAATCTCGGGATGAACCATAATGGAGTCTCCGAAGATTTCCATAAAACGTTGGTTGAGAAACCAACATCTGCTTCTTCATTATTTACACTGAAGGAGCATATTTCAGGAAACGGCGTATATCCAAGTCCTATTACATGGTGGGAGGTGTGTACATAGTTGCTTCTCGTCAGATATCCTGGGGCAACATCTACACCTCCTACTTCAATGTTAATCGGATAGTTCAATCCAAGGAAAGGAAATATGCTCTCAGGTCAGCGATCGGTATCCATGGCTTAGGTGGAAACAAGTAATCAGTGTCCTTTGAGTACACCTTGCAGCCAAACCCAGTTGCAGAGGTGCCAAAAGTGCGACCACAACGAGTAACACTATGATCAGCAACAAGGTTGCCATGGCCATAATAAGTACCGCCATAAAACTCCTTATCATTTACTCCCTCATTATGGATAAGAAGAAGGCGATATTCATCTGCAGATGTTGCTAAGAACCATAAACCAGCTTCGTACTCCTCATCATCTATGTCATCAAGGTTTCCCTCCCTGAGATGCATGCTAGGTGGTGTTGGGAGCAGAATAGTACCTTGAAAAATAAATGATGTCCAAATCATAAAAAACTAGTTTACATCCATAAAAACTCAAACTAGTGATTACACTAGGTGTGGATCAAACTTACCAAAATACAGATGATTCTAGACATAAACAGTTCCACTATTAGTGGATGCAAACACCAGACCCTTCTGGACAACTGCATTGCTGTATCTGAAATAGTACTGGAACTGGTTCTCAAGAACTATTCATGTATACTCAGCGCCATCAAGGGTAGCAATTGAGTAGTCGAAGATAGGGACAAGAGATAAATCTAAATAATCTGCAGCAGTTGTGGGAGCTCGACAAATAGCAATCTTCCAGAGGAGAATGGTGTGATCATTATGCATGAATGTAAAGGGATCGTTGGTGGGTACAAACTCATGGACTTGTGGGAGAGGAACGCGTTGATGAGTATACACATTGACAAGCTCCCACTTAAACTTTCACCCAATAGTGGCGATCCAATCTCCATTGGCACCTACCCACTCCTTACCAATACAATTTGGGAACACAACATCAGAGGAGAACCTGTCCAGTGGTGTCAGCTTGCATGTCGTGCCCTTGCCCTCAAAGTATTCATTGCATTCCCATGGTTTCTTAGTCAGGTGAGAATGAAGAACATAGGAAAGGTCAAACAACTAAGAAGCATGTAAAGTTGCATTATATTTTCCTAAGTCAAGAAGATGTTTGGACGAACTGGCGAGGCTCGTGGTGGTGATGACGTCGCATCTCGTTGTGAGTTATTCAAGTGGTCCTTTGGTAAAAATCTCCTGGAATAGTTCAGAATCATCACTATCCTTTCTCGGTCCTGCCATCGCAAGGGAGCTGCTAGAAGTTGGTACGATGCCTTGATTTGGTTTTCTGTAAAACAGGGAAGATCAATGGAGGCAGGCGAGACAAGAAGAAGAACAAACACTATCGTACTATGTAGTGGATATGATCGAAAAGCGGCATGGTGGAGGAGGGAAATGGCGGCGCATGGCATAGAGGTAGGGGTAATGGGGAACTGAGGATAGAGAGTAGTATAGGGGAGGTTGAATAAAATGATTAAAATGGATGCATGCTCCTCTTCTCCAGTTCCCTTCAGATTAGTATGAATGCAGGGATAGCTGCAGGACTAACTCTTGTGCAATTTCTGGTCAAATTTTTAGGTCCTTGATTTAAAATATACTCCCACCACCCGTGTAATTTTTTTATCTAAAAGTGTTAAAATTTAAATGAATTTAAGCTTAATTGTCAACCAGTATGAACATTCTTGGATTTCAAGATGAAATACCAAGGTCATGGTCATATCTACATCATACTTTATTTGGATGATCCTGGAGCTAGGGATGGACTATCGAGCAACTCGACTCGTTAAGGCTTGCCTCGTTAAGTCTCACACTCATTAAGGTTCGGATAATTTAACTCGTTAAGGTTAACGAGAAAAAAGTAAATCCTGGCTCGTTTCATATTCATTGACAACTATTAAAATTCTAACCTAAAAATACATGGTAAAATCAAAACAAAATTAAGCTTAGTTGTCAATGAGTATGAACATTCTTGGATTTCAACCCGAATGACCAAGGTCATTCCCATATATACATCATACTTTATGTTGATGATCAGATATCCAAGTATTTGCATGCTGAAAAATCTGGCCATATTTTGAAAACACTCGAAGAGGAAGTAGTATGAAGAGTATGGCTCGATCATCTGCTCTCTCGAGGAGGTGAACCCGACTGTTTTCCTTGCTTAATTATTTTAGGGTCCTTTGTCCTAAATGTATGGAACTCGATATAATTTTCCTATTTTTTAGGTCCTTGGTGTAAAATGTACTCTAGTCACCCGTATAAAATTTTAACCTAAAAGTAAGTGGTAAAATCTAAACGAATTTAAGCTTAGTTGTCAATGAGTATGAACATTCTTCAATTTCAAGTAGAACGACCAAGGTCATGGCCATATCTACATCATACTTTATATCAATGATCCCATGTCCAAGAATTTTCATGCCGACAAATTTGGCCATATTTTGAAAACAATTGACACATTTTGTAAAGTTGAAGGAGTGACGGTGCCCTTGGTATTTATAAGAGTATGGCTTGATCAGTTGGTCTTGTGAGAAGGAGCAAAGCCCATATATTTTCCTTTCTTAATTAATTTAGGGTCCTTTGTGCTAAAATGTATGGACCTCGATGTAATTTTCCCTTTTTATCTCGTTTATATAGGATGTACTCCCACTGCCCGTATAAAATTCTAACCTTAAAGTATGTGGTAAAGTCAAAAAGAATTTAAGTTTAGTTGTCAATGAGTATGAACATTCTTGGATTTCAAGCCGAACGACCAAGTTCATGGCCATATCTACATACTTTATGTTGATGATACTATATCCAAGAATATGCATGCTCACAATTGAAGAGGTAGTAGTACGAATAGTATGGCTCGATCAGCTGCTCTCTCGAGGAGCCAAACCCGATTGTTTTCCTTGCTTAATTATTTTAGGTTCATTTATGCTAAATGTATGGACCTTGATGTAATTTTCCTATTTTTAGGTCCTTGATGTAAAATGTACTCCTGCCGTCCGTGTAAAATTTTAACCTAAAAGTAAGTGGTAAAATCTTAATGAATTTAATCATAGTTGTCACGAAGTATGAACATTCTTGGATTTCAAGCTGAACAACAAAGGTCATGGCCATATCTACATCATACTTTATATTGATGATCCCATGTCCAAGAATTTTTATGCCGACAAATTTGGCCATATTTTAAAAACAATCAAAGAGAAAGTAGTATTTAGAAGAGTATGGCTCGATCAGTTTGTCTCTCGAGGAGGAGCCGAAACCGACTGTTTTTCTTCCTTAATTATTTTGGGTTCCTTTGTGCTACATGTACGGACCTCAATGTAATTTTCAATATTTTTGGGTGCTTGGTGTAAAACGTATTCCCACCTCCCATGTAAAATTATAACCTAAAAGTACGTGGTAAGATCTAAACAAATTTACGCTTAGTCGTCAACGGGTATGAACATTATGGGATTTCAAGACGAACGACCAAGGTCATGGCCATATCTACATCATACTTTATGTTGATGATCTCATGTCCAAGAATTTGCATTCCGACAATTCTGACCATATTTCGAAAACAATTGAAGATGAAGTAGTATGAAGAGTATGGCTCGATCAGCTGCTCTCTAGAGAAGGAGCCAGACCCGATTGTTTTCCTTGTTTAATTATTTTAGGGTTGTAACATCCCAAAAATATGAAACAGTGATCATCAAACTCTAATCACTAAAATTAGGGTTAACAAAAACTTTGATTAAATAAAAACCAAATGAATGCATGTGTGTATGTGATGATTTGATAAATGCATGAATGCACTAGTGTGATTCAACTAAATAGTAAGAAATGGTTAAAAGATGAATATAACATCATCAAAAACATTTCCAAGCAGAAACAAATCAAGAAAAAAATCAAAAACAAATCAAATAAGGCAAATGGTCATTTTTGCCAATCTTGCTCACTAGGTCACTTCAAGTGTTTCTAGTCCAAGATTTCGAACAGAAACTTCTCCAATTCTTTTCACCCCTTGCTAGACCAAGTAAAAGTGAATCAAAGCCCACCTTTCAAACTTGCAAAAACATTTAGCAACCCCATTCAGATGACAATTCAAAATTGAATCTTTAACATATATGAAAATCACACCTTTTCAAAACCCAACCAAACCAGTGCACCTTGACCAATGCAACTAACCAGATACTCCCTAGTATGTTCCTAGCAAACCCACCAAGTTTGAATCCAAAATTCAAATTTGAATTTATTTCGGCCATTTCATCAAACACCTTGTGTAACATCCCAGCATTAGCAGCTTAGAAATAAGCTGAACACAGTTGTGTGCATTCCATTCATGCATAAAAAATCCGGATAATTTTCGCGCTTTTGAACAAAACTTGCCAAAGTGATTGAAGCTTCTCTCAAATTGATGGAATTGAAGTAGATCATCAAGTTAACTGCGATAAGTTTCAATATGACCTTTGCTAAAACCTTATTTTGGGTAAACATGATTTGATCTAAGGGTAGATCAAATGTAATAAAATTAAACCCTAAGACATTACTTAATGATTTATATTTGATCCTTAGGTGATCATATCATAGTATTCATTACAACAACTCATGAATACCAAGTTATAAATATAACTTAAGTAATAGGAATGTAACAACTAAATCTTAATCTCATCTTCTTATACCATGAACATCATGGTAATACAATCTTAACTCTTTAGTGAGTTTGAGTAGGAAAGGAATCAAGTCAAGATCATTCACCATATATCTTTCTTTCCATATCAAACCTTATGGAATCCTATCTCAATATTTGTTGTTCATCAATGTTGAGTAATCAACTATTGATTAACCAATTCTTAACCTATCAATTCTTGATATATCAACTCTTGTCCATATCATAGCATTCACTTAGGTCCTTAAGATAAAGAAGTAAGAAGAGGTTAATAGTAATGTTAGTCTTAGGTATCATCTATAGGATGGGAGTGTTGGAAGATAATAAGATCAATGAAATAATTGATTGAGTTAATTCACTCCTGTAATGATAGAAGATTTAATTGGAATATATATTCATATGGTAACAAAGAGGATTCCAAGGATGAATGTTGAATATAGTTACCAAGGAGCAATCCTATTGGATCAAGTAGGTATAGTCAATGAATGTTATCTCTTAGTCCAATAGGGATAAACAGAATATAATTTCAATACAACTGTAATGTTGTATTAATGAAGCCTTGATTAGCCAACCGGAAACCTAAACCATAAAGGATCAAAGGATTATAATGATCATACTTTAGTCACCAAGATTGAATGCTTATATCATGTATAAGTGACATTGGTGGATAGAACATGATCAAAACCTAGTATAGATAAGTTATCCTAGAGTAGTCATTGCAAGTCACATTAATATAATGTGAGGTTGGAGTATGAGTTACTAGACTCAAGTAATATAAGATAGTATGATTAAGCTAAGGCTAGTGTAGCATGGAGTTATTAAAGTAGTATTATTCCTCTTAAAGGATAGTAACCTTTTGAGGAGAATAGAATTTGATATATACATTTACTAAAGTAATGTTGGTAATGGATGATAAAGGAAGAGTATGAATGGAGGTAACTGTAATCATCTGTTGGATTGGAGGTTATTAGTAGTAGAATAATTTGATAACCAAGTATGGATATAAGAAGATTATGAAAGCTTCAGTGTCAAGCTTATTGGATTTACAAGTGGATTTAGAACAATAAAAGGTGGATAAGAATATTCTTGTGAAGTAAAGCTCATCATGTTAACACATGATGATTGTAATGCCCCCAAATAGGGTCTATGCAGATCTTGGCATTTCCCGCCAAAAACCGCATAGAAGCGATTCAAAGACACACACCAAACACTTTTGTAGTGACCTCAGATCGGTGAGGATCCTAAGTCCCTATGATTAACATGCTAGTCCCTGGATCAATAGCTAGCACTCACAGTCGATGAAATATCATGTAAAACACAAAGTCTTTATTACATGGAGAATCCAGAGTATAAATTTATTACAAATTTGCTTAGCATAAGGCTAGCTCAAATAACAGCGGAAACATAAAAGCAGTTTGAGTCCATCAACGCCCCAGTCTTGTCGAGTGTAGACTCACGATCCCTACGCACCTTTCAATCTTCGGATTCTGCACATAAAACGTGCAGCCAACAAGTTGGGTCAATACTTTGAATGTATTGGCAAATTACACCAAGGAGATAAAAGACTATCTCTACATGGAAGGCTAGTTTAGGCTGTAGAGTTCATTTGCTCAAAGCTAGTTTTCATAAGTAGAGAGAAGAAGAGAAGATTTTTCCCTACTTTGTAAAAATTCGCTTAGATAAAATAGGGTCGAGTGGAACACGAGGATATTACGCACCAAGTGTCCAAACAACCAAACACTTGGATATTACGCACTAAGATACACTTGGATATTACACACCAAATTCCCAAAATTCCCACCCATTGGCGATATTACTCACGCCATGGGGTTTTAAAAACTTTTGTTTAGAAAAGAGAGAGGAAGATCCTTCAGAGACTCCATCCTTCATATGCTCAATGTTGTTCTGTTTCCGTGAACACGGCTGATCGATCAGATTGCAATACTCTCGAGAGTTTGTGCACTTTACCCACAATCCACGATCAAGTCCTTTTACAGACAAGACCATGGCGAGGCTTTCCCTTAGTATCCCCTCTACCTTCTGGATCCAACCGTGCCAAGAACCTCCAAATGTTGGTACCCAGGTGAGGTTTCCCACTAAGTACTAGGCCAAGACAGAGCCCATAATGTATTGTGGCTGCACTGGAAGCTTCTGAATTTTGAAACATGGCAGACTTCTTTGATTCCTGGGCGGCCGTCCTCCACCAAAATCTCACTCGTTGACCCGACAACCATTTCGCCCAGAAGAAAACTTAGTTTTATTTTGAAGTGGACTTGAGAAGGAAAGTTTGCTCTAGAGAGCCTTTATACTTAGAATTTTTTTGTCTTTCGAACCCCCCAACGGTACTTTGTATATATAGCATAGCAAGCAATACTTAGCAAAAACTCGGGTAACCTATTAGGAGGGAAAATCCTAAGATAGAGCTACTCATGGCATACTACAAAAATCATCGCACTTGCAAAATAATACTAAGGAAAATTCTACTAGAACGTCCTACACATGCATACTACAGAATTTTGAAGATCACATGCATAGAATCAAAACTGGGACAAAAGTTATAAACAAGTGGTGTAACTTGCCTTGATCTGAGAAGCACTCTACACAATAGCACTCCTTAGCGCACTCCGAACAATCTAACGAATCACAAACATAGATCTGATCACAACTTGCACAAAATATGTCACGGAGATAACATGCATGCATGCAATATGGTATTTATGCAAGATTGGTTTTCTAAATTGACCAAGGTAGCATAATTGGATTGTAATTGTGTTAGGGACCTTATTAGTTTTGATTTCCCATTGGCTTAAGAATAATTTGGGTCACTAGTATAGTTCATAGGGTTAATAGGAGATCCAACCATCTAATTAGCCCCAAATTATATCTAATGATCTTAAGCAAAGTTTTATAATTTTTTTCAGTAGGTATTGCGGAAACAAAGTCAACGCAACAAAAATCAACTAAAACGGAGTTCTAATTATTTTTCTATGAATTAAATACTCCAATCTAATGATTAAAATCTATACCAAAAACCCTACTGTAAACTTGGAATTTTATTGCAGATCTGTGTTCTACATAAAATTATGAATCCAACGGTATATTATAAGCTAAAATTGGCCAAATATTTAATTTTATACGAATTTCGCAAGTTTTACACTAAATCTGCAAACAGATCTAACCCTAACTTAAAAATCTTGCCAAGTGGCAGCCTCCGATTGGTCCAGCTGGCAAGGTGGGGGGGTGGCAGCGCGACACGCTTTTACATTGCGCAGTGATCTTGATTAGGCGTGTACCGCTTTGCTCGCCCTTCTAATCTAGGCCATAGATAGAAGATCCAACGGCGGGAGAAGGGCGGTGGCTTACCGCGGCGGTGCTGATGGCGAGGCGGCGGCGGCGCTGTCGGGTGGTGAAGCTCGGCGATGATCTGGTGGTTTCCCGAGGCAGCGGAGCAGACGATGATGTGTGGCTCCTCCTCGCGGTCTCGATCGCGAGACTGGCGTCCACGTTCGCTTCCCCGTCCAGCCGCGGTGCTCCGCCGATCTCCGCGAACTCCGGCGAGGCGTCGGCGAGGAATCGAGCGTGATCTAGTGCTCTGTTGAAGGGGAAAAAGCGGACAGGGGAAACGGTGAAGCATGGGGAGGACAACCAACAGCGAGGGAGGGTTCGGGGTGGCGCAAATCGCCGGATCCTCAACCTTCCCGAGCGCGATGACGGCGAGGAAGAACGGCAACGGTTTGGTGAAGCTCGAGCTAGGGTTTTTCGAGGGAAAGGCAATGGGAGGGGTCGGTTTTAAGGGCCAGATACTTGGGGAAGGGGGGTGGCCGAGTCCGTTGGTATTTGGGTGTCCAGACTTGAAGCGTGCTCGCCGGACTCAGGAGAGGGATGATAGGTGGGGTCCGGGTGTCGGTGGCGGAGGAGGGAGAAGCGGTTGGCCTAGCGCGGTAGCTAGGTGTTGCTTACAGTTTAGGTTTTGTTGTTGCCCCTTTTTTTCTTTAAACATTTTTCAATTTCTGTTTTAGTAAAACTTAAATAACTTTTGCATATAAAGTGAAAAAGTGATGAAACCAACTTCTAAATTTTTGTAAAAAGAAGGTGGTCATCTTAGGACCATAGTTTAATGTTTTACAAAGTTTTTAGAAGGATTAAGCTTGACTACAACAATAATGCCTACATAAAGAAATCTTTATTAGGGTTTTGATAGGTTTAGGTGTTAGGATTTTGTTGCAAATTTTTATTTGTAGGATGCAATGATGCAAGGATGATGCATGCCACTAATAACATCCTATTATAAAATCTGGGATGTTACAAACCTACCCCCCTTAAGAAGAATCTCGTCCCCTTGATTCGGGTTGGCTAGCAAATAGGTGTGGGTGTTCTGCCTTCAAGTCTTCTTCACGCTCGCACGTAGCGTCTTCCTCAGAGTGGTGGTTCCATTGTACTTTGCAGAATCTTATAGTCTTGGTGCGAGTAATCCTTTCGGCTGTTTCCAGTATTTTGATGGGTTTTTCCTCATAGGTAAGATCATTTTACAAGTGAACCTCATCTAGGGGAACGGTGTCTCTTAACGGTGTTTCGGCCATCTCCGGGTGACACTTCTTTAGTTGCGACACATGAAACACATCATGAACAGTCAGTCCTTCCGGTAACTCCAAATGATAAGCAACTTCTCCTCTACGGGCCAGAATCTTATATGGTCCTATGAATTGTGGGGCTAACTTGCCCTTGATTCTGAACCTCTTAACTCCTCGTAGGGGTGAAACTCGGAGATACGCCCGGTCCCCTATTTTATAAGCCACATCTCTGCGCTTGGAATCAGCAGAAATCTTCTGTCGGGATTGGGCTACCTTTAGCCTATCCTGAATCCGTCGTAGCTTTTCTTCGGCATCTTTGATTAAGTCAGGTCCAAATAGACTACGTTCACCAACTCCACTCCATAGCAGCGGAGTCCTACACTTCCTGCCATATAGAACTTCAAACGGAGCCACCTTGATACTTGTCTAGTAGCTGTTGTTTTACGAGAACTCAGCATACATCAGGTTATCATCCCAACTAGACCCATAGTCTAGTGCGCAAGCTCTCAACGTATCTTCCAGAATCTGGTTCACTCTTTCTGTTTGGCCATCCGTTTGGGGGTGGAAGGCAGTACTAAATTCTAGTCGGGTTCCAAGAGACTCATGTAACTGTCGCCAGAACTTTGAAGTGAACTCGGTGCCCCTATCTGACACAATTCCCTTGGGAACACCACGCAGACTTACAATTCTTGTCATGTCTATCTTAGCAAGCTTAGCACTTGTATACGTGGTCTTTACGGGGATGAAGTGAGCCACCTTGGTAAAGTGGTCCACCACTACCCAGATAGAATCAAATCCAGAACGAGTCCGGGGCAATCCCGTGATGAAATCCATGCCTACCTTATCCCACTTCCAGTCGGGTATAGGCAGTGGTTGAAGTAATCCGGCCGGTTTCTGATGCTCGACTTTAACTCTATTGCATACATCACACAGAGACATATATTCTGCAATTTCCCTCTTTAGGTTATTCCACCAAAATCTATCCTTCACATCCATGTACATCTTCGTGTTACCTGGATGAATCGAGTAGGGTGAGTCATGAGCTTCTTGTAAAATCAACTTCCTGATGTCGGGGTCATTGGGAACACACAAACGCCTCCCATACCAAAGGGTTCCTTGTTTATCCAGACGGAATTCTTTTGTCTTTCCTTCACTTATCCTGACTCTTATTTCTTCCAACTCTTTATCTCCCTTTTGTGCTTCCTTGATTCTTTCTTGGAAGGTGGACACTATTTCCATAGTTGCTACGTGTCCTTTCGGAATTATCTCTAGCCTGAGATCCTTGAATTGCTTGCATAAATCCTCTGGAAGTTCCCCTGTGGTAAGTCCATTCACATATACCTTACAACTTAAGGCATCAACCACCACGTTTGCCTTTCCGGGATGGTACTGTAAATCCAAGTCATAATCCTTAATTAGATCAAGCCATCTTCTTTGTCTCATATTCAACTCCTTTTGGGTGAATATGTACTTCAAACTCTTGTGATCTGTGAACACATCACAATGTTTGCCCATGAGGTAGTGTCTCCATACCTTGAGTGCATGAACCACAGACGCAAGTTCCAAATCATGTGTGGGGTAGTTGTGTTCATGGTTCTTATGTTGCCGGGAGGCATAGGATACCACTTTCCCATCCTGCATCAATACACTTCCAAGTCCTTGTCGAGAAGCGTCACAATAGACTTGAAAATCCTTCTGGATATCAGGCAGACACAGGACTAGCGCCGTTACAAGGCGTTTCTTTAACTCTTGAAAACTTGCTTCACATGCCTCGGTCCATAGAAATTTCTTTTCCTTATTTAATATTTCCATCATGGGTTTTGCTATTTTGGAAAAGTTTTCAATAAACCTCCGGTAATATCCTGCAAGGCCCAAGAAACTCCGAATATCTCCCACATTTTTAGGTGACTCCCATTCAGTCACGGAAGCTACCTTACTAGGATCTACGACAACTCCTTTTGCCGACACAACATGACCAAGGAATCCCACTTCCTTCAACCACAATTCGCATTTGCTGAATTTGGCATACAACTTGTGTTCTCTTAGTTTCTCCATAATAAGGCGCAGATGTTTCTCATGTTCCTTCTCATCCTTAGAGTATATGAGTATATCATCTATGAATACCACGATAAACTTGTCCAAATATTCCATGAACACCTTGTTCATCATGGTCATGAAGTATGCTGGGGCATTGGTTAGACCAAACGACATTACGCTGTACTCATACAATCCGTATCTTGTGGTGAATGCTGTTTTGGGCACATCCTGTTCTCGAATCTTTAGATGAAAGTAGCCTGATCGCAGATCGATCTTTGAGAACACACTTGCTCCCTTCAACTGGTCAAACAAGTCATTGATGTTGGGCAGAGGATACTTATTCTTAATCGTCACTTCGTTCAACCACTACTAGGAAAACGCCTGTTCGTGGCGCACCTGAAAAGGCCATCCGTGGCGCACTAGCAGTGCGCCACGGGCCTCGCGCTACGGCTATCTCCTAGCCGTGGCGCACTACCTGGTGCACCACGGTTGTGTCGAGATAGGCGTGGCGCACATGCCAGTGCGCCACGGAAAGTAGTCCAGGTGCGCCACGCGTATGAAACGATAACCGTGGCGCACTAGGTGCTATGTGCCACGGATATAAATTTCAAAATTCAAAAAAAGCAGAAGATCTGGATCTCGTCGTCAGTGTCATTGCGCGTCGGTGTAGGTCGCCGTCGTCGCCTCCTCGTCGTCACCTTGTCGTCGTCGTCAGAACTGCAAGGAGGAGGAGGAGAATAGGAGGAATAGGAGGAGAAGAAGAGGAGGAGGAGAAGAAGAAGAGGAGGAAGATGAGGAGAAGAAGAGGAGGAGGAGAAGAAGAAGAGGAGGCCTCATCGTCGTCGGAACTACAAGGAGGAGGAGGAGAATAGGAGGAAGAGGAGGAGAAGAAGAGGAGGAGGAGAAGAAGAAGAAGAAGAAGAAGAGGAGGAAGAGGAGGAAGAGGAGGAGAAGAAGAGGAGGAGGAGAAGAAGAAGAGGAGGCCTCGTCGTCGTCAGAACTACAAGGAGGAGGAGGAAGAGGAGGAGAAGAAGGAGCCCGCCGTCTCGTCGTTGGAACTACAAGGAGGAGGCCGCCGTCACCATCTTCACTGCAAGGAGGAGGAAGAGGAGGAGAAGGAGAAGGAGAAAGAGAAAGAGAAGGAGGAGCAGGAGGAAAATGAGAAGGAGAAGGAGGAGAAGGAAAATGAGAAGGAGAAGGAGGAGAAGGAAAATGAGAAGGAGAAGGAGGAGAAGAAGAAGGAAATGAGAAGGGAGGAAAAGGAAAAGGAGAGAAGGGGAGGGAAAAGAAAAGGGGTAGGTGGGCGGGGTGAGGATTCGAAATTTGAATCCCGCCCAAGCTTATCCGTGGCGCACTAGGTGGTGGTGCGCTACGGGTAAGTCGCCCTCTATTTTTTTTTCTGCAGGAAAAAACGGTCTTTTGACCATAACCTTTTACTCTTTTCGAATTTTGAAAATCTAAAAAATCGCTAAACGACAGGAGGTCATTGCGAGTGAATGCGAAATCTCGTTCTCGTCATTTTGATATATTATACGATTTTTTTCGATATCGTATGCAAAAGTTACGGCCTTTTTACCGTGGCATGACTTTTTTTTGCAGATAAAGTCGAAACTCATGTTTGTTAATTTTACTAGAAGCTATACCACATTACCTACCTAAATATGAAAGGATTTAATTTTTTGATGTGTTTATCATTTTCTTTTATTTTTTGCAAAGCCTAAAAAGGCGATCCACAGGGGGGGTGGAGTTGGTGCAGGATAGTTAGGCGTAGGGCACTAGGGCAAGGTGCCCTACTACTAAGTTTATACATTCGTAGGACACTAGGGCAGAGTGCCCTACGGCTAAGTTGACCCAGTTGGTGCAGGCCACTTAGCCGTAGGGCACTAGGGCAGAGTGCCCTACGGCTAAATTGACCCTTCTTTGCACACATGCTCATGGCGCACAAGGTCAAGATGCGCTACGGCTAAGTGACACATCCGTAGCGCACCTTGACCTAGTGCGCTACGGGTATGTGTGTTACTTCCACCTGCGTCCTGGCCCACACATAGCCGTGGCGCACCACCCCCATGTGCGCCACGCTTATGGCAGTTAGCCATAGGTCACCTGTGGGCAGTGCGCCACGCCTATTTTACCCGTGGGGCACTACTAGCAAGTGCGCCACAGAAGTATGGATTACCTATAGCCGTTTTCCTAGTAGTGAACGAGCGGTAGTCCACAACTAGCCTCTTGGTTTTATCCTTCTTTTCCACAAATAGGACAGGCGCTCCCCAAGATGACGCGCTGGGTTGGATGAATCCCTTGTCCAATTGTTCCCTAAGCTGTTTCTTGAGTTCCTTTAACTCGTCCACATCCATCTTGTATGGTCTCTTAGCTATCGGCCCCGTGCCCGACATCAAGTCAATGAGGAACTTGATATCATGGTCGGGTGGCATTCCGGGTAGCTCCTCTAGGAAGACATCTGGGTATTCATTTACAATAGGTACCTCCTCCAAGCTAACCCCCTTAAGAGAGTTCACCAGGGCTTCCTTAAGTGCAAAATTTGACTTGATACGAATTCTCTTCCCTTCCGATGTTGTGAGCGTGACAGTTCTTTTGGCACAATCTATGACTCCTTCAAATTCGGTCATCCAATTCATGCCCAAGATGATGTCTAATCCTTGTGATTCTAGAACTACTAGACTTGTGGGAAAGATGTGTGTCCCAATCCTTAGTTCTAATCCCCGGCAACCGGAGTTTGCCACTATTTCTCCCCCAGGAGAACTTACCCTTAGAGGAAAGTTTATAGTCTCCGTTGGTATCTTGCCTCTATCCACAAATACCCTTGATATGAATGAATGCGATGCACCAGTATCAAAAAGAACAACTGCGGGAATATAATTGAGCTTGAACTTACCAATCACGGAGTCTGGTGCATCACAATCATCCTCCATGGAGACATGATTCACCGTGGCTTTGACAAACGGATTTGGCTTCTTCCCGTTTCCATTGCGATGGTTGTGCCCATTTCCATTCCCATTGCCATTGCCATTCTTCTTCTCGGGACAAGAGGTTGCATAGTGCCCCGTCCTGTTGCACTTAAAGCATGTCACCTCACTGAGATCCTTTCCATTGCTGCCACTCCCATTGCGGCTTTTATGCCCATTGTGTTTGTGGTCGCCATGGTGATGACCGTTATGGTTGTGGCCATTATTGTTATAAGGTGGTGGTGAGGAATTGTGCTGCTTCTGGTATGGAACAGAGTGCTTGTTAGGGTTAGACTTCCTCTTGCGGTTTTCTATGATCTTCCTCTTTGACTCAACCACAATGGCTCTGTCTAGGAGTTCCTGAAAGTTGTCAAATTTCTAAGCCACAAGCTGAATGGATATCTCATCATTGAGTCCTCTTAAGAACTCCTCCTGTCTCTTGGCATCAGTGGAAACATCATCGAGTGCATAACGGGCTAGCTTGTTGAAAAGCTCACCATACTCGGTGACAGAACGGTGCAGCTGGTGTAGGTCGCGAAATTCGCGCCTTTTTAGAGTCATGATACCGGCAGCCACATGATGAGTGCGAAAATCTAGCTCAAACTGATCCCAAGTGATAGCATCAATATCCAGGTGGGTGACTTGGTAATTATCCCACCATTCTGCAGCAGGTCCTTCAAGCTGGTGTGCGGCAAAACTTACCCTGTCGGCTCCGACAGCTTGCACGGTGTCTAGCTTCTTGTTGATTGTACGTAGCCAGTCATCTGCGATGATTGGTTCAGTGCTGCTAGTGAAGGTAGGTGGATTCAGCCTCAAAAATCGAGTCAAGCGATCCTGTTGAGGTGGTGGTGGTGGCAGCGGGTTGTTGTTATTGTTTTGCATGTTCTGAGTGAGCAGTTGGATCAGCTGGTTCTGGGTGGCCAAAAGTTGTGCTATTTCTGGAGGAATTTCGGTGTTCGCGTGTCTTGGCGGCATCTGTGGGGTTTGAGAGAAAAGTTAAGAAATAGACAAAAAGACTAAGTAGTAAACTCCTACCCTTATGAAAACACGCCAAGCACACAAGACACACAAGACACAACTTAACACAGAAAACAACCAAGTTTAACTAAACCAGAATTGTCTTGGTATTTATTACAATCGCGAATAACGTTCTACTATAGAATTAAAGGTGGTCCAACTATTACACATCTTCCATGCCTTCCTCTTCCCCGTCCTCGAACGAGTAGCCTTCCTGCTCTAGGGTTGTCTTGTACAACTCCATCTCCTTCGTGGTGGCTTCAAGCTTATCTTGGAGGTTCTTAATCTCATCCCGCAGCTTCTTGGTGGTGGATTCTAGCTGCTCCAGGAGTCCCTCCTTCTCGCTTTGTAGCTCCTCCACTAGGCTTGACTTCTTCGTGGCTTCAAGTTGCTTTGCCAAGTCCCTCTTGGAAGCACGCACATCATTGATTATCTTGCAAAGGCCTTCAGTTTGCACTTCAGTTCCATCGATCTCCTGCTTGAGTTCCCTAATCCTCCTATTTTTATTTATCACCCTCTTCTCTTGGTTAGCGAACTTCTTCTCTTGGTCCTGGAACTTTATCTCTTGGAGCTTCATTGTCTCCTCCTGCTGCTTGATCATTTCTTCCTTCTCCTTGATGAGGGCGCATAGCTCGTCGTTCTTCAATATCTCGAGGAAGGTACCCTTTTCAAGGTCATGGATGTGGCACTCCAAATCTTGATATTGGGTCCTTCGGTGCTTGGTAGAAGTTCTTTCCTCAAAGGTTAACTCCACGGGAATTCATTCCTCATCTCGTCTTCCAAAGAGGCCGCCGCAGTGTCCTTGGAGAGCTTCATGATGACGTCCACATAGGCGACCAATGAGCTGCTGTAAGCTGATGCTAAGGGCCTTCTCCTTGGAATCACTAACAATGTGGATTTCTATGTCTTCCTCCGGGTTCTTGCCTCGCTCTTTTCCTGGTTGGATGACTTTGACCCCCCAACAACCGTCCTTGTGGAGTTTCTTCATTGTGCTCCCCTGGATTGTTGGGAGGGGAAGGTCCAAACGTGTGAGTAGGTCCATGAGGCATCCACCAAAGCAAAGGGGCTCGATGTCCGCGATGGTGTCATAGAGGAAGCTTGTCATCTTTAAGTTAGAAGAATGAAAATTAGATACTGAATCAAGTAGAGGAAAGCAGTTACTAGAAGTGCAGAAATTAACTTAGTAGAAAAGCAAGTAAGGCACATAAGTTAGAGGTGGTTCCAATCCTAGGGTCACGTCCTACAGGCAACGATGTGCTCTGATACCATCTGTAATAACCTCGGATCGGTGAGGATCCTATGTCCCTGTGATTAACATGATAGTCCCTGGGTCAATAGCTAGCACTCACAGTCGATGAAATATCATGTAAAATACAAAGTCTTTATTACACGAAGAATCCAGAGTATAAATTTATTACAAATTTGCTTAGCATAAGGCTAGCTCAAATAACAACGAAAACATAAAAGCAGCTTGAGTCCATCAACACCCCAGGCTTGTCGAGTGTAGACTCGCGATCCCTACGCACCTTTCAATCTTCGGATTCTGCACATAAAACGTGCAACCAACAAGTTGGGTCAATACTTTGAATGTATTGGCAAATTACACCAAGGAGAGAAAAGACTATCTCTACATGGAAGGCTAGTTTAGGCTGTAGAGTTCATTTGCTCAAAGCAGTTTTCATAAGTAGAGAGAAGAAGAGAAGATTTTTCCCTACTTTGTAAACATTCGCTTAGATAAAATAGGGTCGAGTGGCACACGAGGATATTACGCACCAAGTGTCCAAACAACCAAACACTTGGATATTACGCACCAAGCGACACTTGGATATTACACACCAAGTTCCCAAAATTCCCACCCATTGGCGATATTACTCACGCCATGGGGTTTTAAAAACTTTTGTTTAGAAAAGAGAGAGGAAGATCCTTCAGAGGCTCCATCCTTCAGATGCTCAATGTTGTTCTGTTTCCGTGAACACGGCTGATCGATCAGATTGCAATACTCTCGAGAGTTTGTGCACTTTACCCACAATCCATGATCAAGTCCTTTTACAGACAAGACCATGGCGAGGCTTTCCCTTAGTAGCCCCTCTACCTTCTGGATCCAACCGTGCCAAGAACCTCCAAATGTTGGTACCCAGGTGAGGTTTCCCACTAAGTACTAAGCCAAGACAGAGCCCATAATGTATTGTGGCTGCACTGGAAGCTTCTGAATTTTGAAACATGGCAGACTTCTTTGATTCCTGGGCGGCCGTCCTCCACCAAAATCTCACTCGTTGACCCGACAACCATTCCGCCCAGAAGAAAACTTAGTTTTATTTTGAAGTGGATTTGAGAAGGAAAGTTTGCTCTAGAGAGCCTTTATACTTAGAATTTTTTTTGTCTTTCGAACCCCCCAACGGTACTTTGTATATATAGCATAGCAAGCAATACTTAGCAAAAACAGGGGTAACCTATTAGGAGGGAAAATCCTAAGTATAGAGCTACTCATGGCATACTACAAAAATCATCGCACTTGCAAAATAATACTAAGGAAAATTCTACTAGAACGTCCTACACATGCATACTACAGAATTTTGAAGATCACGTGCATAGAATCAAAACTGGGACAAAAGTTATAAACAAGTGGTGTAACTTTCCTTGATCCGAGCAGCACTCTACACAATAGCACTCCTTAGCGCACTCCGAACAATCTAACGAATCACAAACATAGATCTGATCACAACTTGCACAAAATATGTCACGGAGATAACATGCATGCATGCAATATGGTATTTATGCAAGATTGGTTTTCTAAATTGACCAAGGTAGCATAATTGGATTGTAATTGTGTTAGGGACCTTATTAGTTTTGATTTCCCATTGGCTTAAGAATAATTTGGGTCACTAGTATAGTTCATAGGGTTAATAGGAGATCCAACCATCTAATTAGCCCCAAATTATATCTAATGATCTTAAGCAAAGTTTTATAATTTTTTTCAGTAGGTATTGCGGAAACAAAGTCAACGCAACAAAAATCAACTAAAACGGAGTTCTAATTATTTTTCTATGAATTAAATACTCCAATCTAATGATTAAAATCTATACCAAAAACCCTACTGTAAACTTGGAATTTTATTGCATATCTGTGTTCTACATAAAATTATGAATCCAACGGTGTATTATAAGCTAAAATTGGCCAAATATTTAATTTTATACGAATTTCGCAAGTTTTAAACTAAATCTGCAAACAGATCTAACCCTAACTTAAAAATCTTGCCAAGTGGCAGCCTCCGATTGTCAAGCGGCGCAGGTTCCTTTCGCCCTTCTAATCTGGGCCATAGATAGAAGATCCAACGGCGGGAGGAGGGCGGTGGCTTACCGCTGGCCGATGATGGCGGCGCGGCGCTTGTCGGGTGGTGGCTTCCCGAGGCAGCGGAGCAGATGACAACGTG
Organism: Avena insularis; assembly: GCA_023614405.1. Taxonomy (NCBI): domain Eukaryota; kingdom Viridiplantae; phylum Streptophyta; class Magnoliopsida; order Poales; family Poaceae; genus Avena; species Avena insularis. The sequence continues at coordinate 275,583,280 of CM042697.1, forward strand.
CGGCTCCTCCTCGCGGTCTCGATCACCAGACTGGCGTCCACGTTCGCTTCCCCGTCCAGCCGCGGTGCTCCGCCGATCTCCGCGAACTCCGGCGAGGCGTCGGCGAGGAATCGAGGGCGATCTAGTGCTCTGTTGAAGGTTAAAAAGCGGTCAGGGGAAACGGTGAAGCATGGGGAGGACAACCAACAGCGAGGGAGGGTTCGGGGTGGCGCAAATCGCCGGATCCTCAACCTTCCCGAGCGCGATGACGGCGAGGAAGAATGGCAGCGATTTGGCGAAGCTCGAGCTAGGGTTTTTCGAGGGAAAGGCAACGGGAGGGGTCGGCTTTTAAGGGCCAGATACTTGGGGAAGGGGGGTGGTCGAGTCCGTTGGGATTTGGGGGTCCCGACGCGGCAGAAGCAGTGCTCGTCGCGGACTATGGGAGGGAGAGGGATGATAGGTGGGGTCCGGGTGTCGGTGGCGGAGGAAGCGTCTTTGGCGGGCAAGGCTAGCTAGTTGTCATGTGGGCAAGTGGCCTATGAACCTAGTTAGGTTAGGTTGTTGTTGTTGCCCCTTTTTTTGTTTAAACATTTTTCAATTTCTGTTTTAGTAAAACTTAAATAACTTTTGCATATAAAGTCAAAAAGTGATGAAACCAACTTCTAAATTTTTGTAAAAAGAAGGTGGTCATCTTAGGACCATAGTTTAATGTTTTACAAAGTTTTTAGAAGGATCAAGCTTGACTACAACAATAATGCCTACATAAAGAAATCTTTATTAGGGTTTTGATAGGTTTAGGTGTTACGATTTTGTTGCAAATTTTTATTTGTAGGATGCAATGATGCAAGGATGATGCATGCCACTAATAACATCCTATTATAAAATCTGGGATGTTACAACTTTCGTGTGGGTGGGATTCGATTACAAGTAGTTGCATCACAATAGTTTACAACAGAGTCCACAAGAACTTATATATACAACAACGACTCAACGAGTCAAGAATACAAAAGATACAATACAAAGATACAACTCAAGAAGAAAGAAAGATGGTATCCGAGTACGGACAAGATCCAAATGGGACTAAGAGTCCTGAAGAATAACCAAGCGGTGTCCAACCCTTCCTAGGCCAAGCCGGAAGGTTAACCCTGCTAACGCCGTCAATCACATACCTGTCAAGCCAAAAGGGTGCAGACAAAGGGAAAAGGAAAACAGAAAGAGAGCGGTCAGTACTGAGGCCAGTACACAGCGAGACTAGAATTCGGCGGTCCTCGCCTACATTGGTATGGTGGGCTCAGCAGTAGCAAAGCTTGCACTATCTAACTTATAGAGACACGCTACAACTTCGGCTATTAGAGCGAGATAAGAGAGCACTATACGATAACTATAATATAACACCAAACATAACCCATCCGAAGATTTCCCCCTCGAAGACCAGTCGAGGAAGTCCTCTAGCGGAACACACACGGTGGCAATTTTAGTTAAGCAGGTGTTTAGTTGATAAGGCTAATTACTAATCATATAATTAGAGGCAAAACATTAGTGGCGTTGCCTATGATCATGACACTGTACTCCTGAGGCGCCCATAACCGTGGACACACGGCTTCTTTAAAAGATTTACCCTGTAGGGATGCACTACTGTACCCAAACGCATGCTCAACCCTTCAGGCAACATATCATGCGTGCCATCCGAATCTCACAACAAGAACTGTCCCATAACTACGCGCATATCCAGAGGCATCACCTACTGTGGAGAATACAACCAAGACGTACGACGATTCTCGAGGGAGGCACAGCGTTTGCGCCTACTGGTGGATCGGTCCCTACGGGGTAACTTGTACACAATGTGGGTGCCACCACCGTGTACCGCAATTTATGTATGCAAGCCATGGCAGTCCACCAAAATATCAAGTCCGAAGACATATCAACTCACACATGTCCGAGGACATATTATGTGTATGCACCAAATGGAAAAACAATTTTGTAACCCTCTGGATATACGAATAGCGTCGGTAGTTGAGGGGGGATACCAGAAGCCCCACGTTTGGTTAGCATGATCAACTCAGAACTGGTATCGTAGAACGAACGAGTCCTAGGTCGGCTCAAGCAGTTCCCAAAGGTGGTCCCTGCCGAGGCCTTATCATTAGGTGAAACCATAACCATAACCAACATCACCAATTTAATTATCTTATAACCATCAATATCCAAATATCATGTTCCACTTGTATTAGAGAGGTAGTAAGCATGCCTACGACTCGCAAGGACAAAGCTAGCTAATCAAACAAGGCAACAGGATAGCCAAGGCAATATAGTGGAGCAGGTAAATAAAGGGACAATACTATAGCATCGACAATAAGGATAGCAGTAGATCAATTGGAGGAAGTAAAGACTATAAATGAAAAATAGGTAGAAGAAGGAGAATGCTTGCCAGTGAGACAAAGTCGGAAAACCAGAAGCTTGTCGTATCTCGCATCGACTCATCGTCCTATCCGGTGAAGAAGCAAACACTAGAAAGAACACCCGATGCAATATTTAATACTATACAAACGATCCGGCATGCTTATGATATGATGCATGACATGCCAATATGCGGTCCTACTTAGCAATATGAAGCGGAATCGGAATTCCGACATTTATTATTAGGTTCAAGTTATTTAACTACCCGCAAATTTAAATATTGACTTAACAAGATAAATCATGGCATCGGTTCACTACTCAATATTGAATGGAACCGGAACAAGACAAATAGCACTCCCATATATTCCATATTTATTTAGTAGATGAATCGCCATAAAACCCGAAAAATAATATATGTATGCAAGCATGGATAATTTAATATGCACAAGTTGTTTATACTTATCAAAATAGGGTGTCGGGAAGGGTCACACATTGGGGTTTGGAGGATCTTGGTTCCGGCAGGGTTCGATCTTCGAGATGAAGAAGAATGCGTCGGGTTTAAGATCTTGTCGGTTCCCATCAATCTTGTCACTCGCGAGGGTCTCGAACAACTGAGCCAACACCACTGCATCTTATTGCAGCAAGAGCATCGCCACATCTTAACACCCGAACCACATCACACATACACCACCATCACCACTTCACATATACGGAACAACATGACCAATAAGAGGCCTCGACTGTGTCTCCAAGCTGGAATAGAAACAATGCCGAACACTCACGATGCAGAGATGCGCACGCGACCAGGACAAGGAGGAGCAGGAACGGCGGCAGACGATGACAACGTACTCGTAGAGCTTGGTGAGCTCGGGGCAGGGGCTAGGAGTTGGCCGGCCGGAGGTCGAGGCTCTGGGTGACGCTGGCCATGGACGGCGGATAGGCTCGGGCGCGAGCGAGCAGGGCAGCCACAGGTCGAGGAAGGGGCCATGGGTGGAGGCTCCTAGAGTAGAGGCGAGGACGTCGAGGTGCAGGAGCACGTGCGGGTGGCGGGCGCTAGCCAGGGGTGGAGCTTCGCGGTGGCGGCCATGGCGCGCGGCCAGCGGCTGTGGAGGCCGTCCAGGGGGGACGAGGGTGGAGGAGGCGTTGGAGACTGGCGACAGCCGGCGCTGGAGAGGTCGGGCGGCGGATCTTGAGGACAAGGAGGGCCAGACGATGTCGACGGCGGCCAGAGAGGAACCGGTGATGCACAGAACATAGGCGGGGGTTCGGCGGCCGATGGGAACGACGACACTGGCGCCAGAGGAGTCTCCCGTGCTTGGCGACAGGCGCGCCGGGCAGGGACCTAGGAAGGAGGCGGGATCGATGGAACGAGGAGGGAGGCTGCGTGATATGCGGGACATGGGGTTCTCGGGAGGAGCGATGCGAGGTGTGGGCCACGTGGGGAGATGGTGGCGACCGCGTACGTGATGCGTGTGTGTGTGAGTTGCGTGTTGGGTGTAAGTGACAGGGTGTGTGTGCATTGAGTGCAGGCGTGGTGGTGTGTGTCGCGCGCGTGTGTGGCTCGCGGCGGCCGGGTAGGATTAGGTCTAGGGTTTGATTATCTGGGGTGGTAGGTGGTCTTTCGACTGGGCCTTTGGGCCTGGTCGTTTGACTGCCTCCCCCACTAAAACATTTTTATTTTAAAAACACTTTTATAAATAGTTTTTAGGTAAATAAAATATCTCGAAAGACCGGGTTTTTTTTAATTTGAAATTAGAGAAGGGGACTAATTAGAAAACAAAATAGGCTTTTTGATGAAAATATTTTAGGGCAAAAGTATGCATGATGTCATGATGATGCAAAATAGAAAATAACATGCAATTTTATTTCGGAATATTTTTTGGGGCATTACAATGATGTATATGAAGAAGTAGAATATCTAGTCAAGGAATTCCTTAATTAGAAGTCTAGAATTATTAAAGTATGGAAGATAGGAATTCTGGATAAAACACTAAACCCTAAATCTTTAACCAAACATAAAATCCATTTCATCTGATTGGTCAATCATTTTATTTCCACAATGCTTTATAGAAATATTTTCCTATAGCAAATCACTTAAGCACATCTCTGTCATTTCCAATTATCATAACCATATGTGCTTAGGAGTTATCATTATCAATTCTTTTCCATTAGACATTCCAGATAATAATTTTCCATTTTAAAGGGTGATATCATTGGAAAATTCAGTCCAGAAAGTGGCCCAAGACCGATTACCTACGCTTGGTTTTTAATAGCAGCAACAAGAACCGCATGGCCCAACTCCGACCCGTACCTCTTCCTGTCCTTTTCTTTTCTTCTTCCTCGTGTACGGCAACAAGCAGCTGCGTGGCGGTGCTCTCGCCGTCGATCTTCCCGGCGCTAAGATCCTCGCCCCGCCACCCTGGAGTTGGGGATAAGAATGTCGACGCTGTTCTCTCTCTCCCAATACCTATCTCTCTTGATCTTGTTTCCCCTAGCGATTTTCCCCTTCTGCTGAAAACCCTAACCTGCCATGGCTCGAGCTAGAGCTCGCTTCCGGCCTCCCCTTGCCATTCTGAGGCCACCACGGAGACCGCGATGCTCGACTTCGTCATTTTCCCCGAAGCGCACTAGTCAGGGAGTTCCCTAACCGCGGAATTTAAGCCGTCTTCCCCGACACCGACGCCGTTCGCCGACTTCAATCGTCGCTGTCTCCAACTGCACCTCGCCTCTACAATCGCTCCTCTGCATTCCGGGTGAGCTACTGAACACGCCACTACCTTCATTTGCTTTGTTCTCTTCCTGTACCGAGCCACCGTCGTGCGTCGCCATGCACAGCCGCCAGTCGTCGTCGTGCTCCACTCGCCGGTGACCAAAAACCAGCGACGCCGTCTCTAGCTTGCTCCCCTCGCTATACTAATTCGAACGAGCACGCACGCGCTCACTCCTGTACCCTCTGCCACCGTTTCGGATGCAATTCCGGCGAGACTCCGGTGAGCCTGTGTGGCAGTCAACGTGGCCATGGGCCCATATGTCGGCCTCTCTGGCTAAGTTAGTTAGGAGTGTAAAAAAAATTGATATGTGTTGAGGTCATCGTGACATCACTGATACATCATCTTTCACCAGGTCCACTATTGACTAGTCCACTGCCTAGGTGTCATCCAACGTGGCCAGTACCCCACATGTTAGTGACTAGGGTAGGTTAGGTCTAGGTAAGAAAAGGAATTCTCTGTTTGTAATATTATTTATAATTTAATTATAAAATGATCCAATCTTAAAAGTTTAATAACTTTTGTTTTATAATTCAGAAAAACATGTATAATATATGAAAATTTTCAGAAAAATAAAATCTATAACATTAAACTATTATAAAACATTATTATGCCAACAATTTAAATAATTATTATTTAATAAAGATTTTATAAGTATTAATACTTTAATAATTCATATTTTAATAATGGTAAATGTTAAAAATATAAATAAAATACCAAAAATCTTAGAAAAATAAGAACTATAATTCAAATATATAATCATACATTATTATTTCACTTAATTAAATATTTGTTATTTATTAAGTATTTATAAAGTAATAAATCTTATAAAAATCAGATCTTATTATTTATAGATCACAAAAATAAATTTAATATATCAAAATGATCACAAAAAGAATATCTACATGTTAAAAATATAATATTACACTTTTGAGTTAAATAAAAAGTTAAGAACTTTAATAACTTGAGTTTAAACCCATTTCTTTAGTTAATAATTCATATAAGGGTAATTAAATTTGCAAATATTCTAAAATTAACTAATTAAGGTCTAATAAATAGTATTAGTCTTAAATATCGATGGTATGAAGTCAAAATGGTTTAACACACATTAAATACAATTTTATTGAATTATCTTTCCACCATAAGTGTAGATTAGCTTATAAAAGAATCATTATCCTGTGACACCCCAGATTTACGGTCCGAGAATACCCGTTATGCATACAATTCACGTTCCCATGATGAGTGAGCCGCTAGAATAACCGACTATTATCATTACAACATTCATATAGTAACGAGTACAAAACTTACGAAGTGGCCATTATGGCGAATGTAACACAAATAGCGGAAGTCTTCAGCGTAGAGCCCGTGCCTTAACCTACAGGCAACTGATTGGGAAGACGGCCTAGCTCGCATAGATGTCATCACCTTCATTTCTTCTTAACATCTGCAATCTGGCCAAGTAAATAGCCAGGGACCATGCCGGTGAGTACTTTGAATGTACTCGCAAACCACCTTAGGATAACAATAATAACGGATATGCAATATATCTGTGGTAGGATGGCTCCAAGAGAGGTTCTTTTATAAATTAGTTTCTCTTATAGATATAGCATGTCTCCATATCTTAGTTGAAAAGATTTTGTAAAATGTTTTGGAAACCTTCTTAAAAAATTTAAGAAAACCCTAGGAGTGGGTCACCCAATTGTTTCTCCTTCCGGTCATCTCATGACCAAACTCCTTCCTCCGTTTTCCCGACCATCCCATGGTCAAAACATTTTCGAGCCATTGCTTTTTCGATGTCCTTTTTGAAAACAAAACCAACACCCCCGTATAGCAGCCATCACAATCGTCCATGACCGAGGACTCGGCTATTCGAATAGATTTACACTCTAAAGAGGTTGTACACTATACCCACACCATCCGATTGCCCGTCCCTGATCTGACCGATTGTCGGTCGAATAACCGGTGAAGACCTTTCGAATGCCCTCTCCGATATAAGTGCCTACCCTATGAGTTTTACCCCTCAAGATCGGGACGACCTATATAGTAGCCAACCAGAGCGCGTTTTGCACCTCGACGGGTGTGCGCTTTCAATGAGGGGCTCATAGTATCGCGCGGAGGCCCGTAGGCCCTTCATTCCTTCTCCCGGTCGATGATACACATGGACCGTTGGACAGAGAAGGCCCACCCTCTGGGTATTGTTTTCCCCTGTAGTAGTGTGAGGCACCTATACTAGATTTGTCAAACTTCCAGCCCAGCCCCGTCCCATTCCAGAGTAATGTGGTTGCACGGGTTAATTGCTCAAGCATTAGGAACTGTACAGCCGGGCGTGTTTCGTAAACATTTTTCCTCCCTCTTTTGTTCGTGTTTTTAGAAAAAAAAACACTTCCCATTTTCCAAAAACACATGGTAGGCCAAGCCTCACCAAGGTTTTCTAATAAACATTTTGTAAGTCTTTTTCCGGGGTCTTCCCATCCTACACTTTTGTTTAGGCTAAAACGGGGTCTCCAAGGGGTTATAGTGTTAAACACCATCTACCATACTAAGATAAGGTAGGAGGTACATAAATAGGTTGTACCTAATTGTACTAAGGGGTGAACATTTGGAAGAGCCAAACATTCCCCATATAAATCATAGTATAGGAAAAATAATACAATTTGCATAAATGAGTAGATAAAACATGCATAGTTAAAATAATAGGACAAGGAATATGCGCAAGAAGCTGGCTTGCCTGTGACCAGCGAGAAGTCCCTTGACGGCGTTAGATAACCAGAATACCAGGTACAATAATAATAAGAGAAACCTGATGCTTCCTTCTTGTCGGTGTCTCACATTCGCAACTATCGCCGTTATTGAGCATACATGCAAACAAACAATACACCAATCAATACAAGGCATACAATCATCAAACCATATAGTAAGCAGAGGATAAATACATGATATACACCAGTAGAGTGTTGGAGGTTCGATTTGATTGGTTGGGGAGATGATTGGGAGACATAGGAGGAAGGGGTCCATTTGGATTTCTAGTCTCGGGGCTACCTAAGGGAGGGGTTTTTGATCAAGGGCTTGATATGTATGATACCATTGTATAAAAATGATACCATCAGATAGGTATCGATAAAATGAATCCAACAAAAGTGGTTTCACTATTTTATTAACTACCAAAGATTTATAAGGGATTTTATGGTGATTAAAGCTCTAGTTTTAGGAAATAATTCACCAGAACTTCTATGGAGTTCCAAAAATTATTTACTTCGGTGAAAAGGTAGTATTTGGTGGACTGATTCAAGAGGAGTTGGATTCACTTCAAAAATTTACCAGAATGCCCTTGGTAAATTCCCAAAGTCAGTGTTGGTTGGGATTTGTCTTTTTCACTAGATTTAATCTACAAAAGATTTTGATGTGATTCCAAGGACACATGTCAGGTATATAGATTACCTCTCTACAGAAATTGGAATCACACTGTTTGGAGTTACAAAACTATTTTGGTGAATTAAATAGTGAATAAACTATGGACATAATGGTTTAATTCACCATATTTTAATAGAGGCTCAATAAATCTTGGGCTCCTGTATTTTTGTACTTAGGGTTATATGGGTTTAGTGGGAGTTGGAATTAGGTCAAAATCTTACTTGGTTTGACATAGGGAAATTTCCAAAGGCAGAAAAGGTCTGTTTTAGTTATTTTTGCTATTGTTAATCTAGGAAGGGGTTTTAGGTGGGGCTAGTGAGAACTGAAGGGTATAGGCCATACCTTCCAGTACAAATTGGGTTTAGGTCATTTGGGTGAATAAAACTCTCTGGAGAAAATTATTAGTGAAAAGGATACATATAAGTAGATGATTTATCCTATTCATTCTATACATCAAAAGGGGTAACAAATGGCTCTGCATGTTAGATAGAACAACAGTGTATTCAAGGAAATTTGGATCTAGGTGATTTGGATCATTTTTCATTCTTATTTTCCTTTAAACCAAACATGTTGTACCAGATCTGTAATTACAGGATTAAAAGAAAAGAAGAAGGGGTGGCGCGGGCCAGAACCTGAACGGACTGGGCCGCTTGGACCAATTCCAGCCTAGCAGGGCGGCACCACGCATGCACATAATGGAGAGGGGAGCCGCGGGGAGGGCATGCAGGCCAGTAGCCCACCGTGTCGAAGGGGTATCAGGCGTCGTCAGCCGTCTGACCTGAAGCAGATCGACGACCGTGCATCATCTCCTACCTCGCGGCTGGCCTCGTGGGTGGAAACCCTAGCGCGGCCTGGGAGGCGCGGGGGCGCTCGCCGGAGGCGCGCCGGCGACGGGGAGGTGACGGAGGGGACGCGGGTCGTCATGGGGAGTAGAACGAAGGGCGGCAGTGGTAGGTTCCGTGTCTGGGCGATGCTCGCGTGGGGACGCCTGGGACAGGGCTCGTCGGAGCTCACTTGCGTGGCTTCCAAAGCTCCTGCTTGTGGGAAAAAGAGGAGGGGTTAGAAAGAGGGGGTCAAGGGGATGCTAGTAGAGTGACATGCAGGGGGAGAGGGGATGCACGGAGGAAGTCTTGCTCCATTTCCTGTAGAGGCCAAAGCTTCTTCTTCTTTTTCCTTTGAGCCAGGCAGAGCAGGGGACCGAGGGAGGATGCTCTGGGAAGGGTAGGTGGGAGTGTGGGGGAGAAATGAGGCCAATGAGAGAGGATCTGTGGTAGGTCGAGTGAAAGGATACAGATGTCGCCTAGAGGGGGGGTGAATAGGCGATTAAAACTTTTCCGAGAGTGGCTCGACAAAGGAGGAATTAAACTAGCGTTTACTTTGTCAAGCACAAAACTTAGAACAATCTAGCGTTCACCTATGTGCACCAACAACTTATGCTAAGCAAGACAAACAACTATGTGATAGCAAGATATATACTTCAAGCACGAAGGCTATCACAAAGTAAAGTGCATAAGTAAGAGCTCGGGTATAGAGATAACCGAGGCACGCGGGTACGACGATATTTGACCGAGTTCCTCCCAACATGGAGTTCGTCTCGTTTGGAGAGGGGGTGGTATCTAACCACCTACGCCACAAAAGGCCTCCCTTATTCTCCGGTGAATCTCACCCCAATGGGATCGATCCACACTTCCACTATCGGTGCACTTGTCGGTGGCAACCGGAACCTCTCACAAGGTTGGGGCACTTCTCCACAACTTAATTGGAGGCTCCCAACAAACTCCACCAAGGCCTCAACCTACAACACGACAAACCGTCTAGGTTTCCAAGAACCCAAGAGTAAAATGCTTCTCAACTTTCACTCACCAAATCCTCCAGGGAGAATTCAAACCGATGCACCAAATGCAAATGGCAAGAACACCACAAAGGTGCTCGAATCCCTCACTCTCAAGTTCCAAGAAAGCTACTAAACCTATTGGGGGGACAAGATGTAGGGTTCGCAGCATAGAAAACAAATTTTTTCCTACGATGGGAACAACTATGTACCAAGATCTATCTACTAGATACAAACAACGGGCGGATGTATATCCGTAGAGAACATACCCTTGAATACCAACAAAGCTTAACGAGTCCAAACTCGTGGTTGATGTAGACGATCTCTTGCTGATCTCAAGATCGAGAGGAAGTCCTAGCACAAGAAACAACAACAAGATCCGTGCTCGCACACACGTTCTAGGCACCGAGCAACCTCCGCCTCCTCGCTCCAGCGATGCAGCGGAAGCACAAGTCTTTCTTGCCGAAAAGCCACCGGGAACATGTATCTCGCTAGTCCGAGACCATGGGGAATAAATACTAGAGGGGGAGAGAGATCCTTCACGAGGAGGTGTGAGTGAGAAGTGAGAGGAGGGGCTCCTTATATAGGGGAGGGGGGGGCAGCCCAAGGGGGCATGGCCGCCGGACATGGAGGGTGCCCCCACCTCTCCCTCATTCATGTGGGCGGACACTCCACTCACACAAAATCCTTTCAATTCCCTCCACTCAAAAACCCACTCAAATTCCCATTAAATTTCCACCAAATTTAATGCAAACTCTCATTAAATAAAACTCTGTTATTTTATTCAGAATTTTGTCAATTACTTTAATGACAAACATTCACAAATAACCCCTTGCTAGTATTTCATTTCACATGCAGAAACACTTTCTGCAATTTCACCCGAAAACCTGTTTCGGTATCTAGTGAAATAAATTCCTGCGCTTGTTATTCTTTTTGGCATGAAACTTTTGCTCCAAATGGATGTCGGTGTCTCTTAAGTGTGTCACCCTACGGTTCGCGAATAATGCGGACATGATCGAGACCCCTCTCGGATCAATAATCAGAAGAGGGATCTGGAGACCCATACTGACTCCCACACATTCAACGATGACTTTCTTGTGATCGTCGGAACCTTTTTACGCTAGTATCTTAATCCTTTTGTTTCACGATATATTACATGTCCGAGATTCGATCATCGGTATCTCCATACCTAGTTTGATCTCGTTACCGACATGCACTCTTTTCTCGTTCCCGTGATATAACATTCTAGTGATCAAATCACTTGCTTGCAAGCTAATCAATGTGATATCACCGAGAGGGCCCAGAGCATATCTATCCGTCATCGGGATGAAAAAATTCCACTCTTGATCCATGGGCCTCAACATAACACTTTATTAGTTCTGAATCCATCTTTATAATCACCCTGTTACGGTGTGACGTTTGATGTTATCAAGAAACTCTTCCGGTATTAGTGATTGACATGATCTCATGGTCTAAGGATTAGGATCACTTCGTAAGTTGTTATAGCAATATAAACTCCATGACTTTGATCGTAATGCTATACTTCGGATGAATTTTCATCACACCATTACACTAATGTTGTGACCTCGTTATTAACAACATCCAATGTCTATGATCAGGAAACCTTGATCATCTTGTTAATCAACGAGCTAGTTTATAAGAGAGGCATAACTAGGAACTTCCTTTTTGTTTATTAAACACACATGTATTAACGTTTCTGTATTAATACAATTATAGCACGTAAAATAAACATTTATCATAAACAAGGAATACGATAATAACCACTTTATTATTGCCTCTCGGGCATATTCCCTTCAGTTTCCCACTTGCACTAGAGACAATAATCTAGTTTGAGAACTTCGCGTATTGAACACTTATGGCTTTCTGGTATTCCATATACGCAATTTCAAGTGGTTAACATAATCTACGGATCTGACGCTTCAGGTCCGTGTGTATTTGCATGTCTTTGCGTCTTAACGCATCACTCATTCTCCAATGAGATGGCATTGTATAAATTTGGTCTTTTGGTGAGACCTTTAGTTCCTTGGGGTTAAAACACGTCGATACTATTGTCATACAATATATCTTTAGTGTTATCCGTTGCGAACCACACCTTAGTTTGATAACAAACTACTTGACACAAATTCCCTCCTTTGCTGCTACTATAGCAGTCATATACTTAGCCTTTTGTTGTAGTATCCGTCACAATGTCTTCACTTTGGAATTCATCCAAATCCATCATGGAATCTTCTTTCCATTACATTATGCCACCCATAGTTTAAATTGAGATAAACTTAATTTGTATCTTGTGACAAAACTAGTATCAATGTAATGATTTACAATGAACTATTTGTAATTGTTTGTCACCTCTACACAAATATATTCTCAGTTCTTTCAAAAAGATCATAAGAATATCCTCACTATCGTCCAATGATCATTTTATGATTCATTCTGGTATATGCTCATAACACTTAGAGCATAGGACATATCTGGATGTGTACATATCATGGTATGATTGATCAAAACATTCTTGTGATTTCACTCATCAAGTGTCAAAGCACTTGAATCTTGTTTCACTTATCAAGTGTCGATACACTTGAATCTTGATTCAATTCCTTTCCATGCAACAAGAACTGTTTCTTGTCATTTCTATATTGAACTCCTTCAATATCTCATATATGTACGTTTGGCACAACCATATTAGCGTCACAGTCTATCCACTATAGACATTCATGCTAAATATTCGGGTTTTGCCTAAGTATTTCATCGAAATGAAATTCTTAACCTTTGGTCAATAAAAGATATATCATTTCTAATCAACAAGATGTCCTCCACATAATGTATTAGAAATATGTCTCAACGCTCCCACTTAATTTCTTGCAAATGCAAGCATCTTCATCATCTCCTGATGAAAACTCCTTTTCATTAAGGTGAAGATTCCAACTCCACGATGCTTACTTCAACCATTGAAGTTTGCATGTCCTTTTAGCATCCTTTGAATTAACAAAACCCTTTGGATCGTGTCATGTACACGTCCTAGGTAACCATTCTATTAAAAGAACTTTGTTTTGTTTATTCATCTACCATATACAAAATTCAATGTAGTGGTTGCTACTTTAATCCGTCCAGACTAAATATCGCTATGAAAGATCAAATCTTATCATAGTCAACTCCTTGAACATTGTCGTAAAATACTTTACGACATGTTGACTATTTCATAGATGTGAAACATCCATGTCTGTTTCTTTTATAGATCCAAATACGACCGATAGGTTTTTACACCTTTTCGGAGGGTCTTCCAAGTTCAAAACTTGATTTCTCGTGTATGGAACTATCACGGATTTTATGGCCTCAAGCCATTTGACGGAGTCAGGGCCCATCATCGCTTCTTTGCATGTAGTCGGTTCATCATTGTCAGACAATAATGATTTACTCTCAAATCTTAGCATTTGATTGTTTAACCGACCGACTTGGTTTAATAAGAACTTAGATCTCCGTGACCACAACCTTTGAGGCACATAAGCTATGAGCATTATGGCAGCCTTCGGAACGATTTCCGGCGCTGCGCAACTCAGCACATTTAGCTAAGGTTCATTAACCTTATCAAAGTTCTATTGTCCTCCCACTTAACTTTTGCGTAAAATTCCTTTTTCAAGAAACTTCACATTTCAAGCGACAAACCCTTTTGTCCTTGGTGTTATGGAGGAATAACCAATTGTTATTCGAAATAACCTACAAAGACATGCTCATCTGACTTCGGTTGTAAACATCTTACTTATGTTTAGCATACCAAAATTTAAGAAATGACAACTTGGGTTTTACCCCAAACCATAACTTCCATGGTGTCATTTCAACGGATCAATATGGAGCTCTTTTCAGTGTAAAAGCGGTAGTCTCTAAAGCTTTAATCTTTTAAAACATAATGGCAGTTTTATCAATAACACCTTTGATCCAACCATGTCAAACAAGGTTTCATTACAAATATCAAACACTCCATATTACTATGGTGTTTCGGGATATGTAAATCTAGGTGTTTTGCTAAACTTGCAACTCAAATAAATCCCTTTATGATAAAATCATAATTCATTTATTTTCTTGTTACACTTGTAACTCAAACAAATCCCTTATGATAAAATCATAAACCATTTATTTTCTTGTTACAATGATTTTCCACTTCATCTTGAAAGTCTTTTAAATGTTTTCAAATATTTCATACTTCTTTCTCATTAAGTGAACATTCACTCAAATTTCCGGAGAAAGCATATGAAGTTGGAATCCATCGCTTACGACTATACATAATGGACTACATACATCGATATGTATAAATTCCAATAATTTAGTCGTTCGTTCTTCTTTGGCCTTTGAACGAAGTTTTAATTATCCCGAGGAAAGTCTCACAAGCGTCACTTGATCAAATCAAAGACTCCAAAAATCCATGAATATGGAGATTCTTCATGTTTTCTTTCCAATATAATTTAAACAGCGATGTCACTTCGTAAGTGATCTTTCAATCATTTGTCTTGCGACATATTAGCATTAGGTTTTATGGATGTGATTTCTCCAACTAGATTTGTAAATCATCCATCTTATATGGAATACGGTAATTATTTGAACAACCTTTGTTCTCATAATACCTGATTCAAATAACAATTATTAAAACAAATCTTGAAGTCAAGCTTTGATGTCAACGAGAAATACAAACAACAGTTTGTTTGTTTTCGATGAACATCATCACATATTCTGTTGCTAGTTACTTAGGCCATTATGGTTCATGAATTGCGTTGTTCCGTATGAAATTTCATACCAACCAATTCGGTATCCAATACCCAAGAACCACATTGTTTAACAAGCAAAGAATACAACCATAACATGTATATCATCCATATACCTAAATTGGATATTTCCAATCTTTTCTTTTCTGCCAAATATATTTTATAGATTCTCTTTCAGCATTTCCTTTTTCTTTTTAAAAAAGAATCTATCAACATCAAAAGTGGCGCCATATACATGACACATAGTCCAAAGCGTGTATATTCAAATAATAATACCTTTGGACTTGCACTTTGAAGTAGATCACCATCATCAAAATGATCGGTATTCTTTCAAAATCCATTCTTTAGTAATCTTTTAGTGTAGTAAACATTTTACATACATATTCTATTCACCCTTATCATGACGACTTTCATGATCAAGCTACTTTAGCTTATAAAGGCGAATCGTGAGTATAACATTAATTTCCAAAACCCTTTTGGATGATTAGGATGTCTAGCATCTCCAACCTTCGTAAATTCTCATCCAATATGAGAACATATATTATACTCTATCATATTGTAACCAAAACATTGTTTCAGATATCGTTATATCTGCCACACATGATGGTTTCTGAAATAATTCTTTCAGCTCCTAGATAAACTTGATATTAAAACAATCAAGAATCATGGAGGCAAACATGATACTTAAGATACTAACACTGGAATTGTTACTCTCGATTTAATACCAACTATTAAATTTCACGGAGTAAATAGAGTTTGCTGAAAGTTTGCAATAGGACTTTAAACTTTGATTGACACTCAACACAATAAGATACCAGTTCGTAAAGTAAATATCCAGAATTCTATAGTTCTATTATCTCAATTACAACTATGCATAAGGTGGTGAACGAATGCCAATGACTACAACAAATTATGCAAATTCACTTTGATTTAATTTATGATAAATTGAGTTCTACTAATCCAAATTAGAAATGAACTCCCACTCAAAAACGACATCCCTCGTGTCTTTTTGGTGATTACATGAACCAAATCCACTACACCAGGTCCGATGATCACGTGAGTCGGTGTAGCTTCAAAGGCGAGCATCCATATGGTCATCATATCAAAAACATATGACTCATGCTTAACCTTTCGGTCCGTGTTCCGAGGCCATGTCTGTACATGCTAGGCTCGCCAAGTAAGAACCTTAGTATTCAAGGTGTAATCGTCTTTACACCCGAAATATGCTCGTGGATTCAAGTACACCCGATCATCACGTGATGTATTGAAGCGACGAAACATTGTCGGTGCATACTTAAGGAAGAACACATTCTTATCTTGATATCTAAATGAGGGATCATCTTATTATGCTAATAAAACGCCAAACAAGCAATATAAGATGCTATCAAACATCACATGTTTATTAGTGGAATGATATGGTTCCCGCATATGATCTCTATCATGTGCACCGTGGTATGATCACTATCATACCTTTATGTGTAAATCCAAGGTCTATGGAGTTTACACGCTATGTGTGTTGTAAGAGTATCATCTCATACTTCTACTTACAACATCACCATATCATAACACTAGCCCAGCAACAATCTAAACTAGACGCCTCTAATTTATCCATTGCAAGTTTTACGTGGCTTAGGGCTTTCGAAGATAGAACCGTTCTTACCTACGAACATGAACCACAACGAGGATAACCAAATTGTTGACAACTCGTTGCAAATTAGATATTGACTATAGTAGGAGAGACAGACACCCGCTAGCCACTTATGCAAAACTAGTTGCATGTCAAGCGTGGAACAGGTCTCATGTACGAGGACATGTAAAGTTTGTCCGGGCCGCTTCATCCCACTATGCCACCAATATGCAAGGTACAACTAAGAAGCAATAAAATGATCATCATCGCCCACATACTCATATGTGTACTACCCGTGCAAAGTATCTACGCATAGATCCGGCTCTGATACCACTGTAGGGTTCGCAGCATAGAAAAGAAAATTTTTCCTACGATGGCAACAACTATGTACCAAGATCTATCTACTAGATACAAACAATGGGCGGATGTATATCTGTATATTACATACCCTTGAAGACCGACAAAGCTTAACGAGTCCAAACTCGTGGTTGATGTAGACGATCTCTTGTCGATCTCAAGATCGAGAGGAAGTCCTAGCGCCGCAAAACAGCAGCGCATCCGTGCTCGCACACACGTTCGAGGCACCGATCAACCTCCGCCTCCTCGCTCCAGCGATGCAGCGGAAGCACAACTCTTTCTTGCCGAAAAGCCATCGGGAACATGTATCTCGCTAGTCCGAGACCATGGGGAATAAATACTAGAGGGGGAGAGAGATCCTTCACGAGGAGGTGTGAGTGAGAAGTGAGAGGAGGGGCTCCTTATATAGGGGAGGGGGCAGACCAAGGGGGCATGGCCTCCGGCCATGGAGGGTGCCCCCACCTCTCCCTCATTCATGTGGGTGGACACTCCACTCACACAAAAGCCTTCCAATTCCCTCCACTCAAATTCCCATTAAATTTCCACCAAATTTAATGCAAACTCTCATTAAATAAAACTCTTTTATTTTATTCAGAATTTTGTCAATTACTTTAATGAAAAAATTCACAAATAACCCCTTGCTTGTATTTCATTTCACATGCAGAAACACTTTCTGCAATTTCACCCGAAAACCTGTTTCGGTATCTAGTGAAATAAATTCCTGCGCTTGTTATTCTTTTCGGCATGAAACTTTTGCTCCAAATGGATGTCGGTGTCTCTTAAGTGTGTCACCCTACGGTTCACGAATAATGCGGACATGATCGAGACCCCTCTCGGATCAATAATCAAGCGGGATCTGGGACCCATACTGACTCCCACACATTCAACGATGACTTTCTTGTGATCGTCGGAACCTTTTACGCTAGTATCTTAATCCTTTTGTTTCGCGATATATTACATGTCCGAGATTCGATCATCGGTATCTCCATACCTAGTTTGATCTCGTTACCGACATGCACTCTTTTCTCGTTCCCGTGATATAACATTCTAGTGATCAAATCACTTGCTTGCAAGCTAATCAATGTGATATCACCGAGAGGGCCCAGAGCATATCTATCCGTCATCGGGATGAACAAATTCCACTCTCGATCCATGGGCCTCAACATAACACTTTATTAGTTCTGAATCCATCTTTATAATCACCCTGTTACGGTGTGACGTTTGATGTTATCAAGAAACTCTTCCGGTGTTAGTGATTGACATGATCTCATGGTCTAAGGATTAGGATCACTTCGTAAGTTGTTATAGCAATATAAACTCAATGACTTTGATCGTAATGCTATACTTCGGATGAATGTTCATCACACCATTACACTAATGTTGTGACCTCGTTATTAACAACATCCAATGTCTATGATCAGGAAACCTTGATCATCTTGTTAATCAACGAGCTAGTTTATAAGAGAGGCATAACTAGGAACTTCCTTTTTGTTTATTAAACACACATGTATTAACGTTTCCGTATTAATACAATTATAGCATGTAAAATAAACATTTATCATAAACAAGGAATATGATAATAACCACTTTATTATTGCCTCTCGGGCATATTCCCTTCACAAGAGAGGAGGAATCAAAGAGGAACACAAAATCAACCAAAATCTAGATCCCAAGGATACACTCACAAAGAGATGTTTTGGTTTGGTCAAAATGTGGATCTAGATCTCCTCTCTCTTCCACTCAAATGTGGGCAAGAATCATTGGAGGGATTGAGAGATAGCAAGCTTTGGAAGGTCAACAATGGAGGGAAAAACTTGCAAGAATGGTTGGAGAACCTTTGGGGAAGAAGGCCCCTTAAATAGGTCCCCCCAAAATCCAACCGTTGAAGCCCAAAAACGCGAATCCCGGTACTACCGTACTTTTTCCCGGTACTACTGAACATTCCCGGTACTACCGGACATTTGCTGGGGATCCTAGGACGCCAAACGCACCTTATTCAGTACCAACCGGTACTAAGAGGTGGTACTACTGGACCATGGTCCGGTACTACCGGACCATGGTCCGGTACTACCGGTCACCCCTGAACAAAAACAGCCATAACTTTTGCATCCGGACTCCGATTTTGATGATCTTGGGATCATTTCCAAGAGGACAAAAAGCTCTACAAGATCATGTAAAGAAACATCATAGTCCAGTAAGGGAGGATAGATCCAAATGACGAAAGGTTTAATCTCTCTCAAAAAGACGAACCGATAAAACCTCCAACATAAAAAACGTAATAGAAAATGCATATGAAATCCGTTTTCGATGAACTAGAGCTTGTCATGGAGATTAACACAAGCTATAAATCCTCACATGAGTAAGAACCAAATAATGTAAGGTTTTACCTATCTCTAAAATACAAACCGGTAAAACCTCCAAGATCAAAATGTAATAAGATATAAAAGGGAAATCCGATTTTGATGAACAAGAGCTTGTTATGAACATTACCACAAGCTCTATATTCTCACATGGACAAGACCAAATAACAACCAAATACGATGATGCAAGTATGTAAATGTTTGAGCTCTCTCCGAACAATGTGACCGAGTTACTCATTCGAGAGCCCCTCTTGATAGCATGGCTATCTATCCTAAACCCGGTCTCCCACTAACAACATGAGACCGGCAAAAGGGAAAACCTATCAAGATTATACCTTTGACTTGAGTATTCCACTTGAAATCGATGTACACGAACTTGAACTTCTCAAGATGGGACGCCTTTCTTGATTTCTCATCATCGATCCATGATCATCGAGGATGACAAGCATCAAACATGAGATCTTCTATATATGGCGCATTTTGAGCTTGCACAACACATCTTCTTCTCATTTCATCTATCTTGAAGCCAACACATGCTCCAAGAAATGCCAATGGACAATTCCTACAAGTACAACTTAATACACACATTAGTCCATAAAGATTGTCATTAATTACCATAACCACAAATGGGGGCCCACATGTTCTTTCAATCTCCCCCATTTTGGTAATTGATGATAATCCCTTTAAGAGGGTTTATATAAGGAATATTAATGAATAAAATGGTAATACCAATATCAAATAATACATATGTATGTGATATTGGTGCCACCACCATATATATATCAAACTCCCCCATAATACTATGCATGTGTGATAAACTTGAATTTCATTGCATATATTGCCAATCATTATCATTGGTGGAGTTTCCTCTATATACCACATGCAAAGCAACAACAAAGATGCAAGAGCATGGAAGGAAAATGCTTAAGAACAAACTCAAAGAATAAACCATTTCCCTTAAACCCTCTAAAACTTCTCCCCCATTGGCATCGATTGCCGAAATGGGTGACAAGTTCTAGAAGACCAATATAGTGATAAATCTTCCAAAGGTGTGCATTCACACATATCCAATGATGAATACTTGGGAGTAAGTAGAACTATATCGAGGACCCAAAGATTGCCAAACGAAATAAAAAGAAGAGGCATAAACAAATGATGCAAGTAATTACAAGGTCCGACAAACCAAATGAAAACAACAAATGAGTCCAAATGGAAATAACACGATATTATGAAATGAGCAAAAGAGTGCTTTAAATAACAAATAGAGAAGCTCCCCAAGATTTGTGCATAATTCAAAATAAATGCATTAGAATAATTATTGCACAAATATGGAATCCTCGCTCCCCCATAAGCATTTAAAACACAATAAATGAAAGATCAAATAAATGCTTAAATAAAATAGAGAAACTCTCCAAGATTTGTGCACACTTTAGAATCGTTTTATTTCAATACAAAAATTCCCAAATATGGAATCCTCACTCCTCCATAAACATTTAAGGCACAATAAATGATAAAGAACACAAATGAGCATTATTAAATGAATTAGATGAGCTCCCCAAAGATAATGCACCAATTATGATAATTGCATTTGGGAACAAGGTGCATAATCATGGAATACTCACTCATCCAAGTTCATTTAACAATACAAGGCATGAGAGAATAAATATGAGTGCCCAAAGATGCAAACAAGAGGAAGAAGCACTCATAGGCAATTAAATTTGGAAGCCACCGAAGAATCAAAAGGAATAGAAAGGTGGTCTCCAAGGATTAAAAATCAACTAAAATTATCTTCTCATATGTGTATATGTATCTAAGTGGAAAACATCACAAAGACATATGCCAACAAAGAAATATGCACAAATAAAGAAGATATACAAGAAGGCATATGAAAAGTATAATGAAGTCATAACATATATCAATTAGATTTTTGCTTCAAAGCATGGCCAAGGGATCAAATATATCTTATTGTACATTAATGAACTTCAAACACCAACACACTACATATATTACAACTATCACCAAGGGAAAAGGAGAAAGTTGGCATATATGAAGAAAGGCAACAAGTATCACGAGAAAGAATATACTAGCAAAATCTCACTATTGCACATGAGAGAAGTTGAGGAAAGGATAGGAAATAAAATTGCTAGATTGACATATTTGGGATTGGAGGATCATATGCATGATTTTTTATAGTCCCAATTATATGCATTCATCTCAACTTATACACCTATACAATAGAGAGTTCTCTTAATACCATGGCTACAGATACAACAATAAATATAATAACAAAACATCATGCCAAGATGCAACCTACAAAAGTTTGGAAGCAAGATAAATATGCATGAGAAAGAGATACTTGTTACCGAGATATAATTGGTAGGATGTAGAGGATATGAATTCATTGATCATCCTATAGCTTGCCTCCAATTTTCATTAATGCACCACTTATTCAAGATTTGAGAGACATGCATACAATATATCTCCAATGTACCTAAAACACATTTAAGTAAAAAATGGTCCCCAAACTTATTGGGTCCAAAGTAGTTAGTGCAACTACAATACATAGGCGATACTCCACATAAATATATG
Source organism: Avena insularis (assembly GCA_023614405.1). Lineage (NCBI taxonomy): Eukaryota > Viridiplantae > Streptophyta > Magnoliopsida > Poales > Poaceae > Avena > Avena insularis. Next base: position 275,605,368 of record CM042697.1, read on the forward strand.
CATATTGATATGAAATTGAATTTCATGCACAACTTAGCCGATGGGATTTGGTGGAGTTTCCCCTATATATTGGATCAAAGAAAGCAAGCATGCCATAATATAGATATGTAGTAATATGCATGCACAAGGCTTTCAAGAACCAAAAATGAGATACAATTTGAACAAAAACACCAAGTAAACCGTGATGGCACACACAAGAGTGTGACAAGACAAGCGGTATCCAAATTGTATCAAAGAACCAATTCAACACATGAAAGATCATAAGTTCAAAAAATGAACTAGGAAAAAGCCAAAGAGCAAAAGATAGATAAAAATACAAATGCTCAAGGATTTATCTCATTCTAAAATGGTAAAAATGTTAAACAAGGAATAAGACAAAATCAACTCCCAAAAATAGTAAGGTTCCAACAAGTAAACCAAACTCTCCAAACTTTTCATGATGGCACAAAATACCAAAATGAAAAGATCAAACTTCCAAGCACATAAAACCCTATATGGATCAAACAAGGAAGCATAAAAGGATTGTTCTAGATAATATAGGAGAGCTCACCCATAAGAAGTACATTATATAGAATTTTATTTTGAATGCAAAATGCACACAAATGGGATTATCACTACTACCTACATTAAATAAAACACAAGAGGATACCAATAAATAAGAAGATCCAAACGTAGCAAGGAATACATGGGAGCACACAATACATTTACTTGGCCAAAGATACGACAAGATTAAGCAAAGGACAAAGTGAATATGATCAATAAACTCTACCATAAATTTAGTAATAATTGTCCAATGACAAGAATTATTGAGAATAATCTTCCTTAGGTAGTTCATACGGATATCCAAGATCATATTCACACAAAGAAGCATATAACAAAGTATAGGAATTAAGTTTAATGCTTCGAAAGAGATTCTTGGTAGCTCCCAATAGTCACACAATCATAGTGATTAGAGTGACTTGAAGCAAATGGTTTCCATGAGGATATATGTATATCTAAGTATGAGGAAACACGTACCAAGAAATACTCTCACATACAAGATCCAAAATATGAGCAATAAAGGAATTCAAGCAAATTGGAACTTGTATGAGCACATGTGTCACATAGGAGCTAGATAATTATCAATATCAATTATAAGTGACACAACCTCGAATATTCACATTTTCTAGGATTGTAATATGCACTAAGAATATGACTCCCCCATAATGTGATACTACCATAAAACCAACACGAGGCAAAAGGATACAAATAGAGATAATTAATGGACATTATAAAACTTAAATTTCTCATGAGAATTATACCACATAGAGACTAGACAATAATCAAATATAAATACTAGGCGGTATTCCTTGTGTACACACAATTTTAGGATTGTGGAATGCCCAAGCATAACACTCTCCCAAAATGGGATAATCCATTAATCTCTCAAAAGAGCCAAATAAGATACCAAGTATAACCAAGTATGGCTCAAACACAAGAAACACACATACAGGGTGTGCCACCTAATCATACAGATATATACTTGATAATTAAGTGGAAATCACAACATGTACAAAAGCATGGAAGATAGAAAACCAACACATGCACAAGGGGGTGAGTAACTTTCAATGTAAATAGTTTAGCATATGTTACCGCAAGGAGGAACATTGGAGATATAATATAATCATGATAATCCAAATGGCTTGGCTTGACAATAATAATTGATGAAGATCCCTCAGTTCTACACAATGTAGCCAAGACTCCAATGCCCTCCAACTAACACCTATTGATCAAGTTTTGGCTTGTTGGTCCCCAACCAAGTTGGGTCCTAAGAGGTTAGTCACAATAGGCTTGGCAACCCAAATGGTTCTTTTCTTGACACCACATTGAGAACCAACAAATTTGGCAAACACATTGCCAACCTCATCCTTACAAAGATAATAAGAATCATCAATCAAGATAGGATGGGATGAGGAGTTACCAATAGTGCATGCGGAAGAAATGTTCCCCTTCTCATGGCACATGTAGCAAGTTCTACTCTTGCCATATTTGTTCTTAGGTGAAGCCATAACTCGAGGAAGAGCTCGAGTAGTCCTCTTAGGAAGAGGCCCATTAATGACTTGAGGTGGAACTTGAGGCCGCTTCCCTTGATGCTTCACACTAGGAGACTTCTTCTTCAATGGGCAAGATCTAACATGATGCCCTTCTTCCTTGCACTTGAAGCAAACAATGTTGGCCGGATTCTTGACTTGATATTGGCCATTCTTCTTGTTGTCCTTGGGCTTCAACTTGATAGTGGACTTGTTCTTGACATTGGATTTGAATCCAAGCCCACACTTGTCATTGGGGGATTTTTGCACACTCAAGATTTTGTTGAGTGCGGCCTTCCCTTGACGGCCCTTTTTCAAGTCATTCTTCAAAGAAGTGACTTGAGCCTCGAGATCTTTGATTTCCTCTACATGGTTAGTTTCAACAAAAGTACTAGAGGAAGTAGATGCTACATTGTTAGAGCAACAAGGCACTAAATGTAATTCATCACGAGATATAGCATGGTTGTGAGAGGATGAATTACAAGTACTAGCACATGGCAATATAACATTTGGAGTAGATATAGTGCTAATGTCCATACGAGGCCCACTAGATGTTACCTTTGACACGATGGCCTCATAAGTTAACTTTAGCCTACCATGGGAGACTAGAAGATCCTCATGCGAGCTTGAGAGCTTAACATGACTTTCTTCTAATTTCCCATAGTTGCTATTTAGCAACGCAAGTTGAGCCTTTATCTCAACATTCTCCTTCAAAATGCATGCTTCACAAGAAATATAGTTATTAGCACAAGCATCATCATTATTAGCGAGAGGTGAGGGCAACTTGGCAAGCTCTTTGGAATATGAAGCTTTAAGTTGCTCATGCGACTCGGGTGAGTTTGATGAGCTCCCTCTTAACGACCCGAGAGCCATTTTCGAGGTGCTTAAAATCCTCAACAAGTTTAGCATAAGAAACTTCAAGTTCATCATTTTTAATCTTGAAGGAGTTTAACACAACAAGTTCTCTATAATGGTATTCTTTTACTCTAGATAATTCTAGAGTGAAAGTCCCCTCAAGAGATTCTTTGGTGGTTTGTTCTTCTTCAAGGGAGTCCTTTAGTTGAGCAATTTCATTAGCATACTTACGCTCACGCACAAACTGTACATCAATTAAGTTTTCTTGCTCCTTAATAAGATCATTACCTTCTATAGTATAATTCAAGATTTCAATAAAGTTGGAGGAAGCAATTTTATGTTTGAAAAGAGCGCTATAGACAACCTCTCCCATTTTCTTAATAGAGGTAATATCATAATTACCTCGATAATCTTCATTATCATTCTCAACCTCATCATCATCATCATGAGATACAATGGGATCCAAAGAGGTTACCTTTGTTCCCTTAGCCATAAGGCATATGTGAGAACCGGAGGAAGGTGATGATGAGATTGCACTTGTAGCTCTATTCAAGACCTTGTCTTAGCCCATAGAATATTAATTTTCCTCTACATGGTTAGCAACACAAGCACTAGAGGAAATAGAAGCATTTTTATCATGGCAACAAGACAACACAATAATATTACCATGAGATTTATTCAAGCCATTACTACATGATATGCAAGGACTATCAACACTAGCATGTAAGGAGTTGTGAGTGCTAGAATTATTAAGGTCCGAAGATAGATCATTGCAACTATATAGGGATGATGGATTACAAATAGTAAGCACACTATCCACATTGCAATTTCTATCACCACTCACAGTATCATTACCTTGTGAAAAACCACATGTTGGTGAAGTGGTGGAAGATGAGAACTCATCTCGACCGGAAGTGGAAGCAAAATAATCATCCTCAATAATGTTGGACTTGCTATATTTATCTTGAAGCTTGGTCCATATTTCATGAGCACTCGAATAGGGCATGATAGAAGAAAGAACTACATTGCTCACAACAAATAAAATAATATTAGTAGTTTGAGCATCTATATGTGAGTCCATCTTCTCCTCTAAAGATTTGTTTTGGGGATCCATAGGAGAAGACAAACCCATATATAGATATTCTTTGATAATTGGGTGAATGTCCCAAAAATAATCAAGCATGCGAGATTTCCAAACATCATAATTTGTGCCATCGAATATATAGAAGGAATCGTTCTCAAATCCCCTAGTCGACATCTTTACTCTCAAGGCAGTGAAGCCTAAAATGAGAGACCGGGATCTGATACCAATTGAAAGGATACAAATGTCGCCTAGAGGGAGGGTTAATAGGCGATTAAAACTTTTCCGAGAGTGGCTCGACAAAGGCAGAATTAAACTAGCGTTTACTTTGTCAAGCACAAAACTTAGAACAATCTAGGGTTCACCTATGTGCACCAACAACTTATGCTAAGCAAGACAAACAACTATGTGATAGCAAGATATATACTTCAAGCACGAAGGCTATCACAAAGTAAAGTGCATAAGTAAGAGCTCAGGAATAGAGATAACCGAGGCACACGGGGACGACCATATTTTACCCAGTTCCTCCCAACATGGAGTACGTCTAGTGTGGAGAAGGGGTGGTATCTAACCACCTACGCCACAAAAGGGCTCCCTTATTCTCCGGTGAATCTCACCCCAACGGGATCGATCCATGCTTCCACTATCGGTGCACTTCTCGGTGGCAACTGGAACCTCTCACAAGGTTGGGGAACTTCTCCACAACTTAATTGGAGGATCCCAACAAACGCCACAAAGGCCACAAGGTTGGGGCACTTCTCCACAATTTAATTGGAGGCTCCCAACAAACGCCGCCAAGGCCTCAACCTGCAACACAACAAACCGTCTAGGGTTCCAAGAACCCAAGAGTAAAAGGCTTCTCAACTTTCACTCACCAAATCGTCCAGGGAGAATTCAAACCGATGCACCGAATGCAAATGGCAAGAACACCACAAAGGTGCTCGAATCCCTCACTCTCAATTTCCAACAAAGCTACTAAAGCTATTGGGGGGACAAGAGAGGAGGAATCAAAGAGGAAAACAAAATCCCCCCAAAATCTAGATCCCAAGGATACACTCACAAAGATATGTTTTCGTTTGGTCAAAATGTGGATCTAGATCTCCTCTCTATTCCACTCAAATATGGGAAATAATCATTGGAGGGATTGAGAGATAGCAAGCTTTATAAGGTCAACAATGGAGGGGAAAACTTGCAAGAATGGTTGGAGAACCATTGGGGAAGAAGACCCCTTAAATAGGTCCCGCCAAAATCCAACCGCGAATCCGGTACTACGGACTTTTCCTCAGACACGGACATTCCCAGTATTATCGGACATTCGCTGGGGATCCCAAGACGCAAAAACTCACCTTATTCAGTACCAACCTGTACTAAGGGGCGGTACTACCGGACCCTGGTTCGGTACTACCGGTCACCCCTGAATGAAAATGGCCATAACTTTTGCATTCGGACTCCGATTTTGATGATCTTGGGCTCGTTTCGAATATGACAACAAGCTCTACAAGATAATGCAAAGAAACATCATAGTACAGCAAGGGAGGATAGATCCAAATAAAGAAAGGTTTAATCTCTCTCAAAAAGACAAACCGATAAAACCTCCAACATAAAAAACGTAATAGAAAATGCATATGAAATCCGTTTTTGATGAACTAGAGCTTGTCATGGAGATTAACACAATATCTAAATCCTCCCATGAGTAAGAACCAAATAATGTAAGGTTTTAATATCTCTAAAATACAAACTGGTAAAACCTCCAAGATCAAAATGCAATAAGATATAAAAGGGAAATCCGATTTTGATGAACAAGAGCTTTTTATGAACATTACCACAAGCTCTATATCCTCACATGTACAAGTCCAAATAACAACCAAATACGATGATGCAAGTATGCAAATGTTTGAGCTCTCTCCGAACAATGTGACCGAGTTACTCATTCGAGTGCCCCTCTTGATAGCACGGCTATCTATCCTAAACCCGGTATCCCACTAACAACATGAGACCAGCAAAAGGGAAAACCTATCAAGATTGTACCTTTGCCTTGAGTATTCCACTTGAGCTCGATATACACGAACTTGACCTTCTCAAGATGGAACACCTTTCTTGATTTCTCATCATCGATCCATGATCACCGAGGATGGCAAGCATCAAACATGAGATCTTCTATATATGGCGCATTTTGAGCTTGCACAACACATCTTCTTCTCATTTCATCTATCTTGAAGCCAACACATGCTCCAAGCAATGCCAATGGAAAATTCCTACAAGTACAACTTAATACACACATTAGTCCATAAATAGTGTCATTAATTACCAAAACCACACATGGGGGCCCACATGTTTTTTCATCGAGGGTTATAAACCAAGGTGGTGTGGTCTAGGGTGAACTATGCCCAGGGAAGAAAGCAAGAGAGGGGTGGGGGCCATCCATTGGGCAGCAGGGTGATGGAGAGGGGTTTCTAGTCGTGCAGGAAGAGTGGAGTGATGGGGTGCAGCAGCTGCAAGGTTTTTAATTGGCTTGAAAAGACAAGGACTTTGTCCCTCTCATGGACAAGCATAAAATACAAGGGGAAAGGGGGTGGGTCACTGAAGTGATATAGTGGTGTCGACCAGGAGAGTGCTGAGTAGTGGAGAGAAGTACTGGACAGGTTTGGGGAAGGATTGGATTTGGTTTGAGGCAAGGTTTAACTAGTTTGCCATATTTGATCAAATCTTGGGTTGTGAAAGAAGTCCAAAATTTTACACTGTCCAAGATGGGTAAAAGGTAATGGAAGTTAGATAGGGTTATTTTGTACCACCAGGAATTATTTGGGATTTTTCAGAAGATTAAAAGTTCATTTAAACTTGTCTAATCAAAAAGTGCAGAAATGGATTTTGGAAGCTAAGGTAATATTTTTGCATTAGGCAAGGTTGGTTTTTGAGTTGAAATGGTTCTGAATACCGTATTACACATTGGAGAATTTATTTGGAATTTATTAAGAAGGGAAGAATTTTTAAGGAATTATTTCTTGTTTCTGCCCTTTTAAGAAAAAAGGCTAAAAGAAATAATAAAGGATCTCAAAAATATTTAGTTTTGAGTTGGGAGGATAGGATAAGATAAGTAGGCATAAAATGTGCCTTAAGCTTGCAAGGTGAGTTGGAGAAAAACAAACTTGTCTTTGAAGACAAGGGTTTTGAGGAATTAGTAGATAAAGGAAATTAAATAGTTTTAATAATCCAAATAATTGGGAGAATTATTTGGGGGATGCTTGTATCCAAGGTAGGTGATGTAAACTTGATGTAGGCATCAATATCAACCTTGGTTTTGAAGAAAAGTGGTGAAAAGAATGGAAACTAGATAGGGGAAGGATCTAGGGTTTAGTTATCTTGATACCACCTAAACAAGGTTGGATTAGGGAGCTCAGAGCTCACCTTGGTACAAGAGGTATATGGATGGATATACCAAGTCATATAGATGATCATGGAAGCAAGAGTTGGTTTTGTTTGGATTTGATATGGGTTTGGAGTGATGGCAAACTGTGTTGAAAATAAGGCTACCATAACAGACACATCAGTTAGCCTCCTAAACCATGTGGGTTTAAGAAGCACAAGGCTCCAATGGAAACAAGTGAAGTGGGGGTTGATAGGCCATGGTTAGTATGTCGTAACCATGGAAGCAGTGGGTTAAGGGGAAGTGGCATATAGATGTGAGATTCTGCCAAAGTAGGCAAGATGATAAGATTTGCAGAAAATATTATTATCTTGACTACAAAACCATCAAGGATGAGTGGCAGATAGAATGGCTTAGCCAAGGGTAGAAGTGGGCTTTGGTAGTACTAAAGATGTACTACAAGATAGTTCAAGTATATTCTCAAGAATGCACATAGGTTAGAAAGGGTAGAGCTCCAAAAATAGTATCTAGATAAGAAATCCATAATTAGCCATTTTTGCAGATTTAGGGTTATAGACTAGAGTGCAAGTGTAGAAGCTTTTTAGAGGATGCTAGGTTCCAAACTCATGATCATATGGAGTATGTTGATGTGAGGGATAAGTAGATATTATCCCTGCTTAGATTGGGTCTTCACTGAGTTAGAAACCATCAAGAGGGATTATCCTAGGATTGATCTGGGCATGAGAGGAGATGAGTACCTTAGTGACTTAGGATAGATCCAGACTTGGATGATTGCTTTGAGACTGATGATCCCAAGGAAAGGATTGGGTTCTAAGGGATGAGCTACTAGATTAGCTCATTCTAGTTCCTTGGAAAACAAGACAATTAGGAGATCAAAGCAATTCATCAACCAACAGATCAAGGCAATTCATCTTACTACTTATCTAACTACTACTAGGGTTACCATCAAGCCTAGCTTGGGGTTAGGAGGGTTATGTTGAAAAGGGGTTTTGCCTTGAAGTAAGATAAGTACCATCTTGGTATCTCTACCAAGATTGATATGAAAAGGTTTTGATAAAGGTTTTGGGAGAACCTAGAGATAAGGGTAGTTGAATCTCTGTCTTGAAAACACAAGGAGATAATATATATGTCTCCATAGTTTTGGCAATAGGAACTAGTAAAGTATTTGGTTATGTCAAAGTCATCTTGGCTCATGTTTTGAAATGCCAGAACATTTGAAAATATGAAAGATGAGCCAAGACATCTCTTTTGTGAAATAGTTTTTGTAAACTAGTGTTGAGATAGGAGCACATAACTAATACACAAGCAGTTGCTTGAGCACAAGAAATTAAGTAAGCACACAATGCAAGAAAAAAGTTTTGTTCCCCCTGATTTTTTCCTTTTTGACATTTAATCAGGGTTGCTGAAATGGGGATGTTACAGACCTTTCCCCCTTAAAATAATCTCGTCCCGAGATTAGGGAGGAGTAGGGTTGGGGTAATAACACCCGCTTAACCATTTCAGCGGAGGAAGGTATGAAATGTTAGCAAGCCTTCTAACGAGTGGGTAGGGTCAGCTACGGCTCAGAGCGGTGTGGCTTCGAGTTTGGGGGTTTAGAGAAAGTGAGTGGAAAAGACGCAGTCTTTTCCCCTTAGGGCAAGTCTAGGTAGGTTTAGCGCCGACGGTTACTTCCTTCTTGATGCGAGACGACGAGTTGAGTCTTCTTCATTACTTTGCCTTGGGGACGACCTTATTTCTTCATGGTCTTGATACACCGCGATGTTGGCTTGTCGGTCGAACTTGGAGCGAAGAATATTCCTGAAAAATCTTCTAAATCGGGAGAAGGGCCGGTTGTTGTCCTTCTTGCAGAGTCGATGATTCAGAGCTTGGAGGGGTGTTTACCACTTAGTGTTACTAGGGGTCGATTCCCGGGGTCTATAGGGTTTTGGGCGGGAAAGACACAATCTTTCCCCCTTAGAGCAAAACTACGGGGTTTGGGTCTGATGCAACGTCGTGGGTAAAACATGCAAAGAAGGATGTCATGCTTGCACAATATCCACAGATTTAGCAGGTTCAGCCGGTCGGTGGCGGAGGTACTTAAGGGGTTACAGAATAGGTCGGTGCCGCATGGCGACATGGCATCCAGAGTTTTACAGAATAGGTCCTGGGGCGCCACATGACTCTACCCAGGTTGGGAAGGAGAGTTTTCAGATGCGAGACTACTTTGGGGGAGCGTCCAAAGTCTTGACGCCTTTCGGAGGTGAAAGGTTTCCCTGCAGACAGTGCTTTCTCGGGGGAAGAGGAGTTTCTAGGGATAGCGGCCTCCAGATCCTTTTAGCCGGAGGGGCTTGGGTTTTCTTGCCGTATTTGGGTGTCGCAGGGGCTTGCTTCGGGTTCATCCAGTACTGTTCTGGGCAGCTGCGGGCGAAGTGGTCTGGACCTCCACAGGTGTAGTAACCACTTGGTTTAGCTTCATATCTCCCTTTTGTTTGTCTTGGGATCTTTACAGGGACGGGGGATGTCTTTGCCTTCGCCTTGATGGAAGTGTTGTCAAGACCATGCTGGGGGCACTCTCAGCTGTAGTGACCTGGTTCATCACAGGCGAAGCAGGTGCCTTTCTTGGAACGTCCTTCTCTTTATTTCTTCCCAATGTTGACGCAAGGGAGTTGACGAGCCTTGCCAATCAGGAGTTGGAGGGGACAGTTGGCAGGGACATGGTCTTGACCTTCATAGAGGAAGCAGGTGACTAGTTGGGTAGGGAAATCTGCAGGAGAGTGGAGAGCTCCACAATTTGGGCAGTGGCCTAAGCACTGGCTAGCTTAATGTCCTTCTTCACCGCAACGGCTGCATCCTTTCTTCGGGGATCCGATATTCATGGCCATACTTGGGGTTTTTCTGTTGGAGAGAAAGTCTTTGGCTGAAGAAGGAAACAGGACTACAGAGTTAGTCTTCCGAGTTCGAGGGTAGTTGAAAAAGTGAGGTATAATATTGGGTGGAGAGCTATGGATGATCGTGACAGGTCAACAGGGGTTTATGGGGAGTTGAGTAGAAAGACGCAGTCTTTTCACCTTAGAGCTTTACTTGGGGTTGTCGAGGCTTTCCTATGTGGCATCCTGCTGAGGAGAGGTTTCCGACTAAGGGGTTGCGAGAGTTAGCAATCGGGGCGTGTCCGCCAGGTGGTCGAAATTATAGGTTCGGATGATCTGAGGCAGAAAAGCAACACATTCCAAACATCAAACACGCACATGACGAGCAAACAAGGCATACCATGAGTACTAAGAAGGGGACTACACGTCATAGAGGGAATCCTAGTTTACGGATGATAATCCTATTTACGGGGGTCTTCACTTCTGTCTTGTCGTCTTTTGTCGTTGATGCCGTACTTGATGGATTTGGGGGAGATGAAGGACTCCGTTGGTAGGGCGGTCTTGTAGTGTTTGTCATCGTTGGTAGCTCCTTTTGCTTTGCTTGTCCCAGTATCTTCTTTTCGGGATCTCCGTCTTCATAGTATTCCACTTCGGACCTTGTTTTTTAAAACGGATCATTTGAAGTAGACGAGATGTAGAGTAGTCTAGTTTCAAGTATTTTGAATCCGAGAAGATGAGGTAAGAAATCTTTCAAAAGGTGTTTGAGAAAATAGTTTGCGAAAACCGGTGTTTTCATAAATAGGGGTTGTCCTGTCTAACGTCCATGCTAACTAAGGTCTCTATAGTTAGGATGGCTCTAATACCAAGTCTGTGGCACCCCAGATTTACGGTCCGAGGATACCCGTTATGCATACAATTCATGTTACCATGATCAGTGAGCCGTGAGCATAATCGACTAGTATCATTACAACATCCATATATTAACGAGTACAAAACTTACAAAGTGGCCATTATGGTGAATGCAACACAAATAGTGGAAGTCTTCAGCGTAGAGCCCGTGCCTTAACCTACAGGCAACTAACTGGGAAGATGGCCTAGCTTGCATAGACGTCAGCACCTTCATTTCTTCTTAACATCTGCAATCTGGCCAAGTAAATAGCCAGGGACCATGCCGGTGAGTACTTTGAATGTACTCGCAAACCACCTTAGGATAACAATAATAACGGATATGCAATATAGCTGTGGTAGGATGGCTCCAAGAGAGGTTCTTTTATAAATTAGTTTCTCTTATAGATATAGCATGTCTCTATATCTTTGTTGAAAAGCTTCTGTAAAACATTTTGGAAAACTTCTTAAATTTTTTAAGAAAAACCCTAGGAGTGGGTCACCCAATTGTTTCTCCTTTTGGTCATCTCATGACCAAACTCCTTTTTGAAAACAAAACCATCACCCCCATACAGCAGCCATCACAACCATCCATGAACGAGGACTCGGCTATTCGAATAGATTTACACTTTATAGAGGTTGTACGCTGTACCCACACCATCCGATTACCCGTCCCTGATCTGAACCATTCGTGGGTCGAATAACCAGTCAAGACCTTTCGAATGCCCTCTCCAATATAAGTGCCTACCCTATGAGGTTTACCCCCTCAAGACCGGGACGCCCTATATAGTAGCCAACCAGAGTGCGTTTTGCACCTCGACGGGTGTGCGCTTTCAATGAGGGTCTCATAGTATCGCGCGGAGGCCCGTAGACCCTTCATTCCTTCTCCCGGTAGATGATACGCATGGACCGTTGGACAGAGAAGGCCCATCCTCTGGGGATTGTTTTCCCCTGTAGTAGTGTGAGGCACCTATACCGGATTAGTCAAACTTTCATCCTAGCCTCGTCCCATTCCAGAGTAATGTGGTTGCACGGGTTAATTGCTCAAGCATTAGGAACTGTACAGTCGGGCGTGTTTTCGTAAACATTTTTCCTCCCTCTTTGGTCCACCTTTTTAGAAAACAAAACACTTCCCATTTTCCAAAACCACTTGGTAGGCCAAAGCCTCACCAATGTTTTCTCATAAACATTTTGTAAGTCTTTTTCCCGGGGTCTTCCCATCCTACACTTTTGTTTACGCTAAAACGGGGTCTCCAAGGGGTTATAGTGTTAAACACCATCTACCATACTAATGGAAGGTAGGAGTTACATAAATAGGTTGTACCTAATGGTACTAAGGGGTGAACATTTGGAAGAGCCAATCATTCCCCATATAAATCATAGTATAGGAAAAATAATGCAATTTGCATAAATGAGTAGATAAAACATGCATAGTTAAAATAATAGGACAAGGCATATGACCAAGGAGGTGGCTTGCCTGTGACCAGTGAGAAGTCCCTTGACGGTGTTACATAACCAGAATACCAGGTACAATAATAATAAGAGAAACCTGATGCTTCCTTTTTCTCGGCGTCTCACATTCGCAACTATCGCTATTATTGAGCATACATGCAAACAAACAATACACCAATCAATACAAGGCATACAATCATCAAACCATATAGTAAGCAAATGATAAATACATGATATACACCAGTAGAGTGTTGGAGATTCGATTTGATTGGTTGGGGAGATGATTGGGAGACATAGGAGGAAGGGGTCCATTTGTATTTCTAGTCTCGGGGCTACCTAAGGGAGGGGTTTTTGATCAAGGGCTTGATATGTATGATACCATTGTATAAAAATGATACCATCAGATAGGTATCGATAAAATGAATCCAACAAAAGTGGTTTCACTATTTTATCAACTACCAAAGATTTATATGGGAATTTATGGTGATTAAACCTCTAGTTTTAGGAAATAATTCACCAGAACTTCTCTGGATTTCCAAAAATTATTTCCTTGGGTGAAAAGGTAGTATTTGGTGGACTGATTCAAGAGGAGTTGGATTCACCTCAAAACAATTACAAAATGCCCTTGGGAAATTCCCAAAGTCAGTGCTGGTTGGGATTTGTCCTTTTCACAAGATTTAATCTACAGAATATTTTGATGTGATTCCAAGGACACATGTCAGTTATATAGATTACTTCTCTATAGAAATTGGAATCACTCTCTGTTTGGAGTTACAGAACTATTTTTGTGAATTAACTAGTGAATAAACTATGCATAGAATGGTTTAATTCACCATATTTCAATAAAGTCTCAATAAATCTTGGGCTCCTGGATTTTGGTACTTAGGGTTATATGGGTTTACTCGGAGTTGGAATTAGGTCAAAACCTTACTTGGTTTGACCTAGGGAAATTTCCAAATTAAGAAAAGGTCTGTTTTAGTTATTTTTGATATGGTTAATCTAGTGTAAGATCCCTCCTTATTAAAGGAAAAGATCCCTGTGATTGCAATGCTAGTCCCTGGATCAATGCTAGCATCCACAGTTTAAGATGAAGTACACAGATACAAAGGTCGTTTATTACAGTCATTCCAGAGATGAAACATAGTCTTTTACAACTCATGGCAAAAGGCCTAATACAAGAGTTTATGGAATATGTAAATAAACATAAGTCTTCATCTTCATGTGCCACAGGCAAGCATGTTGAGTGTAGACTCATGACTCCTATTCATCATCAGAGTAACCTGCAACATCATAAGTTACAGCCACAGAGGGTCAATACTTTGGAATAGTATTGGCAAGTGATACCTTAGTATATATTTAAGTGGACTATAATACTATATGCATTTGGCTGGTGGAGCTTAGGCTTGCATTGCTCAAAATAGATTTTTCCTTAACTTTTGAAAATACTAAATTTTTGTTTGGCAAAGACTATCCCAAGGTATCTACCAATCAAAGACTGAAGATCCACTCAGGGCATCTACCAATCAAAGACTGAAGATCCTTTAACCCTTGTTCACCCACAAGTTTTATTCAGAAATTGGAGTGATGAGATTCTTGAAGTTTCCATGTCTTGATGCTCAAATTGTCCTTTACCAGGGACATGGCTAAGTACTTAGGTTTTACACTCTGCAGAGGTGGTGCACTTTCCCCACAAGCCTTGGTTTCCCAAGACATGATCCTTCAGTAGCCTTTCCTTAGTCAAATGGACGCGCTCCAACCTATCAACCCATCTACCACCCACTGTCCAAGAGACTAAGTTCCAGCATCCTAAGATCATGGCAGAGCCCATATTACCAAGTGGTTGCACTTGAAGCTTCTCAACATTTGACAACTCAAATCTCTTTGTTCCTGGTGGCCACAAGTGAGATACACAAGGTTCACCAAGTACTGACCTTGTGTAACCACTCAACATATCCCATTCTTTCCATTCCACCCAGGTGATTCATTAACTTAGTTGTTTTGTTAAAAAAAACAAGTCCTTAGACTTAGAATATTTTTCCATAGTGTGAATATATAAACCACCCTTGTTTTCTAGTAGCTAGGCTAAGCATGGCATGGCAACTTATCTTTAGGGAATTCTCCTAGCAATTCTAGCATTCTATTCTAAATAGGATTTCCCATCATCAATTGACAAAAGTAGCATGCAAGTCCTAACAAAATATATCTAAATATAGGTATGGAATATTCATGAAGATATCACTTGCTTTGGTAGTGTGGAGAGTAGCACTCGTCACAATCACAATCACTAGCAAAATCTACACACAAAGTTATAGCACACAATTACACACAAATATATACAAACAAAAATATTATGAATGCATGCATGCATGAATCTACCAAGTGATGATTTTTGAAAACTCAACCAAGCAAGTGCATGAATACAGAAACTAAACAAGTCACAAAATAGCCAAGACAACTTAAATAGCCCTAAAAATAAAATACTAAACTAAACTTATATTCAAAAAGGCCTCAAACAAGTCTCTGCAATTTAAGCACATCTAATGGTTACTATTTGCTAAACAAAAGGGATAGGCAGAAAGGTCTTGTTTTTCTGAATCCAACGGTATAAAGTTTGCAAAATTCTAACGTGGGATTCAAAAGATATAGGCATTTGAATTTGGATCAAATTTCTAGTTTTTAAATCTATTTTCAGATCTAACCTAGCCACGCGTCATGCTCTTATTCGCCTGCATCGCCAAGACCGGATCGAGCTCCACAGCCATAGGATCTAAATGAAAACTAGCGGCTCAGATCGCTGCATCCGGGTTAAGTGGATCTATCCTAGCGCCACGATACAGATCTAACGGCTGCTATTTCTCGCCAAGAACCGCATGGCGGTATCGGTCGATGGCGTTACCGGGCGGCGATGCAGACGGAGAGGGAGAAGCAGGAGTAGCTCACCGGGCTCAGGAGGTCACGGCGAAGCTCGTCGACGGCGGTTGGTCAAGGGCGCCGGGCACGGCTGCGATTGCTCACCGGAGTTCGTGGCGCGCCGGTAAAGGCCGTGGTCGTCGTGGACGCCGCCGTGGATCACCCCAAGGCAAGGCGAGGACACGGTTAGATTCGTGGTCAAGGCGGTAGTGAGCATGAACGGAAAGGCGAGGGCGGTCTGTACCTTCCGGAAAAACTTCGCCGGAGTAGATGTCGCCGTCGGTGCTCGCGGTGTCAAGTGGAACCGGCGACCTGGGGAAGTACAAGACGGACTAGTGAGGTCAGGAGGTGCGCCAAGACACGCTGAGTCAGATTGTAAGAACGAGAGGCAGAGGGGAGCTCTGGACTCACCGGAATCGATCGTCGGAGAGGCTCGTCGCGAGGCAAAGCTGATTGAGGACAGCCTGGTGGCGGAGTGAGTGAGGTGTTTGGGGGAAAAAGATCGCGAGGCAGAGAGGATCTTATAGCCGGGGAATCGACAGGAAACGCTCGAGGATAAATGCCCATTTACGCCGCGCCATTACCGGCCATCACTGCTGCAGCGACGTGGTCGTCGGCGCGGTCTGGGGAAGACGAGGGCGACGTGGACCGGGCCCGCTCGTCAAGAGTGCGAGGTGGCGGGGTCTGTCTGTCAGCCGATTTAACGCAAGGCCACAAGGTGAGAGAGAAGGAAAAGGAGATCCCCGGGTGGGCTCGCTGGGCTTGTTTTGCTGCTGGGCCAGATTCTGGCCGCTCGGCCCTTTTCTTTTCTTTAGGCCTTTTCTTTTTCTAATTCCATTTTCTGAATAGAATTTGATATGAATTCAAATCCTTTTGAATTCAAACTGCTTTGGGGATTTTTGCAGGGTTCTGTGGGTTCATAAACAAACAAATATCCTAATGGTTACCTTGCAAAGGCTTAGACAAGCTTGGGTTTCAAAATAAACAGAGATTTGCTCTAGTTGCAAATATTTGAAATAGGGGTTTGAAACTATTTCTAAATTTGGAATCTTGGGTTTAAATGCTACTCCTAATCTATCCAATCATGGTGGCAAGCAAACAAGGTCATGGACAAACAAATCCCAAAGGGTGGTGGCCAATTGAGAAAATTTGCCCACATGAAATCATAGCTCAAACTTCTGCCTCTAAATGATTTTGAGAAAAACCCTATATGAATGAATGATGCAAGGATGAAATGAATGAGTTTTTGGAAACATGATTTTTGGGATGTTACAAATCTAACCCCCTTAAAATGAATCTCGCCCTCGAGATTCGGATTGGCTAGCAAATAGGTAAGGGTGGTCTTTCCGAAGATCGTCTTCTCTCTCCCATGTTGCTTCTTCTTCGGAATGATGGTTCCATTGTACTTTGCAAAACTTGATGGTTTTTGTCCTTGTGACTCTTTCTGTGGTCTCAAGAATCTTGACAGGCTTTTCTTCATAGGTGAGATCACTTTCTAGTTGAACTTCTTCCAAAGATATGGTATCTTTCAAAGATGTTTCTTCCATTTCTGGGTGACATTTCTTGAGCTGGCTCACATGAAAAACATTATGGACTGCTAATAAAGAGGCTGGCAGTTCGATTTCATATGCAGCTTCTCCCTTGCGACTTAGAATGTTGAATGGTCCTACATATCTTGGTGCTAACTTTCCTTTGACTCCAAATCTTTTTACTCCACGAAGTGGTGATACTCTAAGATAAGCTCTATCCCCAATTTCGTAAGTGACTTTTCTACACTTAGCATCTGCGTAGCTTTTCTGTCGAGACTGTGCTATCTTCAATCTGTCTCTAACCAATTTGACCTTTTCTTCGGCGTCTTTGATAAGATCTGGTCCAAACAAACTTCTTTCTCCCACACCATTCCATAGCAATGGGGTGGTACACTTTCTTCCGTATAGAAACTCGAATGGTGCCATCCCAATACTAGATTGGTGACTGTTGTTGTAAGAGAACTCTGCGTAAGGCAGACTTTCATCCCAACTTGCCCCATAGTCTAGGGCACATGCCCTCAACATGTCTTCAAGAATTTGATTAGTCCTTTCTGTTTGTCCATCAGTTTGAGGATGAAAAGCAGTGCTGAATTCCAACCTCGTTCCTAGAGATTCATGAAGCTGTCTCCAAAAGTGAGAAGTGAATTGAGTTCCTCTATCAGACACAATACTCTTAGGTACTCCGTGAAGGCATACAATTCTGCTCATGTAGATTTTGGCTAACTTTGCACTGGTATAAGTTGTCTTTACGGGTATAAAATGAGCCACTTTAGTTAGGCGATCTACGACTACCCATATGGAATCATACCCTGACCTGGTCCTTGGTAATCCGGTAATGAAATCCATACCAATATTTTCCCACTTCCATTCAGGAATAGGCATTGGTTGAAGCAATCCTGGTTTCCGATGCTCCACTTTCACTCTACTACACACGCCACACAAGGCAATGTGTTCGATGTCCCTTTAAGATTGTTCCACCAAAACCTTTCTTTCATATCCATATACATTTTGGTGTTTCCGGTGAATAGAATACGGAGAGTTATGGGCTTCTTGTAAAATCAGTTTCAGATTTCGGATCTTGTGGAACACAAATACGTTTCTCGTGCCATAAAGTACCTTGTTCGTCCATATGGAAACTTTTAGCTTTCCCTTGGCTAATCCTTTCCTTGATCTCTTCGATCTCTTTATCCGTCTTTTGGGCTTCTTTAATCTTATCCAACAGAGTGGGTTGAACATCCAAAGACATGAGATGTCCTTCCGGCACAATCTCCAACCTGAGTTCCTTGAATTGCTTACACAAGTCATCTGGCAATTCACCTTTGGTAAGGCCATTTACAAACGCTTTTACGACTTAGGGCATCTGCTACTACATTTGCTTTAGGGTGGTATTGCAAATTCAAGTCGTAATCCTTGATAAGTTCTAGCCATCTTCTTTGTCTCATATTGATCTCCTTCTGGGTGAAGATATATTTCAAGCTTTTATGGTCGGTGAATACTTCACAACGTTTTCCCAAAAGGTAATGTCTCCATGTTTTGAGTGCATGGACTACAGCGGCTAACTCTAAATCATGAGTAGGATAATTTACTTCATGAGTTTTGAGTTGTCTCGAGGCATAAGCCACAACTTTTCCGCCTTGCATAAGTACGGCACCTAATCCTTGATGAGAAGCATCACAATATACTTGGAAATCCTTTTCCAAATCTGGTAGGCACAGTACTGGTGCTGACACAAGTCTCTTCTTTAATTCTTGAAAGCTGAGTTCACATCCTTCAGACCAAGCAAATTTCTTATCTTTCTTTAACAATTCTGTCATTGGTTTAGCAACCTTAGAAATTTTTTCAATGAATCTTCTGTAGTAACCTGCTAAACCAAGGAAACTACGAACCTCTTTTACATTCTTAGGAGATTCCCATTCTGTCACAGCCGAAACTTTAGCAGGATCAACTGCTACACCATCCTTTGTCATAACATGACCAAGAAATCCAACTTCCTCTAACCAAAACTCACACTTGCTGAATTTGGCATAAAGCTTATGTTCCCTTAGTTTCTCAAGTATCAAGCGTAGATGTCTTTCATGCTCTTCCTTGCTCTTGGAGTAGACTAAGATGTCATCGATGAAAACGACAACGAACTTGTCGAGAAATTCCATGAACACTTTGTTCATCATATTCATGAAGTATGCCGGAGCGTTGGTTAAACCAAAAGGCATCATAGTGTACTCATACAATCCATACCTCGTGGTAAATGTTGTTTTAGGTATGTCTTGCTCTCTTATCTTGAGTTGAAAATAGCCTGACCGAAGATCAATCTTCGAGAACACACATGCTCCTTCTAGCTGATCAAACAAGTCATTTATTCTTGGCAAAGGATACTTGTTCTTGATGGTTACCTCGTTGAGAGAACGGTAATCTATGCATAACCTTTGAGTTCTGTCTCTCTTTTCTACAAACAAAACTAGAGCTCCCCAAGATGAAGAACTTGGCTGGATGAATCCTTTCTGCAATTGTTCTCCAAGTTGTTTCTTGAGTTCCTTAAGTTCGTCAACTGACATTTTATAAGGCCTTTTTGCCCTTGGTCCAGAACCTGGTTCCAAATCTATTATAAACTCCACATCTCTATCCGTGGCATTCCGTAACTCTTCCGGGAACACATCCGGATACTCACACACAATTGGCACTTGTCCATGCTAACCCCTTAAGAGAATTTAGCTTGCTTCCTTTAGATTGAAAATTGGACTTAAATGTTATCCTCTTACCTTCAGGGTTGTGAGTGAAATTGTGCGATTTGCACAATCTAGTACTCCTCATACTTAGCCATCCAATCCATTCCCAAAATTACATCCAATCCTTGGGAATTTAGGATTATTAGGTTTACTGGAAACTTATGTTTTCCGATCTCTATGACTAGATCCCGGCATCCAAGACTCACTATCATATCCCCTCCCGGAGAGCTAACTTTTATCGGACACCCAATGTTTTCAGATGCAAACCCATTTATATCAACAAACGCTTTTGATATGAATGAATGAGATGCACCAAAGGTCAAAGAGTACAAATGCTGAGATGGAATTGAGTCTGAACTTACCAAAGAACGGCATCGGGTTCTTCATAGACCTCCTCCACATTGATGTGGTTAACCTGTCCTTTCGAAAAGGATTGGGCTTGTTAGGTCCTTCAACGCTCTTCTCGTGGCACTCATTAGCATAATGCCCCAGCTTCTTGCATTTGAAGCATTCAACCCGTTGTTGTCCTTCTTAGGTTGACTTCCACTTCCACTTCCACTTCCACTATGGTGGCTCTTATATCCACTCTTGTGGTTCTTGTACTTATCATTGTCATGACCGAGATGATGCTTGTTGTCATGACGGTTGTGGTGCTTGTTAAACTTCCCATGCTTGTGGGATCTGGTGACACTATCATCATAGTGAGATCGTTATGAGACGATCCCGAGCTATGCTTGTCGGAGTGTTTCCTCTTTCTACTCTCAACTTGCTTCATTTTATTCTCCACAATAACAGCCTTGTCACACAGCGACTGATAAGTTGGAACATATGCCACAGACAGCTGCAGATTCAGTTCGTCATTCAAGCCTTCCGAAACTTTTCCTTCCTTTTGGCATCGTGTCAACCTCATCCGGTGCATAGCGCCAAATTGTTGAACTCTTCAATATATTCAGCCATCACTGGTGGCGCCGCTTAGGTTGTGAAATTCCTTCTTTTCAGGCTCATCATTCCCGGTGAGATATGTGTAGTGCAAAGCCATCTTCAAAGATAGCCCAAGTCACTTCATCAATAGGCGTGGTAATCTGGAAGTTGTCCCACCATGCGGCTGGTCCTTCCAAGATGTGCCGCAAACCTGACCTTTTCAGATCTGTGCATCCCACGGTCACTAAGTCTTTGTTCACGTAACGTAGCCAATCATTGGCCACCATGGGATCAGCCGTTCGAAAACTTAGCTGGCCTCGACGCATTGAAATCTGGTGAGCATATCAAAACCGGAGGGTTGTTGTTGTTGTTGTTGTTGTTATTGTTATTGGGGTTGTTGTTGTTCGGTTCGGATGAACGTCGTCATCATTTGCATAAGCTGTGGTTTGCGCATTCATCATTTGTTGCATTTCCGGTAATGTTGGGGTTGGGGTTGGTGTTTGCGCTGACGGGAGGCATCCGTGGTTTATTCATATAGAGATAAGAATGAGATACCCTTACATGATTTATGCACAATACATCACAAGCATATATAGCATGCAACACAAGGATAAAGCTAAACAACAAGATAACAAAAGTCTCAAAGTATAAACACACAAGTGGCAAGCCATCCACATGTCGGATGGTCCAACAATAAGTTCACAAATAACAAGTGCGGTAAATAAAGATAATCGAGTAGTCAAATCTACTGCCGGCATCAATCTCCTCCTCGACAAAGGTAAGACCTGCTCTCCATTGCGGTCTTGTTCTCCTCGATGGTAGTGGTCAAAGAGTCGATCTTGGCCTTGAGAGCCCTCTTCTAGGAACGAAGCCTCTCAATCACCGCTCTGCCGCTGCTCTAACTCAAGTCCTTGGACCGCAGTTCCTCGGTCATATCACGAATCCTCTTGTTCCTATCCCGACACGCTTCTCTTGACTCTTGAACTTACGGTCTTGGGTCTCGAACTGTCTCCATCTCCTTGACTATCTGCCCTGCACAAGAAAGAGCTTGTCCTTCTCGGGTTGCACTCGAGCTCGCCATTACTAAGCATGACGTTGGTCCCATCGGTATCCACGTGCCTAATAAGAGTCTCTAAGTCCTGGAGGTACAGCGTGCTCGGCTTGTGACCCTCGAGTCGTCCTCAAAGTCGATGGACTCTCCGTCGCCATCACGCCTCCAAGGCGTGGAAGTGAGTGCCTCTAACTCCGGGAGTGACGCCCTAACAGCCGTCCCTATCGATCCTGCATGACAACCTCTATGCCTCTCTCCTCGCCATCGCATAAGTTTGAAGACGATGGCCTCCGTAGTAGGCTCTGGCCTCAAGGCCCCGGCTGGTTCACCTTGAAGCCCCAAAGGTCCTTCCTCTCAAACTTGGTGAGTGGGTGCACCGTAATGATAGGAAGAGGGAGATCGAGTAAAGTAGTAAGCTCTACGATACGAGGACCAAAACGGGTAGCTGAACTCCTCAACAAAGGCTGATGGCAATAGGCATCTATTTATAAGATTGAAAAGTTAGAACAACACAATTTAAGATAAACAAGACAAACATTCAAACACATTCTTGGGACACACAAAATTATACAAGTCATGCATAAGAATCCATTACATCAACCAAGGTTCAAACTTATTTAAGGTATCCTTTTGGAAAATAAGGTGATAGGTGGTGGTCCAACTAACTAAGTGCTTACAATCCTATCTCATTGGATCCGTGGCTAACACAATGTTCCTAGTGGCAATCACCCTATCTTGTTCACATGCTTCTATCACTAAGTCTATAATATCTCCTCTTAAGGATTGGTTGGTGATTTCCAACTCTTGGGTATGTTCCTTCTCTTTCTCTAAGTCTTTTTGGAGATTGAGCATCTTGCACTTGACTCTAACACTTAGTTCCTTGATAGTCTTCCAAGCTGCTTCTTTTGCTGACTCAAAGAATGTGGTGTGCATAAAAGTGTTGGTGTACATGCAGAAGCCCTTTTCTTTGTGGTTGTCTTCCTTATTCTTGTACAAGTGAAGTTGCACCCACCAATACTCCACTCCATCCTCCATCACTGGAAAGCCTTTGTACACTGCTGCACCATGTACTCCCATGGTTTCCATGAGGTCCTTGAGAATCTTGGGAAACTCAGTCTCACACTCCAAAGTCATGGTCATGAGTGGTCCTTTCTTCACGGCTTCGTTGACGGAGTTCATCTACAAATAGAGATGAGAATGAGAAGATTAGAAAAGTTTACGAGAAGAATAGACAAGTGTAGAAGAAGTTAAAATTTTCCTTAGTGGTTTCCAATCCTAGGGTCATAATCCTACAGGCAACACAGTGCTCTGATACCATCTGTAAGATCCCTCCTTATTAAAGGAAAAGATACCTGTGATTGCAACGCTAGTCCTCGGATCAATGCTAGCATCCACAGCTTTAAGATGAAGTACAGATACAAAGGTCGTTTATTACAGTCATTCCAGAGATGAAACATAGTCTTTTACAACTCATGGCAAAAGGCCTAATACAAGAGTTCATGGAATATGTAAATAAACATAAGTCTTCATCTTCATGTGCCACATGCAAGCATGTTGAGTGTAGACTCATGACTCCTATTCATCATCAGAGTAACCTGCAACATCATAAGTTACAGCCACAGAGGGTCAATACTTTGGAATAGTATTGGCAAGTGATACCTTAGTATATATTTAAGTGGACTATAATACTATATGCATTTGGCTGGTGGAGCTTAGGCTTGCATTGCTCAAAATAGATTTTTCCTTAACTTTTTGAAAATACTAAATTTTTGTTTGGCAAAGACTATCCCAAGGTATCTACCAATCAAAGACTGAAGATCCACTCAGGGCATCTACCAATCAAAGACTGAAGATCCTTTAACCCTTGTTCACCCACAAGTTTTATTCAGAAATTGGAGTGATGAGATTCTTGAAGTTTCCATGTCTTGATGCTCAAATTGTCCTTTACTGTGACATGGCTAAGTACTTAGGTTTTACACTGCAGAGGTGGTGCACTTTCCCACAAGCCTTGGTTTCCCAAGACATGATCCTTCAGTAGCCTTTCCTTAGTCAAATGGACGCTCCAACCTATCAACCCATCTACCACCCACTGTCCAAGAGACTAAGTTCCAAAGATCCTAAGATCATGGCAGAGCCCATATTACCAAGTGGTTGCACTTGAAGCTTCTCAACATTTGACAACTCAAATCTCTTTGTTCCTGGGTGGCCATCCACAAGTGAGATACACAAGGTTCACCAGTACTTCGGCCTTGTGTAACCACTCAACATATCCCATTCTTTCCATTCCACCTGTGTGATTCATTAACTTAGTTGTTTTGTTAAATAAAACAAGTCCTTAGACTTAGAATATTTTTCCATAATGTGAATATATAAACCACCCTTGTTTTCTAGTAGCTAGGCTAAGCATGGCATGGCAACTTATCTTTAGGGAATTCTCCTAGCAATTCTAGCATTCTATTCTAAATAGGATTTCCCATCATCAATTGACAAAAGTAGCATGCAAGTCCTAACAAAATATATCTAATGCAAGTATAAAATATAGGTATGGAATATTCATGAAGATATCACTTGCCTTGGTAGTGTGGAGAGTAGCACTCGTCACAATCACAATCACTAGCAAAATCTACACACAAAGTTATAGCACACAATTACACACAAATATATACAAACAAAAATATTATGAATGCATGCATGCATGAATCTACCAAGTGATGATTTTTGAAAACTCAACCAAGCAAGTGCATGAATACAGAAACTAAACAAGTCACAAAATAGCCAAGACAACTTAAATAGCCCTAAAAATAAAATACTAAACTAAACTTATATTCAAAAAGGCCTCAAACAAGTCTCTGCAATTTAAGCACATCTAATGGTTACTATTTGCTAAACATAAAGGATAGGCAGAAAGGTCTTGTTTTTCTGAATCCAACGGTATAATGTTTGCAAAATTCTAACGTTGGATTCAAAAGATATAGGCATTTGAATTTGGATCAAATTTCTGGTTTTAAATCTATTTTCAGATCTAACCTAGCCACGCCATCATGCTCTTATTCGCCTGCATCAAGATCGGATCGAGCTCCACAGCCGTAGGGATCTAAATGAAAACTAGCGGCTCAGATCGCTGCATCGCTTTGGGGTTAAGTGGATCTATCCTAGCGCCACGATACGCATCTAACGGCTATTTCTCTCGCCAAGAACTGGCGGCGGCGGTGGCTACCGGGCGGCGGAATCGCTTGGCCGATGACATTGCCGACGGCGCAGACGGAGAGGGAGAAGGAGGAGTAGCTCACCGGGCTCAGGAGGTCACGGCGAAGCTCGCCGTACGGCGGTTGGTCAAGGCGCCAGCACGATCGCGATTGCTCACCGGAGTTCGTGGCCTCAAAAGGCCGGGTGGTCGCCGTGGACGTCGCCGTGGATCACCCCAAGGCAAGGCGAGGACACGTTAGATTCACGTGGTCAAGGCGAAGTAGTGAGCATGAACGGAAAGGCGAGGGCGGTCTGTACCTTCCGGAAAAACTCGCCGAGTAGATGTCGCCATCGGTTCGCGGTGTCAAGTGGAACCGGCGACTGGGCATACAAGACGGACTAGTGAGGTCGGAGGTGCGCCAAGACACACCGAGTCAGATTAAGAACGAGAGGCAGAGGGAGCTCGACTCACCGGAATCGATCGTCGGAGAGGCTCTGTCATGGGCGGGCAAAGCTGATTGAGGACAGCCTGGTGGCGGAGTGAGTGAGGTGTTTGGGGGAAAAAGATTGCGAGGCAGAGAGGATCTTATAGCCGGGGAATCGACAGGAAACGCTCGAGGATAAATGCCCATTTACGCCGCCATTACGGCCATCATCACTGCAGCGACGTGGTCGCCGGGCGCGTGGTCTGGGAAGACGAGGCGACGTGGACCAGGCCCGCCACGTCAAGAGTGCGAGGTGGCGGTGGGTCTGTCTGGCGATTTAACGCGGCGCGCTGTGAGAAGGAAAAGGAGATCCCGGTGGGCTCTGGCTTGATTTGCTGCTGGGCCAGATTCTGGCCGCTCGGCCCTTTTCTTTTCTTTAGGCCTTTTCTTTTTCTAATTCCATTTTCTAAATAGAATTTGATATGAATTCAAATCCTTTTGAATTCAAACTGCTTTGGGGATTTTTGCAGGGTTCTGTGGGTTCATAAACAAACAAATATCCTAATGGTTACCTTGCAAAGGCTTAGACAAGCTTGGGTTTCAAAATAAACAGAGATTTGCTCTAGTTGCAAATATTTGAAATAGGGGTTTGAAACTATTTCTAAATTTGGAATCTTGGGTTTAAATGCTACTCCTAATCTATCCAATCATGGAGGCAAGCAAACAAGGTCATGGACAAACAAATCCCAAAGGGTGGTGGCCAATTGAGAAAATTTGCCCACATGAAATCATAGCTCAAACTTCTGCCTCTAAATGATTTTGAGAAAAACCCTATATGAATGAATGATGCAAGGATGAAATGAATGAGTTTTTGGAAACATGATTTTTGGGATGTTACATCTAGGAAGGGGTTTTAGGTGGGGCTAGTGAGAACTGAAGGGTATGGGCCATACCTTCCAGTACAAATTGGGTTTAGTTCATTGGGTGAATAAAATTCTCTCGAGAAAATTATTAGTGAAAAGGATACATATAAGTAGATGATTTATCCTATTCATTCTATACATCAAAAGGGGTAGCAAATGGCTCTGCATGTTAGATAGAACAACAGTGTATTCAAGGAAATTTGGATCTGGGTGATTTGGATCATTTTTAATTTTTATTTGCCTTTAAAACAAACATGTTGTACCAGATCTGGAATTACTGGATTAAAAGAAAAGAAGAAGGGGTGGCGCGGGCCAGAACCTGAGCGGACTGGGCCGCTTGGAGCAATTCCAGCCCAGCAGGGCGGCACCACGCATGAGCGGAAGGGAGAGCAGAGCCACGGGGAGGGCCTGCAGGCCAGCGGTCCATCGCGCCGAAGGGGTATCGGGCGTCGTCGGTCGTCTGATCTGAAGCAGATCGACGGCCGCGCGTCATCTCCTACCTCGCAGCTGGTCTCGTGGGTGGAAATCCTAGCGCGGCCTAGGGAGGCGCGGGGGTGCTCTCCGGAGGCGTGCCAGCAACTGGGAGGCAACGTAGGAGACACGGGTCATCACGGGGAGTAGAACGAAGGGCGGCAGCGGTAGGTTCCGCGTCTGGGTGATGCTCGCGTGGGGACGCCTGGGACGGGGCTCGTTGGAGCTCACTGGAGTGGCTTCCAGAGCTCCTGCATGTGGGAAAAAGAGGTGGGGTTAAAAAGAGGGGGTCAAGGGGATGCTAGTAGAGTGACATGCAGGGGGAGAGGGGATGCAGGGAGGAAGTCTTGCTACATTTCCTGTAGAGGCCGAAGCTTGTTCTTCTTTTTCCTTTGAGCCAGGAAGAGCAGGGGAGCAAGGGAGGATGCTCTGGGAGGGTAGGTGGGAGTGTGGGGAGAAATAGGCCAGTGAGAGAGGACCTGGGTGGGTGGAGGGTTATCAACCAAGGTGGTGTGTTCTAGGGTGAACTATGCCCATGGGGGGAAGAAAGAGAGGGGTGGGGGCCATCCATTGGGCAGCAGGGTGATGGAGAGGGGTCTCTGGTCGTGCAGGAAGGGTGGAGTGATGGGGTGCAACAGCTGCAAGGTTGTTAATTGGCTTAAAAAGACAAGGCCTTTGTCCCTCTCATGGACAAGCATAAAAGACAAGGGGAAAGGGGGTTGGGCACTGAAGTGCTACAGTGGTGTCGACCAGGGGAGTGCTGAGTAGTGGATAAAAGTGCTGGACAAGTTTGGGGAAGGATTGGATTTGGTTTGAGGCAAGGTTTAACTAGTTTGCCATATTTGATCAAAGCTTGGGTTGTGAAAGAAGTCCAAAATTTTACATTGTCCAAGACGGGGAAAAGGTACTGGAAGTTAGATAGGGTCATTTTGTACCACCAGGAATTGTTTGGGATTTTTAGAAGATTAAAAGTTCATTTAAACTTGTCTAATCAAAAAGTGCAGAAATGGATTTTGGAAGCTAAGGTAATATTTTTACATTAGGCAAGGTTGGTTTTTGATGTGAAATGGTTCTGAATACCATATTACACATTGGAGAATTTATTTGGAATTTATTAAGAAGGGAAGTATTTTTAAGGAATTATTTCTTTTTTCTGCCCTTTTAAGAAAAAGGGTAAAAAGAAATAATAAAGGATCTCAAAAATATTTATTTTTGAGTTGGGAGGATAGGATAAGATAAGTAGGAATCAAATGTGCCTTAAGCTGGAAAGGTGATTTGGAGAAAAACAAACTTGTCTTTGAAGACAAGGGTTTTGAGGAATTGGTAGATAAAGGAAATTAAATAGTTTTAATAATCCAAATAATTGGGATAATTATTTGGGGGATGCTTATATCCAAGGTAGGTGATGTAAACTTGATGTAGGCATCAATATCAACCTTGGTTTTGAAGAAAAGTTGTGAAAATAATGGAAACTAGATAGGGGAAGGATCTAGGGTTTAGTTATCTTGATACCACCTAAACAAGGTTGGATTAGGGAGCTCAGAGCTCACCTTCGCACAAGAGGTATATGGATGTATATACCAAGTCATATATATGATCATGGAAGCAAGAGTTGGTTTTGGTTGGATTTGAGATGTTTTTGGAGTGATGGCAAACTTTGTTGAAAATAAGGCTGCCATAACAGACACATCAGTTAGCCTCCTAAACCATGTGGGTTTAAGAAGCACAAGGCTCCAATGCAAACAAGAAAGTGGGGGTTGATAAGCCATGGTTTGTAGGTCATAACCATGTAAGGAGTGGGTCAAGGGGAGGAGGCATATAGATGTGAGCTTCTGCCAAAGTAGGCCATAGATGATAAGATTTGCAAAAAAAATTATTATCTTGACTACAAAACCATCAAGGATGAGTGGGAGATATAATGGCTTAGCCAAGGGAAGGAGTGGGATTTGGTAGTACTAAAGATTTCATACAAGATAGTTCAAGTACATTCTCAAGAATGCACATAGGTTGGAAAGGGTAGAGCTCCAAAAATGGTATCTAGATAAGAAATCCAGACAACCATTTTGGGGTTCTAGACTAGAGTGCAAGTGTAGAAGCTTTTTAGAGGATGCTACGTTAGAAAGTCATGATCATATGGAGGATGTTGATGTGAGGGATAAGTAGATATTATCCCTGATTAGATTGGGTCTTCACTAAGTTGGAAACCATCAATAGGGATTATCCTAGGATTGATCTGGGCATGAGAGGAGATGAGTACCTCAGTGACTTAGGATAGATCCGGACTTGGATGCTTGCTTTGAGACTGATGATCCCAATGCAAGGATTGGGTCCTAAGGGATGAGCTACTAGAGTATCTCATTCTATCTCCTAGGCAAACAAGACAATCAGCAGATCAAAGCAATTCATCAACCAACAGATCAAGGCAATTCATCTTACTACTTATCTAACTACTACTAGGGTTACCATCAAGCCTAGCTTGGGGTAAGGAGGGTTATGTTGAAAAGGGGTTTTGCTTTGAAGTAAGATAAGTACCAACTTGGTATCTCTACCAAGATTGAGATGAAAAGGTTTTGATAAAGGTTTTGGGAGAACCTAGAGATAAGGGTAGTTGAAGCTCTGTCTTGAAAACATAAGGAGATAATATATATGTCTCCGTAGTTTTGGCAATAGAAACTAGTAAAGTATTTGGTTATGTCAAAGTCATCTTGGCTCATGTTTTTAAATGCCAAAACATTTGAAAATATGAAAGATGACCCAAGACATATCTTTTGTGAAATATTTTTTTTAAACTAGTGTTGAGATGAGGAGCACATAACTAATACACAAGCAGTTGCTTGAGCACAAGCAATTAAGTAAGCACATAATGAAAGAAAAAGTTTTTGTTCCCCCTGATTTTTGCCTTTTTGACATTTAATCAGGGTTGCTGAAATGGGGATGTTACATATCCAATATAAAATCTCCAAGAATAACTTGTAGTGAAATAAAACCTATTCCTTTACTTTAACCACAAGCTTATAAACAAATCAAAACTCTATAGTGAACCATAAGTAGTTAAGTAATGTCATTTCCCTAATTACCAATAATAACCATTCATTCACAAAAACATAAATGATTCTATTCCATTATAAAATCAAGAAACCACTACACGAAATAAAAGTAGAACCATTCTTAAGTGACTTTAAGGAAACATTATAAAGTACACAAGGAACAAATAACATAATCAATATACTCTAAGTCCATCTATGTCTTTAAAGTTAACTTTAGTCTATAATACTTTAAATACTATGCTAAATACTTTGTTATGTGTTTTATAGTTAACTTTGATATGTTATAATTGAATCGTAAAGCATCTCAAGTACAAAATATCCAAGAAAGCACAAACAACATCGACCATCATTGGTTAACCACAAAGATTGTTTAAACCTTAATAAAGAAATCTTTTCTTAAAAAGTTATTCGTTTTGCCACTTAAGTTAGTAGATAACAATTAATCGTAATCACATTACTTTATACTTTACTTGTATACTCAGGATCGATAACACTGAAGTTCTTTATAAGTGATCTTACTTGTAAAGTAAAGTTTGAAGATAAACAATTAAAGTATAAGAAACCTTGAGTAGAATTCCATATATGTGTATCGTATTGTTGTATAAATACGTGTTATTCACACACACTCACAAGCCTTAATAAGAAGCACAACTATGAAACTTATCTAAAAAGACAAGACAATCTAAATAAACCATTTCTAGTTCCAAACCCTAGATAAACGTTATCCCCGGGATTCGAGTTTACTAAATTGCATTACATTACTTATGCATAAAATCATCTTGATTCTTTAAACATTAGTCCTTATCGGACCAATGATGCTGATTTCAGATATTGGATCTTATATTGTCTCGAAGACCGTGAGAGCATAATCTTGCAATCACAAAAGGCAAGTTCACACTTGCTCATGTCCTTTGTTTATTTTCTGTAAAGTATTTTGCAAATCCAGTGTTGTCATCACCTGCATTTGAAAAAGGTCAGAAAACATTATTTTCATAATAATATAATTATAGGTTATTTACCATGAGGTAATAACCTACTATGAAAGTTCCGGTGGTAAATGAACATATTATCTAGGACTTAACAACCAATGTCGCCAGTGATTCTAGCGTCGTATATTACACGTTAACCATGAGATTTGGAATGGGACGGAGAACTCAGATGTATCCTTTTCCTCTCGTGACACCCTTACGCCCCACACTTTTGGTGTCTAGATTATCTATGAATGGTGTTTAGGGATATAGTCCATTTAAATGGTACTCGTCCGGGCATCACCAGGTCATAGAGTCTTCGGGAACTCATCAGGGTTTTAGCCTGCCCGAAAGGGGGCTTAACAGAGGTGAGCCGCCCCTGAAGGATCGTGCAGACATATGAGGTCGCGGAGAGGGCAGTGATTGGCTTGGATCATAGACTGGGCCCCATACCAAGGAAGTATGGACAAGTTCATGACTTGGTTGTGCAACAAGGCTAAGGTCTCTCATGGGTAAAGTAAAGCACCTCTGCAGAGTGTAAGAACTCTAACTTGTTACTCCCTGTTCTGGGAAGGAGCTGCGAACGCGATGAGAAAGGAACTCCATGAAAGTTCTAGTAAACCCGTGAAGGCTGACGGACATAGCTTTTTCAGAATAAAAGCAACCTTTGAAGAAATGTTTATGAAAACTGCATTGCCTACGACCTATGATCTATGGATGTAGATATAGTGCATCAAACACTCCTTTTCTAGTGAACTTGCTGAGTACGCTCGTACTCAACCTATCTTCTTAACCCTTGCTAGATTCTGAAGCCATTAAGAAGACGTCTACATCAAGTCATGCTCCGGGAATCATCTTCAAAAGCTAAAGCTCTTCAATGAAGTCAAGAAAGTCAACATATACACCAACTCAAGTGAAGACGAAGTTACTGATTAGATGGGAATATAATCTCTAGCCATAGAACCTATTTCTATAGTGTATTGCGATAGCAACAATGCCAGACCGTTAGTTAAGATACTAGTCTTAATAGTATGATAGTTTTGAGTTGTTTATTTCTGATTCTTCTTTGTAAGAAGTTTCTTTCTCTCTGTTTAACCTAGAGTGTTCTATGGATCTTGTGTAAAGAGTTGAGTTGTAACCTATAGTCATGTCTTGGACCTGCTGTGTTTCTGTTGTACCACTCTAAGGGATGTAATACTAGTGAACGGTGTTTCATTGGTGTTATGTCAACGACTATAGTGTACTACATCATGCAGTGGTATGCTGGGTCACCGCAATTGGTATCAGAGCATATGCTTTGACCTTAGGATTAATACCTTTTGAGGAAGATCTGTAGGTTGGATAGTGACTATAGGAGCCATCTTATCTAAACCAAATGATCTTATGACTAGTGATGAGTATCCACTTGAGGATAATCTTGTCACACCTAAGTCAGATGCTTAAGTCATTCTTTCTTAGGAGTAATTATTTTATCTTTTCTCAAGTATAGTGTTCTTTAGTGTCTTCCGAGGGAGACATAAACCACCAAGATACTGTAGGATAGTGTAAGACATCAATTGAAGTAGTCTTAATGGTGTAGCCTAACTCTAGAATTCAAGTAGCAGAGTGGAATTTTATTGTTAGTTGTTAACCAAAGACAACATGATGAATATCATCAGGATAAATGTTGATGTAATAGGTAGTAATCATGTGGTATTAATTTGAGAATTCTACATGATGAAGTGAAATTATGTTATGGCTTAGTAAAAGTATAGTGATAAGTAAAGTTATCATGGTTAGATCAGCTCTTGAAACATGTAAATAGGTAAAACATAACAAGATCATGGTGAGATTAGCCCCAGAACCATGATGATAGTATAACTATGATAAGTAATTGGTAAATTATATTTAGGTAGAGTAAGAAAATAACATAGTAGAACTATGATAGAAGTCATGGGTGCTAAAAATTTCTAATAATCTTTGGTTTAAGTTAGCAAATAGAATCTGATTAGTCATTTGGAGTGATCATGTGAGGTTAGTTACTAAATAAGAAAGGTTGGTCATAGTTAATCATTCCATAGGTGAAACAAAAAGTTAGTCGAAAACAAATTGAGACCACTTTGCTTAAATTTATCTTGTTGCAGTTGAGCAATTAGGGTAAATATTGAGACAAAGAATAATTTGACCCTAAGTGCTAAGTAACACAACGTAAACCTATATGAGGAGGTGTCATATACTACACAACTAAGCCTGAATTCTAGAGATATTATACTCAACTACTATATTCCGGGCTTAGAATATTGTGTGTTATATGTACCACATTTGGATTTATTTGTTATTCTTGGATCTTCTTGATTGACTAGATCTGTACATGAAGTTTGACTTGGTGTGCAAATGCATGTTGCAACATCCAGTTACTACTTGATGTTATAGACCTAGATAGGAATGGGAAGTCGTGTAAGGGGGTGACGATTTTTAAAGACCAATATAAGACTTATATGAAGAATGAAGCAAATTATAAGGAGTATCAATGCAATTTGAGGATGGATCAAGCTCAGATCATTCTTAGCCAGCTATAAGAAGGAAGATTAATGTAGGAAATAAATGGAGCAACAAAAAGGGATGAACTTAAGATTCACTCAAAGTAGGTGATATTGCTAAGGAAATAGTGAAGTAGGTAATGTTGTTAAGAATTTCATGGAGTAATTCTACTAGTTCATAGTAATATCATGAATAAGTACAAATAAGAAGCCTTGGAACCAAAATGGTATTCAAGCTCTGACAGTTCAGAGAAAATGCCATAAGGATGTTGGAAACCGTAGGGTAATACCTACAACCTAGGATGATCCACAGCTTGTATTTGATCCATAGTTGGTATTCTGATACACAGTTGGTATCTTGTCCGTAGCCGGTGTTGGTTGACATAGTTAACCAGATCATCTTAATGGTTGCATAAAGAGCATAAAACTTGGCTTAAGTTAATTAGGACCTAAAGGAGTATAAAATTTTAAGCGACCGTCTTTCGAGGGATTCGCAAAGTCAGACCTAGTAAAGCAAAAATGTCCAAATAGTAAGTAAGACAAGTAAGGCTGAAAGATTCACTTTGGAGATCCACAATTGTGTGGATACACCGTATAATCTTTCATAAGACCCTAACTAGGTAGAGCATAAGATGGATAGAGACCAATATTCTATTTATGAAGCCAATAAATGCTAAATAGACAGTTTGAATACTATTAGTAAACCCTAAGGGGGAGAGTAAACAAATGATGGAAGTATTGTTATCCGACTTTCCAACTAAAAGTTGGGGATGAAGTACTAAATTATAATGACATAAACTAATAGGAAAGATCAAAGTTACTTCATGGAAGTAGTACTCAAACCTTAAGGCAATTATTAAGTGAAAGTTGAAGAAGTGCTTAAAGTGATAATAAAAGCTTATCTAAAGCCTAGTAAGGTAAAAGCATGAAAGGTGGCAGAATAGAATAATTCCAATAGACTCATTCTAATAAAAACAACTCTTAAATGATACTTAAGAGGGAACAAAGCACATCCAATTGGACAAGTATAGAGGAACAAGAAATTCCAATGGGTATGGACTAAATGAGTTCAAATCCACTCTTGGAAGGATCACCAGTACAACTCATACAGCGATAAATCAAAGATTAGTCTTTTAGCTTCTACTATTGTCTAAAAAAAATTTAAAACCCTGTCTGAGTGAGACTTCCTACACTCTATATAGAATAATAAGAAAGTTCGATGATCAAGTAAAGGAGTTGGATTAGGATACCTAATTAGGAAAATCCCTAAGGAAGTAAAGTAAAAGGAACTTTGGATTATTGGAGGAAACAAGATTAAAGATTGCCAAATATGGTAGGAATTCAAGGAAAGGATCTGGATATGGGATATTACAATTATTCCCATTGTGGTTACCATGGAGTTGAGACATATCATAATCATTGCAAGACAATTCCTTACTCCGAAACGTGAGAGTATACGAACTTCGAGGACGAAGTTTATTTTAAGGGGGAGAGTCTGTAACATCCCAGCATTAGCAGCTTAGAAATAAGCTGAACACAGTTGTGTGCATTGCATTCATGCATAGAAAATACGGATAATTTTTGCGCTTTTGAACAAAACTTGATAAAGTGATTGAAGCTTCTCTCAAATTGATGGAATTGAAGTAGATCATCAAGTTGACTGCGATAAGTTTCAATATGAACTTTGCTAAAACCATATTTTGGGTAAACATGATTTGATCTAAGGGTAGATCAAATGTAATAAAATTAAACCCTAATACATTACTTAATGATTTATATTTGATCCTTAGGTGATCATATCATAGTATTCATTACAACAACTCATGAATACCAAGTTATAAATATAACTTAAGTAATATGAATGTAACAACTAAATCTTGATCTCATCTACTTATACCATGAACATCATGGTAATACAATCTTAACTCTTTAGTGAGTTTGAGTAGGAAAGGAATCAAGTCAAGATCATTCACCATATATCTTTATTTCCATATCAAACCTTATGGAATCCTATCTCAATATCTCTTGTTCATCAATGTTGAGTAATCAACTACTGATTCACCAATACTTAACCTATCAATTCTTGATATATCAACTCTTGTCCATATCATAGCATTCACTTAGGTCCTTCAGAGAAAGAAGTAAGAAGTGGTTAATAGTAATGTTAGTCTTAGGTATCATCTATAGGATGGGAGTGTTGGAAGAGAATAAGATCAATGAAATAATTGATGGAGTTCATTCACTCCTGTAATGATAGAAGAGTTAATTGGAATATATATTCATATGGTAACAAAGAGGATTCCAAGGATGAATATTGAAGATAGTTACCAAGGAGAAATCCTATTGGATCAAGTAGGTATAGTCAATGAATGTTATATCTTAGTCCAATAGGGATAAACAGAAGATAATTTCAATACAACTATAATG
Source organism: Avena insularis (assembly GCA_023614405.1). Taxonomy (NCBI): domain Eukaryota; kingdom Viridiplantae; phylum Streptophyta; class Magnoliopsida; order Poales; family Poaceae; genus Avena; species Avena insularis. Next base: position 275,641,041 of record CM042697.1, read on the forward strand.
TTGTATTAATGAATCCTTGATTATCCAACTGGAAACCATAAAGGATCAAAGGATTGTAATGATCATACTTTAGTCACCAAGATTGAATGCTTATATCATGTATAAGTGACATTGGTGGATAGAAAATGATCAAAACCTAGTATAGATAAGTTATCCTAGAGTAGTCATTGCAAGTCACATTAATATAATGTGAGGTTGGTGTATGAGTTACTAGACTCAAGTAATATAAGATAGTAAGATTAAGCTAAGGCTAGTGTAGCATGGAGTTATTGAAGTAGTATTATTCCTCTTAAAGGATAGTAACCTTTTGAGGAGAATAGAATTTGATATATACATTTACTGAAGTAATGTTGGTAATGGATGATAAAGGAAGAGTATGAATGGAGGTAACTTTAATCATCTGTTGGATTGGAGGTTATTAGTAGTAGAATAATTTGATAACCAAGTATGGATATAAGAAGATTATGACAGGTTCAGTGTCAAGCTTATTGGATTTACAAGTGGATTTAGAAGAATAAAAGGTGGACAATAATATTCTTGTGAAGTAGAGCTCATCATGTTAACACATGATGATGGATAGGAAGAAGTAGAATATCTAGTAAAGGAATTCCTTAATTAGAAGTCTAGAATTATTGAAGTGTGGAAGATAGGAATTCTGGATAAAACACTAAACCCTAAATCTTTAACCAAACATAAAATCCATTTCATCTGATTGGTCTATCATTTTATTTCCACAATGCTTTATAGGAATATTTTCCTATAGCAAATCACTTAAGCACATCTCTGTCATTTCCAATTATCATAACCATATGTGCTTAGGAGTTATGTTTTATAGGAATACTGTACAGAATTTATGATATTTAAACATGTGGAAATTAAAATTGAAAACAAATTATTAAAACAGAAAATAAAAAGAATAAAGAAAAGGAAACGAACTTAGTCCAGAAAGTGGCCCAAGGCCCAGTACCTCACCTTCTAACTGACGCTCGCGTGTAGCAGCAGAAACGTTTCGCTTGGTTTGCAGCAGCCCAACAGCAGCCCGCATGGCCCAACTCTGGCCTGTACCTCTTCCCGTCCTTTTATTTTCTTCTTCCTCGCGTCAGGCAGCAAGCAGCTGCGTCGGTGCTCTCGCCGTCGATCTTCTCGGCGCTAAGATCCTCGCCCCGCCGCCCTGGAGTTGGGGATAAGAATGCCGACGTTGTTCTCTCTCTCCCCATACCTATCTCTTTTGATCTCGTTTCCCCTAGCGATTTTCCCCTTCTGCTGAAAAACCTAACCCGCCATGGCTCGAGCTAGAGCTCGCTTCCGGCCTCCCCTTGCCATTCTGAGGCCACCACGGAGACCGTGATGCTCGACTTCGTCATTTGCCCCGAAGCGCGCTAGTCAGGGACTTCCCTAACCGTGGAATTTAAGCCGTCTTCCCCGACACCGACGCTGTTCGCCGACGTCAATCGCCGCCGTCTCCATCTGCACCTCGCCTCTATGACCGCTCCTCTATGTTCCGGGTGAGCTACTGAACATGCCACTGCCTTCCTTTTCTTTGTTCTCTTGCTGTACCGAGCCACCGTTGTGCATCGCCGTGCATAGCCGCCAGTCGCCGTCGTGCTCGACTCGCCGGTGACCAAAAACCAGTGACATGTCTCTAGCTTGCTCCCCTCGCTGTACTGATTCGAATGAGCACGCACGCGCTCACTCCCGTACGCTCTGTCGCCGTTACGAACGCAATTCTGGCGAGACTCCGACGAGCCCGCATGGCAGTCAACGTGGCCACGGGCCCATATGTCGGTCTCTCTAGCTAGGTTAGTTAGGAGTGTACAAAAAATATTGATATGTGCTGAGGTCATCGTGACATCACTCATACATCATCTTTGACCCGGTCCACTATTGACTAGTCCACTGCCTAGGTGTCATCCAACGTGGCCAGTACCCCACATGTCAGTGACTAGGGTAGTTAGGTCTGGGTAAGAAAAGTAATTCTCTGTTTGTAATATTATTTAGAATTTAATTAGAAAATGATCCAATCTTAGAAATTTAATAACTTTTGTTTTATAATTTATAAAAACATGTATAATATATGAAAATTTTCAGAAAAATAAAATCTATAACATTAAACTATTATCAAACATTATTATGCCAACAAATTAAATAATTATTATTTAATAAAGATTTTATAAGTATTAATACTTTAATAATTCATATTTTAATAATGGTAAATGTTAAAAATATAAATAAAATACCAAAAATATTAGAAAAATAAGAACCATAATTGAAATCTATAATCATAAATTATTATTTCACTTCATTAAATATTTGTTATTTATTAAGTATTTATAAAGTAATAAATATTATAAAAATCATATCTTATTATTTATAAATCACAAAAATAAATGCAATATATCAAAATGATCACAAAAATAATATATACATGTTAAAAATATAATATTCCACTTTTGAGTTAAATAAAAAGTTAAGCACTTTAATAACTTGAATTTAAACCCATTTCTTTAGTTAATAATTCATATAAGGGTAAATAAAATTTGCAAATATTCTAAAATTAACTAATTAAGGTCTAATAAATAGTATTAGTCTTAAATATCGATGGTATGAAGTCAAAATGGTTTAACACACTTTAAATACAATTTTATTGAATTATATTTCCACCATATGTGTAGATTATCTTATAAAAGAATCATTATCCAATATAAAATCTCCAAGAATAATTGTGAAATAAAACCTATTACTTTACTTTAACCACAAGCTTATAAACAAATCAAAACCCTATAGTGAACCATAAGTAGTTAAGTAATGTCATTTACCTGATTATCAATTATAACCATTCATTCACAAAAGGATAAATGATTCTATTCCATTATAAAATCAAGAAACCACTACACCAAATAAAAGTATAACCATTCTTAAGTGACTTTAAGGAAACATTATAAAGTACACAAGGTACAAATAACATAAGGAATATACTCTAAGTCCATCTATGTCTTTAAAGTTAACTTTAGTCTATAATACTTTAAATACTATGATAAAGACTTTGTTATGTGTTTTATAGTTAACTTTGATATGTTATAATTAAATAGTAAAGCATCTCAAGTCCAAACTATCCAAGAAAGCACAAATAACATTGACCATCATTGGTTAACCACAAAGATTGTTTAAACCTTAATAAAGAAATCTTTTCTTCAAAAGTTATTCGTTTTGCCACTTAAGTTAGTAGATAAAAATTAATCATAATCACATTACTAAATACTTTACTTGTATACTCAGGATCGATAACACTTAAGTTCTTTATAAGTGACCTTACTTGTAAAGTAAAGTTTGAAGATAAACAATTAAAATATATGAAACCTTGAGTAGCATTCCATATATGTGTATCGTATTGTTGTATAAATACGTGTTATTCACACACACTCACAAGCCTTAATAAGAAGCACAAGTATGAAACTTATCAAAAAAGACAACATAGTCTAAAGAAACCATTTCTAGTTCCAAACCCTAGATCAACGTTATCCCCGGGATTCGAGTTTACTAAATTGCATTACATTACGTATGCATAAAATCATCTTGCTTCTTTAAACATTAGTCCTTATCGGACCAATGATGCTGATTTCAGATATTGGATCTTATATTGTCTCGAAGACCGTGAGAGCATAATCTAGGACTTAACCACCAATGTCGCCAGTGATTCTAGCACTGTATATTACGTGTTAACCATGAGATTTGGAATGGGACGGAGAAGTAAGCTGTATCCTTTTCCTCTCGTATGGAGGCAAGACGACCTTAACGTGACGTTGTGATTCCTTGTGCGGATCCAACATATGGGTGGGCACCCTTACGCCCCACACTTTTGGTGTCTAGATTATCTATGAATGGTGTTTAGGGATATAGTCCATTTAAATGGTACTCGTCCGGGCATCACCAGGTCATAGAGTCTTCAGGAACTCATCAGGGTTTTAGCCTGCCCGAAAGGGGGCTTAACGGAGGTGAGCTGGCCCCGAAGGATCGTGCAAACATACGAGGTCACAGAGACGGCAGTGATTGGCTTGGATCTTAGACTGGGCCCCATACCAAGGAAGTATGGACAAGATCATGACTTGGTTGTGCAGCATGGATAAGGTCTATCATGGGTAAAGTAACTCACCTCTGCAGAGTGTAAGAATTGTAACTTGTTACTCCCTGTTGCGGGAAGGAGCTGCGAACGCGGCGGGAAAGGAAGTCCATGAAAGTTCTGGTAAACCCGTGAAGGCTGACGGACATAGCTTTTCAGAATAAAAGCAACCTTTGAAGAATTGTTTATGAAAACTGCATTGCCTATGACCTATGGTCCGTGGTTGTAGATATAGTGCATCAAACACTCCTTTTCTAGTGAACTTGTTGAGTACGCTCGTACTCAACGTATCTTCTTAACCCTTGCGAGATTCTGAAGCCATTAAGACGACGTCTACATCAAGTCATGCTCTGGGAATCATCATCAAAAGCTAAAGCTCTTTAATGAAGTCAAGAAAGTCAACATATACACCAACTCAAGTGAAGACGAAGTTACTGATTAGATAGGAATATAATATCTAGCCATAGAACCTATTCCTATAGTGTATTGCGATAGCAGCAATGCCAGACCATTAGTTAAGATACTAGTCTTAATAGTATGATAGTTTTGAGTTGGTTATTTCTAATTCTTCTTTGTAAGAAGTTTCTTTCTCTCTCTTTAACCTTGAGTGTTCTCTGGATCTTGTGTAACGAGTTGAGTTGTAACCTATAGTCATGTCTTGGACCTGCTATGTTTCTGTTGTACCACTCTGAGGGATGTAATGCTAGAGAACGGTGTTTCATTGGTGTTATGTCAAAGACTATAGTGTACTACATCATGCAGTGGTATGCTGGGTCATCGCACCTTGTCAGCAGCAAACAAACAAACACAAAACACTATAGTGAGCAGTGATCAATGCCTAACTTGCTCCCTCTATAGCTCACTCTACACTCTGAGTAGATGATAAAAGTAATCTAACTAGCTTTGGCACCACTGTGCGCAAGCCTAGCCATTAATGGTGAGCATGCCGAGAGCACCATTGTCACCCCCATGTCACCAACAAGCTAGAGGAAGAACTAGCCTTGCCAACCTTGTCTAGGACACGCAGCACCATCCACCGCCACTCCTTGTCCAAGCTCCGAGCATTGCCAGCCACTGGACCACATGGCAAGCTCATGCCAAGCTTCTCTGCGTGCGAGCTGAGAGCGCGCCAGTGCGCCGTCAGCGACACCAGCCCACAGACCACGCGCCTCCCTTGCTGCTTGCAGACATGATCGCTGCCAGACAACCTCGTTCGCCGCCGCGCGGACCACGCACGCTGTGCGCCAATAAAATTGCTGTCGGACCCGCCCAGAGTGTCGCAATGTTCTGACCGTTCAGCACCGCCCCATGCCTCGCCACCACGCCGTTGAGCTTCGCCAGGGAGCACAACACCGCCCCCTATCATCGCCCATGCCAGTAGTGTAACATCCCAGAAATATAAAACAAGGATCATCAAACTCTAATCACCAAAATTAGGGTTAACAAAAACTTTGATTAATTAATATCATATGAATGCATGTGTGAATGAGATGATTTGATAAATGCATGAATGGACTTGTGTGATTAATTGAAATAGCAAGAAATGGTTTAAATATGAAAATAACATCATATAAAACATTTCCATGCAGAAACAAATCAAAAGAAAATCAAAAACAAAGCAAATAAAGCAAATGGTCATTTTTGCCAATCTTGCTCACTAGGTCACTTTGAGTGCTTCTAGTCCAAGATTTCAAACAGAAACTTTCCCAATTATTTTCACCCCTTGATAGAACTAGTAAATGTGAATCAAGGCCCACCTTTCAAACTTGCAGAAACATTTGGCAACCCCATTCAAATCACAATTCAAAATTGAATGTTATTCATATGTGAAGATCATCCATTTTCAAAACACAACCAAACCAATTCCCCTTGACTAATCCAACTAACCAGACACTCCCTAGTATGTGCCAAGCAAACCCACAAAGTTTGAATCCAAAATTCAAATTTAAACTTCTTGCGGCCATTTCATCAAACACCTTGCAGATTCAAATCAAACAAACATCTAACACTATTTGCAGCAGTAAAATTGGCCTAACTTGTTCCCTCTCTGGTTGCAACTAGCCCTTAGTAGATCATCTAGCCTCTTTAACAATCTTTAGCACCACTGTGAGCAAGCCTAGCCATTAATATCAACCCTGCCGAGAGCACCATTGCCACCCCATTGTCGCCAACGAGCTAGAGGCCACACTAGCCTCGCTAACCTTGTCTGGGACATGCAACATCGTCCACCGCCACCCACTGTCCTAGCCCCGAGCAATACTAGCCCCTGGACCACACGACACGCCCATGCCAAACTTCTCTGCGACCATGTCGAGAGCGCGCCAGTGCGCCATGCTCGACCAACACCCATAGACCGTGCGAAGCCCTTCCCGCTTGCAGGGATGATCACCAGCACCCCAGCACCCCACCAAACATGCCCGTTCGCTGCCGCGCATACCACGTGTGCTGTGCGACATTAAAACCTCCGTCGGACCCTTTCGAGCACCGAAGTTCAGCACCGCCCTACCGTCGCCCATGCCGATGGCTGCACCTTGCCGACCACGACGAGCTCAGCCCGCGCCCGTTGATCCCGTTCCGCCACTATAAATAGAGGCCTCCACCGCTCGTTTTTGCCACACCAGTTCACTCCCCTCTCACCCAGAACCACCCCACCTCACTCCTGGAGCAAGGCGAGCAGCGCATCGCCGAAATTTGGCCGGAGCCCGCCGTTGCTGGAGAAGAAGGGAGCCGTCGATTGGAGCTGCCCCAGGAGGAGCTGCCGGTACCAGGAGAACCGCCATCGTCGACTTCGTCATTTGCCCCCATCGCCGACCCTCGCCTGAGCCCTGGTGAGCCTCCCACGACCCCCACCTGCCGTGTTAGTGTTCTGTCTCGCCGGCGCTGCCCGACGTGGATGAGGAACCGTAGCCGGTCGATTAGAGTTAGATCGCGCGGTTCACATTGCCCCGTACCGCTTCGCCCCTCCCTGTCTCACTGACGTGTGGGGACTGCCACTTAACCAGCCCGCATACGTGCTGTGTGTAGTGGACCGGCCCAGTAAAACATCCCGCGCGACCCAACAATTCAAATTAAGCTTTATTCATTTAATTTCAAACATAGTTCTGTAACGAGATTCAAATATCAACCCAGCTCGATTCACTGAACCAAAATGCATGCAACCAATTTTGCTAGAAAGGTAATGAAATGCTTAATCCAAGCCCGTTGGATTCAAACCATTTAAATTTGTAGATCACCCATGGTAAAAATAACAAGGCAGAAGCTTTTCTGCATTCAAACATTTTTCAAAATTCAACCATAAAAGCTTTTGATTTGATTCCAACTCTCAAAAATCACATTTGATCATACCTTTCAGAATATGTAAAAACATATGGGTTTATTTACAGAGATAATGTTCAATTAAAAAAAGAATGCCCCATAGGCATTTCTAGTCACTTTATTTAATTAAAATAAAAAGGTTAAACCTTATTAAATTATGACACCACTTTAAATCACATTCCCATGTACTAAAATATGTGGTGATGACATGTGTCAACATGATCCCATGTTTGAGTTGGAGAATATTAAATCTTAAGTAGTTTTTCAATGAGTAGAAATTACTTTTCTAAAAATAAAAAAATAAGAAAAGTGCTTTAACCTTGTAATATTAGGGATGATGCTAGATCATCTAGTGTGAACCATTAGTTAAGATACTAGTCTTAATAGTATGATAGTTTTGAGTTGGTTATTTCTGATTCTTCTTTGTAAGAAGTTTCTTTCTCTCTCTTTAACCTAGAGTGTTCTCTGGATCTTGTGTAAAGAGTTGAGTTGTAACCTATAGTCATGTCTTGGACCTGCTATGTTTCTGTTGTACCACTCTGAGGGATGTAATGCTAGAGAACGGTGTTTTATTGGTGTTATGTCAAAGACTATAGTGTACTACATCATGCAGTGGTATGCTGGGTCATCGCACCTTGTCAGCAGCAAACAAACAAACACAAAACACTATAGTGAGCAGTGATCAGTGCCTAACTTGCTCCCTCTATAGCTCACTCTACACTCTGAGTAGATGATCAAAGTAATCTAACTAGCTTTGGCACCACTGTGCGCAAGCCTAGCCATTAATGGTGAGCATGCCGAGAGCACCATTGTCACCCCCATGTCACCAACAAGCTAGAGGAAGAACTAGCCTCGCCAACCTTGTCTAGGACACGCAGCACCATCCACCGCCACTCCCTGTCCATGCTCCGAGCATTGCCAGCCACTGGACCACATGGCAAGCTCATGCCAAGCTTCTCTGCGTGCGAGCTGAGAGCGCGCTAGTGCGCCGTCAGCGACACCAGCCCACAGACCACGCGCCTCCCTTGCTGCTTGCACACATGATCGCTGCCAGACAACCTCGTTCGCCGCCGCGCGGACCACGCACGCTGTGCGCCATTAAAATTTCCGTCGGACCCGCCCAGAGTGCCGCAATGTTCTGACCGTTTAGCACCGCCCCATGCCTCGCCACCACACCGTTGAGCTTCGCCAGGGAGCACAACACCGCCCCCTATCATCGCCCATGCCAGTAGTGTAACATCCCAGAAATATAAAACAAGGATCATCAAACTCTAATCACCAAAATTAGGGTTAACAAAAACTTTGATTAATTAAAATCATATGAATGCATGTGTGAATGAGATGATTTGATAAATGCATGAATGGACTTGTGTGATTAATTGAAATAGCAAGAAATGGTTTAAATATGAAAATAACATCATATAAAACATTTCCATGCAGAAACAAATCAAAAGAAAATAAAAAACAAAGCAAATAAAGCAAATGGTCATTTTTGCCAATCTTGCTCACTAGGTCACTTTGAGTGCTTCTAGTCCAAGATTTCAAACAGAAACTTTCCCAATTATTTTCACCCCTTGATAGAACTAGTAAATGTGAATCAAGGCCCACCTTTCAAACTTGCAGAAACATTTGGCAACCCCATTCAAATCACAATTCAAAATTGAATGTTATTCATATGTGAAGATCATCCATTTTCAAAACACAACCAAACCAATTCCCCTTGACTAATCCAACTAACCAGACACTCCCTAGTATGTGCCAAGCAAACCCACAAAGTTTGAATCCAAAATTCAAATTTAAACTTCTTGCGGCCATTTCATCAAACACCTTGCAGATTCAAATCAAACAAACATCTAACACTATTTGCAGCAGTAAAATTGGCCTAACTTGTTCCCTCTCTGGTTGCAACTAGCCCTTAGTAGATCATCTAGCCTCTTTAACAATCTTTAGCACCACTGTGAGCAAGCCTAGCCATTAATGTCAACCCTGCCGAGAGCACCATTGCCACCCCATTGTCGCCAATGAGATAGAGGCCACACTAGCCTCGCTAACCTTGTCTGGGACATGCAACATCGTCCACCGCCACCCACTGTCCTAGCCCCGAGCAATGCTAGCCCCTGGACCACACGACACGCCCATGCCAAACTTCTCTGCGACCATGTCGAGAGCGCGCCAGTGCGCCATGCTCGACCAGCACCCATAGACCGCGCGAAGCCCTCCCCGCTTGCAGGGATGATCACCAGCACCCCAGCACCCCACCAGACATGCCTGTTCGCCGCCGCGCATACCACGCCTGCTATGCGACATTAAAACCTCCGTCGGACCCACTCAGAGCACCGCGAAGTTCACTGAAAGACCGCCTATCGCCCATGCCAAGAGGCTGCACATGCGTCGACCACGACGAGCTCAGCCCGCGCCCGTTGATCCCCTTCCGCCACTATAAATAGAGGACTCCACCGCTCGTTTTCGCCACACTAGTTCACTCCCCTCTCACCCAGAACCACCCCACCTCACTCCTGGAGCAAGGCGAGCAGCGCATCGCCGGAATTTGGCCGGAGCCCGCCGTTGCTGGAGAAGAAGGGAACCGTCGATTGGAGGTGCCCCAGGAGGAGCTGCCGGTACCAGGAGAACCGCCATCGTCGACTTCGTCGTTTTCCCCCATCGCCGACCCTCGCCTGAGCCCTGGTGAGCCTCCCACGACCCCCACCTGCCGTGTTAGGGTTCTGTCTCGCCGGCGCTGCCCGACGTGGACGAGGAACCATAGCCGTTCGATTAGAGTTAGATCGTGCGGTTCACATTGCCCCGTACCGCTTCGCCCCTCCCTGTCTCACTGACGTGTGGGGACTGCCACTTAACCAGCCCGCATACGCGCTGTGTGTAGTGGGCCGGCCCAGTAAAACATCCCGCGTGACCCAACAATTCAAATTAAGCTTTATTCATTTAATTTCAAACATAGTTCTGTACCTAGATTCAAATATCAACCCAGCTCGATTCACTAAACCAAAATGCATGAAACCAATTTTTCTAGAAAGGTACTGAAATGCTTAATCGAAGCCCGTTGGATTCAAACCATTTAGATTTGTAGATCACCCATGGTAAAAATAACAAGGCAGAAGCTTTTTTGCATTCAAATTTTTTTCAAAATTCAACCATAAAAGCTTTTGAGTTGATTCCAACTCTCAAAAATCACATTTGATCATACCTTTCAGAATATGTAAAAACATATGGGTTTACTTACAGAGATAATGTTCAATTAAAAAAAGAATGCCCCATAGGCATTTCTAGTCACTTTATTTAATTAAAATAAAAAGGTTAAACCTTATTAAATTGTGACACCACTTTAAATCACATTCCCATGTACTGAAATATGTGGTGATGACATGTGTCAACATGATCCCATGTTTGAGTTGGAGAATATTAAATCTTAAGTAGTTTTTCAATGAGTAGAAGTTACTTTTCTAAAAATAAAAAAATCAGACATGTGCTTTAACCTTGTAATATTAGGGATGATGCTAGATCATCTAGTGTGAACCATTGTGTGATGATTGGAAATAGTTAAGTGTTGTCTGGTGATTGTGTACCTTGTATTTATGTATAGACGCTAGTACTGACCAAGGATACGAGGAGGAAGGAGGATACTACGGGGAAGAATCCGAGGAGAACTTCAACCACTGCTCTGCACAAGGCAAGCTAACACTTGCAAGATACCCTATTTATGCAAGCCTTACTACACAAGTCGACTTATGCAAGCTAATACTTGCTTGTTACCATGACCACTATATGCCTTAAGCATATGTGATCATACCTACTTGATAACCCAATCCTAGTTTTACTTGCAAGCCTTATACTTTATTTCTTTATCAAAGCTTTCTATTAGTGTTTACATAGTGAATTGTAGATACTAGAAGGATATTGGAAGGTAGCATAAAGAGCATAAAAATTGGCCTAAGTTAGATAATCTTGATGTCATCCTAAGGCATGAGATTGAACTAAGCAAATCCCCACTTGTTTATCACCCCTCATTAGTATTTACCACCACTTGTAGATGCTAGTGCTAAGTATAAAACATGATCAACTTTAGATGGGAATACTTGGTGAAAATGGTTATGAAAACCTTAGAATGGTGAGTCATTTTACTGAAATGTTTTGACATGTGTTTCCGAACACCAGATGATTTTGATGATGAACATGTTGAGGCATGAGCCTTGGCCCTTTATATAACTGATGGTTTTCTGGATGCGATACCATTCCAATTTTATCGTACAACCACAATCCCCGAAATTTGGGTAGGGCTTGACTGAAAATTTATATACCTTAGTATGGGTTCCCTCGTGGCCAAGGTCTGAGCTAAGGCTACCTTGTGAAGATTGTCCACTTGTGCAGTACCCAAGATGACAGTTGGTCATGGTTGGGAGGCCAAACTCACAGGAGAGGTGCCTATACTAGGGCGTGTAATTGAAAGGTTAGGATTGATTATTCGCATACTAAGTATGGTGAATTCAGGATTTGTTCCTGACGGATGTATCGAATGTTGTGGTCAAAGTGTACAATCTCTACAGAGTGTCGAACTATTCGAATAGACGCGTCCGCGGTTATGGACAGTTGGAGTGGCCATACTGTTCCCCCGTCAGATGTTTTCAAAATGACTTGTGAAATGAATTATGACTTTGACTTGACCACAACAGAGTTGTGATATGAAATTCAAATTCCCACATAGGTTTTATAAAACTTTCAACTAAATTTCTTGCTTCTGAACTTAGTAGAGGTAAATCTGGCTTTTTGCAAAACAACCCTAGAGCTTAGTATATCCTTTTCAAAACCACTTCACTTGTTAGTATTAGTTTGCGAGTACTTAAAGAGTACTCATGGCTTTGTCCCTGGCTATTCCCGTGGCCAGACTATGAAGAGGAGTATCAGGATGATGGACCGCAGGAAGGTTATGACAACTAGGATCATCTCCCATCGCCAGCATTGCCTGTGACCCTGAAGATGGAGCTTCGCCTACGCTATCGTTACTATTACGTTATTCCACTTCTTGTATTGTATTAATAACTGGATCATGAGATCCTTATTTGTGTAAGACCTTATGTATGGTTTGTAATGGATGATGTACTGTGATATCCAAATCTGTTATGTCTCGCAAAAATGGTAATCCTAGGATTGCGATGTATGGCATAACAGGCATCTGGGATTAAAAATCCGGGTGTTGACAAGTTGGTATCAGAGCCATCCTGACCATAGGAGACCCTAGTTAGAATGGATGTTTGAATCAAAAACTTAGTTTCAAAACCAAAGGAAGTGAGTATTTACAAAAACTTATTCCCATTCTTATCACTTGGATTCTTTCATCAAAATTTCACGTTCCTCAAAAATTCTTGCAAAATACATAAAATTTGACACACTAGATCACTCTATTAACTTACTCATTCTATATTCTTATAGATGGACGTGAAGTACAACAAGTTTTATCAGTTGGGGAATGGAGGAGACCTCATCTTTGAGCGTGACTTGGACCAGCTTTCGGAGTTGCTGGAGCGTCCGCACCCTGAGTTCTTCGGAGCTCAGCTCAATGATCAGGAAGGAGAAGACCTAAAGTGGCTAGTTGTTGTAAGTCTCCGAGGGAAGATTGAACCTCCCACTGCAGAGGGAATTCAGTTCACCTTAAGAGAGAACAACTGGCTCAATGGATTGGCCAGGGCCATGAAGGAATCTCTTGCTCGTCTGTGTGGACAGAGTATCAATCAGATCAAGGGTACCCTCTTTGAGTTCTACCCAAGGCGTGATGTTATGGGACAGCCACTGGAGGCCCCACATCATCCCGAGCTGAAGACTTAGTTGGACCACCTCAGCTTCATAATGTGCGATCGTCAGAAGGAGTTGGACAATGTTCGTGCCTACACCAACCACAAGTACGCCATCACCAAGAAGAAGGATCAGACCCTCGCCATGCTAGTGAAGGATCGCAAGTCTCGTCACCGTCATCTCGACAAGAAGGAGCGCATCATTGCCTGTCTTTGCCACCGGATCACGGATTCAGAGGAGACCATCAACGAGAGAGACATGCAGTTGGAGGAAAGGGAGAATGTCGGAGAAGACCTTCGTGGAGACCCCTACTCCTATCTCAACGATGATGACTTTCTAGAGGATCAGGCCATGGACTTATTCACCGATCAGGATGATTTTGCCTTCATCAATGATGATGATGATGATGGTGAGTACACTGACTCCAAAGAGTAGTAGCACTTGAGCACTAGCGTTAGTGAATTGTATTCGGTCCCACTGTATCGTAGCTTCAAAGAATGGTTCTTAAAACCATATGTTTTTCTTTATTGTGGTGTATGTTGTATGGTGTGCTATGAATGAATGAAAAGCAAGTTGCTAGCAAAATCTGAGGCACACTTTAACAACTTTACAAAACAACCCTGAACCTTAGAAATTTCCCTCTTTTCTCATGATCTATCTCAATCTTCAGATGCCTCGCGGAGGAACCGGTTCAGCCCCGGACCCGATATTGCAACTCTTGCAAATGATGGTTTCGGACCACGAAGCCGAACGAGTTGAACATCAAGCATACCTGGCCACCCTTCAACAGATAGCTCAGATGGCCAACAACAATCAAGGCCATGGAAATCAGGACAACCATGGATCGAAGCTCAAAATTTTCCAGAACACCAATCCACCTGTTTTCAATAAGTCAGAAGAACCCCTAGATGCAGATGATTGGCTGCAAACCATGGAGAACAATTTGGAAGTCGCAGGAGTGGAAGCTAACGTGAAAGTTATGTTTGCCACCCACCACCTGGCCGGAGATTCAAGAGCATGGTGGAACAACATTCGTGCAATGACCGGAGGTCAGATGATGACTTGGGAGGAATTAAAGGTCAAGTTCAGCAGAACCCATGTGCCACCGGGTTTAATCAAGACGATGAGGCATGAATTCAGAGAACTGAAGCAAGGAAGGATGACAGTAGTGGAATACTGTGACAAATTATTGTCATTGGCTAGGTATGCACCGGATGAGATAGACACTGAAGCCAAGAAGAAGGAGAGATTCCTGAATGGTCTGCATGATGAGATGCAGACAGTGTTAGTCAATATCCCCTTTGCTGATATTGAAGCCTTAGTTGACTCTGCCATTCAGATGGAAGGATAGATCAACCAAGCTAATGAGAACCGCAAACGTTGCCTGATGCATCAACCAGGAACCCACCATACACCCAAGTATCGCCCCAACCCATCTCCAGTATTTGCCCCAAGAACCAACAGACCCTCGATGAACTGTCCCACCTATCCCTGGAAACTCTAGCAATTTCAACCGTGCCCCACCCAAGTTCAACAAAAACAATGCCGCCACCAACACCAACACTGCCCCAAGGACAGGAAGCAATGTGGTGCATGTTGCAGCGAAGGACAACTCGCAAGTGACTTGCTATGAATGTGGAACCAAGGGTCACTACTCCAATGAGTGCCCCAAGAAGATTGCCGCGGCCCCCAATGCAAATGCCCCAGCTCAGCAACAGCGTCGTGTTCAGCCCGGAAGAAGATTTACCCCAGGGAATTCGCTCAACCGCAACGGCCGTATTTTTATCATGCATGCTGAAGAAGCCCAGGAAGCGCCAGACTTCGTGCTGCGTATGTTTTCCGTTAACTCAGTACTATCAAGAGTGTTGTTTGATTCTAGATCATCGCACTCATTTGTTACTGAAGAATTTGCATGCACTAGTAAGATTCAACCAACGAAATTGAAGCATGTTATGATTGTTCAAATCCTCGGTTCAACCACCAAAGTTAGGCAAATTTGCAAAGTCGTCCCTATCCGAATCCATGGCATAGATTTTTATGCTAATCTAATAGTACTTGGAACTAAAGATTTGGAAGTAGTACTAGGAATGGATTGGATGTCCAAACACAAAGGATTAATTAACTGTGCCAAGAGAGCTATAACCATGACCAGTACAACCAGAATATCAGTCAAGCATGTATCTCAAACCTTGCCTCGTCAGTTCAAGTGCAACAAGAGTATAACCCAGCCTACAATTAACCAAGTCCGGATAGTCTGTGAATACCCCGATGTATTTCCAGATGGTTTGCCCGGTATGCCCCCAGATCGGGAAATCGAGTTTATCATTGAACTAATCCCTGGAACCGGACCCATAGCCCAGATACCATATAGTATGAACCCGTCTGAACTAGCAGAACTGAAGAAGCAACTGGATGCCATGCTGGAAATTGGACTGATTCAACCAAGTGCGTCACCATGGAGATCACCTGTTTTGTTCGTGGACAAGAAAGATGGAGGTAACCGTCTATGTACGGATTATCGGAAGTTGGATGATGTCACTATCAAAAACAAGTACCCGTTGCCGAAGATAGAAGACTCGTTTGACCAGTTGACTGGTGCCAAAGTGTTCTCTAAGATTGATCTTAGAACTAGCTATCATCAACTCAAGATTCACGCAGAGGATATTCCAAAGACTGCCTTTACCACCAGATATGGATTATACGAGTATACTGTCATGTCTTTTGGATTAACCAATCCCCCCGCTTATTTCATGAATCTCATGAATAAGATTTTTATGGACTTCCTGGATAAGTTTGTCGTAGTTTTCATCGATGACATTCTGATTTATTCCAAATCAGAAGAAGAACATGAGCTACACCTAAGGAGCATTCTTGGAACCCTTAGAGAGCATCAGTTGTATGCCAAGTTTAGCAAATGTGAATTCTGGTTACAGGAGGTAAGATTCCTCGGACATATCGTATTAGCCGGAGGAATTGCTGTTGACCTTGCAAAGGTGAAAGATGTCGAAGATTGGCAAGCCCCAACCACTCAAACCCAAGTTCGTGCATTTCTCGGATTAGCGGGATACTACCGCAAGTTCGTCGAAGGATTCTCGAGTATCGCCAGACCCATGACCCAATTGCTGAACAAGGACAAGAAGTTTGAATGGACAGACAAATGTGAAGCGAGTTTTCAAGAACTCAAGAGGAGATTGATTTCAGCCCCAATCTTTATCATGTCGGATATCATGAAGCCCTTTGATGTGTATTGTGACGCATCCAAGATCGGCCTCAGATGTGTGCTAATGCAAGAAGGCAAAGTTATATTTTATCTATCCCGACAACTGAAGCAGCATGAACAGAACTACCCAACCCATGACCTCGAACTCGCAGCCATAGTTCTAGCCCTGAAGACATGGAGGCATTACCTGATGGGAAACCGTTGTTAGAATTATTCATATCACAAGAGCCTGAAGTATATATTCACTCATAAGGAGCTTAATATGAGGCAGATAAGATGGATTGAGCTAATCAAGGATTGTGATCTGGACATTCACTATCACCCCGGTAAAGCCAATATGGTAGCAGATGCCCTTAGCAGATTGCCGTTCCGCTTGAACTCCATGATTTTGATGGAGCAACCAAGTTTGCACAAAGAGATGGAAGATTTCCGAATGGAATTAGTGAGTGAAGGATATTTGGCTAGCATAGAACTTCAACCCACTTTGATCAGCCAGATCAAAGTGGCGCAGAAATGAAATGCTAGTATCGACGGAATCAAGCGTCGTATCGGTACAACCAAAGTACCTGGATTCACGGAAGATGAAGAAGGAGTTATGTGGTACAAAGGTCGCCTTTGTGTACCAGCAGATTCGGAATTGAAAGAAGTGATTTTGAAAGAGGCCCATGATACCCTTTATTCTATCCACCCAGGAGGAACAAAGATGTATCAGGATTTGAAGGAACAATTTTGGTGGCTTAAGATGAAGAGAGAAATCGGAAGCTATATCGCCAAGTGTGATATATGTCAGAGAGTTAAGGCGGGACATCAAAGACCCGCTGGACTATTGCAACCTCTACAGATTCCGGAATGGAAATCGGATTCAGTTGGAATGGACTTTATCACCGGATTGCCTACTTCTAGTAGGGGAAATGACTCTATCTGGGTCATAGTTGACAGATTGTCCAAAGTAGCCCATTTCCTACCAGTCAAGACCACATACCAGAGTTCAAAGCTAGCGGAGTTATACATCGCTAGAATCGTCAGTTTACACGGAGTCCCCAACAACATCGTATCGGATCAAGGAACTCAGTTTACCTCGAGATTCTGGAAGAAAGTCCAAGAAGGTTTAGGAACCCGACTAGATTTCAGCACAGCTTATCACCCTCAGACCGATGGACAAACAGAGCGAGTAAATCAAATACTCGAAGATATGTTGAGAGCATGTGTACTAGAGTATGGATCTAAATGGGATGACTGTCTGCCTTTCGTAGAATTTTCATACAACAACAGTTATCAAGCTAGTCTGCAAATGGCCCCATTTGAGTTCATGTGTGGCAGGAAGTGTCGCACCCCTTTGAATTGGTCGGAAGTAGGAGAGAGTCAGATTTTCGGACCCGACATACTACGCGAAGCAGAAGAGAAAGTTCACAAGATTCGTGAGCACCTCAAGACCGCCCAGTCAAGACAGAAGAATTACGCCGACAAGAGACGTCGAGACCTTGCTTTCAATATCGGAGATTTTGTGTATCTTAAAGTGTCGCCTTTGAAAGGAATGCATTGTTTCCAGCTGAAAGGAAAGTTAGCCCCTAGATATATCAGACCCTTCAAGATTCTGAATCGTCGAGGAGAAGTATCATATCAATTGGAACTGCCAGAGGAGATGTCAGCAGTGCATAATGTGTTCCATGTATCATTACTTCGCAAGTGCCTTGAAGTTCCGGAGAAGACTAAAGTTTTTAAGAACATTGATCACCGGACCATAGAGATCAACGATGACCTGACCTATCCCAAAGTACCCATCCGTATTTTGGAAGAAGCTTTCAGGACCACCAAGACCCGAAGCATCAAGTTTCTCAAGATTCAGTGGAGCAACCACACTGAAGAAGAAGCTACCTGGGAGCGCGAAGATCACATCAAGACGTAGTTTCCCGATCTCTTTAAATCCTAGGTAATCTTTTTTCTTCCTTTTTGAAATCTCGGGACGAGATTTTGTTTAAGGGGGGAAGGTTTGTAACATCCCAAAAATATAACACAAGGATCATCAAACTCTAATCACTAAAATTAGGGTTACGAAAACTTTGATTAATTAAAATCATATGAATGCATGTGTGAATGAGATGAATTGATAAATGCATGAATGGACTTGTGTGATTAATCTAAATAGCAAGAAATGGTTTAGATATGAAAATAACATCATATACAACATTTCCATGCAGAAACAAATCAAAAGAAAATCAAAAACAAAGCAAATAAAGCAAATGGTCATTTTTGCCAATCTTGCTCACTAGGTCACTTCGAGTGCTTCTAGTCCAAGATTTAAAACAGAATCTTTCCCAATTATTTTCACCCCTTGATAGAACTAGTAAATGTGAATCAAGGCCCACCTTTTAAACTTGCAGAAACATTTGGCAACCCCATTCAAATCACAATTCAAAATTGAATGTTATTCATATGTGAAGATCATCTATTTTCAAGACCCAACCAAACCAATGCCCATTGACTAATACAACTAACCAGACACTCCCTAGTATGAGCCTAGAAAACCCACAAAGATTGAATCCAAAACTCAAATTTAAACTTCTTGCGGTCATTTCATCAAACACCTTGCATATTCAAATCAAACAAACATCTAACACTATTTGAAGCAGTAAAATTGGCCTAACTTGTTCCCTCTCTGGTTGCAACTAGCCCTTAGTAGATCATCTAGACTCTTTAACAATCTTTAGCACCACTGTGAGAAAGCCTAGCCATAAATGTCAACCATGCGGAGAGCACCATTGCCACCCCATTGTCGCCAGCGAGCTAGAGGCCGCACTAGCCTCGCCAACCGTGTCTGGGACATGCAGCACCGTCCACCGCCACCCACTGTCCCAGCCCCTGGACCACACGACACGCCGATGCCAAACTTCTCCGCGACCATGCCGAGAGCGCGCTAGTGCGCCACGCTCGACCAGCACCCACAGACCGCGCGCCGCCCTTGCCGCTTGCAGGGATGATCACTAGCACCCTAGCACCCCTCTAGACATGCCCGTTCACCGCTGCGCAGACCACGCGTGCTGTGCGACACTAAAATCGCCGTCGAACCCGCTCAGAGCACCGCGACGTTCCGACCGATCAGCACCGCCCCCTACCGTCGCCCATGCCAGTAGCTGCCTGTGCCGTTGACCACGACGAGATCAGCCCGCACCAGTCGGTCCCCTTCCGCCACTATAAATAGAGGCCTCCAGCGCTCGTTTTCTCCACACCAGTTCACTCCCCTCTCGCCCAGAGCAAGGCGAGCAGCGCATCGCCAGAATTTGGCCAGAGCCCGCCGCTGTTGGAGAAGACGGGAACCATCAATTGGAGCCGCCCCAAGAGGAGCTGCCGGTACCAGGAGAACCGGCGTCATCGACTTCGTCATTCGCCCCCGTCGCTGACCCTCGCCTGAGCCCCGGTGAGCCTCCCACGAACCCCACCCGCCACGTTAGGGTTCTGTCTCGTCGGCGCTGCCCGACATGGACGATGAACCGTAGCCCTTCGATTAGAGTTAGATCGTGCGGTTCACATTGCCTCGTACCGCTTCGCCCCTTCCTGTCTCACTGACGTGTGGGGACAGCCACTTAACCAGCCCGCATACCCGCTGTGTGTAGTGGTCCGGCCCAGTAAAACATCCCGCGTGACCCAACAATTCAAATTAAGCTTTATTCATTTAATTTCAAACATAGTTCTCTACCTAGATTCAAATATCAACCTAGCTCGATTCACTAAACCAAAATGCATGAAACCAATTTTTCTAGAAAGGTACTGAAATGCTTAATCCAAGACCGTTGGATTTAAACCATTTAGATTTGTAGATCACCCATGGTAAAAATAACAAGGCAGAAGCTTTTCTGCATTCAAACATTTTTCAAAATTCAACCATAAAAGCTTTTGAGTTGATTCCAACTCTCAAAAATCACATTTGATCATACCTTTCAGAATCTGTAAAAACATATGGGTTTACTTACAGAGATAATGTTCAATTAAAAAAAGAATGCCCCATAGGCATTTCTAGTCACTTTATTTAATTAAAATAAAAAGGTTAAACCTTATTAAATTATGACACCACTTTAAATCACATTCCCATGTACTAAAATATGTGGTGATGACATGTGTCAACATGATCCCATGTTTGAGTTGGAGAATATTAAATCTTAAGTAGTTTTTCAATGAGTAGAAATTACTTTTCTAAAAATAAAAAAATAAGAAAAGTGCTTTAACCTTGTAATATTAGGGATGATGCTAGATCATCTAGTGTGAACCATTGTGTGATGATTGGAAATAGTTAAGTGTTGTTTGGTGATTGTGTACCTCGTATTTATGTATAGACGCTAGTACCGACCAAGGATACGAGGAGGAAGGAGGATACTACGAGGAAGAAGCCGAGGAGAACTTCGACCACTGCTCTGCACAAGGCAAGCTAACACTTGCAAGATACCCTATTTATGCAAGCCTTACTACACAAGTCGACTTATGCAAGCTAATACTTGCTTGTTACCATGACCACTATATGCCTTAAGCATATGTGATCATACCTACTTGATAACCCAATCCTAGTTTTACTTGCAAGCCTTATACTTTATTTCTTTATCAAAGATTTCTCTTAGAGTTTACATAGTGAATTGTAGATACTAGAAGGATATTGGAAGGTAGCATAAAGAGCATAAAATTTGGCCTAAGTTAGATAATCTTGATGTCATCCTAAGGCATGAGATTGAACTTAGCAAATCCCCACTTGTTTATCACCCCTCATTAGTATTTACCACCACTTGTAGATGCTAATGCTAAGTATAAAACTTGATCAACTTTAGATGGGAATACTTGGTGAAAATGGTTATGAAAACCTTAGAATGGTGAATCATTCTACTGAAATGTTTTGACATGTGTTTCTGAACACCAGATGATTTTGATGATGAACATGTTGAGGCATGAGCCTTAGCCCTTTATAGAACTGACGGTTATCTGGATGCGATACCATTCCAATTTTATCGTACAACCAGAATCCCCGAAATTTGGGTAGGGCTTGACTGGAAATTTATATACCTTAGTATGGGTTTCCTCGTGGCCAAGGTCTGAGCTAAGGCTACCTTGTGAAGATTGTCCACTTGTGCAGTACCCAAGATGACAGTTGGTCATGGTTAGGAAGCCAAACTCACAGGAGAGGTGTCTATACTAGGGCGTGTAATTGAAAGGTTAGGATTGATTATCCGCATACTGAGTATTGTGAATTCAGGATTTGTTCCTGACGGATGTATCGAATGTTGTGGTCAAAGTGTACAATCTCTGCAGAGTGTAAAACTATTCGAATAGCCGCGTCCGCGGTTATGAACAGTTGGAGTGGCCATACTGTTCCCTCGTCAGATGTTTTCAAAATGACTTGTGAAATGAATTATGACTTTGACTTGACCACAACAGAGTTGTGATATGAAATTCAAATTCCCACTTAGGTGTTATAAAACTTTCAACTAAATTTCTTGCTTCTGTACTTAGTAGACGTAAATCTGGCTTTTTGCAAAACAACCCTAGAGCTTAGTATATCCTTTTCAAAACCACCTCACTTGTTAGTATTAGTTTGCGAGTACTTAAAGAGTACTCATGGCTTTGTCCCTGGCTATTCCCGTGGCCAGACTATGAAGAGGAGTATCAGGATGACGGACCGCAGGAAGGTTATGACAACTAGGATCATCTCCCATCGTCAGCATTTCCTATGACCCTGAAGATGGAGCTTCGCCTATGCTATCGTTACTATTACGTTATTTCGTTGCTTGTATTGTGTTAAGAACTGGATCATGAGATCCTTATTTGTGTAAGACCTTATGTATGGTTTGTAATGGATGATGTACCGTGATATCCAAATCTATTATGTCTCGCAAAAATGGTAATCCTAGGATTGGGATGTATGGCATAAAAGGCATCTAGGATTAAAAATCTGGGTGTTGACAAGTACCACTCTGTGCTGTCGACACCAACGAGCTCCACCCGCGCCATTCGGTCCCCTTCAGCCACTATAAAAGGAGGCCTCCCCCGCTCGTTTTCTTCACACCAGTTCACTCCCCACCTCTCAATGATCACACCCACTCACTTCCAGAGCAAGGCGAGCACCAGGTGGCTGGAATTTCACTGGAGTTCGCTGCTGAAGAGGAGGAGAGGCGCTGTCGATTGGATCCCCCCCTGGAGAAGCTGCCGATACTAGGAGAATCGTCGTTGTCGACTTCGTCGTTCGCCCCCGTCGGCGACCATCGCCTGAGCCCCGGTGAGCCTCCAATGACCCCCACCAGCCGCGCTAGGGTTTTGTCTCACCGGCGCTGCCCGACATGGAAAATGAACTAGAGCCGCTCGATTAGAGTTAGATCCTACGATCCTAATCGCCCCATACCTCTTCTCCCCTTGTTGTCTCACTGACGAGTGGGGTCGCTCACTTAACCAGCCCGAGCGCACACTATGCATAGTGGGCCTGCCTAGTTAAACATCCCGCACGATCCAACAATTCAAATTTAGTTTTATTCATTTAGTTCTAAACTTTGTTCTGTACCTAGATTCAAAAATCAACCCAGCTCGATTCACTGAACCAAAATGCATGAAACCAATTTTGTTAGAAAGGTACTAAAATGCTCCAAAATGCATGAAACCAATTTTGTTAGAAAGGTACTAAGATTCTTAATCCAAGCCCGTTGGATTCAAACCATTTAGAATTGTAGATCACCCATGGTAAAATTAACAAGGCAGAAGCTTTTCTGCATTCAAACATTTTTCAAAATTCAACCATAAGAGCTTTTGAGTTGATTCCAACTCTCAAAAATCCCATTTAACCGTACCTTTCAGAATATATAGGTTTACTTATAGAAATAATGATCAAGTAATAAAAGAATGCCACATAGGCATTTCTAGTCACTTTAATTAAATAAAATAAAAAGGTTAAACCTTATTAAATTGTGACACCCCTTTAAATCACATTTCCATGTGCTGAAATATGTGGTGATGACATGTGTCAACATGATCCCATGTTTTAGTTGGAGAATATTAAATCTTAATTAGTTTTTCAATGAGTAGAAATTACTTTTCTAAAATAAAATAAATGAGACAAGTGCTTTAATATTGTAATGTTAGTGATGATGCTAGATCATCTAGTGTGAACCTTTGTGTGATGATTATAAATAGTTAAGTATTGTTTGGTGATTGTGTACCTCATATTTATTTATAGATGCTAGTACCGACCAAGTATACGAGGAGGAAGGAGGATACTACGATGAATAAGCCGAGGAGAACTTCAACCACTGCTCTGCACAAGGCAAGCTAACTCTTGCAAGATACCCTACTTATGCAAGCTACTACTTGCTTGTTACTATGCCAACTATATGCCTTAAGCATATGTGATTATACCCACTTGACACACCATCCTAGTTTTACTTGCAAGCTTAGTATTTTATTTTCTTTATTAAAAGCTTTCTATCAAAAGTTTACTTAGTGACTTGTAGATTCCAGAAAGATAATTGAAGGTAGCATAAAGAGCATAAAACTTGGCCTAAGTTAGATAATCTTGATGTCCTCCTGAGGCATGAGATTTTACTTAGATAAGATACACTTGTTTACTACCCCTCATTAGTATTTACCCTCACTTGTAGATGCTAGTGCTAAGCATAAAACTTGATCAACTTTAGATGAGAATACTTTGTGAAAATGGTTATGAAAACCTTATAATGATGAGTCATTCTACTAAAATGTTTTGACCTGTGTTTCGGAACACCAAATGATTTTGATGATGAAAATGTTAAGGCATGAGCCTTAGCCCTTTACAAAACTGATGGTTGTCTGGATGCGATACCATTCCAATTTTACCGTACAACCATAATACCCGAAATTTGGGTAGGGCTTGACTGGAAATTTATATACCTTAGTATGGGTTCCCTTGCAGCCAAGGTCTGAGCTGAGGCTACCTTGTGAAGATTGTCCACATGCAGGTACCCAAGATGACAGTTGGTCATGGTTGGGAGGCCAAACTGACAGAGAGGTGCCTATACTAGGGCGTGTAATTGAAAGGTTAGGATTGATTATCCATCTCGAGTATGGTGAATTCAGGATTTGTTCTGACGGATGTATCGAATGTTGTGGTGAAAGTGTACAATCTTTGCAGAGTGTCAAACTATTGAATAGCCATTCATGATTATGGACAGTTGGAGTGGCCATACTGTTCCGTCATCAGATGTTTTCAAAATGACTTATGAAATGATTTGTGATTTGACTTGACCACAATAGAGTTGTGACATGAAATTCAAGTTCCCACTTAGGTGTTATAAAACTTTCAACTAGCTTTCTTTGCTTCTGAACTTAGTAGATGTAAATCTGGCTTTTTGCAAAACAACCATAGAGCTTAATACTTCCTATTCCAAAACCACTTCACTTTTTAGTATTAGTTTGCGACTACTTAAAGAGTACTCATGGCTTTGTCCCTGGCTATTCCCGTGGTTAGACTATGAAGAGGAGTATCAGGAAGATGGATAACTGGAAGGTTACGACAACTAGGATCATCTCCAATCGTCAGCATTGCCTATGACCATGAAGATGGAGCTTCACCTACGCTATCGTTACTATTACGTTATTCCGCTGCTTGAATTGTATTAAGAACTAGATCCTAAGATTATTATTTGTGTAAGACCTTATGTATGGTTTGTAATGGATGATGTACAGTGATATCCAATTTTTTATGTCTCACAAAAATGGTAATCCTGGGATTGTGATGTATGGCATAACAAGCATCTATGATTAAAAATCCGGGTGTTGACAAGTTGGTATCAGAACCATCCTGACCATAGGAGACCCTAGTTAGAATAGACATTTGAATCAAAAACTTAGTTTCAAAACCAAAGAAGTGAGTATTTATGAAAACTTATTCCTATTCTTATCACTTAGAATCTTTCATGAAAATTCATGTTCCTCAAAAATTCTTGCAAACTTACATAAAATTTGACACACTTGATCACTCTACTAACTTACTCATCCTATATTCTTATAGATGGACGTGAAGTACAAAAAGTTTTATCAGTTGGGGAATGGAGGAGACCTCATCTTTGAGCGTGACTTGGACCAGCTAGTAGAAATGCTGGAGCGTCCACACACCGAGTACTTCGGAGCTCAGCTCAATGATCAGGAAGGAGAAGATTTGCAGTGGCTAGTTCTTGCAAGTCTCCGAATAAAGATTGAACCCCCCACTGCAGAGGGAATTCAGTTCACCTTAAGATAGAACAACTGGCTCGATGGACTTGCCAGGGCCATGCAGGCAGATCTTGCCCGTCTTCGTGGACAGAATATCAACCAAATCAAGGGTACCCACTTTGTGTTCTACCCAAGGCGTGATGCTATGGGACAGCCACTGGAGGCCCCATATCACCATGAGCTGAAGACTCAGTTGGACCATCTCAGCTTCATGATGTATGGCCATCAGAAGGAGTTGGACAATGCCCGTTCCTACGCCAACCACAAGTACGCCATCGCCGCGAAGAAGGATCAGACCATCGCCATGCTATTGAAGGATCGCAAGTCTCGTAACCGTCAGCTCGACAAGAAGGAGCGCATCATTGCCCGTCTTCGCCACCGGATCACGGATTTGGAGGAGACCATCCACGAGAGAGACATGTAGTTGGAGGAGAGGGAGGATGCATGGGAAGACTTTCGTGGAGACCCCTACTCCTATCTCAGCGATGATGATGACTTTCTAGAGGATCAGGCCATGGACTTCTTCACTGATGAGGATGACATTGCCTTCATCGATGATGATGATGAGGATGATGAGGACACTAACTCCGAGGAGTAGTAGCACTTGAGAACTAGCGTTAGTGAGTTGTATTCCGTCCCACTGTATCGTAGTTTCCCAGAATGGTTCTTAAAACCATCTCTTTCCCTTTGTTGTGATGTGTGTTTGTATCATGTGCTATGAATGAATGAATGAATGAAAAGCAAGTTGCTGGAAAAATCTGAGTCAAACTTTAAAACCTTTTCAAAACCCCTGAACCTTAGAAATTTCCATCTTTTCTCACGGAGAAAGTAACTCAGCCCCGGACCCGATGTTGGAACTGTTGCAAATGTTGGTTTCTGACCACGAAGCTGAAAGATCTGAACGTCAAGCCAACTTAGCCACCCTTCAACAGATAGCTCAGATGGCCAACAACAATCAAGGCCATGGAAATCAGGACAACCATGGATCTAAGCTCAAGAATTTCCAGAACACCAATCCATGATTGGTTGCAAACCATGGAGAAAAATCTGGAAGTTGCAGGAGTGGAAGCTAAGGAGAAAGTGTTGTTTGCTACCCACTTTCTGGCAGGAGATGCAAGAGCATGGTGGAACAACGTTCGTGCAATGACAGGAGGTCAGGTGATGACTCGGGAAGAGTTCAAAGTCAAGTTCAGCAGAACCCATGTGGCACCGGGTTTGATCAAGAGGATGAGAGATGAATTCAGGGAACTGAATCAAGGAAGGATGACAGTAGTGGAATACTGTGACAAATTCTTGTCATTGGCTAGGTATGCACCGGATGAGATAGACACTGAAGCCAAGAAGAAGGAGAGATTCCTGAATGGTCTGCATGATGAGATGCAGACAGTGTTAGTCAATATCCCCTTTGCTGATATTGAAGCCTTAGTTGACTCTGCCATTCAGATGGAAGGATAGATCAACCAAGCTAATGAGAACCGCAAACGTCGCCTGATGCATCAACCAGGAACCCACCATACACCCAAGTATCGCCCCAACCCATCTCCAGTATTTGCCCCAAGAACCAACAGACCCTCGATGAACTGTCCCACCTATCCCACCGTGGAAACCCAAGGCCCGGAGGAAACCACAACAACCCCGACAATCCCAGCAATTTCAATCGTGCACCACCCAAGTTCAACAACAACAATGTCGCCACCAACACCAACACTGCCAAAAGGACTGGAAGCAATGTTGTGCATGTTGCAGCAAAGGAAAAGTCGCAAGTGACTTCTTATGAATGTGGAACCAAAGGTCACTATTACAATGAGTGCCCCAAAAAGTTTGCAGTAGCCCCCAATGAAAATACCCTAGCTCAGCAGCAGTGTCATGTTTAGCCCGGAAGAAGGTTTGCCCCAGGGAATTCGCTCAACTACAACGCCCATATCTTTCTCATGCATGCTAAAGAAGCCCAAGAAGCGCCAGATGTTGTGCTAGGTATGTTTTCTGTTAACTCAGTACTTGCAAGAGAGTTGTTTGATTCTGGAGCATCGCACTCATTTGTTACTAAAGGATTTGCATGCACTAGTAAGATTCAACCAACCAAATTGAAGCATGTTATGATTGTTCAAATACCTGGTTCAACAACCAAAGCTAGGCATATTTGCAAAGCTGTCCCTATCTGAATCCATGGCATAGATTTTTAAGCTAATCTAATAGTACTCGGAACTAAAGGTTTCAAAGTAGTACGGGGAATGGATTGGATGTCCAAACACAAAGGATTAATTGACTGTGCAAGAAAGCCATAACCATGACCAGTATAGCCGGAATATCAGTCGAGCATGTATCTGAAACCTTGCCCCATCAATTCGAGTGCAACAAGAGTATAGCCCAGCCAACCATTGACCAAGTCCGGATAGTCTGTGAATACCCCAATGTATTTCCAGATGCTTTGCCTGGTATGCCCCCATATCGGGAAAACGAGTTTATCATTGAACTAATCCCTGGAACCGGACCCATAGCCCAAAGACCATATAGTATGAACCCGTCTGAACTAGTAGAGCTGAAGAAGCAACTAGATGCCATGCTGGAAATTGGATTAATTCAACCAACTGCGTCACCATGGAGATCACATGTTTTGTTTGTAGACAAGAAAAGGTGGAGGTAACCGTTTGTGTACGGATTATCGAAAGTTGAATGATGTCACCATCAAGAACAAGTACCTATTGCCAAAGATAGAAGATCTGTTTGACCAGTTTGACTGGTGCCAAAGTGTTCTCTAAGATTGATCTTAGAACTGGCTATCATCAACTCAAGATTCACGTAGAGGATATTCCAAAGACTGCTTTTACCACCAGATATGGATTGTACGAGTATACTGTCATGTCTTTTGGATTAACCAATGCCCCCGCTTATTTCATGAACCTCATGAATAAGATTTTTATGGACTTCCTAGATAAGTTTGTTGTTGTTTTTATTGATGGCATTCCGATTTATTCCAAATCAGAAGAAGAACAAGAGATACACCTAAGGACCATTCTTGGAACCCGTAGAGAGCATAAGTTGTATGCAAGTTTAGCAAATGTGGATTCTGGTTACAGGAGGTAGGATTCCTCAGACATATCATATTATCCGGAGGAATTGCCGTTGATCCTCTGAAGGTGAAGGATGTTGAAGATTGTCAAGCCCCAACCACGCAAACCCAAGTTCGTGCATTTCTCGGATTAGCGGGATACTACCGCAAGTTTGTAGAAGGATTCTCGAGTATTGCAAGACCCATGACCCAATTGCCGAAGAAGGACAAGAAGTTTGAATGGATAGACAAATGTGAAGCAAGTTTTCAGGAACTCAAGAGAAGATTGATTTCAGCCCCAATCTTGATCATGCCGGATATCACGAATCCCTTTGATGTGTATTGTGATGCATCCAAGATCGGTCTCGGCTGTGTGCTAATGCAAGAAGGAAAAGTTATATATTATCTATCCCGACAACTGAAATAGCATGAACAGAATTATCCAACCCATGACCTTGAACTAGCAGTCGTAGTTTTAGCCCTGAAGACATGGAGGCATTACATTATGGGTAATCGTTGTGAGATTTATTCGGATCACAAGAGCCTGAAGTATATAATAACTCAGAAGGAGATGAATATGAGGCAGAGAAGATGGATTGAGCTAATCAAGGACTATCATCTGGACATTCACTATCACCCCGGTAAAGCCAATGTGGTAGCAGATGCCCTTAGCAGATTGCCGTGCCGCTTGAACTCCATGATTTTGAAGGAGCAACCAAGTTTGCACAAAGAGATGAAAGATTTCCGAATGGAATTAGTTAGTGTAGGATTTTTGTCTAGCATAGAACTTCAACCCACTTTGATCAGTCAAATCAAGGAGGCGCAGAAAGGAAATGCTAGTATCAACGGAATCAAATGTCATATAGGTACATGCAAAGTACCCGGATTCACCGAAGACGAAGAAGGAGTTTTGTGGTACAAAGGACGTCTCTGTGTACTAGCAGATTCGGAGTTGAAAGAAGTTATTTTGAAAGAGGCCAATGATACTCTTTATTCTATCCACCCCGGAGGAACAAAAACGTATCAGGATTTGAAGGAGCAATTTTGGTTTCATAAGATGAAGAGAGAAATCGGAAGCTATATCGCCAAGTGTGATATATGTCAGGGAGTCAAGGCGGGACATCAAAGACCCGCAGGACTGTTGCAACCATTACAGATTCCGGAATGGAAATGGGATTCCGTTGGAATGGACTTTATCACTGGATTGCCTACTTCTAGTGGGGGAAATGACTCTATCTGGGTCATAGTTGGCAGATTGTCTAAAGCCGCCCATTTCTTACCAGTCAAGACCACATACCAGAGTTCGAAGCTAGCAGATTTGTACATCCCTAGAATCGCCAGTTTGCACGGAGTCCCCAAGAACATCGTATCGGATCGAGGAACTCAGTTTACCTCGAGATTCTAGAAGAAATTCCAAGAAGGTTTAGGAACCCGACTAGATTTTAGCACAGCGTATCACCCTTAGACCGATGGATAAACGGAGCGAGTAAATCAAATACTCGAAGATATGTTGAGAGCATGTGTGCTAGAGTATGGATCTAAATGGGAATACTGTCTGCCTTTCGTAGAACTTTCATACAACAACAGTTATCAAGCTAGTATACAAATGGCCCCATTTGAATTCATGTATGGAAGGAAGTGTTGCACCCCTTTGAATTGGTCGGAAGTAGGAGAGAGTCAGATTTTCGGACCTGACATCCTACGAGAAGTAGAAGAGAAAGTTCACAAGATTCGTGAGCACCTTAAGACCGCCCAATCTAGACAGAAGAGTTACGCCGATAAGAGACGTCAAGACCTCGCTTTCAATATTGGAGATTTTGTGTATCTCAAAGTGTCACCTTTGAAGGGAATGCAACATTTCCATCTCAAAGGAAAGTTAGCCCCCAGATATACCGGACCGTTCAAGATTCTCAATCGTCGAGGAGAAGTATCATATCAATTGGAACTGCCCGAGGATATGTCAGCAGTGCACAATGTGTTCCATATATCGTTACTTCTCAAATGCCTTGAAGTTCCGGAGAAGACTGAATTTTTCAAGAACAATGATCACCAAACCATAGAGATCAACGATGACCTGACGTATCTTGAAGTACCCATCCGTATTTTGGAAGAAGCTTTCAGAACCACCAGAACCCGAAGCATCAAGTTTCTCAAGATTTAGTGGAGCAACCACACTAAAGAAGAAGCTACCTTGGAGCGAGAAGATCACATATTTTTTCTTCTTTTTCAAATCTCGGGATGAGATTTTGTTTAAGGAGGGAAGGTTTGTAACATCCCAAAAATATGAAACGATGATCATCAAACTCTAATCACTAAAATTAGGGTTAACAAAAACTTTTATTAAATAAAAACCAAATGAATGCATGTGTGTATGTGATGATTTGATAAATGCATGAATGCACTTGTGTGATTCAACTAAATAGTTAGGAATGGTTCAAAGATGAATATAACATCATCTAAAACATTTCCAAGTAGAAACAAATCAAGAAAAAAATCAAAAACAAATCAAATAAGGCAAATGGTCATTTTTGCCAATTTTGCTCAATAGATCACTTTGAGTGTTTCTAGTCCAAGATTTCAAACAGAAACTTTTCCAATTCTTTTCACCCCTTGCTAGACCAAGTAAAAGTGAATCAAATCCCACCTTTCAAACTTGCAGAAACATTTAGCAAGCCCATTCAGATGACAATTCAAAATTGAATTTTTAACATATGTGAAGAATACACCTTTTCAAAACCCAACCAAACCAGTGCACCTTGACCAATCCAACTAACCAAATACTCTCTAGTATGTGCCTAGAAAACCCACCAAGTTTGAATCCAAAATTCAAATTTTTGAATTTCTTTCGGCCATTTCATCACACACCTTGTTAGGCAGCAAACAAACACGAAACACTATAGTGAGCAGTGATCAGTGCCTAACTTGCTCCCTCTATAGCTCACTCTACACTCTCATTAGATGATCAAAGTAATCTAACTAGCTTTAGCGCCATTGTGTGCAAGCCTAGCCATTAATGGTGAGCATGCCAAGAGCACCATTGTCACCCCCATGTCGACAGCAAGCTAGAGGAAGAACTAGCCTCGCCAACCTTGTCTGGGACACGCAACACCATCCACCACTACTCCCTGTCCAATCCCCGAGCATTGCCAGCCCCTGGACCACATGGCAAGCGCATGCCAAGCTTCTCTGCATGCGAGCCGAGAGCGCGCCAGTGCGCCGTCAGTGACACCAGCCCACAGACCACGCGCCGCCCTCGCCGCTTGTAGACGTGATCGCGAGCACCCCAGCACCCCACCAGACAACCTCGTTCGCCGCCACGTGGACCACGCACGCTGTGCGCCATTAAAATTGTTGTCGGACACGCCCAGAGCACCGTAACATTTCGACCATTCAACACCACCCCACGCCTCGCCACCACGCCGTTGAGCTTTGCCAGGGAGCACAACACCTCCCCCTATCGTCGCCCATGCCATTAGCACTCTGTGCCATCGACACCGACGAGCTCCACCCACGCCATTCGGTCCCCTTCAGCCACTATAAAAGGAGGCCTCCCGTGCTCGTTTTCTTCACACCAGTTCACTCCCCACCTCTCACTGATCACACCCACTCACTCCCGGAGCAAGGCGAGCACCAGGTGGCCGGAATTTCACCGAAGTTCGCCGCTGCAGAGGAGGAGAGGCGTCGTCGATTGGAGCCGCCCCAGGAGAAGCTTCCGGTACCAGGAGAATCACTGTCGTCGACTTTGTCGTTCGCCCCTGTCGCCGACCATCGCTTGAACCCCGGTGAGCCTCCCACGACTCCCACCGGCCGCGCTAGGATTTTGTCTCGCCGGTGCTGCCCGACGTGGACGACGAACCAGAGCTGTTCGATTAGAGTTAGATCCTACGATCCTAGTCGCCTCAAACCGCTTCGCCCCTCGTTGTATCATTGACGAGTGGGGTCACTCACTTAACCAGCCCGCGCGCGCACTGCGCGTAGTGGGCCGGCCCAGTTAAACATCCCGCGCGACCCAACAATTCAAATTTAGTTTTATTCATTTAGTTCTAAACTTAGTTCTATACCTAGATTCAAAAATCAACCTAGCTCGATTCACTAAACCAAAATGCATGAAACCAATTTTGTTAGAAAGGTACTAAAATGCTTAATCCAAGCCCGTTGGATTCAAACCATTTATAATTGTAGATCACCCATGGTAAAAATAACAAGGCAGAAGCTTTTCTGCATTCAAACATTTTTCAAAATTCAACCATAAGAGCTTTTGAGTTGATTACAACTCTCAAAAATCCCATTTAACCATACCTTTCAGAATATATAAAAAAATATATAGGTTTACTTACAGAAATAATGATCAAGTAATAAAAGAATGTCACATAGGCATTTCTAGTCACTTTAATTAAATAAAATAAAAAGGTTAAACCTTATTAAATTGTGACACCAGTTTAAATCACATTCCCATGTGCTGAAATATGTGGTGATGACATGTGTCAACATGATCCCATGTTTTAGTTGGAGAATATTAAATCTTAAGTAGTTTTTCAATGAGTAGAAATTACTTTTATAAAATAAATTAAATGAGACAAGTGCTTTAATCTTGTAATGTTTGTGATGATGCTAGATCATCTAGTGTGAACCGTTGTGTGATGATTAGAAATAGTTAAGGATTGTTTGGTGATTGTGTACCTCGTATTTATTTATAGACGCTATTACCGACCAAGGATACGAGGAGGAAGGAGGATACTACGAGGAAGAAGCCGAGGAGAACTTCAACCACTCTCTGCACAAGGCAAGCTAACACTTGCAAGATACCCTACTTATGCAAGCTACTACTTGCTTGTTACTATGCCAACTATATGCCTTAAGCATATGTGCTTATACCCACTTGACACACCATCCTAGTTTTACTTGCAAGCTTTGTATTTTATTTTCTTTATTAAAAGCTTTCTATCAAAAGTTTACTTAGTGACTTGTAGATTACAGAAAGATAATTGAAGGTAGCATAAAGAGCATAAAACTTGGCCTAAGTTAGATAATCTTGATATCCTCCTGAGGCATGAGATTTTACTTAGATAAGATACACTTGTTTACTACCCCTCATTAGTATTTACCCCCACTTGTAGATGCTAGTGCTAAGCATAAAACTTGATCAACTTTAGATGGGAATACTTGGTGAAAATGGTTATGAAAACCTTAGAATGATGAGTCATTCTACTGAAATGTTGTGACCTGTGTTTCCGAACACCAAATGATTTTGATGATGAAAATGTTAAGGCATGAGCCTTAGCCCTTTACAAAACTGATGGTTGTCTGGATACGATACCATTCCAATTTTACCGTACAACCACAATACCCGAAATTTGGGTAGGGCTTGACTGTAAATTTATATACCTTAGTATGGCTTCCCTTGCGGCTAGGGTCTAAGCTGAGGCTACCTTGTGAAGATTGTCCACATGTGCAGTACCGAAGATGACAGTTGGTCATGGTTGGGAGGCCAAACTCACATGAGAGGTTCCTATACAAGGGCGAGTAATTGAAAGGTTAGGATTGATTATCTGCATACTGAGTATGGTGAATTCAGGATTTGTTCCTGACGGATGTATCGAATGTTGTGGTGAAAGTGTACAATCTCTGTAGAGTGTCAAACTAGTTGAATAGCCGAGCCCGCGGTTATGGACAGTTGGAGTGGCCATACTGTTCCGTCATCAGATGTTTTCAAAATGACTTATGAAATTATTTGTGATTTGACTTGACCACAACAGAGTTGTGACATGAAATTCAAGTTCCCACTTAGGTGTTATAAAACTTTCAACTAGCTTTTTTTGCAAAACAACCATAGAGCTTAGTACTTCCTATTCCAAAACCACTTCACTTGTTAGTATTAGTTTGCGAGTACTTAAAGAGTAATCATGGATTTGTCCCTGGCTATTCCCGTGGCCAGAGTATGAAGAGGAGTATTAGGAAGAAGGATAGTAGGAAGGTTACGACAACTAGGATCATCTCCCATCATCAGCATTGCCTGTGACCATGAAGATGGAGCTTCACCTACTCTATCGTTACTATTACGTTATTCCGCTGCTTGAATTGTATTAAGAATTGGATCCTGAGATCCTTATTTATGTAAGACCTTACGTATGGTTTGTAATGGATGATGTACTGTGATGATATCCAATCTGTTATGTCTCGCAAAAATGGTAATACTGGGATTGCGATGTATGGCATAACAGGCATATGTGATTAAAAATCCGGGTGTTAACAAGGGTCCTCTGTGCTAAGCGTATAGACCTCGGTGTAAGTTTCATATTTTTTATGTCCTTGATGTAAAATGTACCCCCACCGCCTGTAATAATATTTTAACCTAAAAGTAAGTGGTAAAACCTTAATGAATTTAAGCTTATTTTTCACTAAGTATGAACATTCTTGGATTTCAAGCCAAACGACAAAGGTCGTGGCCATATCTACATCATACTTTATATTAACGGTCCCATGTCCAAAAAATTTCATGCTGACAAATTTGTCCATATTTTGAAACCAATCAAAGAGGAAGTATTATTTATAAGAGTATGGCTCGATCAGCTAGTATCTCGACAAGCCAAACCCAACCGTTTTCCTTGCTTAATTATTTTAGGGCCCTTGTTGCTAAATGTATGGACCCTAATCTAATTTTCCCTCTTTTTAGGTCCTTGGCGTAAAACTTACTCCCACCGCCCGTGTAAAATTCTAACCTGAAAGTACATGGTAAGATCTAAACGAATTTAAGCTTAGTTGTCAACGCGTATGAACATTCTTGGATTTCCAAATTTTAAGCCTTGTCTGGAGTAGTAGAGTACCAATTCAAATTTCCCCGGTTTCCAAATTTTCACTTCCTTCCCAAACATCCGGGGGGGAGGATATTCACACGATCGCCATTCACAGTACTAGTACTAGTACTCTAGTAGTACTACTACTTAAAGTGGTGGAAAAGGGGTGTGTTGCACACAATTATGATTTTTATTTTTATTTTTCGGGGGACACCACTATGATCTGGCCATCCTTCCTACTCCCAAATACTCACCCTCCATTCATTCCATTTCACATCATAGGAAGATGAAGCACCAAGAACGCCTGCAACAAGATGGTTTGAAACTGAGGAGCCCTATTTTTGCGTAAATCTTTTAAGTAGCAAGATGGTTCGATTTGCCAATATTATGTAAATTTTGAAATAAGAGTAAGTGGTAGATTGCTCTTAAAGTTCTATAGCTATACTTTGACGGTAGACACCAGAAAATCAATGTAGCGAAAACCTACGAGATTTTTGGAAGATTCAATTTCTTGCTAAGCATTTGCATGTTGAAAATCACGTGTAACATCCCAATTGCAGCAACCCTGATTTGTTGACAAAAAGGAAAAAATTAGGGGGAACAAAAACTTTTTCTTGTTAAGCGTGGCAATGTTTACTTACGTGTCTTCTTGTGTTCCTACATTTGATTGTGTATTAGATAATATACTTATCACCTCAACCTTAGCTGACAAAAGCTATTTTTTAGAAGAGATGTTGATACCTTCGATCCGTATTATGGATGTAGTATATCTCTTTTTCCCTAGTAGACCTAGATTTATCGAATCCTCGGGAAGCAGAAAGCAAAGTGAGATTACTTAAACGAACCTTCGAGAGTTTTAGAATTCCTATTGCATTTTCACCAGACCAAGAGTTTGTGATCTAGTTGTTGTTCTTGCCGATGGAGAGAGAGAAGGCCTAGTTTCTTTGGTTTTCACCAGTAGATGTGTAAAACATCTGATGGGAATAATAGATAATAATAAACTATACATGTAATTGTTAGAGCAACATAATTATATGTGGGCAGTGCATCCATAATTTTCATCGCCTTCGCAACCGTTATAGCAATAACCTACTAGTCTCATCCATAGAAGAAAGAGAAATAATGATATGCATCATGATGTCACCGTTAATTCCAAGTAAATTCCTCACATACAGCCGTACTATCCTTTCTGTCATTGGGGTTCCTATCCTGCAGATCAATCATTACTCACACTCCCTTTACCTATATCAATCCTCGGGGTCTTGGGTACATGTAATGTCCTTAGATTGAGGCAAGAGAGGGTAATACAATCATCATGTCATACAAAATAATACATGATCCCATTTATGATAATTAACATGCACAAAAGCTACATGGCTAGGCCGAAGCCCTTAGCCCAAGAAAAATTACTCACACATAGAGATGAAATCGACAATCATAAACATTGTAATAGAGATCATAAGGTTGATAGCAAATAGTCTTACAATGTCACCAATTGGAGAAGACATCTACCATTACAAGTGGTGGAAGATGGCTATGGTGGTGGAGAAGGGTTTAGAGGTTTAGATCTAGATCTATTCCTCCGGTGTGGTGGCTTCTGGTGGCAGGGAGAGTTGAGGTCAAAAAGAAGTGCATGTTTCCCATCGCCCGAAGCCTCTTTATATAGAGGCCCCTTCACGAAAGTTGTTCTGTTTGACCTAATGAAGTAGGTGCAAACTATACGAAAGAGACTATACGGCGGCAGCCCGTATAGTTGGTCGTTAAGCTTGTAGTATTATCTTCATGGCTCCAGGTTTCTTTGATGTGTTGAAAATCGTGTATCTTTGGCATTTATGTAGTGATTCCCATCATCATACATCATTATCTAAACGGGGAAAATAGCAAGAAAGGATTGCATACCCCTTTTATCATTAGGCATTAATGCTAGGTTTTAGAGATATATTTCATCAAATATATGAATAATATCTATTTTAAATGCGGACGTGGATGGATATATTTCACATCCATCAACCTCCCCAAGCTTAAACTTGATCGTCCTCGAGCAAGAAAACCAAAATCAAAAGGGAACTTAGCATTTAAACTGAAATAACGAGATGATGATCTTACTCATGATTGGTAGTCTCATGTTTCCTCCACTTTCTTAATCTGAAAAACTTTAGCATAGATAGAGTAATGGCAAGCATATCATATGGGTTTCATGAATCCTTATAGCACAGCAAAATTATTGTAAGCATGGATGATTCAAAAAGGTAAACTTTATTCCATGTCATGTAATCAACTCATAGGCTTTCCTTTGAACAATAAAGTGTAATCATGTAGAATTAAGAGTGTGAGAGTTTGTCATGAAAAGCATATATACTAAAGTATCTCAATTCTCCCACACCAATAAATCAAGACTTTTCGGCACTACTTTTCTATTCATTGTCCTTCAAGAATTTTAGTTCTTAAGTAACTGAGAGCATGCCAAAAAATTTCATTAGTTTATCGGGCTACGATGGACACTCGTGGCATCACTAAGGTATTTGTTCCCTTTGCATAATGATTACTTATATTAGCTAGAGGAGTGATTCCATCATGTTACAGCTACCCGGGAGTGACAAGAATCTTACCCATTATAGGCTGCTACATATGTTTAATCAACTCATAGCCACAATCTAGGAGTTTCCTCCATGAAGATCGTTCGTAGGCTAGCAGAGTTGTTGGCATCCAATGAAGTTTGACATGCATAAAGCTATATCATTCTTATGATTCACAAGTGAAACTTTGGCATGCTCACAAAAACCGCTAAACATTAATTCAAATGAACAAATCTTTTCAAAAGAGAGTTATCAAGTTAATCATTATTTTCTGTGGTGTTGAGTGTCTCTAGGAATAAGCTTTCAAGACTAAACACTACAACACCCAAGTCTTCAATTGTAAGATTTTTTCTTATTTCAATTGTTTAGAAAAAATTAGGCAAGACTTTTGGTTAACTATAAGAACTGGAACAAAACGTACCAAGTTAAATACCCATGCAAACAAAATTTTACTACAATATAGAGACTCACTCCACCGATATAACATCTCAACATTACTAGTAACTAGCATGGGTTTCTCAAACTTCAAAAGTGGGGACTCATGAGGCATACCTCTCATGTTTGGTTCCACTTCTCTCTTCCCTTTTTATTTGTTTCTTGGAAACTCAGAGTCAATCACTCTCCTGCAAATCAACGAGAACTTCGAGATGAAAATAAAAGGAGAGAGGGAAAATAAAGATAAAAGGAGAAATATTTTTGTTGTTTTTTGAGAAGGGGAATTAAAGAATAGAAAATTGGCGCCAAAGCTTGGCTTGAAAATGTCAAACAAAATAAAATAACTAAGATATAGCAAATGAAAACCAAAATATAAAATAGATAGAAAACCTCCCCAAGCTTAGGCTTTTGCAAGCCCTTCAAATCACTGTGGTGGGAGGAAATACTTGTAACTCTAGTTCGCAAATTTAGTTGAGAGTTTACTTGTTTATCAGAGGTTCAGGGCGAGATTATGCATTCCCTCCAAAGTTCCTCCAAGTTCTTGGGAATCTTGATATGTAGCAAACCGGTTTGGTGGTTGTTGTTCCTGATGAGGGACTTCTTGCTCCTCTTAGTCCTCATCCTCCTCCGGAATCTCCTCCTCGGGTTGGTGTTGCCCAACATGCAAGTCATAAATCACACGTCCTTCCTCGATAGAGAAAATGCCATTAGGCAAAGGAGCGGGGTAGAGACGCCCAGCTCCAGTAATATGCAAATAATAAACACCACCTCTCCTAGTGAGCATTCCACAAGCCCTCAAAGTAGAGAAACCAACACGTCTCTCACCTAGCACCGGTTGTAACTCACCTAGGTCGATGCCCCATGCATTGGCAAGCACGGGTGATGACTCCTCCACAAGTGATTGGACCTTGGCTTTGGTTGGATTGGTACTCCAAGTAGCGCACAAGAATTGCGCCCAACTGAAGTGACATGTTGTCATAGTTGAGAGCATATTTTTCAAGGACTAAGATGTCCTCCTCATTGAGTCTTGTGCACTCATTATGCACCAGCAGTGTGTTAGAAATAACATAGAACAAATAGAGAATATCAGGATGTTGAACATTCTTCCTTTTACTGATTCTAGAAGTAAATCTTATACTATTATAACAGAATTCAAGGGAAGGTTCCATGTCTATAAAACCTGCGCGAAGATCATTAGGATCATTTTTGGGTAAACTAAAACAATTGCACCATTCATGAAGTGATAATGAATAATTATTTTTCATGATTCGGAAAGAAATTCCATCCTCCCCATGCCATGTATTAACGGTGCTTTTCAAAGAACTAAGAAATTCCATGGTTAACCGGCGATAGGTTGGTGCATCATGAAATACAAACTTTTGCAGGCCAACTCTATTGCAAAGTAAATTAAAGTCATTAGAAATACCGAGTTGGTTCAGTGTGACGGGGCAAGCCCACTTGGTTGCCTTGATTTCTCAGTTTTTGATCTTGTCAAAACAATCACGTTGGGATTCGTTCTTGAATCGAATCCGCATGCGTTCTTGAATCAAATCCCCATGCGTTCCTGAGCTGCAGCCTGAAAAGAACTAGCGGCGGCAAGAGCACGTGTCTGGCTCCTCGTGTTCATCTTCTAAAAGTAAATAAGAAAGACAAATATAAAACCTTTTGATCCAAAAATAATAATCATAGCATAATCCTCATCATATCACACTAAAGAATCTCCTCAACGTAATATTCTAGGCAAGATAATCATAGAAAATAGTTCTAAATAAGTCTCACCCTAGATTGATAATAACAATAGATCAGAGATGAATTCGTGAAAAGTAATTGGAGGATCAGAGGACAAACATACCGTAGATCACTTGTGTGCGAGGAATTCGAACGAAATTGAGTAGGGGTGAAGATCCCTTGAGGTTTTGAGAGAAGTTGGAGGTAGAAGAGATAAAAAGGATTGATGCTTTAATGTTTTGGGTACCTCCCTGTGCGTTTAAGTGGTCAGACGCAAGTATACGGTGGCAACTATACGGCCGGAACACATAGTTCCTGTCGTATAGTTGGTCTAACGGAAAAATTTTAGGGTTTCTATCCTGGCGGCTATAACTATATAGCCGGAACTTTTGTTCCCACCATATAGTTGGTCGTCAAACCTTCTGTATCCTGAGATGAAAAATTGTCGATGGGTAACATAACTATACGGCCGGAGCTATACGGCGGGACTTTTTATTCCCGCCGTATATTGGTCGTTAACCTTTCTATACACATCAAAAACTTCCTATTTCTTCAAGAATTACTTGTTTTGATAGAAAAATGACAGACTAAAATTTCGACCAACTATGTCATATACAAAACAGGAATTTTTAGTACCGCTAAATCTCTCTTTCTCACTGGAGTTTTCTAGCATTCTTTATTCTATATAAC
Organism: Avena insularis; assembly: GCA_023614405.1. Classification (NCBI taxonomy): domain Eukaryota; kingdom Viridiplantae; phylum Streptophyta; class Magnoliopsida; order Poales; family Poaceae; genus Avena; species Avena insularis. Next base: position 275,681,977 of record CM042697.1, read on the forward strand.
TTTAAACTAAAACATAAAAACTTAACTCAAAACTTTATTTCACATGGTTTGCCTCCAATGTAGCGCTCTCCAAATCATTCCCTCTTTTCTACTTGTCCAAATCCACAAATCTGCCAAATTTGGCTAAGTCTGGAATCCTTATCTGGATTCAATGTTTGAGACTCCACCTACTCCATCCTGTGTGAATTCGTGAGAATGTACTTGAACCGTATTACCAAATCTCACTCTTGTCCTTGGATAAACCTTTCTGGTGCCCACGCATCCATGATGGCTTTCTAGTCAAGAAAATAATATTTTCTGCAAATCACATCATCATGCCTACTTTGGAAGAAGCTCACAACCTTATGCTATCCTCTTTGGACAAAATAATTTCATGGTTATGATCTACTAAATATGTTCTATCAATCCACCCTTAACTTGTTTCCAATGGAGCTTTGTGATTCTTAAACCCACCTGGTTTATGAGGCATCATGACTAATCTGTTATGCAGCCTTATTTTCAACAAAGTTTGCCATCATTCTTAGATCACCTCAAATACAACCAAGCCCAACCCTTGGCACCATGATGATATATATAACTTGGTCTAACTATCCATCTATTCCCTATACCAAGGTGACCTCTGAGCTCACTAATCCAACCTTGTCTAGGTGGTATAAAAATATCAACGCCCTAGATCATCTAATCCTTGTTCTCTTCTAAAATCGATCTTGTTTTCCAAAACCCAAGGTTGACAATGATGGATACATCAAGTTGACATCATACACCTTGGAGATAAACATTTTCCAAATAATCTCACTAATTATTTGGAACCTAAAACGATTTAAATACCCTCCTTTGCAGAATCATCAAAACCTTCCCTATAAAGGAAAGTTTGTTTTCTCCAAACAACTCTGTCAAATCAAGGAACATTTGAGGCATATACATCATACCCCACCTTTCCATCTCAAAAATAAATATTTTTGAGATTCTTTATTATTTATTTTTGCCTTTTTTCTTAAATGGAAAAAACAAGAAATAATAGCTTAAAAATACTTTTATATTCAAATAAATTCCAAGAAAATTCTCCAATACGTGATATGGTAATTAGGACCATCTCACATAAAAAACCCACCTTCTAAAATGTAAAAATATCATATTAGCTTCTATAAACCAATTCTGCACCTTTTGAATAAATGATTTTAAGTGGACAATTACATCATGGAAAAATCCCAAACAACTCCTAGAGTGGTACTTTGACATCATATGTCCACTAGTACCATTTCCCCATCATGTCCAATGCAAGTTTCTAGACTTCCTTCATAACCCTCTTTTTGAGCAATTTTGGAAAAAACAAGAAAACTTTGACTAAACCAAATCAAAACCCCACTATTTTGGCCAAACGGTCTTTCCCAGCACCCCCTCCTCTGTTCCTGGTCGAGCTACACTATAGCTTACCACTGTATCTTAGCCCTTTCTCCATTTGTCCTATGTGTTTGGAGGAGAAGACAATTGAGAGACAAACAAAAGCTTGACATAAAATATCTTGCAGTAGCCCCTACTCCCCTCTTTCCCCCTGCAAGATCCTAGACCCCCATCCCCCCTCTCCACCGCCATCAACACCCAATGGGAAGCCCCTGGACCATGACCTAGATCCCAAGTGAGCTTAGTCCACCATGGGCCACAATCACTAAGTTTAAACAGGCCAGAGGCCAGGCGGTCCTCCTCTCTACCTCATTTCCCCTCCTCTAGTCCCCACTCCCTTCCCCTCAAAACCCAGAAGCTCCCTTCCTCTCTGCAGCCATGAAGAAGGGGAGGAACTCCTCTCGGCTTGAAAGCTTGCATGCAACACTACGCTCGACTCCGACCTTCCCCAGCCCCTCATTTCCACCGCTCACCTCTCCTGTAGATACCCTGCAAACCCTAACCCAGACTCCATCCTTGCATGTCCGTGAAGATGGAGAAGAAGCTCCTTCGGGTTCTTCCTAAGGTTGGATCTTGCTTTCATTCTACTGCCCCTCTTTCCCTATTTTATTTATCAGTGTGATTCCCAAATGTCCCCTACCTGACCCTGACCTCCTTTCTGACATTCATGCACTAGAAAGGACAACTCCGGCGGGTACCGAAGCTTGCCACGGTGGCACGGACGCCACGATGACCTCCGAGAAGAACCCCATCATCCCGCCCATATCTGCGGTCGTCGTGGATAGCCTCACCTCTGGCGCACCTTCCCCTCTGTCCGCGCGCCCTCCGATAAGCCCACGCTGCCTCACCAGCTCTCCCTAGGGTTTCTCCTGCATTTTCTCGCCGCCGCCAGGTTCCATCGGAGACGACGCTCCACAGCCACCTGATGCCACTTAATCGAAAGGCTGGAATCCACCAATACCCCTTCGGCCCTCTGGGAGACTAACTGGCGGGGCCACACCGTTGGGCCCTTTTGAATCTAACTCTCGCTCGCAGCTCGCCCAGGTGGGCCTAATTGCACCTAGGCAGCCCATTTAGCCCCAAAAACTAGCCCGCTACCCATCGACTTTTAATAATTTGCACAGATCCAGTATTTCTACCACAGGTTTAAATCATTTTGAAATTGTAAAACACCACCAAATTACCAGATCTAAAATCCCTAAGGTTCCTTAGTGAATTCTTGAACATGCAATAGCTGTAATTGACCAAAATATTGTCCAAAGAATTTGTAGTAAATTATATACCAAAGTGTATCCTTTTCACAAAAAAAATTCTCTAGGGAGTTTTAGACCCTCAACTTGACCAAAACCACTTTGTAGTGCAAACTATAAGAGGTACCTTTCGTGCCACCTTGGCCTCATATATCTATGCTTCCTAGATTTCCCATGATAAAAATAACAAAATAGCACCTATACGACTTTAGGAATTTCTCTAGGACAAACAAAAATGATTTTTACTTAATTCCAACTATGAGAGCTTAAAAACCCACATATCCTTCAAACCCTAGGAGCCCAAGATTTATTAAGCCATGGTTGAATTACTGCGAATTAAACTATTATGTGCATGGTTGATTCACTAAAAAACATTCCAGTAGTTCTGTAACACCTAAATTAGTGATTCCAATTCCTACTAAAAGATATTCTAAATACCTAACATGTGCCTTTCGATGCATATCAAAATATCCTATAGATTTAATCTAGTTAAAAACACAAATACCATTCAGAACTATCTTTGGGATTTTCCTGAGGGCATTCTGTATATATTTTGAAGTGATTCCAACTCCTAGTGAATCAGTCCATCAAACCCTACTTAATCATCCAAGGAAATAATTATAGGAACTCCAGAATATTTATGGTGAATTATTTACTAAAACTACAGTCTTTCTCACTAGAAAATTCATTATAAATCAAAAGAAAGTGATAAAATAGTGAAACCACTTTTTTTGGCTTCATTTTATCAATACCTTTCTGATGGTATCATTTTTGTCAAAAGAAACATAGAGAATATGTCCATGGTATAAAACCCCTCTCTTAGGTAGTTTCTAGACTATAAATCCCAAAGGATCATCTTCCAATGCCTCGAAGCCTTTTGCCAATCTCATCAAACCAATCATCCAGCATCCTACTACTTTATATCATGTGTTTATCTTTTTCTTTCTATATGGTTCAATGATTTTATGCATTGTATTGAATGTGGTGCTATTTGTTTGCATGTATGCTCGAGAACGGCGATAGTTGCGATTGTGTGCCATCAAGATGAAGGAGGCCTCAGAGTATTATTGGTTATTATTATATTTTGTATTCTTGTATTCTTTTGAAGAAGCCCAAGGACCTCTCGCTGGTCATAGGCAAGCCACCAATCCCGAAATCCTATATTTACCTACTCTTTTTATCACTTGTTTTTTATCTCGTTTATAATCTGCATAGTTACTTGCATGGTTTGTTTTAAATAAAACAATGACAATAAATTGGCTCCTCCAAGTTATTACTAAGTGCCAATTAGGACACCAACCCTTTGTTGACACCCATATTTACCCCTTTAGATCGAGGCTAAGATCCTTAGCATCTTCCATCTTTTGAAACTACAGATTTTCGATGATAAAACTATTTTGGGTTTTTACCCTATTGCAAAGTTTTCAAAATAAAACCCTTCGAAACTTGTCAACACCCGGATTTTTAATCCCAGATGCCTGTTATGCCATACATCACAATCCCAGGATTACCATTTTTGCGAGACATAACAGATTTGGATACCACAGTACATCATCCATTACAAACCATACATAAGGTCTTACACAAATAAGGATATCATGATCCAGTTCTTAATACAACACAAGCAGCGGAAATACGTAATAATAAAAGTAGCATAGGCGAAGCTCCATCTTCGGGGTCACAGGCAATTGTGATGATGGGAGATGATCCTAGTTGTCGTAACCTTCCTGGGGTCCTTCGTCCTGGTACTCCTCTTCATAGTCTGGCCACGGGAATAGCCAGGGACAAAGCCATGAGTACTCTGTAAGTACTCGCAAACTAATACTAACAAGTGAAGGGGGTTTTTGTAATAGGATACTAAGCTCTAGGGTTGTTTTGCAAAAATCCAGATTTACCTCTACTAAGTTCAGAAGTAAGAAAAGCTAGTTGAGCTTTTATAACACCTAGGTGGGAACTTGTATTTCATATCACAACTCTGTTGTGGTCAAGTCAAAATCTCAATTCAGTTCACAAGTCATTTTGAAAACATATGACGGGGGAACAGTATGGCCATCTAATCGTCCATAATCATGACGGCGCGGCTATTCGAATAGTTTGACACTCTGCAGAGATTGTACACTTTCACCACAACATTCGATACATCCGTCAGGAACAAATCCTGAATTCACCATACTCAGTATACGGATAATCAATCCTAACCTTTCAATTACACGCCCTAGTATAGGCACCTCTCCTGTGAGTTTGGCCTCCCAACCATGACCAATTGTCACCTTGGGTACTACATAGGTGGACAATCTTCACAAGGTAGCCTCATCTCAGACCTTGGCCGTGAGGGAACCCATACTAAAGTATATAAGTTTCTAGTCAAGCCCTACCCAATTTTCGGGTATTGTGGATGTACGGTAAAATTGGAATGGTATCGCATCCAGACAACCATCAGTTTTATAAAGGGCTAAGGCTCATGCCTTAACATTTTCATCATCAAAATCATATGGTGTTCGGAAACACATGTCAAAACATCTCAGTAGAATGACTCATAATTCTAAGGTTTTCATAACCATTTTCCACCAAGTATTCCCATCTAAAGTTGATCAAGTTTTATGCTTAGCACTAGCATCTACAAGTGGGGGGGTGAGTACTAATGAGGGGTGGTAAACAAGTGTAGTTTAACTAGGTTCAATGTCATGCCTTAGGATGACATCAAGATTATCTAGCTTAGGCCAAATTTAATGCTCTTTATGCAACCTTCAATTATCTTTCTAGTATCTACAATTTACTCAAGTAAACTCTAAGTAATAGCTTTGATAAAGAAATAAAGTAGAAAGCTTGCAAGTAAAACTAGGAATGGGGTTATCAAGTGGGGATGATCACATATGCTTAAGGCATATAGTTGGCATGGTAACAAGAAAGTACTAGCTTGCATGGGTCAACTTGATTTTTAAGGCTTGCATCAGTATCATTATAATCTTGCCTTGTGCAGAGCAGTGGTTGAAGTTCTCCTCGGCTTCTTCTTCTTCGTAGTATCCTTGGTCGGTACTAGCGTCTATGAATAAATACGAGGTACCCAATCACCAAACAATACTTAACTACTTTCAATCATCACACAAAGGGACTCTATAGATGATCTAGCATCATCACTAATATCACAAGAATAAAGCATTTGTCTTATTTATTTATTTTTAGAAAAGTAATTTCTACTCATTGAAAAACTACTTAAGATTTAACATTCTCCAAAACAAACATGGGATCATGTTGACACATGTCATCACCACATATTTCAGTACATGGGAATATGATTTAAAGTGGTGTCACAATTTAATAAGGTTTAACCTTTTTATTTTAAATAATTAAAGTGGCTAGAAATGCCTATGTGGCATTCTTTTATTACTTGAACATTATTTCTGTAAGTAAATCCACATGTTTTTATATATTCTAAAAGGTATGATCAAATGTGATTTTTGAGAGTTGGAATCAAGTCAAAAGATATTATGGTTGAAATTTTGAAAAATGTTTGAATGCAGAAAAGATTCTGACTTGTTATTTTTACCAAGGTTGATCTATAGATCCAACTGATTTGAATCCAACAGGCTTGAATTAAGCATTTCAATACCTTTCTAACAAAATTGGTTTCATTCAATTTGGTTCACTAAATCGAGCTAGATTGATTTTTGAAACTGGGTACAGAACTAAGTTTGAATATAAATAGAAAAACTAAATTCAAACAAGTGGGCTGCGCGGGAAGGGATATTGGGCCGGCCCAGTGTCACTCCGCAGCGCGGGGCGCAACTGACAGGGGGGTTCCACTAGTCAGTGGCTCATAACACGCGAAGCGGTACGGGGCGATCTCGGCCGCACGATCTGAGTCTAACGAACGGCTATGGCTCATCGTCCACGTCGGGCAGCGCCGGCGAGACAGAACCCTAACACGGGAGGTGGGGGTCGTGGGAGGCTCACCGGGGATCAGGTGAGGGTCGGCGATGGGGGCAAACGACGAAGTCGACGACGGCAATTCTCCTGGCACCGGCAGCTCCTCCTGGGGCGGCTCCAATCGATGGCTTCCTTCTTCTCCAGCAGCGGCAGGCTCCGGTGAAATTCCGGCGATGCGCTGCTCGCCTTGCTCCGGGAGTGAGGTGGGGTGGTTATGGGTGAGAGGGGAGTGGAATGGTGTGAAGAATTCGAGCGGGGGAGGCCTCTATTTATAGTGGCGAGAGGGGACCGACGGGCGCGGGCTGAGCTCGTCGTGGTCGACAACACAGAGGGCTATCGGCGTGGGCGATGGTAGGGGCGGTGTTGTGCTCCCTAGCGAAGCTCAACGGCGTGGTGGCGAGGCGTGGGGCGGTGCTGATCGGTCGGAACGCTTCGGCGCTCTGAGCGTGTCCGATGGAGGTTTTGATGGAGCACAGCGTGGTCGCGTGACAGGCGTGTCTGCGGGGTTCGGGGTTGCTGGGGTGGTGGTGATCACGCGTGCACGCGGCAAAGGCGCTGCGCGGTCTATGGGCGTGTGTCGAGGGTGGCACAAGGACGCGCTCTCGGAATGGTCGCAGAGAAGCTTGGCATGGCTTGGGCGTGTGGTCCAGTCGCTGCCATTGCTTGAGGCTGGGACAGGGAGTGGCGGTGGGGTGCTGGCTAGCTCCCAGACAAGGTTGGCGAGGTTAGTGTTGCTCGTAGCTTGTTGTCGACCATGGGGTGGCAATGGTCCACTCAGCCTGCTCACCATTGATGAAAATGGCCAGCTAACAGTGGTGCTAGATATTAGTTAAGGTTGCTAGATGATCTACTAAGGCTAGTTGTAACCAGAGAGGGAACAAGTTAGGCCCAAAACACTGCTCAACATAGTGTTTTTATTTTGTTGATTTGAATCTGCAACCTGTTTGATGAAATGGCCGCATGAACTTATGTTTTGAATTTTGAAAAGATTTTTGGTGGGTGTTCTAGGCATGTGTTGAGGGTTCTGTGGATGCTTGGGTTTTGAAAATTGAGCTTGTTTGAGTGGTTTTTGAAATAGTGGGATCTTCCCATATGAAATAGATTCAATTTTAAAGTGTCATTTAAACTAAGCATTTAAATGTTTTTGGATGATCACAAAGTGTGCCTTGGTACCTTGTTATTAGTACTATCAAGGGGTGCAAAGATCCATACATGTTTCTGTTAAGTTCTGAAAGTTAGGGATAGCCAAAGTAGGCACGGGAGTTAAATTGGCCAAAGTGACCATTCACTTAATTTGTTTGTTTTGTTTTGTTTGTCTTTGGGAAAAGTTTGGGGATTGTTTAGATGATGTTTATTTCACCTAAGAATCATTTTACAATCAAATAAACACATAACCATGGCAATTCAAAAGAATCCAAATTGTAATACATACACAAATGAATGCTTTCATATTTTTAATTGGAAAAGTTTTTGTTAACCCTAAATTTGATGATTAGAGTTTGATGATCCAAGTTTAATATTTTTGGGATGTTACAACTATTTTGGATTTCTACCCAATTGGATGTTTTACTAAGGAAAATATGAAGAGGAGGAAAAAGGAAGGTTGAGCCAGAGAACGAGAAGGGATGTTCTGTGCCTTTATCGGAACAATTTACTCGTGTAGCCACACTACCCCAGGAGATGGGGCTTAGATCATAGCTTGTTGTCTTTAGCCGGGGATGCTTGTACTTGCTTATGGGGAGAAATCCCTAGAATTCCGGGTGGGCTCTACAACAGATCTTCGGATTTGGGGCCTGCAGCTTGCTTTGGCAAGAGTGAGCCTGTCTCAGCAGGAGTGTCGGTGCAACAATTGGGTCTCCCGCGGACGGTATGCTTTAGGAGTGGAGAAGGAAGTGGAGTCACCGAGGTTATTGTATAGGCCAAGCTATGGTTTGGGTATACGGAAGTGAAGAAGGGAGGACTATGGCCGGGGGCCACATACTCGTTGCCGGGGAGAACAAACCCAAAAGGAAAAGCTGTCGTTGCTAGGGATAACAAATGAAAAGTTAGGTTTGATTATCCGAAACCTTGTCTACCGTGTATAACGGGTCGTGGTTGTATCCCGGAGGATGTATTAATTCTTGTAGGTAAAGTGCAGAAACTCTGTACAGTCTAATCTATTCGAATAGCCATGGCCATGGTCAAACATGGATGGAAAGGTGATTGCTAGGAGTACCCTTGGAATGTGTTGGAGATGAATAATAAGGATGTGACTTGGTCACGAGGAAGTAGGAGAAAAATCTTTGTTTTGACCAGGGATGGTCAGAGATTTTTTTAAAAGGGTTCTCTTCAAAAACTGTTTTAAAAAATGAGACATGTTTTCAAAAACTCTTTTTCAACAAAGATATAGAGATGCCACTTTAGGATTTTCAAAAACAAATGTAGTATAAAGCTACCTCGCCACAGCCAAATATGCATTATTCTTGTCTACCTTATCTCAAAAGTACTCACGACTGTGTCCCTGGCTATTTACTGGGCCAGACTTTCAAAAGATCGAGGAATGACGAAGATGATGATGTCTATGCGAGATAGGCCATCTTCCCAGTCAGTAGCCTGTAGATTAAGGCATGACATGGTCTCTGCGCTTGAAGACTTCCGCTATTAAGGTTGTAATCGCCATAATGGCAATAATGTAAGTTTTGTCCTAGCTACTTCCAGATGATGTAATGATACTAGTCGGTTATGCTCACGGCTCACTGATTATGGGAACGTGAATTGCATGCATCAAAAAAGGATTATCGGACCATAAATCAGGGGTCTCACAGACTTGGTGTCAGAGCCATCCTGACTGTGGGAGACCTTAGTTAGCATGGACATTAGACAGGACAACCCCTATTTTTGAAAACATAGGCTTTCTAAAACTACTTTCTCAAAAGCTTTTCGAAATATTTCTTATTTATCCTATCTGACTTAAACTGTGTGAAACGAGTTTACTCTATATCTCGTCTACTTCAAATATTCCATTTTCAAAAATAAGTCCGACTTAGAACCGTGAAGCCGGGAATCTCAAGATGAAGAGAAGCAGAGACAAGCAAACCAAAGGAGCGACCAATGATGAAAGAAACTACACCCTCACCCTACCAACAGAGTCCTTCATCGCCCCAAATGGATCAAGCACGACACCGATGACACCCGGATGGCAAGAACGATGTCAAGATCTTCCATAACGTCTGTACTTAGGATAAATACCCTCAATATAGGATTCCCCATATACGGGGTGTAGTTCTTCCTTAGGTACCTATGGTATGCTTTGTTTGTTTGTCATGTACCTATGTGATGCTTGAATTTTGTTGCATGTCTGGCTTGGAACATTCGATCCTATTACTAGACCCCTTTGTTAGTGTACCCCAACACCAACACCTAAAAATTCCATAAACTGAGATCTCTCCTCAGCAGGATGGACACATAAAGAAATCTACGACAACCCCATTCCACGCCTAGTTCTAATCGCCCCTAAAAGCATGATGATCCTATACAACCCTCTGCCAAAACAACGGGCAATCCTCGCCATAAAAACCAATGCCCCAAAATCCTGAAGATAAGGATGCCCAAGTACAACGAGTCTACTCCATCATCGAGATGGAGCAACACGAAGAGTCCAAGTTAAGACAACCTCTCTGAAGCCAAAATGCCTCACCCCAACTTAAGACCAAGAAGTGTCGCTAGCCTCTAAACCTACCCATAGTTAACCTTTACGGCTTCGTTAGGTAACCATCATAGCAAGGTAGTCGCAATAAGGTGTCACTCGAAAACCTCAAATCCAAGCGTCATGCCCATGCTCCAAGACGAAGGATCTACCCTAGCCTCGACGACCCTAAGTAAAGCTTTAAGGTGGAAAGACTGCGTCTTTCCACTCAAAACCAGAAGACCACCTACTAGGAGATACCTAAGGAAGACCTCCAATCCAGAACTGTCCCCAAGCCCCACCTTGTGAGTCATTAGAGGAATAGAAGTTAGCCCTCATCAACAATCGTCGGAAGTCTACTTGATCCTCCCAGTACTCGTGAAGCTCATAATCAAGCTGACAAGACTACCCGATGCTGCCAATATTACTCTCCCACTAGTAGAAAGCAAACCAAAGAGTCAAGACTCTCTGAAGATGTCACGAATCCCCTTCTCTACTATTGCTTCTAAAGACCCACCTAAAAAGACCTCCGGATCTCCAAACCCCGATACGAAGAACGAAGAATTGTCTTTCTACGAGTATCAACCCATCTTCCGTCCCCATCCCAGAAGATCCACCCGTTGAGAAGCCATCGGAGAAGGAACGACCCTTACTCTCACTGCTAAAGAGACGAATATCCCACATACCCCCGAGGAACTGCAGTAACCGAATGTTAGTACAACAACCCAAGAACGGCAACAAGATTCAAGTAGTACCCACAGAGTAGTCCTTCTCACCCTACAACTCACCCTTCCGGCATAGAGTAGAGTTATGGATCGCCTCGAAACATGTTTAGTAAGGCATCAAGTATCCTCGCCGTTGGTCGGCGCAAACCTGATAATTTCTGGATGAACCATATTTGATGATGTACAAGTATGATGTCCGTCCTTGTGTGTTTTACCCATTACGTTGCATCAGACCCAACCCGGAACTAACATCCCCCATAGGACCACCTTCCTCAATAGACAACCGCAAATGTCATTCTCCCAACCGGTTAAAACTCTAACCAGCTCCGACACCTCTCAAGAAGCAACATCTACAAGGTCGACAAAAGATACCAACTCCGAACAAAAGGTGCAGTCCTCCTCCAGCAGCATCCTACGACTCCAAAAAAGAACGTTTGCGACTCACCAAACACCCCTAGTGTCGCTCTAAGGGGGAAGGACTGTGTCTTTCCCTCCCAAAACCTGATAAAACCCTGGATTCGAACCCTAGTCAGCGTTAGGTAATAACCACCCTCTAGAATCAGAGATACCTCGGGAAAGTACTCCATCACCAAGTTGACCGTCTAGCCAACACCCGGTGTTTCAAGACTGAGAAGGCAGAAAAGCTGACCTGAGTGATAAAGGATTGAAGAAGGCTCAACTCACTGTCTCGCTTCTAGAAGGACGATTTGAGTCTACGACCAACCCACCTAGACTCGTCCTAAGGGGAAAAGACTACCTATTTTCCACTTGTTTAACCTAAAAACACAACTGGAAGAAACTCGACTCTGACCCATAGCTGACCAGGCTAGTCTATGGAAAACCTTTCTTCATCAAAGGTTCCACCGCTGAAATTTTTAAGTTGATGTTCTTACCCAACCCTACTCCTCCTGAATCTCGGGACGAGATTCTTTTAAGGGGGAAAGTTCTGTAACATCCCAATTGTAGCAACCCTGATTTGTTGCCAAAAAGGCAAAAATCAGATGAACAAAAACTTTTTCTTGTTAAGTGTGGCAATGTTTACTTACTTGTCTGCTTGTGTTCCTACATCTGATTGTGTATTAGATAATATACTTCTCACCTCAACCTCAGCTGACAAAAGCTATTTTTCAGAAGAGATGTCTTGGCTCATCTTACATATTCTCAAATGTTCTGATATTTCAAACTTGAGCTAAGATGACTTTGCCATGAAAAAATATTTTACTAGTTCTATTAACAAAACTATGGAGACCTATATATATAATCTCCTTATGTTTTCAAGATAGAACTTTCAACTACTCTTATCTGTAGGTTTTCCAAAACCTTTCCTAAAACCTTTTCATTCCAATCTTGGTAGAAATACCAAGAGGTCCTTATCTTACATTCAAATAATAACTTATTCAAAACACCCATGCTTACCTCAAGCTAGGCTTGATGGTAACCTTAGTAGTATTAGGCGACCTTTGATCAAATGAATTGCCTTGATTTGCTTATTAGCTTGCTTGCTTAGGAACTAGATTGAGCTAACCTAGAAGCTCACCCTCTAGGATCAAACCCATAACTGGTTAAACCTTATCTAAATTAAGCATCCTAAGCTGAATACATCTGAAGTCACTCAAGTGACCCTCTAATCAAATTAACAAGATCAATCCTGAACTAATCCTTTGAATTAGCATTAAACTCATCAAAGACCAAATTCAAGAATGAAATATTATACACTCAATCTATCATTTAATATCATCCACTTGATGATGAATATTGACCCTTGCATCCTCTCCAAATCATTCCCTCTTTTCTACTTGTCCAAATCCAAAAATCATCCTCTCCCAAAAAGCCAGATTTACCTCTACTGAGTTCAGAAGCAAAGAAAGCTAGTTGAAAGTTTTATAACACCTAAGTGGGAACTTGAATTTCATATCACAACCCTGTTGTGGTCAAGTCAAGTCGTGAATCATTTCACAAGTCATTTTGAAAACATCTGATGACGGAACAGTATGGACACTCCAACTGTCCATAACCGTGGATGCGGCTATTCGAATAGTTTGACACTCTGCAGAGGTGGTACACTTTCACCACAACATTAGATACATCTGTCAGGAACAATCCTGAATTCACCATACTCAGTATGCGGATAATCAATCCTAACCTTTCAATTACACGCCCTAGTACAGGCACCTCTCCGGTGAGTTTGGCCTCCCAACCATGACCAATTGTCATCTTGGGAACTGCACAGGTGGACAATCTTCACAAGGTAGCCTCATCCCAAACCTTGGCCGCAAGGGAACCCATACTAAGGTATATAAATTTCCAGTCAAGCCCTACCCAAAATTTCGGGTATCGTGGTTGTACGGTAAAATTGGAATGGTATCGCATCTAGAAAACCATCAGTTTTATAAAGGTCTAAGGCTCATGCCTCAACATTTTCATCATAAAAATCATCTGGTGTTCAAGAACACATGTCAAAACATCTCATTAGAATGACTCATCATTCTAAGGTTTTCATAACCATTTTCACCAAGTATTCCCATCTAAAGTTGATCAAGTTTTATGCTTAGCACTAGCATCTACAAGTGGGGGTAAACACTAATGAGGGGTGGTAAACAAGGGTGAAAAGAAATGGAACTGTTTCTGTTTGAAATATTGGACTAGAAACACTCAAAGTGGCCTAGTGAGCAAGATTGGCAAAAATGACCATTTGCTTATTTTGTTTGTTTTTGAATTTCTCTTGATTTGTTTCTTCTTGGAAATGATTTAGATGATGTTGTTTTCATTTTTAAACCATTCCTTGCTATTCACAACAATCAAACAAGTCCATTCATGCACTCATACAATTATCACATACACACATGCATTCATATGGTGTTAATTAACAATAGTTTTGTTAACCCTAATTTTGGTGATTGGAATTTGATAACCTTGATCAATATTTTTGGGATGTTACGAACCTTACCTCTTTAAACAAAATATCGTCCCGAGATTTGAGAAAGAAGAAAAAGAAAACTAGGATTTAAAGAGATCGGGAAACTCCGTCTTGATGTAGTCTTCTCGTTCCTAGGTAGCTTCCTCTTCAGTGTAGTTACTCCACTAAATCTTGAGAAACTTGATGTTTCGGTTCCTGGTGGTTCTGAAAGCTTCCTCCAATATATGAATGGGTACTTTGGGATGCGTCAGGTCATTGTTGATCTCTATGGTTCGGTGATCAATGTTCTTGAAAACTTCTAGGAATTTGCGAAGTAGCGATATATGGAACACATTATGCACTGCTGATATCTCCTCTGGCAGTTCCAATTGATATGATACTTCTCCTCAATGATTCAGAATCTTGAAAGGTCCGATATATCTGGGGGCTAACTTTCCTTTGAGCTAGAAATGTTGCATTCCTTTCAAAGGCGACACTTTGAGATACACAAAATCTCCTATATTGAAGGCGAGGTCTCGACGTATCTTGTCGGTATAACTCTTCTGACCGGATTGGGCATTCTTGAGGTAATCACGGATCTTGTGAACTTTCTCTTCTGCTTCCCATAGGATGTCGGGTCCGAAAATCTGACTTTCTCCTACTTCCGACCAATTCAAAGGGGTATGAAACTTTCTTCCATACATGAATTCAAAGGGGGTCATTTGCAAACTGGCTTGATAACTGTTGTTGTAAGAAAATTCTACGAAAGGCAGACAGTCTTCCCATTTAGATCCATACTCTAGCACATGGGCTCTCAACATATCTTCGAGTATTTGATTTACTTGCTCCGTTTGTCCATCGGTCTGAGGGTGATAAGCTGTGCTGAAATCCAATCTTGTTCCTAGTCCTTCTTGGACTTTCTTCCAAAATCTCGAGGTAAACTGATTTCCTCGATCCGACACGATGTTCTTGGGGACTCCGTGTAAACTGACTATTCTAGCAATGTACAAGTATGCTACCTTCGAACTCTGGTAATTGGTCTTGACTGGTAAGAAATGAGCGACTTTGGACAATCTATCAACTATGAACCAAATAGAGTCTGTCTGTTAATATTGAGATTACTATGTCAGATTGATCAATGGTTTTGTCTATTTGATACTATCATGTCTATGTTTTTTGTGATATTGTATGCTCTCCGTTGTTAGTAGCTATCTTGGCCAAGTAGTTGCTAGTAACTCCAAGAGGGGGTATTTATGCTCGATAGTGGGTTCATGCCTCTAGTTTCCAAGGGAAGTGACAGAAATCTCTTCGGTTGTAGATGTGTTGTTGCCACTAGGGAGAAAACAACGGTCTCTTGTTCAGGGAACATGTGGACTGTTTACCTTACACACTTTTCTTAAAGCAGTTGTCTTTTGCTTGCAAATTAATACTGGAGGGGTTTTGGATGATAACCTGAAGGTGGACTTCTAGTCATAGATGCAGTTGGATGGCTGTCTATGTATCTTGTTGTATTGCCCAATCGAATCTCATAGGATCTTTTTGACTAGTATTGCATTTTTATGCCTTGCTCAATTCCTGTCAATTGCCCTTCTGTAATTTGTTTACACTTCATTCCATGTTGTTTATCTAAGGAGAGCTCCTCTAGTGAACTATGGACCCCGGTCCAATCTTTACCATTGATACATATTCCACTGTTACTTGTTTACTTGCTGCAAACCACCATTTCCTTCCACACTGTATGTTTAATCCTTTGTAACAGCAAACCAGTGAGCTTGACAACCTCACTGTCTAGTTGGGGCAAAGTCTTGAGTTTGTGTTGTGCAGGTCTCCGCGTTGCTTGCAACACCTGTGTGATGTTTCCTTCCTCCTACTGGTTCGATAACATTGGTTTCTTACTGAGGGAAAACTGCTGTTGTGCTGCTTCACACCTTCCTCTTGGGGTTTCCAACGAAGTGCTAACCAGCACCATCAAGCTATTTTTTGGCGCCGTTGCCGGGGAGGATAAGGACGTCTTCATAAGGGGAGTCCTTCACTTCCTTTCTCTTTACTTTGTTTTTAGTTTTCTTTGTTTCTTTTGCTTGGTTTTGTTTGCCTCTCTTCAAAAAACACAAAAAATTAGTTCCTGCTCTAGTTGCCACCTTGCTCTAGCTCACCATGTTGGTCCCCAAGTTCGCCCTGAAAGATCTTGCAATAGGTAGTGTCTCCATAATTGGGAAAGATAATATTGAAGAATTATTTAATCATGTTAGCAAGCATGAGGACATTGAGGATAGATCTATAGCAGAACTTGCTCCCAATTATGAGATTGCTGCAGCTTCTTTAGTTCATATGTTGGAGGCTAGTTTTGTTAGCCTTAACCCCTTCATACAATTCTTGTTCCTAAACCTAAAAGAAGAAAAGAATGCTGAAAAGAGAGAATTCATCCTTGAAACTTTACCAAAAGAGTTCCATGATGTTGCTAAGCCAAAAAGGTCTTTGAGGGTTTCAATATGCCAGGTTCAAGTGTTGATGTTGTGCGTATTTCTGATAAAACTAAGCCTAGATAGGAATTTAAGATACCCATACCCTTTAAGCTTGTTGGAATGCATGAGGCTTTTGAAAACAATTTTGATTGGATTGCTCCTGAAAAATCTTTTTGATGAAAGTAGTAGACCAAAGAGAGATGAGAAGGGATCCTTCAAAACCCATTTGGATGAGATACCTTTCATAGTTGAAGATTTTGCAAGTATTGATGTTAATGCTTCTTCATTTGAAAATACTTGATTCTTCTTGCTTCTTGTGCCTAACTTGAGCGTTAAAGAAAAGTACTTGTTGGGAGATAACCCAAGAGTTTACTTGAGTCTTGGAAGTTACTACTTCAGTAATGACCTCTCCTTATCCATTTTGTTTGCTTTTTGTGCCAAGAATAAACCCTAATGAGAGGGAAGTATGATTTGGGGAGTTGTTGTCCCGAAACAGATTTCTGTCCTCCACCAAAAAAATTCGTGAGGAGTCTATGTAACTCGGATTGAGCTCAACATTTACGAATAAATCCCCAGTATGTTAGCTAACTTTCATGAGTTCAACACTTTTTTATTTGAGAAACAGAAGGAGGTCGAAAAAATCGGTTTCTACCTGCTGGTATGTTTTGGCAGATTTCTGGCATTATTTGCATTTGCTTCTTATTGATTCCTTTTTGAGTTCTCTTTAGGTGAATTGAGCTTTTTGAAGGAGTTTCTATAGTAGCTTGTTTTTTTAGTGAAAAGCCTTGCTGTTTCAAAGCTTTGCTAGAGGTATAATATCTTCTGAATACACTAATGTTGCTAATGAAGATTGTGTGAAGTTTTGTATGAAGGAAAATTTTCAGGTGTAGAAAGAGAATGATGCAATCAGATGAAGAATGGACAAAAGCTCAAGCTTGGGGATGCCACCATGGTGTCACCCCAAGAAATATCCAAGAGGTACAGGCGTCAAAGCTTGGGGATGCCCAAGGCATCCCCTTCTTTATCAATAAAAAGCTCAGGTCTGTCTAGACACTTTGTTTTTATTGTTTCATGCACAGTTGTGTTGTTCTTGGAGCGTCTTAGTTTTCGTTTGCTTTGATTAAGTTGTTTAGTTTGCTTGAGTAGTTTGGACCCCCGTTCTCGTTGTGTTGTGTTGCAAATAAGTTGCTTGCTGTTGGAAAGAAGTAGGAAGTTCTTGCTTGGAAGTGCAAGAGGAGCTTGCATTGACTGTGACTTAGACTTCAACATGACATGCTAGGTTTTGTTTTTTACCTTATGCTTAGTGATTAGCATGTCTTGTTCCAAACAATTGGGATTGCTTAGTGCGCCTTGAAGAAATTATGCGTTGTTTTAGCATGCAAAAGCATAGTATTGTGGTATTCTCCTTTGATGCTTTGTTTGGGTTGACTTGGCACATGATCACACCATGTTATGACTATGACAAGTCACCATAGCCTCTAAGATCATTTAGTCCTTGACTTGTAGTACCACTCAATGATTTGATTAGTAATGCTCTGTTGCTCTGCATGATTATGGCCATTATTGCTCTCTTAGTTGGTTGCTTCCAGTCTTTTGCTAGCCTCCACTTGTATGAGTAAGATCTACTCATGCTTCCAACTCCCAAGAAACCAAGTTATTCCAAAGTATCCACTATAAATTCCCATGCATGGTGTGTTACACCATTCCAAGTATATTCTTGTTTTCAGCTATCTTCCAAATAAAAACTATTTTGTTATGTGAAAACTTAGTGATTAAAACCCTCAAAAACTTGATTGCACACTTTATATTCTTTGCCCCTAATAAACTTGAACCATTGTGTCATCTATGTTGTATATGCTTGCACTTATACGTTGGAATTAGCAGAACCGTCCTGTCACGGGGAACGTTTTCAACCTTGCACTTGTACTTCGTACTCAGTTGATATCATGCTCTTTTGTCTATGGATGTCACCGGTGTGAAATAAAGAGGGAACTTGTAAGTCCATGGATTTTGTATTCTATGTTAGAGAAACGCCTGGGCCGCTAGCCTAAGCCATGCCTAATCATGGTGGAAACTTGCAGCATCACCATATTGAGCTATTGATGAAGCATCCTCAATAAAAAGCTATGCACATAGTAAATAAAAAGATCGCTGAGATACTCATTGACTGCTTGCCTTGTCATTTTGGTTATGGAATAGCTCCTATACCATGTGCAAGGGGTACCCCGTTGGTGGTTCTCTATGATATGAAAATAATTACAATGAAAAGAACTTACATGTGACTGAAGTTGAGTAGCATGAGGTGTGGCCCTCGTATTCAAGGGACTTGAGATTACCAACTTATACTTCGTCAAGCATATACTCCACCTTTGTTCACTTTAACCTTAATCACTTCAAGATGCTTATGATAGGGGCAATGAGGGCTGAAAGCTAACAAGTAGCATAATTTTTGGAAGATCTTTTTGAAACTTGAAATCCCTGCTTTCTTTATAAAAGGACTTTCTTCCACCATTATTTGAGTCTCCACCTTCTACCTTTATGCACCATTAAGAGAGCATAGTTGTCATTCTGTGTGCAGTGTCCCAAAGCTTATTGATTGATGCATATTGTGATATTACTTGTTCTTGTCCTACTTGTTTCTAGAACTTTGAAGGTGTTCTATGCATCTATTTGCTACTCTATGAGGGACAAGCTGAATGCCACTATGCTATGTTTTCTGTATGTGAAACAAACAAATAAACATTTTTCAATGCATGTTATTCATGATCTTTGTTTGTAGCCTTTCATGTTGCATGCATAGTTGCTTTGTCTATTGTTAGAATTCCATCTTTCATGCACATGTTTAGAGTTCTTTGATCCCAGCTTTCAATGCTTGCAAATGGTTTGGTCTTGGTTTTGATGGTGCATGTCACCTCAAAAATTATTCTTTTTATCACTTACCTACTCGGGGACGAGCAGGAGTTAAGCTTGGGAATGCTTGATATGTCGGAAACGTATCTATAATTTTTCATGTTCCATACTTGTTTAGTATCTACTTTTCTTTGCTTTGACTTACTTTGAGGTGTTTTTATATCTTTTCTGGAACTAACCTATTAATAAGTTGCCACAGTGTCAGTTGCCTGTTTTCTTCTGTTTTTGGTTCCAGAAAGGCAGAAAATCAATATTCTCGGAATTGGACGGGACAATATCCAAAGTCTAGAGGGGAGACGGAAAAGCGGGCCACGGCGGCCACACCCCCCTAGGCGTGGCCAGGGATGGGCCCGCGCCTAGGCAGGGTGTGGGCCCCCTGGTCGCCTCCTCGGCCTCCCCCTTCGCCTATAAGAAGCCCCCGTTGCCTAAACCCTAAGTACCCGGTCAATATTCCACGAAACATTCTATAGCCGCCACCACCATCGTCCCTAGATAAGGGGGGATCTGAAGTTCTTCCTACCACCCTGCCGGAGGGGAGATCATCCCGGAGGCCTTCTCTCTGGTATTATGCGTGAGTAGTTCCACCTTGGACTATGGGTCCATGTAGTAGCTATATGGTTGTATCTCCTCCTTTGTGCTTTCATGTATAGATCTTGTGAGCTCCGTTCATGATCAAGATCTAATCTATTTCTAATCATGCATGTTGTGTTTGTAGGGATCTGATGGATATTGAGATTATTATGTTGGTTTGATTAATGGTTTTGTCGTTATGATTCTATCATGTCTGTGTTATTTGTGATCTTGCATGCTCTCTGTTGTTAGTACCTATCTTGGCCAAGTAGTTGCTAGTGACTCCAAGAGGGGGTATTTATGCTCGATTATGGGTTCATGCCTCTAGTTTCCAAGGGAAGTGACAGAAATCTCTTCGGTTGTAGATGTGTTGTTGTCACTAGGGAGAAAACAATAGTCTCTTGTTCATGGAACATGTGGACTGTTTACCTTACACACTTTGCTTAAAGCAGTTGTATGTTGCTTGCAAATTAATACTGGAGGGGGTTCGGATGATAACCTGAAGGTGGAATTCTAGTCATAGATGCAGTTGGATGGCGGTCTATGTATCTTGTTGTATTGACCAATCGAATCTCATAGGATCTTTCTTACTAGTATTGCATTGTTATGCCTTGCTCAGTTCCTGTCAATTGCCCTGCTGTAATTTATTTACCCTTGATGCCATGTTGTTTATCTAAGGAGAGCACCTCTAGTGGACTATAGACGCCGGTCCAATTTTTACCATAGATACATCTTCCACTGTTACTTGTTTACTTGTTGCAAACCACCATTACCTTCCACACCGTACGTTTAATCCTTTGTTACAGAAAACCGGTGAGCTTGACAACCTCACTGTCTAGTTGGGGCAAAGTGTTGAGTGTGTGTTGTGCAGGTCTCCGCGTTTCTTGCAACACCTGTGTGACGTTTCCTTCCTCCTACTGGTTTGATAACCTTGGTTTCTTACTGAGGGAAAACTGCTGATGTGCTGCTTCACACCTTCCTCTTAGGGTTCCCAACGAAGTTCTAACCAGCACAATCAGTCATGGGTCTTGCGATACTCGATAATCCTTCTATGAACTTGCGGTAATATCCCGCTAATCCGAGAAATGCACGAACTTGGGTTTGAGTGGTCGGGGCTTGCAAATCTTCAACATCCTTCACCTTTGCAGGGTCAATAGAAATTCCTTCGGCTGATACGATATGTCTGAGGAATCCTACCTCTTGTAACCAGAATCCACATTTGCTAAACTTAGCATACAACTGATTCTCCCTAAGTGTTCCAAGGATGGTCCTCAGGTGTAGCTCTTGTTCTTCTTCTGATTTGGAATAGATCAGAATGACATCGATGAAAACAACAACAAACTTATCCAAGAAGTCCATAAAAATCTTATTCATGAGGTTCATGAAATAAGCGGGGGCATTGGTTAATCCAAATGACATTACGGTGTACTCATATAATCCATATCTGGTGGTAAAGGCAGTCTTTGGAATATCCTCTACGCGAATCTTGAGTTGATGATAGCCAGTTCTAAGATCAATCTTAGAAAACACTTTGGCACCAGTCAACTGGTCAAAAAAGTCTTCTATCTTTGGCAGCGGGTACTTGTTCTTCATGGTGACATCATTAAACTTCTGATAATCCGTACACAAACGGTTACCTCCATCTTTCTTGTCCACAAACAAAACAGGTGATCTCCATGGAGACACACTTGGTTGGACAATCCTATCTCCAGCATAGAATCCAGTTGCTTCTTCAGCTCCACTAATTCCGACGGGTTCATACTATAAGGTGTCTAGGCTATGGGTCCATTCCTAGGATTATTTCAATGATAAACTCGATATCCCGATCTGGGGGCATACCGGGCAAAACATCTGGAAATACATCGGGGTATTCATAGACTATTCTGACTTGGTCAATGGTTGGTTGCGCTAGACTCTTGTTGCACTTGAATTGACGGGGAAGGTTTCAGATACATGGTTTACTTATATTCCAGCTGTACTGGTCATGTTGATGGCTTTCTTGGCACAATCGATTAATCCTTTATGTTTCGACATCCAATCCATGCCTAGTACTACTTCCAAACCTTTAGTTTCGAGTACTATTAGGTTAGCATAAAAATCTATGCCATGGATTCGGATAGGTACGTCTTTGCAAATAGCATAACATGCTTCAATTTTGTTGGTTGATTCTTAGTAGTGCATGCAAATTCTTCGATAACAAACGAGTGCGATGCTCCAGAATCAAACAACACTCTTGCAAGAACTGAGTTAACAGAAAACATACCCAGCACAACACCTGGCGCTTCATGGGCTTCTTCAGCATGCATGAGAAAGAGACGGCCATTGCGGTTGAGCGAATTCCCCGGGGCAAACCTTCTTCCAGGCTAAACACGACGCTGCTGCTGAGCTGGGGCATTTGCATTGGGGGCTGCGACAATATTCTTGGGGCACTCATTGGAATAGGGACCCTTGGTTCCACATTCATAACATGTCACTTGTGACTTGTCATGTGCTGAAATAGGCACAACATTGCTTCCAGTCCTTGGGGCAGTGTTGGTGTTGGTGGCGACATTGTTGTTGTTGAACTTGGGCGTTGCACGATTGAAATTGCTGGGGTTACCGGGGTTGTTGTGATTTTCTCCGGGCCTTGGGTTTCCTCCTCCACGGTTGGGATAGGTCGGACGGTTCATCGGGGGTCTATTGGTTCTTGGGGCAAATCCTGGAGATATGTTGGGGCCATACTTTGGGGTATGGTGGGTTCTTGGTTGCTGCATCATTCTACGCTTTCGGTTCTCATTGGCTTGGTTAATCTTGCCTTCCATCTGAATGGCGGAATCCACTAAGGCTTCAATATCAGCAAATGGCATATTTACTAACACTGCCTGCATCTCATCATGCAGACCATTCAAGAATCTCTCCTTCTTCTTGGCTTCAGTGTCAATCTCATCCGGTCCATACCTAGCTAATGACAAAAAAAATTCACGGTACTCAACTACTGTCATCCTTCCTTGCTTCAGTTCTCTGAATTCATCTCTCATCCTCTTGATTAAACCTGGTGGCACATGGTTTCTGCTAAACTTGACTTTGAATTCATCCTAAGTCATCATATGTCCTCCATTCATGGCGCGAACGCTGTTCAACCATGCTCTTGCATCTCCGGCCAGGTAGTTGGTAGCAAACAGTACCTTCTCGTTGGCTTCCACTCCTGCAACTTCCAGGTTGTTCTCCATGGTTTGCAGCCAATCATTGGCATCTAGGAGATGTCAGACTTAGTGAAGATAGGTGGATTGGTGTTCTGAACGTTCTTGACCTTGGATCCATGGTTGTCCTGATTTCCATGGCCTCGGTTGTTGTTGTTGTCCATCTGAGCTATGTGCTAAAGGGTGGCTAAGTTGGCTTGACGTTCGTCCCTTTCGGCTTCGCGGTCAGAAACCAACATTTGCAAGATTTGCAACATTGGGTCCGGGGATGTAGTGCTTCCTCTGCGAGGCATCTAAAGATAGAGATAGATCATGAGAAAAGAGGGAAATTTCTAAGGGTTTGAGGTTTTTGAAATTTTTTTGGGAGTTTAACTGAGATTTTTCTAGCAACTTGCTTTTCATTCATTCATAGCTAGCACACAATACAAACACACAGCACAACAAGGAAAAACAGATGGTTTTAATAACCATTCTTGGAAACTACGATAGAGTGGGACCGGATACAACTCACTAATGCTAGTGCTCAAGTGCTACTACTCCTTGGAGTCGGTGTCCTCATCATCCTCATTACCATCATCATTGAAGGCGAAGTCATCCTCATTGGTGAAGAAGTTCATGGCATGATCCTCTAGAAAGTCATCATCATCACTGAGGTAGGAGTAGGGGTCTCCATGGATGTCCTCCCCTGCATTCTCCCTCTCCTCAAGTTGCATATCCCTCTCGTGGACGGTCTCCTCCAACTCTGTGATCATGTGGCGAATACGGGCAATGATGCGCTCCTTCTTGTCGAGCTGACGACGACGAGATTGGCGATCCTTCACTAGCATGGAAATGGTCTGATCCTTCTGGGCAACGATGGCGTACTTGTGGTTGGCATAGGAGTGGGCATTGTCTAAATCCTTCTGCCGTTCATACATCATGAAGTTGAGGTGGTCCACTTTATTCTTCATCTAAGGGTGATATGGTTCCTCCAGTGGCTTTCCCATAACATCACACCTTGGATAGAACTCAAAGATGGTACCCTTGATCTGATTGATAATCTACCCACACATACAGGCAAGAGCTTCTTCCATGGACCTAGCAAGTCCATCGAGCCAGTTGTTCTCTCTAATGGTAAACTTAATTCCCTCTAAGGTGGGGGCTTCAATCTTTCCTTGGAGACTTGCAACAATCAGCCATTGCAATTCCCCTCCTTCCTGATCGTTCAGCTGAGCTCTGAAGAACTCGGGGTGCGGGCGCTCCAGAAGTTCTGAAAGTTGGTCCAAGTCGCGCTCAAAGATGATATCTCCATTTCCAACTAATAGAACTTGCTATACTTCATGTCCATCTATAAGAATGTAGGATAAGTAAGTTAGTAGAGTGATCAAGTGTGTCAAATTTTATGTGAGTTTGCAAGAATTTTTTAGGAACATGAATTTTCATGAAAGAGTCTAAGTGATAAGAATGAGAATAAGTTTTCATAAATACTCACTTACTAGATCTTGAAACTAATTTTTTGATTCCAACGTCCATTCTAACTAGGGTCTCCTATGGTCAGGATGGCTCTGATACCAACTTGTCAACACCCGGATTTGTAATCCTAGATGCCTGTTATGCCATACATTGCAATCCCAGGATTACCATTTTTGTGAGACATAACAGATTGGATATCACAGTACATCATCCATTACAAACCATTCATAAGGTCTTACAACAAAATAAAGAATCTGATGATCCAGTCTTAATACAATCATAGTAGCGGAATAATGTAATAATAACGGTAGGATGGGAGAAGCTCCATCTTCATGGTCACAGGCAATGCTGATGATGGGAGATAATCCTAGTTGTCGTAACCTTCCTGTTGTCCATCCTCCTGATAGTCCTCTTCATAGTCTGGCCACGGGAATAGCCTGGGACAAAGCCATGAGTACTCTTTAAGTACTCGCAAACTAATACTGACAAGTGAAGTGGTTTTGAATAGGGATACTAAGCTCTAGGTTGTTTTGCAAAAAAGCCAGATTTACCTCTACTAAGTTCAGAAGAAAAGAAAGCTAGTTGAAAGTTCTATAACACCTAAGTGGGAACTTGAATTTCATATCACAACCCTGTTATGGTCAAGTCAAGTCATGAATAATTTCACAAGTCATTTTGAAAACATCTGACAATGGAACAGTATGGCCACTCCAACTGTTCATAACTGCGGACGCGGCTATTCGAATAGTTTGACACTCTGCAGAGGTGGTACACTTTCACCAGAACATTCAATACATTCGTTAGGAACAATCCTGAATTCACCATACTCAGTATGCGGATAATCAATCCTAACCTTTCAATTACATGCCCTAGTATAGGCACCTCTCCTGTGGGTTTGGCCTCCCAACCATGACCAACTGTCATCTTGGGAACTGCACAGGTGGACAATCTTCACAAGGTAGCCTCATCTCAAACCTTGGCCGCAAGGGAACCCATACTAAGGTATATAAATTTCCAGTCAAGCCCTACCCAAATTTCGGGTATCGTGGTTGTACGGTAAAATTGGAATGGTATTGCATCCAGATAACCATCGGTTTTATAAAGGGCTAAGGCTCGTGCTCAACATTTTCATCATCAAAATCATCTGGTGTTCAAAAACACATGTCAAAACATCTCATTAGAATGACTCATCATTCTAAGGTTTTCATAACCATTTTCACCAAGTATTCTCATCTGAAGTTGATCAAGTTTTATGCTTAGCACTAGCATATAAAAGTGGGGGTAAACACTAATGAGGGGTGGTAAACAAGGGTGAAAAGAAATGGAACTGTTTCTATATGAAATCTTGGACTAGAAACACTCAAAGTGGCCTAGTGAGCAAGATTGGCAAAAATGACCATTTGCTTATTTTGTTTGTTTTTGAATTTTTCTTGATTTGTTTCTGCTTGGAAATGATTTAGATGATGTTTTTTCATCTTTAAACAATTCCTTGCTATTCACAACAATCAAACAAGTCCATTCATGCACTCATACAATCATCACATACACACATGCATTCATATGATGTTAATTAACAAAAGTTTTTGTTAACCCTAATTTTGGTGATTCGAATTTGATAACCTTGATCAATATTTTTGGAATGTAACATACTAGTACTCAAGTAGTCCTACTACTTAATGTGGTGGACAAGGGGTGCGTTGATACTACCATACGTCCCATCGCATTGCATTTGGATGCACACCATTATGATTTTTATTTTTATTTTGTGGGGGACACCACTATGATATGGTGATCCTTCCTACTCCTAACTACGCCACCTCCATTCGTTCAATTTCACGCCCTAGGAAGAGGAAGCACCAAGCAAGCCCGTGGCAAGCTGGTTCAAAAGTGAGGAGCCCTCTTATTTTTTTCATGAAGAAAGTAGCACTCCCTCCTTCCCAAAGAATTTAAGCCGATTTTCCAATATTATGTAAAATTTGAAATAAGAGTAAGTGGTAGATTGCTCTTAAATTTCTATAGCTATCTTTTGACGGTAGCCACTAGGCAATCAACGTACTGAAAACCTATGGGATTTTTGAAAGATTCGATTTCTTTCTAATCATTTGCATGTTGAAAATCACGAGACTTCCAACTTTTGAAAAAATAAATCTACTGATGATCCTATATCCAATAATTTGCATGCCGACAAAATCTTGCCATATTTTGAAAATAGTCGAGAGAGGACGTCGCATGAAAAGCATGGCTCGATCAGTTGCTCTCTTGAGAATGAGTCGAACCCGACTGTTTTCCTTGCTTAATTATTTTGGGTCCTTTGTGCTAAATGTATGGAACTTGATGTAATTTTCCTTATTTTTAGGTCCTTGATGAAAAATATACTCCCACCGCCCGTGTAAAATTCTAACCTAAAAGTAAGTGGTAAAATCTAAATGAATTTAAGCTTAGTTGTTAATGTGTATGAACATTCTTGGATTTCAAGTCGAACGAACAAGATCATGGCCATGTCAACATCATACTTTACGTGATCCCATATCCAAGAATTTGCATGCCGAAAAATCTTGCCATATTTTGAAAACAATCGAAGAGGAAGTAGCATGAACAGTATGCCTCGATCAACTGCTCTCTCGAAAAGGATCCAAACCCGACTATTTTCCCTGCTTAATTATTTTAATGTCATTTGTGCTAAATGTATGGACATCAATGTAATTTCCCTCTTTTTAGGTCCTTGATGTAAAATTCACTCCCACCGCACGTGTAAAATTGCAACCTAAAAGTAAGTGGTAAGATCTAAATAAATTTAAGCTTAGTTTTCAATAAGTATGAACATTCGTGGATTTCAATCCGAATGACCAAGGTCACAGACATATCTATATCATATTCTATGTTGATGATCCCATATCCAAGAATTTGCATGCCAAAAAATGTGGCCATGCTTTGAAAACAACCAAGAGATGAAGTAGCATGAAGAGCATGGCTCGATCGGCTGATATCTCAAGAATGATCCGAACTCGATAGTTTTCCTTGTTTAATTACTCTAGGTTCCTTTGTGCTAAATTTATGGATCTTGATGTAATTTTCATATTTTTTAGGTCCTTGATGTAAAATGTAGTCCCACCGCCCATGTAAAGCTTAATCTAAAATAAGTTGTATGATCTAAATGAATTTAAGCTTAGTTGTCAACTAGTATGAACATTTTTAGATTTCAACCTAAACGACCAAGGTTATGGCCATATCTACATCATACTTTATGTTGATGATACCATAGCAAAGAATTTGCATGTTGACAAATCTGTCCATATTTTGAAAACAAACAAAGAGGAAGTAGAATAAAGAGTTTGCCTCGATCGGCTGCTCTCTCGAGTAGGAGCCAAAGCCGACTATTTTCTCTGCTTTATTATTTTAGGGAACTTTGTGCTAAATGTATGGACCTCGATGTAATTTACCATTTTTTAGGTCTTTGATGTAAAATGTACTCCACCACATAGGTAAAATTTTAACCTAAAAGTAAGTGGTAAAATCTAAACGAATTTAAGCTTACTTCTCAATGAGTACGAACATTCTTGGATTTGAAGTCGAACGACCAAGGTCATCCCCATATCTACATCATACTTTATATTGATGATCCCAATATCCAAGAATTTACATGCTGAAAAATATATCCATATTTTGAAAACAATCAAAGAGGAAGTGGTATTTAGAACAGTATATCTCGATCAGATGCTCTCTCGAGAAGGAGCCGAACCCGACTGTTTTCCTTGCTTAATTATTTTAGGACCCTTTGTTCTGAATGTATGGACCTTGATGTAATTTTACCTTTTTAGGTCCTCTTTGTAAAATGTACTCCCATTGCATGGGTAAAATTTTAACCTAAAAGTAAGTGGTAAAATCTAAACGAATTTAAGCTTAGTTGTCAATGAGTATGCATGTTTTTGGATTTCAAGCCGAACGACCAAGGTCATGGCCATATCTACATCATATACTTTATATTGATGATCCCATATCCTAGAATTTTCATGACAACAAATATGGCCACATTTTGAAAACAATCAAATAGGAAGTAGCATGAAGAGCATGGCTCGATCAGTTGGTCTCTCGTGAAGGAGCTGAACCCAACTGGTTTCCTTCCTTAATCATTTTAGGGTCCTTTGTGGTAAATGTATGGACTTAGATGTAATTTTCCCTCTTTTTAGGTCCTGGGCGTAAACTGTACTTCAACACCGCCCGTGTAAAATTCAAACCTAAAAGTAAGTGGTAAATCCTAAATGAATTTAAGCTTAGTTATCAACGAGTATGAACATTCTTGGGTTTCAAGCTGAACGACCAAGGTCATGGCCATCTACATCATACTTTATGTTGATGACCCCATATCCAATAATTTGCATGCCGACAAATATAGCCATATTGTAAAAACAATCAAAGAGGAAGTGGCATGAAGATCATGTCTCAATCAGCTGCTCTCTCGAGAAGGAGCCGAACCGTCTATTTTCCTTGCTTAATTATTTTAGGGACCTTTGTGCTAAATTTATGGACCTCGATGTAATTTTCCTTGTTTTTAGGTTGTTGATGTAAAATGTACTCCCACCGCACGGGTAAAATTTGAACATAAAATTAAGTGGTAAAATCTAAACGAATTTTAGATTAGTTGTCAATGATTATGCACATTCTTGGATTTGAAGTCGAATGACCAAGGTCAGAGCCAGATCTACATCATATTTTATATTGATGATCCCATATCGACGAATTTGCATGCCAACAAATCTGGCCATATTTCGAAAATAATTGAAATAGGAAGTAGCATGAAGATCATGGCTTGATCAGTTGGTCTCTCGAGAGGGAGCCAAACCCGGTTGTTTTATTTCCTTAATTATTTTATGGTCCTTTGTGCTGAATGTATGTACCTTGATGTAATTTTTCTCCTTTTTAGGTCCTGGGTGTAAAATTTACTACTACCGCCGGCTTAAAATTCTAACCTAAAAGTAAGTGGTGGTAAAATCTTGTCATGGTAAACAATATTTCCACTTGGAGTTTCCCCCTATTGAAAAAAAACTAGGAGTGAGAAGGGACCGAGAGCATAGAGGAGGTAGCGCGAGAGCAGCTAAGAGAAGGATTTGAAGGTGGTGCGATGTCAGAGCAAATCTACGATGAGTTCTCGACATGAGGTACATGTACAGTGAGTAGAAACTAGTAAATTTTAGGGGGGAGGATAGTCAAAAGATCGCCATGCATAGTACTAGTACTACTTAAAGTGGTGGGTACGAGGGGTGTCCCATCGCATTGGATGCACACCATTATGATCTTTTTTTATTTTTTGGGGGAACACCACTATGATCTGGCCAGCCTTACTACCCCCAACTACTCCACCTCCATTGTTAGAGGTCCCAACCTTTAATAAGGTAGAGATCTCTGTGTTTACAATGCTAGTCCCTGGATCAATAGCTAGCATCCACAGTTAAGATGTAATATCAAGAAACAAAGGTCATAATACAATTTTATAACTAGGAATAACATAATTTTATTACATCTTACATAGCTCATTTGGCTATTACATTACATTGCAGCAGAAAATCTATAAGCATGGGGTCCTTCATCTTCAAAGTGCCACATGCAAACATGTTGGTTGTAGACTTGTAATCCTAATCATCAAACTTTACTAACATCAAACAAACCTGCAACATAACAAGTTACAGCCACAAGGGTCAATACATTTGAATTGTATTGGCAAGTTTCACTACTAAGTGGAAATATGTGGATCCTATCATTACATGCATATTTGGCTAGGTAGGGTTTAGGCTTATTTGCATAAAGCAATAATGTTTTTCCTATCTTTTAAAATAATTTTGATCTTTTGTCAAAATCTTTCTGAGCTCCTTGGTACACCCCAAGTGCTTCATGTCTTTGTCAAAATATTTTGAGCTACTTGGTACACCACAAGTGCTTCAAGTCTTTTGTTGTCACCTTAAAATTTTGCTTTTAGAAATTGGAATGTCGAGATTTCCCATAGCTTCAGGCCTTAGTTGCTCAGTATTGTCCATAACCGGGGACACGGCTAAGTACTTAGATTTTTATCTTCTGCAGAAGTAGTACACTTTACCGACATGACACACTCTCATCCTGTTGCCACCAGTGGCCGCTGGATAAGTACTCACCAAGATGGAGTACTGGCAGATTGAGAATGTGACGAAGTCTTTCCATAGGGTCCTCCCATACACAATGCTAGCTTGTCTACCAGGCACCAATGTAGGGTTCCAAGTTCCCTCATTTAGTTAACCTGAAGAGGCCAATGCATGGGTCTTCCACAATGTAATTGACTAAGCGAGTGCCCATTTAGCATGTGGCTGCACACGGAAGCCACTGTACGAGAAACATGTTCAATCTGTAAGTCCCTAGGTGGTTTTCTTTTAGTGCACAACCAAAAAGAGATTGCCATATAAACATGGTTCCTTTTTTTGCCACCTTGTCCAAAACTTGAGTATCTTTTTCCACCCAGGTGGTTCATTGAGTACTTGTTTTATTATATAAAACATAAGTCTTTTCTCAACTTCAAATAATCTCAACATGTATCTCTTCTCAATATATATAGCATGGCTAAGCATTTTACAACTACATTGTTTCCACTAAGGAATATATAAGGGTATCCTATTAGGATTTAGCATAGCAAAATATAGTAGTCCTTATCATGCATGTTTCAAAATCCACTAAGTGTAATGAAAATAGTAGGACTTGGATGATAGTGTCACTTGCCTTTTTGGTAGGGAATGTTGGTTCACTTCTTGATCTTTCTAATCTCACACTCTTCTAACTGCACTACAAATCAATCAAGCAAACATAGATTCAACTAGCATTCCAACCAATATTCAAACAAATTAATCACACATAAAATAATAGAAACCAAGTCATGCATGCAAGCATGAAAAAGTTAGTTTTATTTGCAAAGCTGCTTTCTACTAGGCTCTAAACATTGTAAGGTTCAAAGTGGTAATTTTCTAAAGTGGCAAAGTCATTTGCAAAAGGGTTTTATCTAAAAACCATTTCTTAAATCAAATCATTATTTCATGTGGTGGAAAATATTTTTAGCAAAGCAACAATTTTATATTGTTCACCAAACAAGTTGTTAATTCACAAAACTTGGTGTTTTAGGGTCAGTAGGTTTGAATCAAAACATTTTCCAAAGGTTTTACCCAAAAAATCATTTCCATAGCAAAATCAATATTTTTATTTGGCTAGAAATGAGTTAATTCAAGTATTTACTCCTAAACTTCACAAAATACATTTTTAAATCCATGGGTTAGTTCCTAGGGTCATTAGGTTCACAAAAAACCATTTTGCAAAGATTTCAACCCCAAAATCATTTTGGAATAAATTTTATATCCTAAACAAGCATACACATGTTTCTGCAAAAACAAACAATTTAACAGAAACTTTTTGCTAAACAAAGTGAATGGTTGGCTAGGGCTTGTCTTGCTGATTCCATTGATATAAAATTTGCAAACTTTGGACGTGTGGATCAAAAGTTATAAGGTTTACAAATTTGCATAACAATCTGATTCAAAAATCTGTTTTAAATCAACTAGTGCCACGCGGCGGTTTGCTATTGGCTGATACCGATTCAGTTGGATCAACCTCTGTGAGGCGTTGGATCTAAACAGATCGCGCGGCTCAGACTGCTTCTTACCCTTTCGCTTAAGTTCTATTTTCATCCACAGGATCAAGATCTAACGGTGTAAATCTAATTGACCATACTCGAGCGGCGCTGACGGCGGCTGGCGGCGGCGGCGTGTCTGGCTACAGCGGAGTCAGCGATACAGGAAGCAATGGGGGTAACGGAGATGCTTACCGTGTTCGCAGGGTACTGGTGAAGCTCAAGGTGGTGCTGGCTTGGCGAGGGGCGTGCTGGATGGGAGGGGATTGCTCGCCGGAGTTCTTGTCCGCGTCGGGTGCGCTCAGTCGATGTTGGAGGCGAGGCTATGGGTCACTAGGAAACAAACGGGAATCACGGTTAGACGCGCAAGGTCATGGCGATGATGCGTGCGTGAAGGAGGAGGAGAGGGGCGGTCAGGTGCTTACCAGAAGCTTCGCCGGAGAGGAAGCAGACGTTGGCGACGGTGGTCGTCGTTGTTGCCGAGTGTTCTGGGCGCGCGGGGACGAGTCCGAGACACTGGCAGATGCGCCTGGGGGTGGAGATCACAGCTGTGTGCTCGAGGAGGCAAGGGGCAGCAGTGGTTCGACGGAATTGGCAGGGAAAGCCGTTGGAGACAGTGGAGGTGGAGGGCAAAATTCAGCAGCCTGGGGGCGCGCTAAGGGGGGGCGGCAGAGGGGAAAGGGAGAGGAGATGCTGGCGTTTAAATGGGCACGGTCACGGCGAGGTATAACAGCGGCAGTAATGCGAATTTAACTCGCGAAATCAACGCAGAGAACGCTCGGATGAACTGTTCATGGGGAGGAAGAACATGAGCTGGCGGTGGGGCCGTCTGGCAGCGAGAGAGGGAAAAGGGAAATGGGGTCCACCTGTCTGTCGCTCTGCGGGTGCGTGTTTAGGTGGAAAACGCTTCGCGCGTGGGGGGAAAAGTTGGGCTGGAGCTGGGCTTGCTGGGCCAGATGGGTTGGGCTGTTGTTTGGTTCATTTTTCTTTCTTTCTGATTGCTTTATCTTTTTCTATTTTGATTTTCTGTTTTGAATTTCAAACAACTATTCAAACAACCAAATCAAAACAAACTTCCACCAAACTTTGTATTGTGTTTAGTTCTTTTTAACAACACAAATCAAAGTCCAAAACAAAATAATATTTTTATTCTTTTTAGGATCCATTTATTAATTAAATAAAATGGACCTTAGTTAATAAATCAAATGGGTTTTGATTTATTTAAAACTCCATTTGAAATCTAAATATTATCAAAACCAAATCAGTAGGTTTTATTTGAAAATATAAAATACTTGGAAGACTTATTTAAACCAAAATAAGTTTTAGTGTTTTAATAAAAATGGAAAAGCCTTTACTATTTTTTTTATTAAATAGAAATATTTTAATTTAAAAGCTTGGCCAAGTTTTAATTTGGCTTTTATAAAATAATCCTTATTTGTATTTCTACCAAATCTTTTTATTAAAAGATCCAAAATAGTGATTCCATATATTTAAATCTTTCTTTATTAATTGTTTATCTTTTTAAATCCCTTTAGGATTTATTTGATCAAAATAGGTTTGAAGGTTTCCAATTGGAATCAAAAAGTTTCTTCTTACCCTGAAAATCAACAAAGTTTTATTTTATTCATTTTTTTTTCACATTACAAGATTTGGAAAATCTTGGGATGTGACAGGCTACCACCCTTAAAATAAATCTCGTCCCGAGATTTGGGAAGGCTAGGGTTACAAGTAGGCTCAAAGCAGGTACTACCACCCTTAAAAATATTCCAACTAAATTACATATTGGCTTGCTTGGGATCTTGGGGAAACTTCTCTGGGCAAACATCTGCATAGTGTCCTTTGTTTCCACATTTGAAACATGTGACTAGGCTGAGATCCTTCATAGGCTTGTTTATCTTGTGCTTCATCTTTTCTGGACATTTGCTTGCATAATGTCCTTGGTTACCACAATTGTAACATGTGATAAGTTTGAGTTCTTCACGTATCTCTTGTGGACAGGTTGCTGCATAATGGCCTAGCTCTTTGCAGTTGTTGCACCATACTTGGCCAATCTCCTTATACTTCTGTTTCTCTGGACATTCACTGGAATAGTGTCCCATTTCTTTACAATGATTACATTGTACATGGCTCTTGTCCTTCTTTTTCTTGGGTTTCTCCAAAGCTAGGAGTGCTTCCAGTTCATGTTCTTCATATGTTATCTTATATGTAGGAATGTCTACTAGTTTCTTTGACCTTCTATTGCTCCTTTGATAATTCATATGCCTCTTCTTTGGTCCTTTAAATTGGGTTGTATTGAATGGAGGTACAAGTAGAGATTTTCCTTTGTCCTCATCCTTCTTGGTAGACTTGGCTCCTTCTTGATAGTTTGCAATCATTTGTTGCACTCCTCCTTGTTTCCTTTGTTCAACTATGGAATAGATGGGGCATTGGATAGGGACATGATTATTTCCTTCACATAGGTAACAAGTAGCTTGAGAGGTGGGAAATTGGCCTACTGGATGTTTCTCTTCACAGTTGGGGCATTGATTTCCATGCTCCTTGGAAATGTGATCCTTGTCTCCACAAATATTGCAAGCATGAGTTCCTTCCAAAATAACATCTTTGTCATTTTTGTTGTCACAAACTCCTTTGGAAAAGTTGCTTTCCATGTTGAGCATTTGATCTGTCACCTCATGCAACAATTGGGCTTGGTTTTCCAAAAACTTTTGCAAGGTTGATTCTTCCCCACTGGTGTTGGCTATGAATTGAGCTGTCATTTGGTTCAACTGGTTTTGGGTTGCTATGAGTTCTCTCAAGTTGTCCTCTTGGTTGTTGTTGGTTTCATCAACCTTGATGTTGGAGTTTCTTGGAGTAGTCATCTGTTTGGGTTGAATTGAGATTAGAATAGGCAAGATATTTCTAAGGGAATAATTCTAATCACACACATCACAATTCACTCAAGCAATGTGCAAGCAATCACAAACAAACATTTCACTCAAACAACAAAGTTCAAGCATATCTTTAGGCAACAAAATATTTTTGTTACACCACATAAGTTGGTGTGTTTGACTTAACTAAAATATGGTAGTCCATCTATATGGTTCACTTGTGATCTTTCCATCCTTCTTGGTTGATTCTTCTTGCATGAGATCATGGTTTCCTTGGGGAAAACTCTTGGTCACAAAACTTCAAAGGTGATGATGGCTCCTTCCAAGTTGTGTTTCCTTAGTCTCCAAATCTTGAGCAAGATTTCTTGTCTCACTTGTAGTCCTTAGTGATATCCAAGGTTGAAGTCCTTGGTGAAAATGCTGAAGATGTTGAAGTCATTAGAGTTGAAGATGTTGAAGTCATTAGAGTTGAAGATGTCCTTTGCACATGGTGAAGTCTTTGGCCATGGGGTAGGTTTTTCCATCAAGTTGAAATAGAAGAGATGTAGAGTCAAAACCAAAATGGTTGAGGAAAGAGTTTACAAGATTGTTTGTAAATAAGTTTTGGAACAAATACAACTCCTATTTTTCTAAGGGGTTTTGTCCAATCCTAGGATTACAAATCCTACAGGCAACACAATGCTCTGATACCATCTGTTAGAGGTCCCAACCTTTAATAAGGTAGAGATCCCTGTGTTTACAATGCTAGTCCCTGGATCAATAGCTAGCATCCACAGTTAAGATGTAATATCAAGAAACAAAGGTCATAATACAATTTTATAACTAGGAATAACATAATTTTATTACATCTTACATAGCTCATTTGGCTATTACATTACATTGCAGCAGAAAATCTATAAGCATGGGGTCCTTCATCTTCAAAGTGCCATAGGCAAACATATTGATTGTAGACTTGTAATCCTAATCATCAAACTTTACTAACATCAAACAAACCTGCAACATAACAAGTTACAGCCACAAGGGTCAATACATTTGAATTGTATTGGCAAGTTTCACTACTAAGTGGAAATATGTGGATCCTATCATTACATGCATATTTGGCTAGGTAGGGTTTAGGCTTATTTGCAGAAAGCAATAATGTTTTTCCTATCTTTTAAAATAATTTTGATCTTTTGTCAAAATCTTTCTGAGCTCCTTGGTACACCCCAAGTGCTTCATGTCTTTGTCAAAATCTTTTGAGCTCCTTGGTACACCCCAAGTTCTTCAAGTCTTTTGTTGCCACCTTAAAGTTTTGCTTTTAGAAATTGGAATGTCGAGATTTCCCATAGCTTCAGGCCTTAGTTGCTCAGTATTGTCCATAACCGGGGACACGGCTAAGTACTTAGATTTTTATCTTCTGCAGAAGTAGTACACTTTACCCACATGACACACTCTCATCCTGTTGCCACCAGTGGCCGCTGGATAAGTACTCACCAAGATGGAGTACTGGAAGATTGAGAATGTGACGAAGTCTTTCCATAGGGTCCTCCCATACACAATGCTAGCTTGTCTACCAGGCACCAATGTAGGGTTCCAAGTTCCCTCATTTAGTTAACCTGAAGAGGCCAATGCATGGGTCTTCCACAATGTAATTGACTAAGCCAGTGCCCATTTAGCATGTGGCTGCACACGGAAGCCACTGTACGAGAAACATGTTCAATCTCTAAGTCCCTAGGTGGTTTTCTTTTAGTGCACAACCAAAAAGAGATTGCCATATAAACATGGTTCCTTTTTTTGCCACCTTGTCCAAAACTTGAGTATCTTTTTCCACCCAGGTGGTTCATTGAGTACTTGTTTTATTATATAAAACATAAGTCTTTTCTCAACTTCAAATAATCTCAACATGTATCTCTTCTCAATATATATATAGCATGGCTAAGCATTTTACAACTACATTGTTTCCACTAAGGAATATATAAGGGTATCCTATTAGGATTTAGCATAGCAAAATATAGTAGTCCTTATCATGCATGTTTCAAAATCCACTAAGTGTAATGAAAATAGTAGGACTTGGATGATAGTGTCACTTTCCTTTTTGGTAGGGAATGTTGGTTCACTTCTTGATCTTGCTAATCTCACACTCTTCTAACTTCACTACAAATCAATCAAGCAAACATAGATTCAGCTAGCATTCCAACCAATATTCAAACAAATTAATCACACATAAAATAATAGAAACCAAGTCATGCATGCAAGCATGCAAAAGTTAGTTTTATTTGCAAATCTGGTTTCTACTAGGCTCTAAACATTGTAAAGTTCAAAGTGGTAATTTTCTAAAGTGGCAAAGTCATTTGCAAAAGGGTTTTATCTAAAAACCATTTCTTAAATCAAATCATTATTTCATGTGGTGGAAAATATTTTTAGCAAAGCAACAATTTTATATTGTTCACCAAACAAGTTGTTAATTCACAAAACTTGGTGTTTTAGGGTCAGTAGGTTTGAATCAAAACATTTTCCAAAGGTTTTACCCAAAAAATCATTTCCATAGCAAAATCAATATTTTTATTTGGCTAGAAATGAGTTAATTCAAGTATTTACTCCTAAACTTCACAAAATACATTTTTAAATCCATGGGTTGGTTCCTAGGGTCATTAGGTTCACAACAAACCATTTTGCAAATATTTCAACCCCAAAATCATTTTGGAATAAATTTTATATCCTAAACAAGCATACACATGTTTCTGCAAAAACAAACAATTTAACAGAAACTTTTTGCTAAACAAAGTGAATGGTTGGCTAGGGCTTGTCTTGCTGATTCCATTGATATAAAATTTGCAAATTTTGGACGTGTGGATCAAAAGTTATAAGGTTTACAAATTTGCATAACAATCTGATTCAAAAATTTGTTTTAAATCAACTAGTGCCACGCGGCAGTTTGCTATTGGCTGATACCGATTCGGTTGGATCAACCTCTGTGAGGTGTTGGATCTAAACAGATCGCGCGGCTCAGACTGCTTCTTACCCTTTCGCTTAAGTTCTATTTTCAGCCCCAGGATCAAGATCTAACGGTGTAAATCTAATTGACCATACCGGCTGCTACCGGCGGCCCGGCGTGTCTGCACGGCGCTGGCGAGTCGGCGATACAGGAAGCAAGGAGGGTAACGGAGATGCTTACCGTGTTCGCAGGGTACTGGTGAAGCTCAAGGTGGTGCTGGCTTGGCGAGGGGTGCGCTGGATCGGAGGGGATTGCTCGTCGGAGTTCTTGTCTGCGTTGGGTGCGCTCAGTCGACGTTGGAGGCGAGGCTACGGGTCACTAGGAAACAAACGGGAAGCACGGTTAGACGCAAAAGGTCATGGCGATGATGCGTGCATGAAGGAGGAGGAGAGGGGCGGTCAGGTGCTTACCAGAAGCTTCGCCGGAGAGGAAGCAGACGTTGGAGACAGTGGTCGTCGTTGTTGCCGAGTGTTCTGGGCGCACGGGGACGAGTCCGAGACACTGGCAGATGCGCCTGGGGGTGGAGATCACGGTTGTGTGCTCGAGGAGGCAAGGGGCAGCAGTGGTTCGATGGAATTGGCAGGGAAAGCCGTCGGAGATAGTGGAGGTGGAGGGCAAAATTCAGCAGCCTGGGGCGCGCTAAGGGGGGGCGACAGAGGGGAAAGGGAGAGGAGATGCTGGCGTTTAAATGGGAGCGGTCACGGCGAGGTATAACAGCGGCAGTAATGCGAATTTAACTCGCGAAATCAACGCAGAGAACGCTCGGATGAACTGGTCGTGGGAAGGAAGAAGATGAGCTGGCGGTGGGGCCGTCTGGCAGCGAGAGAGGGAAAAGGGAAATGGGGTCCACCTGTTTATCGCTCTGCGGGTGCGTGTTTAGGTGGAAAACGCTTCGCGCGTGGGGGGAAAAGTTGGGCTGGAGCTGGGCTTGTTGGGCCAGATGGTTGGGCTGTTGTTTGGTTCATTTTTTTTCTTTCTGATTGCTTTATCTTTTTCTATTTCGATTTTCTGTTTTGAATTTCAAACAACAAAATCAAAACAAACTTCCACCAAACTTTGTATTGTGTTTAGTTCTGTTTAACAACACAAATCAAAGTCCAAAACAAAATAATATTTTTATTATTTTTAGGATCCATTTATTAATTAAATAAAATGGACCTTAGTTAATAAATCAAATGGGTTTTGATTTATTTAAAACTCCATTTGAAATCTAAATATTATCAAAACCAAATCAGTAGGTTTTATTTGAAAATATAAAAAAATTGGAAGACTTATTTAAACCAAAATAAGTTTTAGTGTTTTAATAAAAATGGAAAAGCCTTTACTATTTTTTTATTAAATAGAAATATTTTAATTTAAAAGCTTGGCCAAGTTTTAATTTGGCTTTTATAAAATAATCCTTATTTGTATTTCTACCAAATCTTTTTATTAAAAGATCCAAAATAGTGATTCCATATATTTAAATCTTTCTTTATTAATTGTTTATCTTTTTAAATCCCTCTAGGATTTATTTGATCAAAATAGGTTTGAAGGTTTCCAATTGGAATCAAAAAGTTTCTCCTTACCCTGAAAATCAACAAAGTTTTATTTTATTCATTTTTTTTCACATTACAAGATTTGGAAAATCTTGGGATGTGACATCCGTTCTTTCCATTTCACAGCACAGGAAGAGGAAGCACCAAGCACACCCGCAACAAATTGGTTCGAAAGTGAGGAGTGCATTTTTTCGCGAAGCAAGTAGTAGTACTCCCTCCTTCCTATAGAATTTAAGCCATTTTTCCAATATTATGTGAAATTTGAAATACAAGTAAGCGGTAGATTGCTCTTAAAGTTCTATATCTATGTTTTGACGGTAGCCACCAATGAGAATTTTGAAAGATTCAATTTCTTGCTAAGCATTTCCATGTTGACAATAACTAGTCTTTTCCAATTTTTAAAAGAT
This sequence comes from Avena insularis, assembly GCA_023614405.1. Taxonomy (NCBI): domain Eukaryota; kingdom Viridiplantae; phylum Streptophyta; class Magnoliopsida; order Poales; family Poaceae; genus Avena; species Avena insularis. The sequence goes on from CM042697.1 coordinate 275,721,832, forward strand.
AAATATTCTTGGCAATATGGCCTAAAGTGTATGAACATTCTTAGGCTTCAAGCCATACATGGGTAAATATATGGCCATATATGTACATAATACTTAATGGAAATGTTCCGATATTTGGTAGATGGGTGCATCTTGGCATGGTGAACCATAATGCTGCTAATAATGGGAGTTTTCAACTTTTAGGAAAAAACATATTTGAATTTTCATAGTAAAAATAATGTGTTTTCTTTAAATTAAAGGAAGTACGAAGAAAATGGCTCATAATACCATAAGCCCATTTCTGAGACAAAGTTTGGACCATGTTTCACTTATGTTTACACCAACTTTAACAAGTTCTTAAGCTTCCTAGCTAAGTTCGCCCATTTAAACTAATGTAAGCTCAGTTCTCAATGTTAGGTGAAATTTTAACCTAAAAGTATGTGGCAGATTGCTCCCAAAGTTCTACAAATAAAATATCTTTTGATGGTAGTACCCACCAAACATTCAATATATCGAAAACCATGGAGGTTCTTTTTTTAAACATTTCACATCTTGCTAATAATTTGCATGTAAATTTTTTTTTCCTTGTTTGGAAAACAATCAAACATCATACTTTGTGTTGATGATACCATATCCAAAAAATTTCATGCCAACAAATCTGGAAATATTTTGAAAACAATCGAGAGGAAGTAGCATGAAGTGTATGGCTCGCCACTGATCTCACGAGAAGGAGACACACCCGACTATTTTCCTTGCTTAATTATTTTAGATCCCTTTTTGGTAGATATATGTACCTCAATGTAATTCCCCCTTTTTAGGTCCTTGACTAAAATGTACTCCCATGGCCCTTGTAAAATTCTAACCTAAAAGTAAATAGTAAAATCTAAACGAATTTAAGCTTAGTTGTCGATGAGTATGAACATTCTTCGATTTCAAGCCGAACGACCAAGGTCATGGCCATATCTACATCGTACTTTATGTTGATCATCCCATATCCATGATTTTGCATGGCGACAAATTTGGCCATATCTTGAAAACAATTGAAGAGGAAGTGGCATGAAGAGTATGGTTCGATCAGCTTACCTCTCAAGAAGGATCCGAACCCGACAGTGTTCCATGCTTAATTACTTTAGGGACCTCTGTGCTAAGTGTATGGACCGTGATGTAATTTTTTTCTTTTTAGGTCTTTGAAGAAAAGTGTACTCCCACCGCGTGTGTAAAGTTCTAACCTAAAAGTAAGCGGTAAAATCTAAAAAAAATTAGGGTTAGTTCTCAATGAGTATGGACATTCTTCGATTTCAAGCCGAACTACCAAGGTCATGGCCATATATACATGTTACTTCCTGTTAATGATCCCATATCCAAGAATTTGCATGCCGACAATCTAGCCATATTTTGAAAACAATCAAAAAGGAAGTAGCATGAAGAGCTAGTATGCCCTCGCGAGAAGGAGCCGAACCCGATTGTTTTCCTTGCTTAACTATTTTAGGGCCCTTTTTTAAATGTATGGACCTCGATGTAATTTTCCATTTTTTTAGGTCCTTGATGTAAAATGTACTTCCACCGCACGGGTAAAATTTTAACCTAAAAGTAAGTGGTAAAATCTAAACGAATTTAAGCTTAGTTGTTAATGAGTATGAACATTGTTATAACATCCCAAAAATATCAATCAAGATTATCAAGTTCCAATCACCAAGTTTAGGGCTAACAAAAACTTTTGTTATTAAAATCGATATGAATGCATGTGTGTATGTGATGAATGCATGAATTCTTGCAATGACTTATTTGATTTCTATGAATGGCAAGGATTTGTTTAAAGATGAAAACAATATCATCTAAATCATTTCCAATCAGAATCAAATGAAGAGAAATTCAAATATAAACATTATAAGCAAATGGTCAATTTTGCCAAACTTGTTCACTATACCACTTTGAGTGTTTCTAGTCCAAGTTTTCTAATAGAAACAAATCCAATTATTTTGACCCCTTGGTAGAACAAGTATAAGTGAATCCAAGCCCACTTTGCAAACCAAAAGAAACATTTTGCAAATCCATTCAAATGACAATTCAAAACTGAATCAAGTATAGGTACTAAGATCACCATTTCTTAAAAACCACTCAAACCAGTTCACCTTGAGAAACCCAAGCAACCATATACTACCAAGTATGTGACCAGTATTCCCACCAAAATTCATTCAAAATTTTCAAACTTGAATTCTTTCAGCCATTTCATCAAACACCTGGAGACACAAATCAACCTCTGCCTAACTACACTGTTTTGAGCAGTGATCATTCAAAACCTTGTCTCCCTTTGCTTACCCTTGTCCCTCTAGTGAGAACACCTACATTGAATAGCCTAGCAAGATACCACTGCACCAGTACCATGCCAATCCGAGCTTCCACTTACCAACTGACCATGGCTAGCTAGCAGGAGCAACCGCCGCGCCTGGCCACCATGTCCAGGAGGCAGCTGACCGTCCACCGCCACCCCCTGTCCAGCCCTCGCACGCAGCCAGGCACTTGACCATCCTAGCACAGCCGCGCCCTTTGTCTCTGCACCATGCCGAGAGCACTCCAGAGCGCCGCGCTCGACACGCACGTACACTCCGTGCCTTGCCCTCGATGCACATGCCTGCAATTACCGTGACACCAGGAACCTCCCAGACATCCCTATTCGCCGCCGCGTGACCCGTAGCACCCGTGCGTCGTCAAAACCACTGTCGGTGACGTGCAGAGCATTGACCGTTCCCGACCAACCTCGACCGCCCTTTCCGTGCCATTAAGTCCTTGACCATCGCTAGGAGACCATGCACCGGCCTACGCCCTCTGTCATGCCGTTAGCTCACTGTACCGTCGACCCCGTCGAGCTCGGCCCATGCCACACTGCCTCTCTCGGTCGGCTATAAAAGGAGGCCTCCCCAGCCTCAATTCACCATATCACTCCCGACCTCTCACAAAGCACCACTTGCCCTTCCCCGGAGCAAGGCGAGCACCAGGTCGCCGGAATTTCACCGGAGTCTACCGTGGAGGAGGAGAAGAAGAATCATTGATTGGAGCCGCCCCCGGAGCTGCCGCAGCCACCGTTCGAACTGCCGTTGTCAACAACGTCGTTCACCCCCAACGCCTACCCCAGCTGGAGCCCTGGTGAGCCTCACACGACCCCCACCGCCGCGTTAGGGTTCAGTCTCGCCGGCGCTGCCCGACGGAGACGACACACCCCAGCCGTTAGATTAGATGCTAATCGCACGGTCCAGATTGCCTCTTACCGCTTCGTGTAGCCCGAGTCGCTGACACATGGGGCCATCACTTAAGTCAGCCCGCGTGCTGCAGTGTGCCCAGTGGGCCGGACCAGTTAGTTCCCGCGCGACCTAGTAGATTCAAATTTAGATTTTTCAATTTAGTTCAAACTCTAGTTTTGTCAGTTGATTCAAAAATCAATTCATGGAAATTCACTAAACCAAATTGCATGAAACTAATTTTCTTAGAAAGGTATTGAAATTGTTAATCCAAGCCCGTTGGATTCAAACCATTTGGAATTATAGATCATCTATAGTAAAAATAACAAGGCAGAGACTTTTTTGCATTCAAACATTTTTCAAAAATCAACCTTAGATGCTTTTGAGTTGATTCCAACTCTCAAAAATCACATTTAACAAGATCTTTCTAAATATATTAAAATATCTAGGTTTACTTGTAGTAATAATCGACAAGTTTTCAAAGAATGCCCCATAGGCATTTCTAGTCACTTTAATTAATTAAAATAATAATGTTAAATGTTATTAAATTGTGACACCACTTTAAATCACATTACCAAGTATTAAAATATGTGGTGATGACATGTGTCAACATGATCCCATATTTTAATTCGAGAATATTAAATCTTAACTAGTTTTCAATGAGTAGAAATTACTTTTCTAAAATAAAATAAATAAGACTAAGGCTTTAACTCATGTCATGATTATTATGATGCTAGATCATCTAGTGTGAACCTTTGTGTGCCAAATAGAAGTAGTTAAATGTTGTTTGGTGATTGTGTACCTCGTATTTATTTATAGACGCTAGTACCGACCAAGGATACAAAGAGGAAGGATACTACTACGAAGAAGAAGGAGAAGAGAACTTAAACCACTACACTACTCAAGGCAAGCTACTAACTAAGCAAGCCATATTAGCAAGATAGAACTTTGCAAGATAACACTTGCATAATAACTATGCAAACTAGAGGCCTTAGGCATATTTGGTTATACCATTTGATTATACCAAATCCCATTTTTACTTGCAAGCTTTATTCTTTATTTCTTTAGCAAAGTCCTTTATTACTTTTAGTTAGTGTTTGTGATATTTTGGAAGGATATTATAGGTAGCATAAAGAGCATAAAACTTGGCATAAGTTAGACAGAACTAGATGTCATACTAAGACATGAGATTAGATTTGGATAAGTCACACTTGATTAGGACCCCTCATTAGTGACTACCCCCAACTTTAGTGGCTAGTGCTAAGCATAAAACTTAATCACTTTAGATGGGAATACTTGGTGAAAACAATTATAAAAATCTTATAATGATGAGTCATTCTAATGAAATGTTTTGACATGTATTATGAACACCAAATGACTTGATGATGAAAATGTTGAGGCATGAGCCTTAGCCCCGAATTTGGGTAGGGCTTGACTCGAAGTTTATATATCTTAGTATGGGTTCCCTTGCGGAAGAGGTTTGAGCTGAGGCTACCTCGTTATGATTGTCCACCTGTGCAGTTCCCAAGATGATAGATGGTCATGGTTGGGAGGCCAAACTCATAGGGGAGGTGCCTATACTAGGGTGTGTAATTGAAAGGTTAGGATTGATTATCCACATACAGAGTATGGTGATTCAGGATTGCTCCTGACGGATATATCGAATGTTGTGGTCAAAGTGTACCACCTTTGTAGAGTTTCAAACTATTCGAATAGCCGCGTCCGCGGTTATGGACAGTTGGAGTGGACATACTGTTCCGTCGTCAGATGTTTTCAAAATGACTTGTGAAATGAATCATGACTTTGAATTGACCACAATAGGGTTGTGAACATGAAAACTAAGTTCCCACTTAGGTGTTGTAGAACATTAAACTAGTTTTCTTTACTTCTAAACTCAGTTAGAGATAAATCTAGATTTTTGCAAAACAACCTAGAGATTAGGATTCCTACTCAAACTACTTACTTGTTAGTGATAGTTTGCGAGTACTTAAAGAGTACTCATGGCTTTGTCCCTGGCTATTCCTATGGCCAGACTATGAGGAGGACTAGCTACCAGGATGATCGACAGCAGGAAGTCTATGACAACTAGGATCATCTCCCATCGTCAGCATTGCTTGTGACCCTGAAGATGGAGCTTCGACCATGCTACTACTACTATTATTATTATTATTATTATTCCGCTACGTTGATTGTATTAAGACTGGATCATGAGATCAATTATTTGTAAGACCTTTATTATGGTTTGTAATGGATGATGAACTATGGTACCAATATGTTATGTCTCGCAAAAATGGTAATCCTAGGATTGTGATGCATGGCATAATAGGCATCTGGGATTAAAAATCCGGGTGTTGACAAGTTGGTATCAGAGCCATCCTGACCATAGGAGACCCTAGTTAGAATGGACGCTTGAATCAAAAACTTAGTTTCAAAACAAAAGAAGTGAGTATTTATGAAAACCTATTCTCGTTCTTATCACTTAGATTCTTTCATGAAAATCCATGTCCCTCAAAAAAAAGTTCTTGCAAACTTACATAAAATTTGACACACTTGATCACTCTACTAACCTACTCATCCTACATTCTTATATATGGAGGTGAAGTGTAGCAAGTTCTACCAGTTGGGCAATGGAGGAGAGCTCATCTTTGAGCGTGATTTGGACCAAATCTTGGAACTTCTTGAGCACCCGCACCCCAAGTTCTTCGGATCACAGCTCAACGATCAGCAAGTACGAGGATTGCAATGGCTGATAGTTGCAAGCCTCAGAGGCAAGATGGAAGCACCCATGTCAGAGGGAATCCAATTCACCTTAAGAGAGAACAACTGGCTGGACACACTCGCCAGGGCTATGTAGGAAGCTCTTGCCCTTCTGTGTGGGCAAAGCATCAATCAGATCAAGGGCACCCGCTTTGAGTTCTACGCAAGGCGTGATGCTATGGGACAACCATTGGATGTGCCATACCACCCGGAGCTGAAGCATCAGGTGGATCATCTCAGATTCATGCTGTATGATAGGCAGAAGGAGTTGGACAATGCCCGCTCCTACGCCAACCACAACTATGCCATCGCAGTCCAGAAGGACCAGACCATCGCCATCCTTGCAAAGGAGCGCAAGACTTTTCGCCGTCTGCATGACAAGAAGGATCGCATTATTGCTCGCCTTTGTCACAAAGTGACATACTTGGAGGAGACCATCCATGAGCCGGACATGCACATGCAGCTTGAGGAGAGGGAGAATGCAGGGGAAGATATCCGTGGAGACCCCTACTCCTACCTCAGTGATGATGATGACTACCTGGAGGACCAAGCCATGAACTTCCACACCGATGATGATGATTCCGCCTTCATTTATGATGATGACGATGAATCCACCGATTCTGATGAGTAGTAGCACTTGAGCACTAGCGTGGGTGTGAGTTGTATCCGGTCCCATTGTATCGTAGTTTCACTGAATGGTTCTTAAAACCATCTGTTTCCTTATTGTGGTGTGTGTTTGTATTGTGTGCTATGAATAAATCAAAAGCAAGTTGCTAGTTGGCAAAAACCTGAGTCAAATTAAAAGTTTAAAAACTTTAAAAAAACAAATCCCTGAACCTTAGAAATTTCCCTCTTGTCTCATGATATATCTCAATCTTCAGATGCCTCACGGAGGAAGAAGTTCATCCTCGGACC